>CM050175.1:24977471-26177471 GCA_027410445.1 Discoglossus pictus
TTTTACCTATCTTGTTACATTACAGCCTTAAGTTCAATGTTTTGTTAATCTGAATTTTATGTGATGGATCAGAACACAATAGTCTAGGTTGGTGAAGTGAAATGAGAAAAATATATACATAAAACATTTTTTTTAGAAATAGAAAAAAAAAAATTGTCATGTGCGTATGTATTCACCCCCTTTGTTATAAAGCCCATAAAAAGCTCTGGTGCAACCAATTACCTTCAGAAGTCACATAATTAGTGAAATGATGTCCACCTGTGTGCAATCTAAGTGTCACATGATCTGTCATTACATATATTCACACCTTTTTTTAAAGGCCCCCAGAGGCTGCAACACCTAAGCAAGAGGCACCACTAACCAAACACTGCCATGAAGACCAAGGAACTCTCCAAACAAGTAAGGGACAATGTTGTTGAGAAGTACAAGTCAGGGTTAGGTTATAAAAAAATATCCAAATCTTTGATGATCACCAGGAGCACCATCAAATCTATCATAACCAAATGGAAAGAACATGGCACAACAGCAAACCTGCCAAGAGACGGCCGCCCACCAAAACTCACAGACTGGGCAATGAGGGCATTAATCAGAGAGGCAGCACAGAGACCTAAGTTAACCCTGGAGGAGATGCAGAGTTCCACACCAGAGACTGGAGTATCTGTACATAGGACGACAATAAGCTGTACACTCCACAGAGTTGGGCTTTATGGCAGAGTGGCCAGAAGAAAGCCATTACTTTCAGCAAAAAAACAAAATGGCACGTTTTGAGTTTGCGAAAAGGCATATGGGAGACTCCCAAATGTATGGAGGAAGGTGCTCTGGTCGGATGAGACTAAAATTGAACTTTTCGGCCATCAAAGAAAACGCTATGTCTGGCGCAAACCCAGCACATCACATCACCCAAAGAACACCATCCCCACAGTGAAACATGGTGGTGGCAGCATCATGCTCTGGGGATGTTTTTCAGCAGCAAGGACTGGGAAACTGGTCAGAGTTGAGGGAAAGATGGATGGTGCTAAATACATGGATATTCTTGAGCAAAACCTGTACCACTCTGTGTGTGATTTGAGGCTAGGACGGAGGTTCACCTTCCAGCAGACAATGACCCCAAACACACTGCTAAAGCAACACTTGAGTGGTTTAAGGGGAAACATGTAAATGTGTTGGAATGGCCTAGTCACAGCCCAGACCTCAATATAATAGAAAATCTGTAGTCAGACTTAAAGATTGCTGTTCACAGGCGCAAACCATCCAACTTGAAGGAGCTGGAGCAGTTTTGCTAGGAGGAGTGGGCAAAAATCCCAGTGGTAAGATATGGCAAGCTCATAGAGACTTATCCAAAGCGACTTGGAGCTGTGATTGCCGCAAAAGGTGTCTCTACAAAGTATTGACTTAGGGGGGTGAATAGTTATGCACATTAACTTGTTTTTGTCCTATTTTTTGTTTGCTTCTCAATAAAAAAAAAACATCTTCAAAGTTGTGGGCATGTTCTATAAATTAAATGTTGCAAATCCTCAAACAATGCATGTTAATTCCAGGTTGTGAGGCAAAAAAAAAAGTTGAGTCACATTATGGTGACTACCCCCAAATATGCAGAATAACTACCATGTGCAACACAGACAGCAGCTAGATGGCTTGGTAGTGAGTCAATAAGATGCTGAAAGGTTGGCAAAAGAAACTGGAGCCATGCGGATTGCAGTGCATCCAACACTTGCTGAAGAGTGCATGGTGGAGGATCCATACAGCTAACACGGCGATCGAGATGGTGCCACAGGTGCACAATGGGGTCCAAGTCCGGGGAATTTGGAGGCCAGGCAAGTACTTGGAAGTCTTTGTCGTGCTGCGCCAACCACTCCCAGACAATTCTGGCTGCATGACATGTTGCATTGTCCTGCTGGAAAATCCCATCCTCTCCAGGGAAGACAGACTACATGTATGGGTGTACTTGACCTGCAAGGAGGGACTGATAAACCAACTGGTTAAGAGTGCCTTCCAGAAGTATGAGTAGACCCAGACAATGCAAGGAAAACATTTCCCAGACCATAACGCTGCCCCCACTAGCTTGTGTTCTTCCCACAATGGTTGGAGAATGTTTTCTGAGATTTCGCATCTGACACGCCAACGTCCGTCCAGTCGATGGAGCAGAAAACGTGACTCATCAGAGAAGGCAACCCTTTGCCAATCAGAAGAGGGCCAATTTCAGTACTGCAACTTAACTTAAGCAGTTTCTGACAATCAACCCTCGTCAGAATTGGTGCAGTGACCAGCCGTTTACTTCAGAGCCCTATACGCACTAGCGCTCACTGTACTGTCATTTTAGACACGTCTGGTAGCCGCCTGGTTTGTTTGGACATAAAGTCAATGAGTGAAAAAAGTATTTAAACCCCTATCAATCAGCAAGATTTCTGGCTCCCATGTGTCATTTATACAGGTAACGAGCTGAGATTAGGAGCACTCTCTTAAAGGTAGTGCTCCTAATCTCGGCTCATTACCTGTATAAAATACACCTGTCCACAAAAGCAATCAATCAATCAATGAGATTCTAAACTCTCCACCGTGGCCAAGACCAAAGAGATGTCCAAGGATGTCAGGGACAAGATTGTATAGCTACACAAAATTGGAATGGGCTACAAGACCATCACCAAGCAGCTTGGTGAGAAGGTGACAACAGTTGGTGTGATTATTCGCAAATGGAAGAAACACAAAATAATAACTCGGTCTGGTGCTCCATGCAAGATCTCATCTCGTGGAGTTTCAGTGATCATGAAACGGTGAGGAATCAGCCCACAACTACACGGGAGGATTTTGTTAATGATCTCAAGGCAGCTGGGACCATAGTCACCAAGAAAACAATTGGTAACACACTACGCTGTAAAGGACTGAAATCCTGCAGCGCTTGCAAGGTTCCCCTGCTGAAGAAAGCACATGTACAGGCCGTCTGAAGTTTGCCAATGAACATCTGAATGAGTCAGAGAACTGGGTGAGAGTCTTGTGGTCAGATGAGACCAAAATCGAGCTCTTTGACATCAACTGAACTTGCCGTGTTTGGAGGAGGAGGAATTTTGCCTATAAACCCAAGAACACCATCCCCACCATCAAACATGGAGGTGAAAACATTTTTTTTTTGGGGGGGGGTTCTTCTGAGGGGACAGGACAACTGCACCGCATCAAAGGGATGATGGACGGGGCCATGTACTGTCAAATCTTGGGTGAAAAGCTCCTTTCCTCAGCTAGGGCATTGAAAATGGGTCATGGATGGCACAATGACCCAAAACACACAGACAAGGCAACAAAGGAGTGGCTCAAGAAGAAGCACATTAAGGTCCTGGAGTGGCCTAGCCAGCCTCCAGACCGTAATCCCATAGAAAATCTGCGGAGTGAGCAGAAGGTTCGAGTTGCCAAAGATCAGCCTAGAAACCTTAATGACTTGGAGAGGATCTACAATGAGGAGTGGGACAAAATCCCTCCTGAGATGTGTGCAAACCTGGTGCCAACTACAAGAAACGTCTGACCTCTGTGACTAACAAGCAGTACGTCGAAGGGATCAAATACTTATTTCACTCATTGACCTGCAAATCTATTCATAACTTTTTTGACATGCGTTTTTCTTTTTTTTTTTTATATTCTGTCTCTCACTGTTAAAATACATCTATCATTAAAATTATAGACTGATCATTTCTTTGTCAGTGGAAAAACATTCAAAATCAGTAGGGGATCAAATATTTTTTCCCCTCACTGTATAGAATCTTTACAGTCCTTGTCAGCAGCAATCACCAGACAGCACCCATCCTCATCTTTTTTGATCCCCCTCACAGAACCCATCTCTCTGTATTTTGCTGTAATAAATCACTTGCTCTCTCACCTCTTCCCTGATACACATCCCCAGTGTGCTGAACTGCTCCACACTTCCATCTCTTGGAGCTTCAGTACAAATACTCTTGTTAAAACAGGTACAAAACAATTTCCTGCCAGGGGGATATGTGGCCAAGGGGGCCCAGGGTGGCCGTGAAGAGTTGGCCCCCCTCCAGGAGGAGGTCCCCAGTGCATTGCACCACTGGTAGTTCATCCCCTGATGTATACCTATGTCAGGACAATGCTTAGTGCCTTATAATGTCCTTATCTTCAGCAGTGCTTCATTATTCCATATATCACCTGTATTATACTGGCATAAGAACAGAAAAAGGAACTGAAATACATATTATGCCTACATAATATGCAGGAATAATTTTATATATATATATATTTATATATATATATATATATATATATATATATATATATATACTAGCGACTTGCCCGTCAAAAAATGACGGCAATAAAATTGTAAGGCAGGTAATGCTGTTTGCCACAGAGAGTAAGTGTTTTGGTGGTCTGAGATCCTTCGGCGCACATTGTGTATTTTTTTTTATCATAGGCGCTTTTGCGCTAATTGTAAGGTCCGCACTGATCTTGTTTTGGCTCTTATTGCAAGGCTCTCCCCTGGTGTACTTTGTGTCCTATGAGCACCGTTGGCGCTCCTTGTGGGTCTGGCGGTGAAGGTCTCTGTGGTTGTTTACGATAGCGAGGTGTTGATTTTTTTTTGTTTTGTGTATATTTTTTTTATGCTAATTAATTTGATTTTTTTTTGTTTTGTGTATATTTTTTTTAATGCTAATTAATTAATGAAATCAGAAATTAATATACTTTACCTCTTTGTAATTAATATATGCAGCAAGGAATGTGCTGAAGAGCTAACAATGTGTTTTGATGTCCCTGCAGCATATATTGTAGATTTGTAGTGTTGTTAAGCTGAGGTGTGTCAGCAATGTGTGCAGTGTGTAGTGTAAATAGGCTGCGTGCGCGAGGGGAAGCCGTTAGTGTAGCTGAGTACTTCTGCATTCTGTAAGTTAGTGTTGTAAAATGGCGGCAAATGTGTATGTGGTAGGCGGGTTTGTATGATTTAGCGTCCTTGCTAATGGTGTACGTAGTAGGTCGTACAGGTTTTTGTAAAAGTTGTATGGGCTTTAGGGGTCGTGTAGCCTCGTTTTCATTTTTTTCGTCGGCTATTTTTTCTCTCGCTTAGGGGATTTTCAAATGTCAACACTTTGTAAAATTGACAGAAATCGAGGTTTAACCTGTCTTCCAGACGTCCTGGGTGTCCCCCCTTGCTATGGGTAAGGTTTTTTTTGTGTATTTTGGTGTTTTTTAATGTTTGCTGTTGTGCGCGGGTTGTCCGTTAAGGTCGTATTTTTGCGAGTCCGTAATGGATTTTTTTTGAAGTCCCGCGGCTCGTATTTTTTTGTGTAAGTCCATAGTTAGTCATTGCATGTTTTTTTTTTCTGTGGGTGTTTGTAACCGGTTGTGAGGCGCCGTAGATCCTCCACCTCCGCAAATGCGGCCCCTCGCTTCGCGAGGGTCCGCATTTGCGACCTGCAATGATCCTTCGGCTCATTGAAGCCGACGTGGGAGCCTCCACCTCTGCAAATGCGGGCCATTTGCGGTACGAAAGTTGTAGGGGGTAGTGGGGATAAACGCCTACGGCACTCATCTCCACCAGCGCAAGGAGTGCCTTTGGCGCTCCTTGCCAGCAACTGTGGCGGGCTCATGTAAAGGCAGGCAAGCGTTAGCAACAACCCATATTGCAGAGAACTATATATATATATATATATATATATATATATATATATATATATATATAATACATTCTATTTCCATGTTATAGATAAGATATAACAGCACACACACAAACTTGTGGACTATTCCCAGACCTCACTCACTGCCCTTTATGACAGTACTGTCACGTGACCTTACTCTGTCCGTCCCACCCTGAATTCGTGCAAATAAAGTTATTGACAATCTGTTCGTCTCGCTGTAGTGCGCACGCGCGGTGTATGTGTCAGGTGACAGCTAGGCTCGGTGTAGTTACCGGAAGTGTTTTCGAGCTAGAGGCACCGGAGTGAGGGAACGGGCCGGGAACCATGGCGACGAGTGTCAGCACCCACCGGGGCCCGGTGAGAGAGGGAGACAGGGAATGGGGAGGAAGGAAGAGGGGGAAAGGAGAGGAAATAGGTGGGGTGTTAGAAGTGGGTAGTAAGAGAGATCAGGAGGGTAACAAGGGGCTTATAAGAGAATACAGAGGAGGAGCGTGGGGATTACTAGGGGATAATTGGAGAAAACTGGGGGGCCATCGTGTAACCAGGGGATAATAAAGTAATACAGAAGGGGCATGGGATAACAAGGGACTAATAAGAGAATACAGAAGGGGAATGGGGTAACAAGGGGTTAATAAGAGAATACAGAAGGGGAATGGGGTAACAAGGGGTTAATAAAATAATACAGAAGGGGCATGGGGTAACCAGGGGTTAATGAGAGAATACAGAAGGGGAATGGGGTAACAAGGGGTTAATAAAATAATACAGAAGGGGCATGGGGTAACCAGGGGTTAATGAGAGAATACAGAAGGGGAATGGGGTAACCAGGGGTTAATGAGAGAATACAGAAGGGGAATGGGGTAACAAGGGGTTAATAAAATAATACAGAAGGGGCATGGGGTAACCAGGGGTTAATGAGAGAATACAGAAGGGGAATGGGGTAACCAGGGGTTAATGAGAGAATACAGAAGGGGCATGGGGTAACCAGGGGTTAATAAGAAAATACAGAAGGGGGCATGGAGTAACCAGGGGTTAATGAGGGAATACAGAAGGGGCATGGGGTAACCAGGGGTTAATGAGAGAATACAGAAGGGGCATGGGGTAACCAGGGGTTAATAAGAGAATACAGAAGGGGGCATGGGGTAACCAGGGGTTAATAAAATAATACAGAAGGGGCATGGGGTAACCAGGGGTTAATAAGAAAATTCAGAAGGGGGCATGGGGTAACCAGGGGTTAATAAGAGAATACAGAAGGGGGCATGGGGTAACCAGGGGTAATAAGAGAATACAGAAGGGGCATGAGGTAATCAGGGGTTAATAAGAGAATACAGAAGGGGCATGGGGTTACCAGGGGTTAATAAGAGAATACAGATGGGGCATGGGGTAACCAGGGGTTAATAAGAGAATACAGATGGGGCATGGGGTAATCAGGGGTTAATAAGAGAATACAGAAGGGGCATGGGGTAACCAGGGGTTAATAAGAGAATACAGATGGGGCATGGGGTAACCAGGGGTTAATAAGAGAATACAGAAGGGGCATGGGGTAACCAGAGGTTAATAAGAGAATACAGAAGGGGCATGGGGTAACCAGGGGTTAATAAGAGAATACAGATGAGGGGCATGGGGTAACCAGGGGTTAATGAGAGAATACAGATGAGGGGCATGGGGTAACCAGGGGTTAATGAGAGATCATATGTGAGATGATGCAGGGATAACATCACTGGTTCACTGCATGTATTTAGAAACATAGATTTATGGGTAGGTAAAACTATCCATTGTATATGCCTATTCTGTCTATGTAAATCACGGAAGGCTTCTTTACTGTATGTATCCATATTACTTCTGGGAGGCACTTGCATTTATCTAACACCCTTGCAGTAAGAAGGTACTCCTAGATCTGATGGTAGATAACAATCGGTGGGCGTGTTCTATTGGTGTAAGCGCTTAATAAATAAGCTGTGCAGATTTCCCAGGCGGGCCCCCCTTCGCGGCGGGTATCCCAGGCGGGCCCCCCTTCGCGGCGGGTATCCCAGGCGGGCCCCCCTTCGCGGCGGGTATCCCAGAGAGACAATAAGTAATTTGACAGACTGATACAAAAGGAGTTGACAACCCTTCTCTTGAGCCAGCAGTCATACACATGGCAGCTTTATACAAAGTGCTTTGCATGGTTGAGTGCTTGCAAGCTTATAAACTAAAGGGTTAAAAAAACCAAAAGTTGAAGTTAAACAGGCTTGACAGGTAATTGAAGAGAGTAGAGGGTTAATTGGTGATTAAGCCTGTAAGTGTAGCAGCTGTGAGCATGGAGATGATAGCGCAGAAACCTGCACTGTAAAAGTAACACAAGTCTGTGGGTATGTTTTTTTGTAGTCACTTAGGGCCTTATTCAATTGCGATTTGGCCAATTGAATAGGGCTCTAAATAAGCACATAGCATATTTATTTTAAATAATTTTTTAGTTAGTGAAAACCTTGCTTTTGGATAGATGTTTACTAACTAAAAATTTATTTAAAAAAAATATGTTATGTGCTTATTTAGAGCCCTATTCAATTGGCCAAATCACAATTGAATGAGGCCCTTAGTGTATTGTTCAAGGTTTTTATTGCATTTTTGTAGGTTCTGAGCCATCTCACTCCCAAATCTCCTTCCCTGCATTTTGAAAACTTGACCTGTTCTTGTATTCCTTTTTTTGGTTTCCAGTTCTATCATGAGCTTTTCAGTACTTTAGTATATTTTTGTATTTGTTTCCACCTTTCCAATCACTCTCTCTTTGAATTATTTTTAATGTATTGATATCCTTTTGTAATTATGATCTCTAGACCTGGACATAAGATTTTCTGAAGTCCCTTTCTAAGGATCTATAGAATTTCTTAAATATCTCTCCCTTTCTGCTGTAAAATCCTTTCTGTGCCATTAAGGTTATTTTTCCTATGGCTTTTTTTACACATTGTTTGTCTAGGTTTACATTTCCCAAACTAATTAGCAAGTCATTTCCTCCTTTTTTGTAGCTGTCAGTAAAATAAGAAGTCTTTTCTGCCCTTAGGCTTTAAGTCTGAAGTCATATGACTCCAAGCATTTTCTCCACACCCAGAGGAACTCTAGTTAGTCAGAAGCTTTGGGTTAGTTTTCATTCAATTGATATTTACTGGCAGGATAGTCAGACCATTCTTATCTTCTCTTTATGGGAAAAGGATTTTACCCAACTAGAGCTCCATAAATGTGTGAGATGCAGGATGAGGTCAAAACCCAAGTCATCTTACAATTTAAGCACATGTTTTTCATATCCCAGGGACTGATCATATGAAAAGCAATGTATAGATATACGGAACAAGATAATGCCGTGGAGGAAGAGAGAGAGAAATTTGGGAGTGACTCATGCAAATAGAGACTAGGAGTGTTCATCAATTAAATGGAAGTTATTTGAATAATTAGAGTACAGGGAAGGGCGTGTGAGAGAGAGTGTGTATGGGGATAGAATTTGCCCCAAACAAGGCTGACTTTTTCTGGCTGCTTCATGCTGGTCACATGATAGAGCTTTACAATTAACTTTTCTGTGTGTTCTCTTTTGCATATCCTCTCCCAGAAGTCATAGACTGAACTTACAACATTGGATTTCCTGTGAATTTGCACTAGATGCATATTTTCTTGTTTGTTAGACGTGTGTGTGTATGTATGTATATATGTATATATATATATATATATATATATATATATATATATATATATAATTTGTTGTAATTGCGAGTTTGTTGCTAACACTATGTTAAAAATTACGGGCATGCGCAATGAGCGCCAAAGGACCTTATTGTGGGGCTCACACTTAGATTGCACACTCGTGCAATGAGGCAAAGAGTGAGGTTGAAAGCTACTTTGCTATTCAATTGCTGTCTTTTGGCGGCATCCCAACAGATTCCTAGTTTTGCCGTCATTTTTGATGGGCAAGTGGCTAGTTCAGATATATTTCCCTTTATTGTTTAGAACATGCACACTGCAGTATATAATATCAGTCCAACTAGAAAGCAAAGCTCGGTAAAATAAAGTAGGAAAGCGCACACTAAATATATCCTGAATACATTATAACAGTGTCATGACTGATTTTGGGAATCCCTGAAACCCACCTAACCCACTGGATTGCTAATGTCAAAGGCTATTAAGTTTAAAGAATGTATTTGGGCTCAGAAGTAGGCCCTAGGACTTCAGGGGTTAAGGGGTAAAGCTATTTTATTACCACCTGTATTGTTTGTTGGGTCAGAGAGGGTACTGGTAGGTGTGGGTTGATACAATAGGCAGAAGCTTCTGGTGCTAATGTGGAATTTCCAGCTGTTACTCTAGTCTCTCATGCGTGATCCAAGTATAGTCATGAGGTTATAACGGTCACCTAACAGCAAAACCCAAGGTCTGGGATCTTAAAAAAGTGGATTAAAAGAGATAGTGTCGATAAGAAAGGTGGAATAAGACCAAGGGAACTTTCCAGACCCCTTATAAAGGGAGGGGAATGATGAGGTGGATGAATTATTTTGGTTTTGTTAAATGTCTGTGTGAGAGGAATAAACCCAGTCTGTACGAAGAAAAGGTGCATGAGTTTTTCTTATATGATGTGAAATCCTAATTAAGGGATCTGATTCTTTTCTGCTTCTCCATGAATGATGTCCTGATCTGAATTGGTATGCTGGGTGCTGAGATGAATATAAAGTCACAACCTGGAGATTGTTGCTGTAAGCTAAGGCAGGAGAATTGGGGGTATGTGTACCCCTTGTCTCTGGGTCATGACAATCCGTAAACCACGACCAAGCTATAAAGCCCTCTGCACCAAAAATACTTATAGCTGATCTGTTGTTAAAATCATTCCATTTGAAACTGCAGCACGCCAGGCAAATCTGTCAGCCACTCTCCCTCTGAGCTTCATCAAGTTCATGTTTATTGCTTCAATTTCCTCCTATATCCACCTCCCCCTTTTTGTGCCTTCAATCTTTCCCAGCATCAGTCTTACTGCCTTCTCATAACATAGCCAAAAATAATTGAGCTCATGATTCCAGTGAACAATTTGTCTTGATTTCCTGAAGTACTGATTTATTGGAGTGATAATACTTAAACAAACCTAACTGTTGAAATACTATAGTCTACAGGGGTACAACATTGCTATGGTCCAAATCTATTTAAGGAGATGAAGCCCGAGTTCAGATATACAGTGCCTTGCAAAAGTATTCGCCCCCTTTGGCATTTTTTGTGTTTTGTTGCCTCACAACCTAGAATTAACATGGATTGTTTGAGGATTTGCATCATTTAATTTACAGAACATGCCAACAACTTTGAAGATTTTTTTTTTTTTTCATTGTGAAGCAAACAACAAATAGGACAAAATAACAGAAAAAGTCAATGTGCATAACTATTCACCCCCCTAAAGTCAATAATTTGTAGAGCCACCTTCTGCGGCAATCACAGTCGCTTTGGATAAGTCTCTATGAGCTTGCCACATCTTACCACTGGGATGTTTGCCCATTCCTCCTTGCAAAACTGCTCCAGCTCCTTCAAGTAGGATGGTTTGCGCTTGTGAACAGCAATCTTTAAGTCTGACCACAGATTTCCTATTGGATTGAGGTCTGGGCTGTGACTAGGCCATTCCAACACATTTACATGTTTCCCCTTAAACCCCCCAAGTGTCGCTTTAGCAGTGTGTTTGGGGTCATTGTCCTGCTGGAAGGTGAACCTCCGTCCTAGCCTCAAATCACACACAGAGTGGTACAGGTTTTGCTCAAGAATATCCCTGTATTTAGCACCATCCATCTTTCCCTCCACTCTGACCAGTTTCCCAGTCCCGGCTGCTAAAAAACATCCCCACAGCATGATGCTGCCACCACCATGTTTCACTGTGGGGATGGTGTTCTTTGGGTGATGTGATGTATTGCGTTTGCGCCAGACATAGCGTTTTCTTTGATGGCCGAAAAGTTACATTTTAGTCTCATCAGACCAGAGCACCTCCATACATTTTGGAGTTTCCCACATGCCTTTTCGCAAACTCAAAACGTACAATTCTGTTTTTTGCTGAAAATAATGGCTTTCTTCTGGCCTCTCTGCCATAAAGCCCAACTCTATGGAGCGTACGGCTTATTGTCGTCCTATGTACAGATACTCCAGTCTCTGCTGTCGAACTCTGCAGCTCTTCCAGGGTTACCTTAGGTCTCTGTGCTGCCTCTCTGATTAATGCCCTCCTTGCCTGGTCCGTGAGTTTTGGTGGGCGGCCGTCCCTTGGCAGGTTTGCTGTTGTGCCATGTTCTTTCCATTTCATTGGTTATGATAGACTTGATGGTGCTCCTGGGGGTTATTAAAGATTTGGATATTTTTTTTTATAACCTAACCCTGACTTGTACTCCTCAACAACATTGTCCCTTACTTGTTTGGAGGGTTCCTTGGTCTTCATGGCAGTGTTTGGTTAGTGGTGCCTCTTGCTTAGGTGTTGCAGCCTCTGGGGCCTTTCATAAAATATGTGTATATGTAATGACAGATCATGTGACACTTAGATTGCACACAGGTAGACATCATTTCACTAATTATGTGACTTCTGAAGGTAATTGGTTGCACCAGAGCTTTTTATAGCTTCATAACAAAGGGGGTGAATACATACACACATGCCAATTTTCTGTTTCTAAAAAATAGTTTTATGTATATATTTTTCTCATTTCACTTCACCAACTTAGACTATTGTGTTCTGATCCATCACATACAATTCAGATTAACAACACATTGAATTTAAGGCTGTAATGTAACAAAATAGGTAAAAAGTCAAGGGGGTGAATACTTTTGTAAGGCACTGTATTTATCTCAATAAATGGTTATCCATGATCGAGAGGATACTGTTTAGTAGTGCACTTAGATACTTGTGAGTTTAATAAGGGATAAATATTAAATGCACTAAATATGCAAAGGTTTGCAAAAACAGAGCTGGAGGACTTGATTGTGCCTTCTGACTTCCTCAGTCCTAGAACAAGTGGACAGTAAGACTGGTTTGGGGACATGTATGACTTTTACTGGGGATTGCATTACCATCACCAAGGCATGACAAAGAAAATATAATCTGAAAACTCTTTTGCAATACATTTTAAAGCATAAAAGCCAATAAGTGTAACAAATTTAGCAAAGTTGAAAAGTTTTGTATCCCAGCAACCTATATGTAAATATATACTGTATAATTACATGCTTTTTATAAACAGCCCTGTCCTGTGTTGCTGCAATTCTTTTTTCAGGCCTATAAATAACATGGTAAAATGTGACATATAACCCCCAGCTCTATGGCACATCATGGAGATAAAACTTTGTATATATTGCACATTGGATACTTTATTATTATTATTATTATTATTATTATTATTATTATTATATGCTTTAAAGGTTGTGTAACCTAAACACAAGATTATTTTACATGAAAATTCACTTCTAGAAATTCAAATATGTTTATACAATTGGGTTTTATTAACTTTTAAACTATTTGTTTTCCCCTCAAGCAGAACTTTGTATCTCCTCCTGCCCGTGTCTATCGATGGCACGACTTCAGCGCACATGCTGAAGGCGCACCGACGTCAGGCTGACTATTTTTTAATAGCGCAGCAGACAAATGTGCGCTGGGGTACATGCGCCCCCACATACCACATATAAGGGAACAGTAACTGCCCTGACGTCGGCTGCTGTGTGTAGCACTGAGAGAAACAGCAAGAAGAGAGTTTGACACTGAGAGAAACATATCTCTACTAGACTGCAGGGGGACAGCAAACACATTGTGAAACTCAAAGGAATAGCAGAGACGGAGCACAGCCATATAGCAAGAGTGCGTGTGCAAGAGATGGAAGAGCAAGGTTTGGCGCTCAATAAACGGAAATGAGGAGGTAGGAAGTGTTGAGCACAGACAGTATAGTGTTTTTTTTTTGGGTAGTATTTAGATAGATAAGGGGATGGATTGCTCTTATGGGATCTCTTGGGTATGTCTCTCTGTAGGACAGTGCATTGTCTTTCTCCCCCTCCAGTCTTGTAGAGATATGTTTCTCTCTGTGTCAAACTCTCGTCTTGCTGTTTCTGTGCCACACACTGCAGCCGACGTCAGAGCAGTTACTGTTCCTTTATTTCTGGTATGTGTGGGCGCGCAATTGGCCGTGCGCGATTCTACACCGGCGCGCATTTGTCGGCGGCCTAACGCCGGCGCCCATTCATCACGCACTTTATAGACGGGGTGCCGTGTCTGTTACAGGTTGCAACTCTGCCTGTGTGCTGGACTGTCATTGAGTTTGGACTCTTGCTGGCCCCGCTACTTGGCCTTAGAGCTTTTACATCTATGTAGGCAGCTATCACAACTTGCTTGTGGCTGTTGCATCATAGTCCCATCCCCTTCATGAGCATGCTCTGTCAGTCTGCTTTATTTTTAGTCCCGCACCCAGACGGCTGGCCACTCCCTTGATAGACACAGGTAGGAGGAGAAACCGTTTAATCAAAGAAAAAATGTTCGCTTATTTATTATAAACTGCATAGAGTTCAATAGCCTGTGCACAGCAAAGGAGCATGGACTTTACTTATAAATTCAGTACGGTGATCCTTTTAAGTTGGGCCTCCCATTCTTCACAAGCATAGAGGAGTAACTGGCAAACTAGCCAAGTTTTGGAAATTTTACGTACATTATTACTCAATTAAAACTGTCCTTTTTAATATAAAAGAACTTTCAGCCTGGATGGATCTTGCCCTTTAATGCTGCATTAGACCAACATGATACGCAATCCGTACTGTTCAGTAGCCATATTCTGTTATTCAGATAAGAGCTATGTGTATTTTGAGGAAGTAGTCATATGTACATCAGTGGCCACATTATTGGCTGATAGTGCAGAATATTCCATGTACATGTTTGTGGGGAGCGAGGGGTGGGCACATGACCTAGTCATGAAGACAAAAATATGCACGTCCTGTCCACTTCCATGGAGTCTTTACTAGAAGAAAATCAGTGGTCTAAATAGATAGTAGCTTATGAAGCTTTATTAGGCTGATGAGGAAGGGGGAAAGAGACACGGGAGGATGATGATGATGATGATGAGTAGGGGGGAAGAGACACGGGACGATAATGAGGGAGGGGGAAAGAGACACTGGAGGATGATGAGGGAGGGGGGAGGATGATGATGGAGGGGGAAAGAGACACTGGAGGATGATGAGGGAGGGGGGAGGATGATGATGCAGGGGGAAAGACACGGGAGGATGATGATGATGATGGAGGGGGGAAGAGACACAGGAGGATGATGAGGGAGGGGGGAAGAGACACGGGAGGATGATGAGGGAGGGGGGAGGATGATGATGGAGGGGGGAAGAGGATGATGATGGAGGGGGGAAGAGACACTGGAGGATGATGCTGATGATGATGGAGGGGGAAAGAGACACGGGAGGATGATGATGAGGGCATGTCCATGAGGTTTTATGGGTCTGGAAGGCAGGGTATGATGCTGATTGGATGGAATGTGTCTGCTGACTGTGAGGTGAAGGGTCAAAGTTTGCACAATGATAGTTAATAGGGGGCGAATCGAACATCGCATATGTTCGCCGGGAAAAGTCCGCGGGCGAACTGTTCGGGACATCTCTACTGGCAGCTTATGTTACACTACTGCCTGATACGGATATGACAGTTGTCTTGAAAGTGGTTCAATTTGGTACTTCCCTCCTGTCTTACCAGGCCCCACCTAGCCTTTAGAGCATTCTTTATAAGAGTACTATAGTGGTCCTTTAAATAAATTATTCAGGACATGTATGAGAGTGGATCATTTAATAATTACTACGTTCTACCTTCATTGAGATGATTCCTCTCCAAATCCAATAATATGAAGTCCCTATTTCAAGTTGGAGAGATCTAGTCCTACTTGAGGCCATTTAAAAGAATATCATGGGCAGTAAAGAGGTCTCACTATCATAATGAGAGCACTTTGATTTAGTTATTGGTTCAGATTAGAATTGTCACATAAAAACAAGCAAATTAACGTGCTTTTAATCAAAACTCAAATAATTGGTAATTAATATACAGATCTAGTCCTGGACTCAAAAGTGTTGATTCAAACTGCCCAAATGTTGGAGATTAACTAAATGAATTTTGGAGAATATCTGCTTTGTGGCGCACTCAGCAGCGGAAAATAAATGTGTATATATAAAAGTTATCTTTTATAATTGTTTATTGAATATACAGGATTTCTTTGGTACTCCAGTAGCATTTGTGTTTAGTGTCTGGTTATTGCTCTACCTAATCTATGCTATGTTTGTAGCCACTTGCACAATGGGCTTGGCGCTAAGATCATTTTTTGGCGCTGTTATTATATTATTGCTGCAAATAACATACATAGGCGCGCTGTGCCGTGCAGATTTTCATTAACCCTCCGAGGCTATAAGTTTGTACCTGGCCTATAAAGACCAATTGCATGTTTAAAATAATTCCTTCCGTTTAGTGTAATTCGTCAGAAGGATCAAGACATTCTGTCCTGAAAGGTAATTATCTTCTACAAACGAGGAGTGATTTGCAGCGTATTACCTGGGAGTGTCTTCCTAAGTAATCGTCCTGCCAGTTGGTCGTCGTCTTAAAGCTGTAAAAGTGTAAAGTGCAATTTTAATTGGTGCAGGAACATTTTCAGCTCCTTATTACAGCATGTGCATAATGTATGTACAATCGGGGAAGGTTAGTCTGTTAAAGATAATTAAAAATGGTCTGTACATTTTGCTGGCCATTTTTCTCTAGAGGAAACCATGTCACTCCATGAGTAGTGCAGTGTGTGGCTAGTTTTTAATGCTCCTTTAAGAATAACTTCAAAAAACAAAAGCTACAGCAACTTTATGTTTGGGTGACCAGGTCCATTTAAATGTATCCATCATTGGATTCCAGTGGCCTCCTAAACACCATGGCCTAGATTAGGGTTATCCAGCTATGTG
This sequence comes from Discoglossus pictus, assembly GCA_027410445.1. Taxonomy (NCBI): domain Eukaryota; kingdom Metazoa; phylum Chordata; class Amphibia; order Anura; family Alytidae; genus Discoglossus; species Discoglossus pictus. The sequence goes on from CM050175.1 coordinate 24,994,031, forward strand.
CTGAGAATTTAATTTACTTGTGTCTGCCCTGGCTCCAGTCCTTGAGCACTGGAGTGGATCACATAGATGATCACATTAGTAAAGTTTAATCTAAGGCTCATTCCTGTATTTACTATGGCTGTATTATAGGCTGATAGCCAGTGTGTGTTTTTGTCATTCAGGCGTGTCCACCTCTCTGTGACCACATGGACCACAACACACCATGCTGATCCACTTGGTTTTCATGGCAGAGATACTAGAGTGGGTTGCCAATTCCTTTTCCAGTGGGCCACCGCATACAGCGCCTGATATTGATAAGTGGGCTCCCATTCAAGTACTGACCAGGCCCAACCCTGCATGGCTTCATGACCTTTTGGTTCCCTGACTGCAACTAAACCCAGGTTTCAGAGGTGAAAGCACAGAATCCTAACCACTGGGCCACCAGGCAACCCAAGTCATTAAAACTGATCTGCACAATCATGTAGAGCATTAAAAAGCAAGTAGTAATTGTATTATCACTCTTCTGGATCGATACCTTGTCGTGGTGAAGGGGCTTGTGTACCTAAATTAAGCTGTGAGCTATACCATGTAGGGTCACCCAGGACGGGTAAGTAATAGCAGATAGGTCAGACAAATCATGCTCCACTGGAGAAAGAACTGGCAACAACTCCAGTATTTTTGCCAAGGTAACCTTATGGATAAGAGTGACCAGAGACAGAATGATAGTTGTGTCTGGCGTGCTCTAGTCCATAGGGTCATGAAGAGTCGGACACAACTAAAAGACTAAACAACAACATGTATAAATGTAGCATTTTCATTCAAAACTATTTTCATTATTTCAAAATTGCTATTAAATGCTGCCATGTTGGTCCTTTTTAACGAGAGTGTAAGCAAAAGTCTGCTTCACTGCACAATGTATGGAGCTTAAAGGGGCATTATCTTAGGTTATGAGGGGACCATAAATGACAAGTTACATCTAATGGCTTATATACATAATTTTTCACTATGAGATTAGAATATCTAAAGAGCTCAAATGAGTAAACTGACATTTTTTTGATTCATAGTGAGTAGAGTAGTGCTGTTTGCAGGGTGCTGATTATTGATTTATTTATTTATTTTGGTCTTTCCAGGAGAAGGAAGCTCACAGCCGCTGATCATTCGAACTGGTTCAGCAATAACTATATGATATAAAAACTCCTTAAAGCAGTGAAGCAATTTATATATTTTTTTCCACTTGAGCAGTATATACAGTTGGGCTAAAAAGTCTGCATACCCTTGGAGAATTGGTAATAAATGTACAATTTTTGAAGAAAATATGAGTGAGCAGGCAACACACCTTTCTTCTATTTCTTATGGGATTCATATAACAGAATAGAACAATCAAAACAAAACATGGCAACAAAGACAAACAGGAAATGACCCTGTTCAAAAGTTTGCATCCTCTTAGTTCTTAATACTGTGTATTGCCCCCTTTAGTATCAATGACAGCGTGCAGACTTCTGTAATAGTTGTCTATGAGACCCCTAATTCTTGCAGGTGGTATAGCTGCCCATTCGTCTTGGAAAATGCCTCCAGGTCATGAAAAGTCTTTGGTCGTCTTGCATGAATCGCACGTTTGAAATCTCCCAGAGTGACTCGATGATATTAAGGTCAGGAGACTACACAACCTTCACTTTTTTCTGCTGTCACCACTGGAGGGTCAACTTGGCCTTGTGCTTAGGGTCATTGTCATGCTGGAAAGTCCAAGAGCGTCCCATGCGCAGCCTTCGTGCAGAAGAATGCAAATTGTCTGCCAATATTTTCGGATAACATGCTGCATTCATCTTGTCATCAATTTTCACAAGATTCCCCGTGCCTGTGAGCTGTGAGGCGTGTCAAGGTGTTATCGGGCTTATTGTAATCAGGTTTTTTTGTGGCATTGGCGCAGTAAAGGCTTCTTTCTGGCCATTCAACCATGCAGCTCCTTTTTGTTCCAGTATCGTCGTATTGTGCTCCTTGAAACAACCATATCATATTTTTCCAGAGCATCCTGTATTTCTCCTGAGGATACCTGTGGGCTTTTCTTTGTATTCCGAACAATTCTTCTGGCAGTTGTGGCTGAAATCTTTCTTGGTCTACCTGACCTTGGCTTGGTATCAAGAGATCCCTGAATTTTCCACTTCTTAATAAGTGATTGAACAGTGATGACTGGCATTATCAAGGCTTTGGATATCTTTTTATATCTTTTTCCATCTTTATGAAGATCCATTACCTTGTTACGTAGGTCTTTTGACAGTTCGTTTCTGCTCCCCCTGGGCTCAGTATCTAGCCTGCTCAGTGCATCCATGTGAGAGCTAACAAACTCATTGACAATTTATACACACACTAATTGCAATTTAAAAAGCCACAGGTGTGGGAAATTAACCTTTTAATTGCCATTTTAACCTGTGTGTGTGTGTGTCACCTTGTGTGTCTGTAACAAGGCCAAACATTCAAGGGTATGTAAACTTGTGATCAGGGCCATTTGGGTGATTTTCTGTTATCATTATGATATGAAAAGGAGCCAAACAACTATGTCATAATACATTGCTTCATATGATCACTATCCTTCAAAATAAATGCCATAATTTCACAATTTCTGACAGGGTATGCAAACTTTTGAGCACAATTGTATGAAGGATACTCACTGGCTGCAAATAGAGTAAGGTCGCCACCAGCAGTTGGTGAACATTATTGCGATAACCGTAACGGACACTACTCGCAACTATTGTTAGATAACCTAGGGAGTCAACTATACGAATACATATCCAGTAATAATGACTATGAATGTTCTTGTTAGTAACCACTTTGGCTTCCTTCTTGTGATGCTATGTGACCTACCTATTAGATATTCAGCATATATCTGTATACATTTGTATGTATCTGTCTCATTTTCTCATAGGTTCGGCTGGTTCGTTTTTTTTTTTTTTTTTTTTTTATCACCTAAAAAAGGGAATATGGAACTTTTGGCCCTAGAGTAAAGTGAAATGTGATTTACTACAGATCCACTCTACTTGTTTGTCATGAAAATACAGTGGTACCTCGGTTCTCATCCTTAATCCGTTCTGAACAGCAGGATGAGCACTAAACGAGCATTTCCCATAGGAATCAATGGAAATTTATATCCCTTATTTATCGGCGTATAACACGCACTTCATTTTAAGGAAAAAAAACTTTAAATTTCAAATAAAGAACTTTGAAGCAAAATAAGAGTAGCTCAGAACTTTTTTTTATTAATATTATTAACGCTTATAAGGTAAATATCATAAAATGACAGTAAAAGCAACTGTTTTAACAAAGAAACTTGGATATTATATGTTTTTACAAAAGTTTACTCAGAAATCACTGCTCCTCCCTCCTCAACCTCCCTCCTCATCCTCAACCTCCCTAAATACCTCCCCATCTCCCTTTCCCCTCACTTACCTGCTTCTGCTCCTGCCTCCGCTCCTTCTGGACCCGGCGCGCCACGTAATTACACCCGGTATATGCTAATGGCGTGACGTCACATGCGCGCCACGTCATTAGCATATACCGGGTGCCGGCACCCGGTATATGCTAATGGCGTGACGTCACATGCGCGCCACGCCATTAGCATATACCGGGTGCCGGCACCCGGTATATGCTAATGGCGTGACGTCACATGCGCGCCACGCCATTAGCATATACTGAATGCCGGCACCCGGTATATGCTAATGACTTGGCGCGCATGTGACGTCCCATGCGCGCCGGGACAAGGAGCGGAGGCCGGAGCAGAAGCAGGTGAGTGGGAGGTATTTAGGGGGGTTTAGGTTGAGGAGGGGGGGTTTAGAATGAGGAGGGGGGAGGGAATATTGGCGTATAACACGCACAAATCATTTGCCCCCTATTTTCAGGGAGAAAAAGTGCGTGTTATACGCCGATAAATACAATAATCTGTTCCGTACCCCAGAATTCTCTAATTTTTTGTTTGTACTGATGGTTTTGTTTTGGGTACAAAACCTTAAGACTAAACGGACAAAAATAAAATAAAAAAACAATAATTAGATCAAATACCATTGAGTTTAAATTCACTTTAACTGTACTGCGAGGACTTGAGGACCCAATGGGATGGTGGCGATGTGGAGGAGAGAGGTTATAGCTTGGAACTTTGGCTCTTACAGGCACAGGCCTGGCACTTTGGCCCTTACAGGCACAAACTGCAGATACAGGATTAGGGTGCCACGATTGCATCTACTTCCAATTGACACAAACTAACAGATTCACCCCATTTTTCAAACCAAACATCTGGGAACATCCTCTTCCTAGTTCTCCTTGTGATATTTAACACATTTCTCTTTCTTTGTACCTTTTTTTTTAAAACTAACTCTAATACCTGATCTCCAACTCTAGAATAAATAATTGTGAAGGAATTGACTTCATAATATGCAAGATACCTTGTAAATATAAATTAAAAGCAGAATTATCATTCAATTTTGCTTTAATGGCAGTAAATAGCCTTTGTTCCTGTGAGGAAACTAGAATCCTGATGAAAATCTCTCTTCAGTTCTCTTGAAAGGCGCTGCTCTACAAAGCAACTTGACAACAGATCACAAAAGAAGAGTAAGCTCCAGTAGGATAGGCCTACCCCTCTAGCTTCAGGCAGAGTAGCTAATCTAAGATTTTCTCTAAAAGTTAGTTTATGCTTCTGGCTTACATAGCAGCGTATGTTAATTGTTTACAACTTCACAAGCATGTGAGGTGTTTCCCAAACTACAATGTCTCTTCTAATTTTCTAAGTGTGCCTGACATGCACTGAAAGACACATTTCTACCAAATTGGTCTTCAAAAAAAATCTCTGTCTTAAAGTAAACTAAAAATTACCATTTTTTTTGTTGTCATGGATCTAAAAATGTATAAAAATTTTTTGGATATACTAAATATCTGTAAATAACAAATATGTAATAACCAAAAGGGAATGATTCTGTAATTACAATACAACGTGCCATACAAAGACACTGTTTCTATGAAGTCGCCATGTAGCCTAAATACAATAGACTCTCAGTTATCTGGCACCCATGGGGATTGGTAGATGCCGGATAAATGTAGTTGCTTGAGAGTAACTATTAGCAGAGCATCCTATGTGCAGCTAGTCTAGGCCTCTTTTAAGTATATTTGGCAGTTAGGGCTGTTCTAGCAGCAGCAGCTTTCACTCCTCACTTACACACAAGTACGATCGGCTGGAGGGTGCGGAACCCGAGGAATGTAACGCTGCCCTGGCTCAGTCACTCAGGCCTGTCTGCTTCCAGTAACATACAGTGGATGAAGCATTTTGGGACATGACAACCTGACTCCTGACGTTTGTTGAGCCCTGTAAATTTTAATTTTTCCTTAAAGTATGGTATTTCATTTTTTTTCTGGTTGCTTGAGAGTTCTGGTTAACTGAGAGTCCACTGGAAGTAGATGAGAATATGATCAGTCATTTTTATCAGAATTTTATAAACACGTGTGCAGAGTTTAAAGTCCAAATATAATATTTATTTAAACAAAAACCTATGGGGGAAAATGCCATTTACAGATCATGTCTATACGTTTTGTGTTTTATACATTTCATTCTTTTTTATGTTAGGTCCCTCAGGAATTAAAAATCAATCTTTAAAACAAGTTATCTATTTATATTCATAATGCTTGCGCCACCCCCTATTTTCATAGTTTTCCCATTGGTGTTCCTAAATAGCTATATTATAGAGACACCATGCTCTATTTCATATCATGTGGTTGTGCTAGATATTAAACTGACCTTTTGTGTATACTGAAAAAAAAAAAATAATCTCTTTGTATGCACATCACTTTTTTAATCTTGCCAGCTTTGTATGGTTAGCAACGCCAAAAATTAGAGGAGCTCACTCGGTTTGCTTAATAGGTTCTATGGACGTGATTATCCTGTAGTATATACCAGGCAATCCTGCCCTGGACACGAGAAACTGCAACCCCTAGACGTATGTTTCGGCCATAGTTGGGCCTCATCAGTAGGGTGTAGCTAACTACAACAAAATTAGAGGTGCACAATCTGAGATCGGACAATACATGAAAGAGGTTTGTCCTACAGGACTGGTTACCTACTCGGAGAGCAAGCTCACTTGTGCGCTTCACAGGGAGAATTATCCTGTAGTCTATGAGTCTGGTTTTACTCAAAAGTATGATCCAGACCTGAAATACCAGGCAATTCTACCCTGAACAGGAGAAAAGGCAAACACTAGACGCGTTTCAGGCTCTGTGGGCCTCGTTAGTGAGGTGCAGCTTTACTCCCTAAGTCCCCATAGAGGCTGAAACGCGTCTGGGGTTTGCTGTTTCTCCTGTTCAGGGAGAAAAGCCTGGTATTTCGGGGCTGGATCACTCTTGAGTGAGACCAGACTGATATACTACAGGATATTTCTCCCTGTGAAGGGCACAAGTGGCTAAAAGAGGTTGCTCTCAGAGTGTGTCCATAGAACTAACCTATTAAGATTAATTGTTCTCTGAGCACTTCTGCCTTTTTTTTTTTTTTTTTTGTATCTGATAACTCCCGAAGGCACAGTGAGCAAGGAGTCCATGTCTTGAACCCCCTATCACCCTTAGGGAGACTAACGCAGCAACAAAATTAGAAGTGCTCAGAGGACGTACTAACCTAAATAGGTAGTTTTATGGACATGATAACCCACTTTGAATCTGTTCTCTGATTGAGCACCTCTAATTTTTGTTTATTCAAATGACCCTTGGGGAACTAGTCTCCCTAAGGGTTATAGGGACCCACCACCCTTTGGAGACGATGCCCTAAGGGTAATTTGCATATGAAAACCCTGTAGGGTTGGCAAATATGGCGGCCAAAGCCGGCTGCATCTTGTACCTTTCAGAGTTGTGTATTTGCTGATTCCTTATAATCCATGCTTTGCGTTATTATAATAACTAATATTTACTCTTAAAGGGATGCCAAAGTGATAAAATAAGTCCTGTTAATGCATTTATATATGACATGTATATAAACATACATTTAGTGACTGATAAGAACCAAAAGGCTCATTTAGTCTGCCTGTACCATCTATCCTTTCTGTAAATTACAGTGTTTTTTTTTTTTTTTTTTATTTCCTTGTGGTCATCTTTAAGGGGTTGCAATGTTGGTATGTCTTCCTCCTCATGTCTCACCATATGGTTAGGGGAGGCAGCAACATCTTAGTATTGTGTGTTTGGCATTAAAATATGCAATGGAGCATCTCACATAATAACACAATATGAGGGGTGGGAGAATAATATTCACACATTTACTGAATTATTTTTTAAAATAAAGTGAATATTTTCTCACAGTAAATGGTCATAAATGATAAAAGCATGCCCAGGTGCTTTAAAAAATAAGGGACCATTAAGTGTTAGTCTTTTTATTCTAAAATAGAAAAGCTGGACATGCTGTTGTGGGTCCTCAACTTTAAAAAAAAAAATGTAAATGTAATTTATGCTTAAAATACCTAACTGTCATGATAACTTATCTGAGATTTTCACTCTGATTTTTTTAATAGCCAATTATTTATTTTATTTATATGAGTACTTTTCATATGCTGTGTCACTTTAAAGGACTACCACACAGTGGGAAACAAAATTGTATGAAAACCTTGTCTGACTCCGAGCATAATTAAGCAGGAAAAAGTCATACAGTTAATTATTAATTAAATACATTGAAAGTTGCGGGCGTGAGAGGAGCGTTAACATTTCTAGAGATATTTTGTTGCAGTGAATGATGCAAGGGAATGGATGTTGCGTCTATTTCAGTCTTATCCTATTCTCTTTCCAATTGCTCTCTGTTCCCTCTCTCCACTGAGAACCAAAAGAAACACCCTCATGATTTAATTTGAGGAAGTAATGTAACAAACACAAAATGGATTCCTGTACTTAAACATTCTGATTTCCCCCCCAAAAAAAATGTTTTTTGTCCATGGCTTACACAAGTGTAATAGTTTAACAATATGAGCAGTTGACCTGTTTCTCTTGAACTGCAGTGGTGCTCTATGCTTCTGGATGGCCCCTTTAAGGAGTTGGCAACCCAAGCAGAGTGTTCAAGTACTTTTGTATACAGTACTTGAAAAACCACTTTGCTTGTATTTTTATCCCAAACTGTGACCACTGACGTCTTTATCCAGTTGTAAGGCCCTACCCTTTTGTGTCACATCCACACCTTTCTATGTTCTGTAATCGCACATTCCTGAGCCGGTACGCCTCCTGGGCAGAGATGGCTCTTTACATTACCAAGGTGTAGCATTTATGGCACCTTGCACTGAGCAGATAAAGCGAAGTCATTTGGATAGAGAGAGATTTTAGGGCACAGCACCCCATAAAAGGTAAGTGAAATCTTTGGGCAGCATTTGATACGGTGTAGGCTCCCTATCTCTTTATATATAGGTAAGCAATTAACTCATTGTAGCTGGGGGTCTACCATTACCTTATATGTCTCTGTGCTGATTGCACGTCTGATACTGAAGTGGTTAAGAAAGTCCTTTTGCCTTGTAATGCAGTGCCGTCTTGAGGATGATGGCAGCCGAGGTTTTGCATGGCTAAGCCATTTAATGATATTGCAGCTCCAACACAAATATATATTTGGCACTTTCTCTTGCTCACTGTTCTTGGTTCCCTTCTTTTCTTCCGTTCATCATCAGATTTTCTCTGTGTTTCTTTGATATCGTATTTAGTTCTCAAGATGTTCTTTAAGTTAATACCTGACATTCATATGTGAAGTATATACTCTATAGGAATTTGTTATTGGGTTCTGGTTATGCTTTCATTTTATTTTTTTATTTTATTTATTTTTTACTTTACCAGCTTTTTGTTGTGAGCGGCTGATGTTAGGATGTTTGGAAAAGGAGTGCCAATTCATTCATAGCAAAAATATAATATTTTTTTTTTGTACGGAATTGGGATCAGGGGGTCTGCATCATAGAGACATGTTCACCTCAGATGGACTAACACTTTATGCTCGTTATTCATGTCTTTGTGATGATAACTATGTTGCACATGTCAGTCTTGTTGTCCATGCTCTATACTGAGATAATAATAAAATGACTATAAATCGGTAGTGAGAAATCTTTTTCTGGGCCTCTGTTTCCATCCATGACATTATTTGGGGGACCCTGCTCTACTCTATGTTCACTGCTTTGGGATTATGTCCATAGGTGACATAACTGTCCTTTTTTTACTATTATTTTTCTCTCCTGTCTCCTCCTTTTGTCAGCTCTAATTCCCTGTCCTCCATGTTTTGTTGGCAATGTGTCTGGATATATTCCCTTTTCGTGATACTTTAACCCAACTCCATGTTGAAGTCCTAACAAGCCCCTGTAGAGTCCAATCATCCGGGATTTTGTTCTCTGCTGCTGTTGTTGTTGTTGTTATGTCGATCAATTGTGTCCAACTCTTCATGACCCTATGGACTACAGCATGCCAGGCACATCTTGTGTCTGGCTGTGCTTATCCATAATGTTTTCATGGCAAAGATCCTGGAGTAAGTGCGAGTGCCTTCTCCAGTGGACTGTGATTTGTCTGACCTCTCTGCAATGACCTGCCCATCTTGGGTGACCCTACATGGTATATCTCACAGCTTCACCGAGGCACTCGAGCCCCTTCACCACGACAATGTATACTCTCCCTTTTTGGAACGCTAAACAGGAGATGTATTCCCAAAAGCTACACAGACAACACAAAAAGTCACTGACACCCTTGGTAGATTGATATTGAAGATCTTCAGTTTGCTGGTATTTGATACGGTTAACCCAGGGGAGGTGGATCAGACAGGTTTGTCCTCTTTAGTGCTCCGGTTCTTGGTGAACAGGAATGTGTCTGACTCAATGTTACTCACATTATTTAGCCTGTAGCTGATTCTGACATGATTGAGGGCGGAGATAAGACTGGTTTCTAGTAGAATAAGAAGCCAAACCTTTTACTGCTGTGATGTGGTGAGAAATGTGTTCCAGGTTTCTCTAGTCATGATGAGAGTGGATCAGTGACTTATGTTATTAAATATGTAGCGTATATGCTCCTAAAATGAAGAAACCCACAAGGAGCTCCCTCTCTCCATCTTGCACAGAGGGCATAATCTTCAATTTTTTGGTTTTCCCTGCAGGTTTTCATCGGGGAGCTGCCCCAGGACTTCCTGCGCATAACGCCTACCCAGCAGCAACAGCAGATCCAGCAGGACGCCCAAGCGGCTCAGCAGCTCCAGTATTCGGGGGTCATGGGCACCATGGGGCGTCTCAGCATCACTGTGGTTCAGGTTGGTCAGAGCAGCCATTATTGCAGCATTACAAAAAAACTTCTTGATGATCAAGACCAGTGGTTCCCATTTTTTTCCCCCCCAGAACCACTTGAAAATTTAACGGAATCTTGACCGATCACTTAAGTTTTGCTGAGAGTCTTGGCAAATCACCCATACTACCTAGCGCATTCTAACAATTTAAAGAGGAAGTAACAGCTAAATCTTCATGTTGTATGAAAAAAAATATCAACTATATAAGGAAACTGTATACCATTTGTCTAATATTGCTTCAAGACCTTTGTATTTTAGGTGATTTGAGCTGCTTTAAGACCACATACAATGCATGTATCTACCTTAACTTAGAACTGCAGCTGTAATTTAATTTACTGTTGAAATAATCAGACTATACAGCGCAGAATGTTAACTGGAAAACAATTTATCTTGCCATGCCGGCTTCATCTCTACTCCGATATGGAGGAATAGCTGGCAGTCTAGGCAAGCTCTGTAACATCTACATAGGTAAAGATATTTTAGTGTAGTATTTTATATAAAATAAACTTATGTTTAGGAACAAAATATCTAGATATGTTCTGGTATCTACATCTTGTTCCTGTATTTTAATTATTGCTTTAAGAATATGATTTTTTTTTTGTTAATCTCACAGATCATTTGGGATAGGAATAAGGACCTTTCCTGTTTTGTCCTTGCCAACAGTAGCGGCTACTAAGGTGGCGCAACGACGGCTCGGCCAGACTTGCTTCAATTTGTTCATAGGGTTAGGATAGTGGCAGATGATAAGCTTTGCATAGTAAAATAGTGGTGTGCACTCTAACACTTAAATCTCTCACACTAAGAGGAAATTGAAGAAAGTTGCAGCAAACAATCGTCTGGCCACCTGATGACCGCTATAAGCCACTGCTGGTGGGGACAAAACAGGAAATATCTGAGAAATTGTTGTTAGAGCATCCATTTTATTATCTCTGTTCTATTCACCATCAGGACTGATCAGTCACTTCTGCAGTGACATTGGGCCTCATACTATCCACCCGAGTAGAAGCACGGACCAACAGACATTTTCCCAGTTCCTTCCACTTATTTTTTATTTTTTTACCACCAGACCTAGTGCCACCACCACTCTTCTGCCTTCATTTATACCACTGTCCCCTCCACAGCTGACACACCCACAGACGTAATCACTAATTAACCCTTTACTTTCTCTTCAATTACTTGCCAAACTCGTGTTTGTTTGTTCCTTTTATTTACTTCATCTTTTTGTTTCATTAATCCTTTTGAGTTTCAAATCTTGTAAGGCTTTGGAAAGCAGCACCATGCACATAAGATTTTAAGCTCAGACAGGGCCCTCCACTTTTTTTGCCATATGTCTAATATTGTGCTGCTTCTTTTTTTTTGTTTATATTTTTTGGGGTACTTAATACCTGTATAGCACTATGGAATATGTTGTCGCATTACAAAAAATGAATAATAATCTGAAGCAAATTTTGATTAGTTAATAGAGGGTCAGTGTTTAAGGGTTGCTTTAACCCTCTCCGTATTCCAACTAAAGAGTATATGGTGTTCTTGCTTGCTGGTGTATGTAAAATACATCGGTATTGCACATTTATAGTGTGCCAGCCACAGTGTCAAGCCAGATCGGGCCACCATTTTCGATATATTTCTATTTGTTCAGAAGGCTGGCTTCTTATCACAAGCAGTTTTTGCTGAATCCTCTGATATTTACACGTAAAGAAATTACATGATCGTACACAAAAAATAATACATAGACTGTACTGTATTGTAGACCGCCTGTGTTTACCTGACAAGGAGGTTAAATGTACTTAAACTTGATTTGTATCCATAACATGCTAGATTAGGTTGTAACAACACTCTTGTTTTCTACAAAGAAGTATGTCATTTTCAGAAGACTAAACACCTACTTATGGCATACTTAATTTTTTTTAGATCTAAATTACTTGTTTCTTTAAACATTATCATCTGCATCCAATATAGGGCAAGCTTGCAAAGAATTATGGCATGACTCGGATGGATCCTTATTGTCGAATTCGTTTGGGATATGCAGTTTATGAGACTCCCACTGCACACAATGGGGCCAAAAACCCTCGATGGAATAAAGTTATACAGTGCACCATTCCACCTGGCGTGGACTCCTTCTACCTGGAGATCTTTGATGAGGTTAGTATGTCTAAATCTGAAGCTATAAATCTGTACCCATCCTGAAGATGCATCACACAGTGCTATCATCGTGTGCGTGTGTACGCGCGCGGTTGGATGTAACTGTGTCTTGTTGGCACATGCATTTAAATTTGTTAAGACCGTTTGTGTCCAACACTATTTCTCCCCCTTTCTAACACAGAGGGCTTTCTCCATGGATGACCGTATTGCCTGGACGCACATTACCATCCCGGAAACGCTGAAGGAGGGGAAAGTGGTGGATGAGTGGTTCAGCTTGAGCGGGAGGCAAGGGGATGACAAGGAGGGCATGATCAACCTGGTGATGTCATATTCGGTAAGAGGACACGAGCCAGTAAATAACTGCACTACAAAGGGTAATTGTATGGAACGGTCAATGTAATATTACATGGCAAGGGGGAAATTCCTGAAGACATTCCATGATTTATACATCAAGGAATATGAGTATAATCTAGAAACACCTATTTGGATGCCAGAAAGATGACCAAAAACTACATCTATTGCATCTGTTGGGAGGATGTTATGCAAAATCCACATAATTTCCAAAATATAGTCTTTTACACTTTACCCATTTTTTTAACGCTATGTGTTAAGTTTAATTTGGTTTTGAAGTTAAACATTATCCTTCACATGCCATCTCATCAAGATTAAAGGAACATGAACAAGTAGTACAATAATCTACAGATCTGTTCTAATAATGTGAGTTGCCATGTAGTGGTACAAGCGGACTCATTTAGTCGCTGCAGATCCCTACTTCTTTTCCTCTGGAACTACTTTCTCTATCCAGTAACATCACTGTGTCTCTTCTGCAGTCTCTGCCAGCAGCAATGATGATGCAGCCACAGCCTGTAGTGTTGATGCCCACCGTTTACCAGCAGGGAGTTGGTTATGTGCCTGTTGCAGGTAAATATAATAACTGTAGCGTTTAACTTGTGAAATATGGTTATGTGGTTCTGGAATGTGCCCCTTTAGAGTATTAGGAGACAGTGAAAAGTCCCAGTTATTTTTATCTCTTTGGATAGAAGTGCTATTTTTATTTATAATGAGACGGATAAATGTGCTTTGTTGTAATAAGTGGGGGAGTTAAGAGGTGTGTGTGTGTGTGTGTGTGTGTGTGTGGCCATCAAGACATATACCTGTTCCCTTCACATCCTGCTACGTGATAAGAGGAGATGAGAGGTACAGGTATATATCTTGATGCTTGAGTATTAAGGGAAGATGGTGTTTATGCACAGAATATGCAGATACTGGAACAGATAACTCCCCTACCACAGAGAGAGATGTTCCCCTGATTGTCTGTTGAGAGAATATGAGATCAACAGAGACCATTTATAAATAATCAGAATTTTGGCTCCTGTAAAGACAATGTTTCCAAATATGTAGAATAAACAAAAACAATACATATAATATGGGAAGCCATGTGGGAGAGGCACAAATAGTGGGCTCAGTTACATGACTTCCTTAGGAAATATTAAAGTCAAAATCCCACGTAAGCCCTGCTCTTACATGCTGCCGGTTTTATGGATATTTCTACCTACAGCCGTTGCTCACGCTTGCGGGCTTGCGTACTGAGGGCAGTGGCTGAGGGCCTCAGTTGCTGGCATGGAGCGCCCCAGCAACTGCGACCCTCGCAAACTTTATGTCGCAACGCAAACAACACGACACACCAACTACGACCCTCGCAAACTTTACCTCGCAACGCGAACTACATACGAGACACGTTGCCACACATTACGACCTCTCAACAATCGGACGCAACTCGCGAACATTACAAAATTCAAAACACAATAAATACACACAGCACATACATAAAAAGCTTACCTACAGCAAGAGGGAGCATCCAGGACCTCAAAAAAGCAACTTACACCTTCATTTAACTAACAATAAAAGAGTTTGAACACTAAAAAAAATTGCTAAGCGAGAGAAAAAATGGCCGCGTAACAAAACGAAAACGAGGCTACAGCACTCTAAACACAGAAAACACTACAACACACTCGCAAAACACCACAAGAAACTCTCAAAACACCTACGAATATTCCGCTAAGACGCATACCACACATTATCCGCCATTTTACACCAATGCGGAAGTACACCACTACGCGAACGGTTTGGTCTCACGCACGCACAGTATTACACTGCACACATTCATCACGCTTACACAGCAGCTCCACACCACTAATGCTGCAGCAACATCAAAACACATTCACAGCTCTTCAACACAATGCTTCAAAGTACATAAAGTATATTCATTTATTAATGTATTATATATTTCATTATTACACACCAAACGGCATTAGCTACCTTACAATTTCATTGCCGTCATTTTTTGACGGGCAATTCTCTAGTTATATAATATCCTACATACAGTGTTCTCACTAGTCTGATTTGGGTAGGCATTCAAGCCAGATGGTGCCCCAAACCTGACAGGCTGAGGGACGGATGGCATGCAGGCCGATTTGGCTACATGCACATTGCAAGCACACGTTTGAGCCAGTACATGTTACAATTTTTCTTTTGATGGAGCCATGCAATAGCACCGATCTTGCTTGTAAGAACTCTTGTAGGTCTAAGTCAGCCTTATGGAAGTTTCTATGGGAGCCATGTAATCGAGCCCAGTGTATGTGCTGTTTAAAACTGGAAGGATACATATGCATCGAATGTCTGTGTGTGTTTTTGAATGGGTTGGAAGTGATCTTTGTTTTTCGTGTGTGTGTGTGTATGTGTATATATATATATATATATATATATATATATATATATATATATATATATATATATATATATATATATATATATATATATATATATGCGTCTCTTAGTGGCATTTGTTTTATGTCTGTCTTGTGAGAGCTGTGCATCATGAGGCCTTTATATAAGGACGGGGTTGGATATGTAGTATTCTTATACACCTCTTAACTCCACTTAATAAGCTGACATCAGGAACAAAATATCTCTGATCCTCCCAATACAGAGTTGTCTCTGTATTAGAGATTGGAAGGTATATGTCCAGTTATCTGTATTCAGGATTGGTAAATGTGTTTAGCTCCTATTGTATGTGTGGTTATGCAAGGGGGATACGTCGTGTCACTTTAACTACCGCCATTTTCTACTGTAATAAATGTACCTGTGTGTATGCAGGTCATTAACACTCTGTCTTCTCCCCATGTCACCCTCCCTTCTATACCTCTCTCTTTCTATCTGTTTCTTGCTTACACACCCACCCAGGTCTTGATTACTTTTCTCTGGGTAAGTTTGTGCAACCCTCTGCATGATCTCTGCCCTCTTATTTTGCATCATTTAGTTGTATACATTTTTCTTTTTAATCCCCTGAACATTTCATGGTTTCATTCTCTGCCAAACAATCTCTCTAACCCTGATTATACATGCAATTTGGGGCCCTTCAGCAGCCAAGGCGTCATACAGTGCATCCCCGTAAAGGGACATGGCGCTCACACTTTTTTGCCATTGTACATATACAATTAGTGACTTCTGTGTCACTTTAGCAAGAACATTTGCAAATTCTCCAGTACCCCCCATATTTCCATATCGAACGTTTGCATTCAGTTCCATTCACATTAATTGTCTGCCATATGACATGCCATAAATAATTGGTTGCATAGCTTAGGCACAATTGTATACTAAATTCAAATTGGGTTTATATTAGTGGTATATATACTTAAAATGGCCCTCATTTTTATAGCCTTCCTCCCAAACATGGCTGCCTACTACAGCTTAATAAAGTAAGACAAACACTAAGCGTGTTTTTTACGTCCAGACTGTCCCTGCAAAGGTCTGTCCCCAGCATTCATGCATATGTGTCTAGTACTAGGTGTACTAGCCAATGATAGACTGTGTCTTACACACTGTATTTCATTGGCTACTACATTTAGTACTATAGACACATTATGTGCATGAGCTACAGGAGGATTACCTTAGCAGGGACTATTTGGAAAGTTTTAGTGAGTAAATAAAGAGCTACGTAAATAAAAACAGAGCTTGCAACCTTTTTTAAAAATATTTAACTAAAATATAAATGACAAATCCATTCTAGTGGACTTTTTTTGTCAGCCCGTCAAATATGACAGAATGAAAAAAAGTTTAAAAATGACGATAACGCTACATTTCCTGGTCCACAACAACCTATTAATGGCTCTTCAAGGTGTGATACGAGCTTTGCAATGTGTTTCAATTCACATCTTTGGCAACAGATCTTGAGACTGTCATTCTTCGTGCTTGTCCACGTGGTTATTTCCAGATGTCTTCATAAAACTGGTTATTATATCTAGTTGCATAGACTTATTTTCTACTGATCCTTGTATGTGTACCACGCAGAGCACCAACACTTAAGCCTCTTATAATCAGTGAGGCTTTTTACATGTAAATTAATATCACAAGTAGAGAAATATGGCTCTAAATTTTAAAATCCCATCAAAACCAATGAATTATTATAGATAAACCCTACACCATTCTTCTCAATGGCACCTTCCATTCATATAAAAGAAAATAAGCTGAGATTGTCAGAATTGATTCATATTACTTTTTTCTATTTTGAGGTCCTCACCAAATTGTAGATAGATATAGATATATATATATATATATATTCAACACTTGGTAAATAAAATAAACGCATATCATTGTGGTTGTTGCTATACTGTAAATTCCAAGTATAAATATAAAAAACTGTAGTTTATTACCAAAATTAAATGTAATGCAATACATCTTTGACATTTGAATCTTATTCACATTTGAGACTTTGTTATCCTCATTTTACTGTAAGTTCTTATCAGTCACATGCAACTCCCCCCACTGTAATGTTCAGCTGATTAAAGGGCCACTGCAGTTCAAGAAAAAGACAGTTGTTTGTCAAGTATGTACCAAGTTAAGGGTATAGATATGGACATATCTTTGTTAAGAAAATCTGAATTTTTGTACGGGAATCCATTTGGTGTTTTTACATCCTTAATCATGATGGAGGTGTGTGTGTGTGTGTGTTTGTAGGTATCAGCGGAGAGAGGGGTGGCGAAGGTGGCAACAAGGAGTCTAGAGCCAGTTTGATCACTGGATAAGATTGATTTTGACACCACACTCCTTCCCTCTCAGCTGCCCAGAACCACACACCTTGCATCAAAGGGTATAACCATAACTCCACTCACACATCTTCCACCAATGTATCATGGATCCCTCCTGGGTCCTGCAGAGCCATTAACATTTAGTTTTGCAATTAAAAACTAGCTGTATAACTTTATTAATTATGCTCTTAATCAGACTCAAAGTTCTGAAAACCCATAATTGTTTTTTTTCATTGTGTAGTGGTATTTTAAAGTACGTATTCTCTCTAACTTGATATGCTACCCTATTTGGTGCCTTCTGCATTCTCACTTACCTACTGTGCCTCCGTAAAAACAAGTATTGTCTACTCCGTATGTCTTTGTAATAGCTTCCGTCCAAATATGTTATTATTCAGTCATTAATCACCCAATCAGGAATTACAGCTAGAAGCATTACATTATTTGGTGTGCCTCACTATCTAATTTTTTAAACTGCGTTGTCTTGTAGTTTTGTTTTAGCTTTAATAATTAAAAATAAAGTTTTTTATATATATATATATATATATATATATATATATATATATATATATATATATATATATATATAAAATGTGTCAAAAAGTGATACTTCTCTTGATAAAGAGAGGCATTCTCTTTCGAAAGCTTGTCGCTTTATTATGAATTCATTTGTCCAATAAAAAAAGGTATCACTATTCACTGCAATACTCTGATTCAACTTGATTACTTGATATATATGGAGAGGCACTTTACAAATAAGATAGAAAAAAGATGGCTCAGGTCCCCATATATCTGTAATAATACACCATGGTCTTGGCACTGGGCTAATGGTACTTATTATCTTTTACCGCATTGTCCCCATAAGTCCTTGATATGGCATATAAATAGTAATGAAAGAAGAGCCACTTCTTATGGTATCCTTGTGGTATTGTTTGGTGAAGTCTAGGTTCCTCACATCAAAATTCCCATTGGATTACACAGAATATTAGGGAGGAAGGGAAAGGGAAAAAAGTTAAAATATAACCTTTGATATCACATATAATAGTTGTCAAACTGCGAGACGTTGTCATGCTCTGCGTAGTGCTTACGAGTTAGGCGATGAACGACAAAGGTGCTCATCGCCTGCGAGCTTCGCGTAGCGAGTCGAGCCGTTAAGGCACTACAACTATCGGCACAAACACAATGACGCAATGAAACTCTTTCTAAACGCGGGATTGCCTTGGCCTGCAAGCGGTTGACAAACGCGGGACTTGTAAAAAAAAATTACGAGACACGGGACTTAGAAAAAAAATTAATATGAGACGCAAAAAATTACGAGATTAATGGTCGAATTGCAAAAATGAAAAAACAATAAAGACACTAAATACACCAAAATTTTTTTACAAAAACACAGCCCGCACAGGGCAACAGCCAGGACGGCTGGGAGAGAGGTGGAACGCAAATTTTTAACCCGATTTTAGACTATTTTTGCCTATTGAGGGGAAAAAAATGACCGCCGAAAAAAATGAAAACGAGGCTACACGGCCCAACGCTACAGGTTACAAACTCTGAATCCAGGAGCACTGGCGATGGACATACGCGCAAGTGGCTCAGACATGTCACATTCTATCATCTGTGCGGATATATAACAGGCATGTGTACAGCAAGAGAGACCAAAAGAGAAATCTGATCTGTCCATGGTCGTCTTCAGCACAAGGACTGCGCAATCCGTTCACTCACGAGTACATGGTCAGCTGGATCCACTATTGGACATAATGCAACTCTTTTCCATCCCTCTTGAATGGTCACTTTAATCTGTCCATCTCCGTCTTTATCTAACGCTACACGGCCCCACTTTACACATTAAACTACAAACTAGAAAATACACTATTTCAAAAGCCGGAAAATGCTCACGAGCCGCGCAACACATTAAAATACACCATAAACAACGGCTTTCCCTCACGCACGCAGCCTATTTCTAATGCACACTTGGATCATTCATTATATTTTTATAAGCAGGGCACCAACACTCAAACTGTATATTCTATGCTGTTGGAAAATACAAACAGATTGTTAGCTCCTCAGCCTATATTAATTATAAATACTTAAAGTATATGAATTTATTAAATAAATAATCCATTATTACTTAACTACATATACATAAAAATATATATCTTTTTTTTTTATCCTGAATCATGAAGGTGCTCAGAGGGCCAAAAGTACACAACAGGAGAGCCTCGCAATTAGCGCCGAAGGCCCTCACAGTACAAAACGGTTTACATTGTGTGTCTAACAGCATTCCCATGGCTTAAAATTTTATTGCCCTGTCATTTTTGACGGGCAGGTCGCTAGTGTTAAAATTATGCTTAACTGTAACCACAGCTAATAAAAACAAAGAGGAGAGAGATAATCTGTCCCCAGCTATATACCATAAATAAATTATTTAGGGTGCCACCCAATAGATCAGGAAAATACGACAAATGATAGTAGGAATCTATAATAAGATATTTCTCTTGCCTATCTGGGAATGGTACATAGACTAGTTTCCAGTCTATCAAGATGTATTTAAGTATTACTGGGCAAAACATCACATTCACAGGCTCAAGATCTCCAAACCAAGGAAATCAACTCCCTGGAAGCCACTTATAGTTATGAGGAAAACTACCATCTAGAAATAAGTGTAGAGAAATCTCAACATACCCACACAAACCACCATCCAGTGTCCATCTGTGGGAATGCCTCGATCCTGTCTATTATCGGGGCTATCGACATAGCGTTTGCTATAGATGTCATAGGCGCATGACTATGGCAAGCTGTAGGGGACAACAAGCTCTCTATCGGTTTAACACACGTTTCGCGTTTACTGCTTCTACGGAGGCCTCTGTAGCCGCTTTTTTCTGTGTGCTAATATTCTGTGGAACCCACCAGGAATTTTGATGTGAGGAGACTAGACTTCACCAAACAATTGGGGACAGGATACCAGAAGAAGTGACTCTTCAAATAGTCCCTGTATGGGTCTGCGCTCTCCAGCATATGCAGACTCTGTAGGCCTCTATGTACAGTGTAGTGTCTTAGTCTATCTGAGACCTTGTCTCAGCAGCATGTTGGTGAGAGATGGTCACTGATTGGTTAATAAGATACACAGGACAGCAAGTACAGAAGAATCTTTTTGTCTTTATACGCTGCAGTTGGCAGACCCATACAGGGACTATTTGTGTGATTTTAGGCAGTAAAACAACACTTATAAGCACTTATTTAATAAGATAATGTACATAAAAGTAAATACACTCCTTTAAGTTCAAATGCAACTTTACTAAAACTCAGTTGCAATATTTTTTTAGATGTATTATATCTGTATTTTCATTAAAATGATCCCCATTGTGGTCTCACTCTGCATTCATCAACTGACTGTAAGATCGAAACAAGGTCTGAGAATATAAAAAAACAAGTTTGCTGAGTTTTTTGCTGTTGAAATATTTTTTTATATTCCATCAATATTTTTAAATTAATTATGCAAGCAACATTTGCAGTGAAATGTTCTAATATCCAAGGCACTTGTGTCTAAAGAATAAATATTTTGTATATGGATTGAATACGAATACCAAATTGGTTCTTTTATCTCTTCTTATTTCCATTTCTCATTGTTTCCCCCTTTTTAATTTTTTTAGATCTGACTCTCAATTTAAAGACCACTGTAGTAATTTTTTTTTTCTGCATGGTTTATTTGAATAATTAATAAACTTGATAAAGTTAAACAAAATACACAATCTTTACATTTTTATACACAATTATTCATTACTGTATTGATCCATTTTCTTTGATCAGCTATTTACGGCTATTACTTTCTCAAGGGGGGTGTAATAAACTTTCCATTGGACTTAATAATCATTTAGATTTGTAAGTCTGCGAGTTTTCAATCCTGCTTGGTGCTTTGGGGAAAGCCCTTTGGCCACTGGATTCTAAGCTCAAAGACCGGCCCTCCATCATTTGCAACTTGCTGCTGTAGTTGTGTGTTGCCTGGATCGTAACCCATTGATAGAGCTATGGAATATGTTGGCACTTTCCAAATCACTGCTATAGTTCCCGTAGTGTGTTACGCTGGCTAACGCATGCGCACAACGGAAACTATAGCCAGCAATGCGTCGGGGGGAGGGGGAGGGTCATGAAATATTATACCGTCATTTGTGACCGACAAACGACTAGTAAACAACAATAATAATAATGATTACACAGGTAGTTTATAGATACCACATTCTCAATGTGCAGATACTTCCTGTGTATTAAATGTTTCCTCAGGAAGTTGCACGACAGAAACCAAAATAGTAAATCCCCCAGCATCATAATTGCATGTGTCAAAACGTAGTTCTTCAAAATAGTTTATTTTAAATTTAAGATCCCAGTGGTCCTTCAATCTTCCCCCTAACCACTCCATATTAGTAAATCTAGGCCAATAGCAGTGTTTCATGTGCTTAGCCCTTTGTTAGTATTGCTCATGAAGCCATCACAACTACTAAACTTGAAGCACATAGTTGTGACGCGAAAAATCACTTGGAAGTTGTAATATTTTAATATTTTGTTACTGACTGGAACTTGGATTTGCTTCTTTCTGTTATAATCTGTGTTCTATCCGAATGATTTACACACGACAGCCACACGTTTCGTAGGAGAAGCTTTGTATAAAATATACTTCATCAGTTATGTAAGGTGTGAACAGACATGCATTACTGGATAAAAACGTAGTTATAACAGACTCGGCTCGTGTCTGGAGTCTTCCATATTGAACATTTAAAAACTGCTTATTGGGATGGAACCTGAGGGGGAAAGCCAATCCTACTGGTGTACTTCTCATTATCCTATAAATCCTACTATTAAGGGACATCGCAATTTATTGGAACAGAATTTATTCTATGTCCATTCAAGATCTGTCCCAGGTGTGTGGTTCTATTACTGCAAAAAAAGCAGTATATTTAATTTTATAAGGTGTTATTTTTTGTTACTTGCCTACTATAAATATGATACTTCACTGGTTCTTTAAGGAAATCCCTGTGGGAGGTCTAGGTGGCCAATGGAAATAACAATAGCAGTTGTGAAAGAGTAATAGCTCTTGTAAGCTGGACATAGTGCATATATCAGACTATACTTTCTTAGACATACAAGACCCACTTTATTATTTAAGGATGCTTGGTTACATTTTCAACATTATTCTAGTTTCCTTATGTTGTAAGGTGCTGTGACCCCTGTTGAACCTAGATTCATAAACTCCCCAAAAGGACTAGAAGCACCCAAATATCACCAACCACCCACAACTCTTCTGTCTGATTTTGCAGAGCCTGTGCACTCTCATCTTCCCATCTAATCTCTATGATTTGCTGCCCCTTTGATCGATTTTGCACCTTGGATCCATGTTCTCTGGATGGCAAAGACTCTACAAGAAACTGATCAATTACTTTCCAGTTATCGTAAATGCCATTGGGTTATTAGTAGGGCATCTTACCAGATGCTGTAAAATGAATTTTGTGTGCCTGACAGTTGTATAATTTGAGGGCAAAACATTATTTTCTGCTAGTGAATCATATATTTGGTGCTCTTTGATGTTTCAAACCATTGGCACCATTGTTAGATGTCTTTAACATATATACGCACTAAAGGAAAAGTAAATAAAAATAAGTATGATTCCCAACTACATCCAATACACACAACCTATAGTTGGAAACGCACAATAATAGATCAACATAACACAATATTAACGATTCTGCTTGCATGATTACTATTGGGGTGAGACCTAACTGTATGAGCTACAAAATGACACAGGGACAGACATTTTGCCTCAAATTAACATGTTGTGCCACCATCAAGCACATTATACCACTCGCCCAAAAGGCTGTATATCTTCTGATTTATTTTGATTTGCATAATAAAGCCTAGTACAGCATCTCAAACATGGCAATTCCACTTTCAAGAAACAGAGTTCTGCATTTTGTAAAATTCCCTGTAATAATTATTAAAAAATAATTTATATTGCTGAAAGGAATGGTCTGTATAATTGAAAACCTAAAGTCTGATAAAGGGCAGTGCTTTCTCTGAAAAAAACTTTATTAATCCTTTACTGTGCATTTCAAAAAATGATTATTTTTTTTAATGCTGTATAAGCTCTCAATCTTTCCACCCTCTGAAGGTTACGTTGTCTCTTGGGTAGGAGCCACCCAGGGGAAGTACCACATTTTAAAAACCTTTTGAGACACTCTGTAACGCATACATTAGTAACCGGCAGTAGACAAGAACTGCTAGCAATGTACACAAATACACTTTCAGACTGGAAAGCATTGCCCTCTGGGCAGCTCCAATACCAGAGACTATACATCACGCAGGGGATGGAGTAGGCACTCTAGCAATTCATTGGTTAAATACACAGGGCCTCATTCAATTGCAATTTGGCCAATTGAATAGGGCTCTATATAAGCACATAGCATATTTTTTTACAGAAGTTTTTAGTTAGTGAACTTCTATCCAAAAGCAAGGTCTTCACTAACAAAAACTTCTGTAAAAAAATATGTCATGGGCTTATACAGAGCTCTATTCAATTGGCCAAATCACAGTTGAATGAGGCCCACAGTAAATTATTTTTTTTTTTATTTTTTTTATATACCTTCACCTTTACCTTCAAAGTGACCTTTTATATTGAGTAATCTTACTCATTTAAACATTATTCATCATTTGACTATAACTGTTATTTAATGTTTTTTTATTTTATTTTTTTTATTTATTCATTCATTCAAATATTGACATTTATATAAAATTCCATACCAATTTATTTATTGTGATTTTGGAACTATAATTATAACATAATCCAAACTTTAAAAAAAATGATATGAGGTAGAGTTGGCAATTCTTCCATTTATTTATAAATTGTTCCCACGGCTTCCACTTTAGAACTATTTTATTGTCAAAATCATTACCTGATAATTGGAAGTCTTTCTCTATCGGTTTATTTCTATCAAATATAGTTACGATTTACTCCATGTAGGAATTTTATTGTGCTTCCATTTTGCTCCAATTTTTAAAGTAACAAGAAGGCAAATCTAACTTTATTTATTTTATTTTTTTTTGATGAATTTCTGTGCTGGTTTAGCGTTCACTTTCTTGATTTTAATATCCGTTTATCATACAAAAACCAAATTTTTTGTAAATGCCCTTCAGCAGTGATAGAAAATTTGGGGCTGAAATGCTTCTTTAATTCAGACTGAGAAATGGTTAATCTGTCACTATGAAGAGCTTTGTCATTTGTTAATGGTTTGTTCCCTCTCCTCATTTAAAGCTGTAGTCTATAGACTGTATTCCTGAATTCTTTTTGCGATGTTCGTGTTGAATGATAACTGGGTCTCCTGTGCTCCTGTCTTTAGGCATGCCTACTGTTTACAACCCTGGAATGGCAATGACTGTTCCACCACCAGCTCTTAATCCCCAACACCTAACACGGGAAGAAGATCTAAAAGCCATTCAGGATATGTTCCCCACCATGGATCCTGAAGTCATCAAAATGGTGCTGGAGGCTCAACGAGGGAACAGGGACGCCGCAATCAACGCCCTACTCGGGATGGTGGAAGAATCATAGGGACCGTGCTCCTCCCACCTGCCCCCCCCTGTCCCTTGCCAGTGTCCTATTTGACTTGCCAAGATGGGAACTTCCATCTCTTCTATCAACCCGTGAAATGTTAAGCTGTTGATACTCCTTTTTTGTTGACTGTTCATTGTGGTCTTCTCCTCAGCTTCTTCTTAAACCGTTACTAAAGTTGCAGGATCCCTTACATTCCTCTGCCTTTACTTTGACCTCAACGATGCAGATATATGGTTTTGAAGATCACTCGTGAGCTCATTCCAAAATCTATTTGTATTCTGTTTCATAAGAATGAGGTGTAAGTATGGCTAGGAGCTACAAAGAAGATTGAACATCGCACTTGTGCGTCTGGAATCTCTTCATCTGTGTTCTTTAAATTTAATATATAATATAACTTCCCAAAAACATTATTAATATTCTAATGAAACTTGCTGTTATTAATTTAAGAAAATTGTAAGCTGGTTGTCCTTCATTTTTACTACCCTCTTATCAACCATACAGATGTAGTGTTCAGACAATCTCACTCGTCACTATCCTTCTGTCCAATCCTCAACTGTGGAGGAATGGGATTTGGCAACTGGTCTCCATCTGTCATAAAATATTATGAGCTCTGCAGATGTTTTTCAAATTGTCTAGTTGGAAGGTGACATCTTAACCAGTGGACAATGAAGTCCACGTCACGTGATCACAACATCTATGCTGCTGTTAAATTAAAATCAAAATTGGAATAATGCAGCTCTTTGGGCTATATGAGAACACGATTTCTTACAGTAACAACACTGGTATATTTACTTTCTTTAGCATCTTTGTATCTAGCTACTTTCCATTCTTGGTTTTGATTTGGGGTTATTATAAGTGCAATAGGAGGCTTGTGGATTATTATTAAGGCTTTAAAGGGGTGGTCTGGTCAGAGAGCTGTAGCTACTGTTTGCAAGGAGAAGTTCGAAGCGTCCCAAAAATTATTTGTGCCATAGTTTTACTTTAAAATAATAAAACAAGTTAATGCACTTTCACCTTTACTAAAAGGCTTAATATGTTTCTGATAACAAGAATGGAAGATTTTTCACTCCAAAGCCAACTTCTGCTCCAGAATACACCATACTTTCTTTATGTTCATAGACTCTCTCCGGTTGCTTTGTCATTGGAAGAAATTGAAAACTTTAATATGGATTTTAGAAGTCTCCAGTAATAGTTGGTTTCTGAGAAGTGACCAGCTATTTATATTAAAGTATTTAAACCCTTCAAAAAGTACATTAAGAGCAGTCATTTTTAAGAAGAGCACTATAGACGTTTATATGTTCGACAGTCCCATGAGATATAGGAATACAGTTCTGTGTATTGATACATAGAACAAATTGGTGCAAGGGACCCTTCCCCAACCCCTGCAGTCAAAGGATTTTTTAATGACTGCATTATTGTCATCCAAAATTTACTACACTAATCCATCTTGGTTATTCTCATTTTGTGAGGCATTGAAAAATTATTTTATACATACTTTACACTAACACTTAATGCTCACGCTTTTTAAATTGTTGATAGAAAATGTGTGGATCTGAAATAAATGTGTTCATGCACTTTTTTTGTAGCCTATATGTAAAAATGGCTATATTTACAATGATCTAAGTTACTAGTCACTTATCCAATATACAACAGTCTAGACAAATCCAGATAAACCGCGAGAAGTGGCTTTACTTAGGAAGACTATTTGTTAGAGTCTCACAAACTACATCACCGTAAGAATCTATTATTTATGGAGTATTGTTATTTTGCTTCAATGTGTTTTGCCAAGGAGGCCAGACCCGACTTGAGATTTCTGTTTCCTTCCATCCTCTAAAACCAAACTTGATGCTGTTGTTGAAGACTGAAGTCCACTGTCACCGTGTCACCAGTAGGATCCTATGGAGAATTACCAAGCAAAGTTGTGTAATTAAGACCAGAATAAATATGGTGTAAATTGACCCTTTACTAATTAGTTTGTAACTCTCTATACTGGCTCCTTTTGCCGAATTCTATTTTTTTTTGTGTCACATTGATGCTATTTTTGGGGGTTTAATCAATGAACCCCATAGTGAAGCTGGGGTGAAGACACTAAAATCGTTTATGGTTCCAATAATATTATTGACACCATTTTTTCTGATGTGTGCCCAAGCTTCCTTTGCATGGATGACCATATTTATGTCCATAATGGTAAATATGGAATATTTTTCTTTAGCAGAGGGATATGGCACTTATTTTCCTGTGTGTGATAATAATTCAGTCCATAATTGTTATAGTATTATATATGCTTTTCTTAATCTATTTTAATTGTCATATTGTCCTGTCTGATATGTTGCTCAATCCTTGACTGGTCTGAAAATGTTGCTGTATAAATGTATAGCCCAAATTTTCCAGAACCGCTTAATTTAAATGTATAAATTGCCTTTGCCGGGATACACAGTGGGAGCTCGAGGGTAAAAAAGGGAGTATATGTGTATTATATAATTTTGTTAGTGGGATTATATTAAACAGGGATGGGCATGAAAGTGCCAGGTATGTCAAGATATGCATGGTTTTTAGAATACAAAAAAAATTTACCTTTTTAACTGTGGGATTCAGTAAAGTAGTGGTTCCCACTCCAGTCCTCAGGGAACCCCTAACAGGCCGTGATATAGGGATAACCCTGTTTGAATACTATTGATGCAATTAGGTTTGGGAACCACTGTTGTAAAGAGCTCTGAGATGAAGTTGCATAGAGCTAACTTGGAATATGGCTCATGTAGGGCTTCCATTAGTGGACCCACATCGTACTTTCAAAGTAGACCATGCCCATACAATCCAGGTTTACAAGATTCAGCCTCTGTTGTTTTTTCAATCACATCCTGTGATACAATGTATTTTATGAGGTGTGTTGTAAATCCTATATATAAATATATGTTAATCAGTCCTCTTATTGTCTGGAATTTATCACTTGCACCTTCACCTTTTAACAGCATCCCGGATGTAAATTAATCCTATTACGTGGAAAAACATGTTTTTTTTTCTTTTTTTTTGATTTGCTGCCTAAATTAATAAATGGATACATATGCTCACCTGTAATAACGTGTGACTTTCTTCAAATGCCATTTAAAATTATTTTCTGAATTTCAAGGGTCATTCTTCGCTCCCTATCCCCAATCCATTATATTCAACATTGCCTGGGACGGACTCCGTTATTCCAAGATCATTGTCCAAACTAATGTGGTTAATTGTTAACAATACAGGAGGAAATCCTCAATTATGCTAATTAAATTAAAACCTGCAGCAGATCTGGGTCCAGCAAACTAGATAAAGCTTCTCCTAGATTTACTGTTACGCATATTAAAATTCATTTTTAATCATTTTATTTGTGAGGGGGAGATTTTTGTGCTTTCTTATAAAGACTTATTACAAATTTTGAAAAAAAAAGAACCAGTAGAACAATTCACTCAGATGACTCATATGTCAAATACAAAGTTAGAAGACGTCTCAACTTCTTTAGTGACAGATTTTTAAACATTTTATGTCTACCAAATTATGGCATTTTTATATTTTCTCTTCTCAGTTGTAATGTGCCTTCATCTATGTTGCTCAGTCATTCCACAAAGTAAATTCTCAAGTAGACCATAGTGTCTAAAGAGAGGGTGACACCTCATAACTACTTGTCTTTACGTTGACACTAAAGTGACTATGATCTTGAACTTGTTGGGAGCTCATGTTTGGGCAACTACCACCCCTGAAAAACCCAACCACCTATAGAAAGATAAAGGTGGCTGATGCTGGGACTCTATAATTACCTGGCTAATGTATGCTATACATTTGAAAACATTGAGCCTAAGCACATAATTAAGCAATAACAAAGTCATAAAGCTAGTCTGGTGTCACCACTGGAAGCGTGGGTGACAGAGGGGCATTTCCACTTCTTGGGAATAGCTCTTTCTTTTATTTACCGTATATACTCTAGTATAAGCCAAGTTTTTCAGCCCTTTTTCTAAGGCTAAAAAGGGCCCCCTTGGCTTATAGTCGAGTCACTCTCCCCTGTGTCTCTCTACCCCCCCCCCCCCCCCGTGTCTCTCTCCCTCCCCCCCTCCTCATCCTCAACCCCCCCTCCTCAGGTTCAGGAGGGAGGATTAGGATGGGGATGTGGGGGGGGGGTGGTTGAGGATGAGGAGGGGAGTTGAGGAGGGAGGTTGAGAATGAGGAGGGTGATAAGGGAGGGGGAAAGACACAGGGGAGGGAGAGTTGAGAAGAGACACAGGGGAGAGAGCGGGGGACACAAGAAAAGGGCACACAAGAGGGGGACACAGAGGGCACAAGAGGGACACAGGGGGCAGCACATTTCCCACCCTCGGCTTATACTCGAGTCACTCATTTTTCCCAGTATTTTGTGGTAAAATAGGTGCCTCGGCTTATACTCAGGTCAGCTTATACTCAAGTATATACAGTAATTAACTTCTGAATGTAGCTTCCTGCTGCTTCTGGACCTTTGAAGGGGAAGTGGTGTGGTGTAAATTTTTAATATTATTCAATTATCTACTGACCTTTCCCTGTTCCCTCATCCACCCTCATGATACAGCTCTCAAGAAGTGATGTAACAAACAATATAAAATAAACAATATTCAACAATTCAGATTTTTCTCTATAAATGTTTATGCCTAATGTTTGTGATGTATATAAGAAACTAAGAGGTGCATTTGGCACGCAAACCTTTTATTATTCAAAAAACTTTTTTGCATAAAGTCCATTTTTAGTAACCAAAATGAAGGTCTGTCTCATTGAAATACTTTTTCCTCAATAGGTCGGGTTTAAGACAAGTTCACTGCTATACTTTATATGACACAATACAAGAATTCAGTTTGGTGGTGGCAAAATTGTTTCTCTTGTCCTTTTGCATCTTGTCCATCTTGGAATACAAATTTTCTTCAGCTTGAAATTCCGTTACTCGTTCAAGTGGAAAAACTGATGTGAAAAAGCCAGTTCTTTTACCCTTGCAATATTGTCCTGTATGTCTTAACTAACCGTTTCTATAGGTGAATCAACATTAAATATCAATGGTTCTTGGTGACTCTCCATGTCTGCAAGTTGGTCATGCAAATATAGTGTGACAAGTATGTAGGTTCTTTATTGATTTTTACTTGACTTTGGCCCCTTTTCAATCGCAATTGAAATTAAATTTGCAACAGTTACCAAGTGATTCAATTGATCTAACCCGCAGCTACCAGGCCGAAAGCATAAACCGTAAACCATGCAAGCGTAAGTAGCATTCAATTGGAAGGCTACTTTGCACGGTATAGAATTAGAATGGAACCCAGGCCACTGCGGTGTAAGCACCGAATCCTAACCACTGGAGCGCCAGGAAACCCTTTCATTAATACTTACTGCTCCCATTTATGGAAACTCAACTTCCAAAATAAATTTGTGCGCTGCATCGTTTGGTGTTACCACTGCTTATCAGTTCCATTTTTTTGGAGATTGCTAACCGATTTCCATCTTCTGATGGTGCAAAACATGCACACTGCTTAGACAGATGCTCTTAACATTTAGCAGCTTCATTTCAGTGTTTGACAGCTCCTGATTGGAGAATGCGTATCGCCTTGATACTTATGTGCACCATTCATACTCATTTGATGGATCAAAGTACGTACACTGTCCACACAAATGATTTCAGCTCCGGATTAAAGCTTTTTTACCTTGATTTGTTGTTTACACTTACCGTATTTGCTGGCGTTTAAGGCGACTGGGCGTATAAGCCGACCCCCCAACATTGCCACTCAAAATCCCTCCTCAACCTCAATCCCCCTCCTCATCCTCAACCTCCCCCCATCCTTATCCTCCCTCCTCAACCCCCTCCTCAACCCCCCTCCTCATCCTCAACCCCGTCCCCAACCTCCCTCCCCAACCTTAACCCCCCTCCTCAACCTCCCCCCATCCTTATCCTCCCTCCTCATCCTCAACCCCCTCCTCAACCTCCCTCCCCATCCTCTACCTCCCTCCTCATCCTAAACCCCCCTCCTCACTTTACCCCTCTAAATACCTCTCCCTTTCCCCTCACTTACCTGCTTCTGCTCCGGCCTCCGCTCCTTCTTGACCCGGCGCGCATGTGACGCCACATCATTAGCATATACCGGGTGCCTTATTAAGATTGACAGTCTTTGACTAATCGAGCGAGTACCATTTTGACTAATACAAGAAACACTAATATAAGCAACATTTAATTGATCACATTCTCTAACAATACGCTAACATATATATATACGTCTTATTTTATTTATTTTTAGACTTAGGGACCAAATAAACAAGCTAACCCAAGCTCATTTAACAAAACAAACACATTTTTTTATTATCATAAGGGGCATAAACCTGATAGCCCCCCCCCCCTCTTGTTAACTCACAAGATATAACAAATAATACCAAAATACTACAAATCCACACTTCCCAGGGCATTACAACACATTCCCAGAATTTGATTAACAACGATTTTACTAAATTCTGTCTTTACAGCATAACCCCCTCCCCCCAATATATGCAGCTTATTTAATGATTGCTCTCTCCTTAAATTATCAAGACAACACGTAGATTCCTTGAATGCACAGATTACAGAAGAATAAATTAAAATACTACTGATAACTTTAAATTAGACAAATTACCTGGCCCAGAAGGGTTCATATGTTCGCCATACCTAAATAATCTTTTTTCCCCAATGATGGAGGGAAATTATATCCTGCCTGAGTTAACATTGGCTGATATTTCACTCATTCCAAAACCAAGCAAAGATCTATTAAATGTTAAAAATGTTACATATTTTGAATGTTGATATAAATTTTTTGAAGAAAATTATGGCAGCCAAAGAATAATTATAGTTCTACCTCCTTAATTAACCCTGATCAGGCAGGGTTCATACTAGAGAGACATACCCCTATAATATGAGGACAATTCTGAATCCGAATCTGATACGTTTCTCATAAACATAAAAGTGCAATCTTGCCTATCACATATATAATGGGCCGCAGTTGCAGGCAAGGAGCGCCGAAGGCGCTCTTTGCCAGCAAATGAGGCCTCAGTTGCTGGCATGGAGCGACGAAGGCGCTCCTTTCGCGAGGGCCCAGTTGCTGGCAAGGAGCGCCAAAGGCGCTCCTTGCCAGCAACTGCGGCCCTCGCAAAAAATTACGAGACACGTTTAGTCAAACACTCCCCACTATACCAGCCCACTCACTCATAACTTGCATGGAGCATAAACACAGGATACAGTGTATGGATCTGCCACCATACCTCCAGGCAGTGCTGGGTAGATCTCCCCCTGATCAACAAGATCTAATAACCCCTGTCACCTGTCACTGCACAGGATCCCTGCCCTGAGCTTTATGGCTCCAGACCGAACTTTCTCACTTCTGGCTGTCCTGCACTCCTTTGTATCCCTCCAATGCAGGAGCCCCTGCCCTGTCACACAGGCTCTCCTTTGGGCTCTTAAGGTGGATTTACACAATTACATGAATTATCTTCCAAACAAACCTATTTCATATAGATAATGATTCAAACCTAATATTATAGTACTGTATATCTTATGTGGTTTAATATTAACAGTTATAATATATATATATACCCACATATTTTGTGTATGTGTATATATATGTGTATGCGTATATATGATTATATTATATATATATTGTTATATTATTATTATACCACATAACGTATATTATTAAATATATTACATATATCATAATATTGTTTTTATTATGTGGTTTTATATATTTATATATATTGTCCACCATATTATAAATGATTGTTGTGGTGAACTACCTACTCATAATTTCCACAACACAGGCTGAGATCCCGCTCCATGCTGATGATAGCCAGTAAGCTTGAAACAGCTGTACATGGATTGGATACTCAGACTGTGTTTATTCCAACCTTGGCTTTGCATTAAAGCTGTGTAATACAGCATGCATAAGCTTAAAGGAAGCCATGTTAGATGATGGCTACGGAATGAAGAGCGAGGCATTTGTGGGCATATTTGTGTGTCCCGGCTCAACTTCCCAGAATGCAGTGTAATAACTGTTTTTCTCGGAACTCTGAGCTGGAAGCAGGTTTTTTAACTTGCTTTAGACATTCAAATGTGAACACAGATGTACTTTTTATTTACTATATATATATATATACACATATTACATTTTATCTTCTAAACAAACCTCTTTCATATAGATACTGATTCAAACCTAATATCATAATACACTGTATATATATCACATATATTATTGTGAGCATGCGAGCCGTTGCTCATGCTTGCCAGCAACTGCGGCCCTCGCAAAAGGTAAAAGACACGTTACGACCAATTACGACCTCGCAAAAATCAGCCGCAACCCGCAGACATGAAAAAATGAAAAACACAATAAATACACACAACACACACATAAAAAGCTTACCTACAGCAAGAGGGAGCACCCAGCACCTCAAAAATGCAACTTAGACCTTCATTTAACTCAAAATAAAAGAGTTTAGACACAAAAAAAATCTCTAAGCGAGAGAAAAAATGGCCGCCGAACAAAACGAAAACGAGGCTACAGCACTCTAAACACGCAAAACACCACAAGAAACTCGCAAAACACCACAAAACAGCTAAGGATATTCCCCCACAGCTGGATACCACACATTAGCCGCCATTTTAGAACAACAACTTATAAAATGCGGAAGTACACAGTTACGCTAACGGTTTTGTCTCGCGCACGCACACTATTACACTGCACACATTTATCACGCTTACACAGCAGCTCCACACCACTAATGCTGCAGCAACATCAAAACAGATTGTCAGCTCTTCAACAGAATGCTTCAAAATAGGTAAAGTATATTACTTTATTAATCTATTAGTTATTTTATTATTATACACCAAATAGCATTAGCTCACTTACAACTTCATTGCCGTCATTTTTTGACGGGCAGTTCGCTAGTTATTTAGATGTTTGAAACTATGGGATGTTTAAAACTATGTTTTATGGCATGTTTTTAACTATTCACTAACAGTATTATATGAAAACCCCACCATTTCCAAAAAACAATACAAGGGGAAAATGTCATGGCTGTTCCTTACCACCAGCTCTATTTGCCATCACAAGGGGACCATTGGCAGCTAAAATTAGAAATAATATTGATATTAGTGGTATTAAAATAAATCAAACGGAGTATAAGATTAATTTTGACATTATCGTAACGATCACTAAACCGCTTACTACATTACGTGATCGAGATTGATAGAATAGACACACTTTCTGGCATATGGGTTAATTCAGACAAATTTGTTGATCTGAAATTAGGTCTTCCACCACAAATCATAACATTATTACAA
This sequence comes from Discoglossus pictus, assembly GCA_027410445.1. Taxonomy (NCBI): domain Eukaryota; kingdom Metazoa; phylum Chordata; class Amphibia; order Anura; family Alytidae; genus Discoglossus; species Discoglossus pictus. The sequence continues at coordinate 25,028,458 of CM050175.1, forward strand.
CTTAATTTTGATTAACAGTTATATACAGTATTTGGGGGTTCAGATTCCAACTAGAGTTGATATAATCTATAAAACGTATCCTCCGTTACTCTCCAGACTTATCACAACCCTACACTTAGAAGTCCTCTTCTTGGTTGTATGGTATGCCCCATCTTCCATATTTATATGGCTCCGTACACATCCGAGAGCCAATGAATCTAGTATATACACTAATAGAACAACACAAGGTTTCTCTGTTCCTAATTTGCACACTATATAGTAGCTCACATACAGCAATTATTGCTTTGGCATGTCACTCATATCCCTCATTGTTGAGGGCACAATGAAAATTCACTCCTTCCTAACAAGAATATTAACTATATACTGTACCAAAATAACAAGAATATTATCATACTAATAATAATACTAGCCCATTCACAAACCATTCCGTTAGCCTTTGGAACAGATTTAAAATCAAATTTAAACTCACATCCCCGTATTCTTCTCTTACGTCTTTGCCCAATACTCTACCATTTCTACCAGGCCAATCTCCATCATTCTTATAACATGTTAAATATGCAGGCCTCACAGGAATTAAGCTTTTAAGCTTTTTATAAATTAAGGAAATCCTATATTATTCCAAACATTACAGGAACATGTAGGAATTCCTCATCAGGTTTATTACTTGAGATTTTTTTATTGAATGCATCTTGTTCCGAATAACCAATTTATTCTGCCAACCCAACGACGTGCTTCAGAGGTTGCCTAAATGTAGGCACCCAGTTCCATGTTTAGTAGTCCTGCCCAACAGTAATATATATCCCGGTCGTATTGGAATGTATAGTTACTAATATGTACTTTTACATCCCAATTCTGTCTGATGGGTATATTTCCTAGGAAAACACTTAAAACGTCTGGCAAAAAAATATTGTTTACCATTTTTGGGATAGTTAAATTACATATCGCTACCAACTGGAAAAAAAATAAGCCTATCTTGGTCTCAGATCATCAGAAATACTGACAAAACAAATAATTTTGAACATTTAATATATACTTGAAGGCCTTTTAACTGATTATGAAAAAAATGGGAACCCTTGAACAATAGAAATGTATAACAAATTTGAGGTCTTCACCCTTTATTCGTTTTTTTTTTCTATCGGTTATTTTAGATGGTTGAATTTTGTTGGATTAGAAAGTTTTTCTTCTTTAAAAACAAACACAAAAATGAGACTTAATACGTTAATTTTTAAACCACTTTATTTTGTGCAAATTAGAAATGTGCATTTACAATATACTTTATTGAATACTTATCCATGCTGTACCAAAAAAATAATACTTTATTGAATACTTATCTATGTTGTACCATTTTTTTAATTTAAGCTTTTTCATACAATTGTATACACTAACATTGTTTCATTAAATACAAATTAATTATCAGAAAAAACTGAGCTTATGCACAAAATGGCAGAGCCACTTCCTAGTACTCCAGGCCTACCATAAAAAGATAAAACTAAAGCTCCCAGGCCAACTGAAAGATTTTCGTTTAAAATGTTACACAATTATACAATTCACAAAAATGTTAATTTTCCTAAAGTACATTTGTACAGTTGTCCTTTAAAGCGAACTGGCAGACAAGAGTCTTTCCTGACAAGTGTCAATGTTCAGTGCCCTGGTAATGGGGTTGTATCTGTTTGTACAGCCTGTTTTGGGGTGGGTGTAGGAACCTCTGCCATCTGGTCACAGGGACAACATAGGAACTGCACCTCAAAGTCCAGACAAGTTCGCCCATTGTGCTTGTTGTAACAGGTCAGTCCTGTATGTGATGTGCACTGGGTCACCTCATACAGTCTATCATAGGGAATATAAGGGAATTCCACAGAGCGGCAGTGGACGTCTCGTGGTACTGGACACACATTATGGCCAGCCGACCTGATCTTCTCTAAGGTCTCAAAATCTCCACCCTCTTCCATGATTGTGGGACGGTCGACATTAAACCACTCAGTCCAGTGACAGGGGAGCGAGCATGAGGGGGATGTGGGCACTGCAGAAAGTGAAAAAACAACAAATTATAATTTTAATGGAAGGAAGTAGTTTATCCTTTTTAACTTTATACTTAAATTATTAGATGGATCCTCACAAGAGTCTTCACTGTTAGACGTATTAACAGTTAGGCCAATAGACAGAACTAATAGATTTGAATAGATGTATTTATCTCTGCCATTGTGCCTCATATCAGTACCTCAACATCCTACTTGATGTTCCTCGAAGGATAAAAAGATGTACAGGGGTTGGCTGCCATAGTGCTGGAACCATGGTGCTGGGAGGTGCACGTTGGGACCAAAACCATGGTGAAATAAAAACGAAGTATACTAGATATAAAGAACCAAGGGACAATTGAGGCAAATAATAACATAAGGGAGTAGATACTTCAGGGCAATGGGGAAGAGCAAATATATTGAGTGACTGAGAGTTGACTTGGAATAGAAAAAGATAATTTGTTAGCATCATCAGTTGTGAGTCTGGCTAGGTGTTGACCATTTGCCTTATGGTTAAAGGACTATTACAGTTTAGGAAAAGCTTCACTTTTGTGAAGTATGCATAATCTATTGATGTGAGAAGCCATGTAAGCCATGACCACAAAGCTCTGTTTATGTCTTTGGCCTGCCATGACTGTTAAACTTCTTGTTCTGTAAATGACCATGTGTGATCAAGTAAAGCAGATAACGCAGTTTGGAGAGCAACCACCTGCTTTTATAGTATATATGGAAGTGAGCATCAGATGGTATGGCATGTTTAAAAACAGAGCTCAGGCACCAAATGGCAGAGCAAACTGAATCTCCCAGGCAAGAAGGAAGATTATCTTTATTAGTTTACATATCTGCTAATGTTCTTACTTGTTACATACTTCACAAATATGTAAAGTTTCAGTTTTTCTTTAAACCAACGCTGCAAATAAGTGCATGTCCTGAATGTACAATCTCAGCAAGTCACCCACCTTAGGCAGTAGTAGTATCAATAACTGACACTGACGACACATGTCAACTACTTGTACTCATAGTCAATGATCAGTGGTCATGGGGTTTTACCTGTTTGTACAGCCTGTGTGGGGGTGGGTGTAGGAACCTCTGCCATCTGGTCACAGGGACAACATAGGAACTGCACCTCAAAGTCCAGACAAGTTCGCCCATTGTGCTTGTTGTAACAGGTCAGTCCTGTATGTGACGCGCACTGGGTCACCTCATACAGTCTATCATAGGGAATATAAGGGAATTCCACGGAGCGGCAGTGGACGTCTCGTGGTACTGGACACACATTATGGCCAGCCGATCTGATCTTCTCTAAGGTCTCAAAATCTCCACCCTGTTCCATGATTGTGGGACGGTTGACATTAAACCACTCAGTCCAGTGACAGGGGAGAGAGCATGAGGGGGATGTGGGCACTGCAGAAAGTGAAAAAAAAACATGAATTATAATATGAGTGGGAGCAAGGAAATGATATCTGATAACATAAAAAAACGTGTTAGTAAAGAATTTATAAAAGTCCCTAAACTATTCTTCATAGACTACTATTAGTCTTTAGATGGGTCACAAACACCCTCAGCAATATCCAAGTGGTCCATCAAGAACCTGGTGTTAATCTTAAAGTAGTCCATGGAAAAAGATTTGGGAACCACTGACTCACAGTATGATTAGCTAAAACTTGCTTTAACCCTCTAATCCCCTTGATTTCCATTTTCTTTCAACAGAAGCAGGAACTTGTACAAAGCTAGCTCTATCGCCCATAACATATCTGCTGTAGAATTTTTTTTAAATGATTTAATACATTCTTACATTATTAAATGGAACCTGACACGAGTTCTGAGTACTGGTAGAAGTGTTGGCTGTTATACAAATAGGCAGCACTAACAGATTTGTATTGATCTCTGCCATTGTTCCTGGTATCAGTATCTCAACATCCTTCTCAATATTCCTCAAAATGCAGAAATTGTAGTTTGGAGCACAATTGCCCTCTTTAGAGCATATATGGGATTGGGCACGGTGGGATATAACATGAGCAAAATGCACCAAATGGCAGAGCCACCTGCTCATGCTCCAGGCCAATCAAAGAAAGAATCAAAACTGAAGCTCATAGGCACAAGCATGGTCTGCCAAAAGTAAGATTTTCTTGTAAAAATGCTTTTTCTGTTCATATCTTATACAGCTTCTGATGTTGTTAGTTTGTTACATACTTCACAAACATGTAATAGTTTTCCTAAAGTACATATGTAAAGTTGTCATGTAAAGTGACCTTTCAGACAAGTGTCCTTCCTGTATGTGAAGCCTCTTACTGTGCCTGACTTGACTCATGCCACCTCTATGCATAGTCAGTGCCCTGGTTATGGGGTCTTACCTGTTTGTACAGCCTGTTTTGGGGTGGGTGTAGGAACCTCTGCCATCTGGTCACAGGGACAACATAGGAACTGCACCTCAAAGTCCAGACAAGTTCGCCCATTGTGCTTGTTGTAACAGGTCAGTCCTGTATGTGACGCGCACTGGGTCACCTCATACAGTCTATCATAGGGAATATAAGGGAATTCCACAGAGTGGCAGTGGACATCTCGTGGTACTGGACACACATTATGGCCAGCCGACCTGATTTTCTCTAGGGTCTCAAAATCTCCACCCTCTGTCATGTTTGTGGGACGGTCAACGTTAAACCATTCAGTCCAGGTACAGGGCAGCGAGCACAAGGTGGACGTGGGCACTGCAGGAGTGGAAAAGAGTATGTCAGATTTTGAATGGGAGGATGGGTAGCATCTCTCGTATGTGAGCATGTAAGTGTCCAGCTTTCATAACTATTAAGTAGTAAAGATCAATATAATTTATTTTCAACTTAAAATTTCCTCTGAAAATAACAAGAACGGTTTTAGATGGGACGCCATAGCATTCTTAGTGTCTGGTCAGAGCTTCTCTCCAGTAGCCAGAACCAACCTCACACTGATGAACCCCAAACTGTAGCCTAAAAGTGGGTTTCTGGTACTGTACCCCAATCCCAGGCTATGTTCTGAATGTTGTTGGGGAGCAGAATCAGTGGCGGTTCAGTGGTTGGGATTTGGTGCTTTCACCTCTGTGACCTCGGTTTTAATTTAATTCAGGGAACTAAGAGGTCACACCACCAAGCAGGGTTAGGCCTGATCGGTACTTGTATTGGAGACCTCGTAGGAATACCAGGAGCTGTATGCTGTGGCCCACTGGAGAAGGAACTGGCAACCCACTCCAGGAACTCTACCAGGAAAACCAAGTGGATCACCATGGAGATAAAGATGTGCCTGTTGAGTTACGGTCCACGGAGAGTTGGACACCACTAAATGACACAACAACAACAACCAGAATCCTTAGCAACAATAGAAATTCTTTCAGGGAAATAGGTCTCCTGGCCTTCTAGGGATATGAAGAGTAAATATATTCAGAAAGATGTTTCTTTCGTTAACCCAACTCAGGATACTACACTCGAGACAGAAATCCTGCGTTAAATTTCAGCAGAGATAGCCGTGACTGGGGATATTTATTCATCCAAGTATATCCTGAGAAAAGCATCAGATAAAAATAATAATAACAGTCTTTATAGTGCAAGATGACTCTTAACCTAAACATAAAATTGGCAAATTGCTACTTTAGCTTTCAAATATCCCTTGTGTCCCATGATATGAATCGAATATTTATATTTTTAGTAGATACTGTAAAATGTATTTTCTTATCTCTCCACTCTTATTGAAGATAAGGAGCGGCTGTGATGAACAGATAAGACTCTACATACAATCCCAGCACAAAGCACACTCTAAACACCATTCCAAGACTTTGTTTGATCTTTAAATGGTTTTAAAATACATTCATTTTAGATTTTATTTTTACTTTACTTCCAAAGGAGAATGCCCACTGTGCACTGACAGTATACAAAATGGAACAATTTCAAAGAATTTTTTTTTACATTTTGAGCTTAAAGGACCAGTGTCCTCTTGTATTTAAATGTACTCTTGAAAATAGTCCAGGGGTCAGCTTCATTTGGCTCTAGAGACTAATGTGGCTCATTATAGATTAACACGTGGCTCTTCTTTGAACCCCAAATATATTAACTTGAATTCAATTCTTTGTTAGCTGTGAATTCAAATGATTGTTAGTTTGCTTCTATCAAATCAAATATAATAGTTGTCGTAATTGCGAGTTGTCGTCACGCAATATAAAAAATTGCGTGACAGACAACTCCCAAAAGTTGCAGACACACTTGCACATTGCACAGGGGACGCACATGCGCATTGCGCAGGTGGACGAGCATGCGTAATGTGCGGACGTGCAGGCGGAGAGACATAGGAGGGAGTGGAAGGGGGGAGAGACACGGGGGGGGGGGAGAGGAAGTGGGAGAGACACAGGAGGGAGAGGAAGGAGAGAGAGACACAGGAAGGAGACAAAGGTGGGAGGGACACTGGAGGGAGAGGAGGGGGGAGAAACACAAGGGAGGGGGAAAGAGACACAGGGGAGGGAGGGGAGGGGGAAGAGACACAGGGAGGGAGAAGGGGGAGACCACAGGGGAGGGCTGAGGGAGGGAAGAACCACAGGGGAGGGAGATGGGGAAGAGACACAGGGAGGAGAAGAGACACAGGGGGGGGGGAAGAGAGATACAGGGGAGGGAGAGGGGGGAGAGACACAGGGGAGGGAGAGGGGGGAAAGAGACACATGGAGGAGAGGGGGAGAGACACAGGGGAGGGAGAGGGGGGAAAGAGAGACTGGAGGGAGAGGGGGGAAAGAGACACAGGGAAGGGAGATGAAGGGGAGGGGGTAGAGGCTCACACTGGGCACCTCCCATCAAGTAGAGGGGCCGGAGACGCATGCAATGAGCGCATATGGCGCTTGTTGCGAGGACCATGATGAGCACCAAAGGTGCTCATCGCCAGGCTAGTAAAGGGGGGGGGGGGAGTGGCTCGCAATGAGCACCTCCCGTCAAGTAAAGTGGGAGAGAGGCTCGCAATGAGCACCTTTGGTGCTCATTACAAGGCCCCTGATGAGCGCCAAAGGCGCTCATCGCTAGGCCAGTAAAGTAGAGATGGGGGGCTTGCAATGATAGCGAAGGTGCTCTTTGCGAGGCCTGCGTTCGGCGCCGAAGACGCTCATCGCAAGGCAGGCAGGTTAGAGGGGGCAGAGCCTTGCATTGTGTGGCAAACACCATTGCCAGGCTGCAAATTTTATTGCCGTCATTTTTGATAGGCAAGTCGCTGGTGATTATAAACGGCAAAAGATCTAAACAATTGTGACCATGTGTTAGTGAGCTGCCTCTTATCAACATATGCACCCAAAATACACAGAGAGCCTCATTATGTTATATGTAACTGTGCTGCTGATGTTTTTGACTTTTGCTGATCTTCTTTTTGAGATGGGAGGAGACTTTGAATATCGAGAAAGCTTCTATCTGTATGCACGGAATGTGGCATCAAGAAATGCCTGTGTTTTTAACAGTACTAATGAAAAGCTCAATCCTTTACAAGAACACACTCTCCTGGGAAAGCAGCAGACAGATTCAGGGACCCACACCTTATATTATAATTATATTTAATAGATGTGTTTATTTGTTTACTTATTTTGATTTTGCCTATTATCAAGCTTAGTTTTTATTTGTTTTGTCTTGCTCTATGTTTTGGTACCCATTACTTCTGGTCACTAATGGTCCCTGGGAAGGTGATGGGGCTCTAGACTAATTGCTCTCTCTGCCGCCTGCACAAAATGTTTTCATGAGGCTCTTCATTAGCCAACATTTCAGTGCAGAGTTAATGTATTCCCACTAGAAAACAAAAGCTGCCATGTACACAGCTCATAGCTGCATTTAGCTATAGGTGAGAGTCATTTCACTAGTGCGTCCGTATGCTATGGACCAGACCAATCAATTAAGTCCAACTTGCAAAATATTTACCAAGCTATTTAAATAAAGCTGATTATAACTGTATAAATAATGATAACTATATAGATAAAATAGCATAATCTATAAAACAGCAAAGATACAACATAACATGTAATAATACAACATAGATTTAAAATGTATGCACTTATATTTATTATTGGGGAACATTTCCACTTCCATGTTATTCTACATGTCAGACGTACTAAATTCTACCTAAGATTATCAAAAAACCTCAAAGCGTTAGATCTTAGTGCATATAGCCTAGTGATAATTTACTTATAATATATTTTGCCATTGTATTTTTTTATCACGGTATAAAAATGTATGCTTTCTAATCATGTTAATTATATTAAAGAAATTGAAAAAATCAGAGAACTAAAACCTTGTAAAACATTAGATATTATCAACCATATTAAATTGTGATTTGGCCAATTGAATAGGGCTCTATATAAGCTCAGAGCATATTGTTTTTAGAGAAGTTTTTAGTTAGTGAAGACCTTGCTTTTGGATAGAAGTTCACTAACTAAAAACTTCTGTAAAAAATATATGCTATGTGCTTAAATAGTCATATTCTATTGGCCGAATCGCAATTTAATAAGGCTGTATTTCAATACGCTCAAATGACAATGATATGATAAGGTAATAATATCACATAACATCAGAGGCTGAAACCAGTATATATATATATATATATATATATATATATATATATATATATATTTATTACACTATTACAAGTGTATATCTGCTGTATATATTAGTGCCCAATATTTCTAATACATTTGTATCCCGACTTATTTCTGGATTGTTGCCTTGTCGTGGTGAAGGAGCTTGTGTATCTCAGAAGAAACTGTGAGCTATACCATATAGGGTCACCAAATATGGGCAGGTCATAGCAGAGAGGTCAGACAAGTTGTAATCCACTGCAGAAGAAACTGGCCAACCCACTCCAGTATCTTTGCCAACAAAATCATATGGATAAGAACAACCAGAAACACATACAAATGTGCCTGGGTGCTGCGGTCCATTTGGTCACCCAGAGTCAGACACGACTGAAGGACTGAACAATAACAACAAAATATGTTCATAGAGCTATAACTTATTATATACTATCATATGCATTATTTATATTCATCTGTTGCCACCCTTACCATTGCCTTGCTATATCACTCCTTCCCTCAGATGACTGTCTCTTTCCTCCTGTAACAATGTTGCTCTTCAAGAGTTTGGCAGAGAGACCAGTCTTATTGCAATATTATAAGTCCCTGACAAATAAATCACAGAGCTAACTTACCTGGTGAAGAACTCATCATGTCCAGGTAATGCAGGGTGACTATGAGAATACAGGAGAGCTGTCTATAGGTGTCCATGTCTGTGAATGTGTAATGCCTGTTGCAGGTAAGGGATCAGTTTATATACCAAGCAGACCCCTCCTCTTTTAGTAGGGACTGAAAGAATAAGTCTGGGTCGCACTGGATAAAACCAACCTCTCTTCCTTCTATTGACAGAATATAATACCTGTAGCCACAGCAGTGCCATTAACCCACAACTATATCATATAATTTACAAATGATAACACAATAGCAAAGTAATACTTAGATGTTAATGGCCTGGCTGTGGTCACCAAACTATGAAATGTGTGAAATAAAAAATTAGAACATTATGTTCCAAATGAAAATATATCTTAGTGACCCCCCCGGTAGATCAATCTAAGAATAACAATGCACAATAAACAATGAATGTGGCAACTGGAGTTTCAATACCACATCAATCAAACCCATGGAAAATCTTCTAAAAAGTATATTACCGCAAACTTAAATCTCTGTATGAAAAAAATGTTTTTATTTTGCTGTTACTAATTACTTATTACTACTGGTTTGCTCAGAGATGTTTATGTTGGTGTTAAAATGACAGCAGTAACTGAAATGTGTTTAGTTCACCTTGAATAAGAGCCTATATAATTTTAAATAGAACAAAACCAAGTGGTAGAAAAATATTATTAAAAGTACTAGTTGCTAAAACTATCTTGAGAAAGATCAAACTAAGAACTGAAGCGTTCAATCAAAATGTTCAAATAAAGCATAAACTTGTGTTTTTAAGAACTGTTATTGTAACTCAAGCCTACACTATATTACACTGAATATTAAGGGTTCCTCTAAACCATGTGTATCCTTCTGTATTAAATCATAAGCTTATTTCTGTATATTGTTTTCCTCTACACTTGGATATACTGTATATTCTTTTCGTCATTATATGTTTGATAGACAATACAAGTGGTTGATAGGCTGTACAAGTGGTTGATACTGGTTGATAGGCTTAACAAGTGTTTGAAAGTGGTTGATAACCTATACAAGTGGTTGATGGGCTGTACAAGTGGTTGATAATGGTTGATAACCTGTACAAGTGGTTAATAGGCTGTACAAGTGGTTGAAAGTGGTTGATAACCTGTACAAGTGGTTGATAGGCTGTACAAGTGGTTGAAAGTGGTTGATAACCTGTACAAGTGGTTGATAACCTATACACGTGGTTGATGGGCTGTACAAGTGGTTGATAATGGTTGATAGGCTTAACAAGTGGTTGATAACCTGTACAAGTGGTTGATAATGGTTAATAGGCTTAACAAGTGGTTGATAACCTGTACAAGTGGTTGATAGGCTGTACAAGTGGTTGAAAGTGGTTGATAACCTGTACAAGTGGTTGATAACCTGTACAAGTGGTTGATAGGCTGTTCAAGTGGTTGAAAGTGGTTGATAACCTGTACAAGTGGTTGATAATCTGTACAAGTGGTTGATAGTGGTTGATATCCTGTACAAGTGGTTGATAGTGGTTGATAGGCTGTATGGTTGATAATGGTTGATAACCTGTACAAATGGTTGATAGTGGTTGATAGGCTATACAAGTGGTTGATAGTGGTTGATAGACATTGGTGTTTCCCAAACTAATACAGCCATAGTAATCCTTTGTGTCTTGTGTTGGCTTCATAATTATTGCAGATACCTAGGCCTCCAACAATAGCTGATCTAGATCCTCTCCACCCACAATACAACAGGACAAAACTTCTCATGTTCCAAAAGAACTCCAAGGAACCCAAAATGGTCACCAAGAGAAAGTAATGCATACTCTAAAGTTACCCCAACTCTTCCCATAGTTAGGTACTAAAACTAATGAAAGTACATTTTTTTATCATTTACTACTCACATTATCTTTGTTTTTGTTGTTGTTTTAAAACACATTAAAGTATCATCTTTCATAAAACATGTATATTTATTTGAAAGATAACACAATAATTACTACAAAAAAATTGAAAAGTAATTATCTGTATTCTTTTATACAGTCTCATACATCTGAGTCATTTAAGGTAAAATATTCCCTACAAGAGAGAATGTGATGACAGATTCACCCTATGTACTTCAGTTATCTGTACAGTCATTATACATAGTGCTATTAAAAAAAAAAAAAAAGGTTGAGTCAAGTATTACCTCTCCACAAATGTTAGCTGTTTGTTTTTTGTGTATCATCATTTGAATATAAATACATATAAACACAATTAGCCTTGTGAAATGACAGGAGACCCTTTATGTATTGACGTAATCATGGTGCTTCCATGATGGTTAACTATTGGGAGGTGGAAAAAAACCTCACAAAAGAATAGAAGTAACCTGATAACATCACCTCGTCTTAGGTAGGGTTTCTCGGGCTGGGCGGAGGATGTCACAGTCTAGATCCTGCTGCTGTCTTTTTGTTTTACCAGTATCATGAATTAATGGAAACACCACCCAAACCTGTTATCACATTCAGATGCAGACAAGTCTCTGTAATGATGTCTCCTCTATTGTCCACTTGAATGCAAAGGGCTTTGATGATGTAGATATAGCGTCTAAAAGAGTTTGCTACTGCTGATATAATGCAGATAATAATTTATATTTTAACAAAGAACGATTGATATACAGTGAAAAAAGTTTTTAATACTGTATAGAAAGAAGGGTTTGTACAGTAATGTTGAATATAGATACAATACGGAGCACATTCTGGCATAACAGGATCTATAAACAATTCATAGACAAGAGTTTGTATTCTATGCTTGTTTAGATGGACTGATACACAAATAGCCACATTAAATTCCCTCAACTTTGAAAACCGCAGCCCGTAACGTAGCCTGCAAGACATACGGCTAATAAATTGGCCTCATAAAGCAACCCGCCAACAACTTGAAGGGTAGGGGTGAGAAAACCCTACGGGACATGAGAATTCGACTAGCGTGCCCGCAAATCCTTTGTTCTTTCAAGCCTGTAACTGTTATGTTCCAATCGCGCTATTAAATTGCAACAAATTCACTGGCGTTCAAGCCCGTAACCTGCAAATGGAGCCAAAAAGCCTACAGGTGCTAGAGAGTACCTGCAAGGGGGTAAAAGTCCTATCCGTAGAACAGTAAATGCAAATATACACACACTACTGTACATATAATAACAGGAAAAGTGGTGTTAGGTATTAGAATTACCGTATATACTTGATTATAAGCCAAGGCACCTATTTTACCAAAAAATACTGGGAAAACTTAGTGACTCGAGTATAAGCCGAGGGTAGGAAATGTGCTGCCCCCTGTGCCCCTCTTGTGCCCTCTGTGTCACCCTCTTGTGTGCCCTCTGTGCCCCTTTCTTGTGCCCCCTCTCTCTCCCCTGTGTCTCTTCCCCCCTCTCCCTCCTCTGTGTCTCCCCCCTCCTCTCCCTCCCCTGTTTCTCCTCCCCTCCTCTCCCTCCCCTGTGTCTATTCCCCCCTCTCCCTTCCCTGGGTCTCTTCCCCCCTCTCCCTTCCCTGTGTCTCTTCCCCCTCTCCCTTCCCTGTGTCTCTTTCCCTCCCCTCCCTTCCCTGTGTCTCTCCCCCCCTCCCTTATGATCCTCCTCCACCCCCACCTCACCCTCCCTCCTCAACCTTCCTCCTCATCCTCCCTCCTCAACCCCCCTCCTCAATCCCCCTCCTCAACCTCCCTCCTTAACCTCCCTCCTCAACCCCCTGCTCAACCCCTCTCCTCATCCTCAACCCCCCTCCTCAACCTTCCTCCTCAACCTCTCTCCTCAACCCCCCTCCTCAACCTCAAACCCCCCATCCAGATCCTCAATCCACCCTTTCTCAACCCCCCTCCTCATTCTCAACCCCCCTCCTCCCTTTACCCCTCTAATTACCTCCACCTCTCCCTTTCCCCTCACTTACTTTCCATCTGCAGCTGGTCCTCCGTCAGCAATGTGTGCAGTGGAAGCCGTTAGGGTAGCTGTGTACTTCCGCATTGTGTAAGTTAGTGTTGTAAAATTTTGGTGAATTTTTGTGGTACGCGGCTGTGGATGATATTGCGTCCTTGGTAAGAGTGTATCTTGTACCTCGTACGGCTTTTTTTAAAAGCCTTAGGTGTTTGGTGGTGTCTTGCGTCTTTAGGGTCCTGTAGCCTCGTTTTCGTTTTTTTCGGCGGCTATTTTTTCTGTCGCTTAGGAGATTTTAAGTGTCTAAACTCTGTAATTTTGACTTAAATTTAGGTGTAACTTCAGTTGCAGAGGTCCTGGGTGCCCCCTCTTGCTGTGGGTAAGCTTTTTATGTCTTTTTTGTGTGTATTTATTGTGTTTTTAATGTTTTCAGGTGCGCGGTTTGGCCGTTAAGGTCGTATTTTTGCGAGGTTGTAATGTTTTTTTTGCTAAGTCCCGCGTCTCGAATTTTTTTATGCTAAGTCCGTAATTATTCCGTTCTAAGTCCCTCGTCTTGTATTTTTGTCGTCTCATCCCGCTAAAAGTGCTCCGGGTTTAACGGCTCACCTCGCTATGCGATGCTCGCCGGCAATGAACACCTTTGGCGCTCATTGGCTAAGTGCTCCAGGTTTAATGGCTCGCCTCGCTATGCGAGGCTCGCCTGCAATCAGCGCCTTTGGCGCTGATTGCCTAAGTGCTCTTTGGTTTAACGTCTCACCTCGCTACGCAAGGCTCGCCGGCATTGAGCGCCTTCGCGCTCATTGCCTAAGTGCTACGGGTTTAACTGCTCGCTACTCGAGGCTCGTGGGTGAAGAGCATCATACCTACGACCCGCGGGACTACAGAACAACAGAAAACTCAAATACACAATTCACAGTGCGACACCAGTAGCACTTTGAAAAAAATCGTAGGAAAAAATTACGGCCCGTAACACTTTGAAAAGGAGACCGCCACTTAGAGAAAAAAAAAATACGACCCGCAAAAAATATGAACTTAACAGCTGCACCACGCACATCCAAAAACACGAAAAAAATATTTTGCCAAAAACATCAGACACAGCACGGGGGGACAGCGAAGACGTCTGGGAGTGGGGTTGCACGCAAATTTAAGTCGAATTTGCAGAGTTTCGCCACTTGAAAATCACATATGCGAGAGAAAAAATGGGCGCCGAAAAAAACCAAAACGAGGCTATACGAACCTTAAACATGCAAAACACTGCCAGGCACATAGGACTTTTAGCCAGTAACGTAAGAAGTACAAAATACACTATTAGGAAGGACGCAAAATGCTTGAGACACGCGTAAAACATGAACACTCACCACCATTTTACAACACTAACTTGCAACTAATAACATTACGAATCTAAAATGCTGCTTTTCACAACTAAACAAACGGTTTGCCCTCGTGCACGCAGCCTATTTACACTGCACACTTGCCACATTGCTGACACTTTCTCCTCAGGTCACCAATAGTCCAAATGTACATTGTATTCTGCAGGAAAACAACATCGATTGTTAGCTCTTCAGCATATTGATTCCTGGATATATTTATTACAAATAGGTAAAGTATATTAATTTATGTTTTAGTTACCGTATATACTCGAGTATAAGCCGGCCCGAGTATAAGCCGAGGCACCTATTTTACCACGAAATACTGTGAAAAATGAGTGACTCAAGTATAAGCCGAGGGTGGGAAATGTGTCCCCCCTCTCTCTCTCTCCCCTGTGTCTCTTCTCCCCTCTCCCATCCCTGTGTCTCTTCCCCCCTCTCCCTTCCCTGTGTCTCTACCCCCCCTCCCTTATCACCTTCCTCATTCTCAACCTCCCTCCTCAACACCCCTCCTCATTCTCAACCTCCCTCCTTAACCCCCACCTCATCCTCAACCCCCACCTCATCCTCAACCCCCTCCTCAACCCCCCTCATCATCCTCAACCCCCCTCCTCATCCTCAACCCCCTCCTCAACCTCCCTCCTTGACCTCAACCCCCCATCCTAAACCCCCCATCCTCATCCTAAACCACCCTCCTCATCCTAAACCACCTTCCTCAGCCCCCCTCCTCAACCCTCATCCTCATCCTCCCTCCTCATCCTCCCTCCTCATCCTCAACCTCCCTCCTCATCCCCCCTTGTCAACCCCCCTCCTCAACCCCCCTCCTCAATCTCCCTCCTCAACCTCAACCCCAGCCCCCTCCTCAACTTCAAACCGTCCATGCTCAGCTTCAACCCCCCTCCTCATTCTAAACCCCCTCCTCAACCCCCCTCCTCAACCTCAACCCCCACCTCAACCTCAACCCCCCCATCCTCATCATCAACCCCCATCCTCAACCCCCCCTCTTCAACCCCCCATCCACAATCGCCCCTCCTCAACCCCCCATCCTCAACCCCCCCTCCTCATCCTAAACCCCCCTCCTCAACCTCTCTCCTCAGCCCCCCTCCAAAACCTCTCTCCTCAGCCCCCCTCCTCAACCCTCCTCCTCAACCCCCCTCCTTAACCTCAACCCCCCCATCCTCATCCTCAACCCCCCATCCTCATCCTCAACCCCCCATCCTCAACCCCCCCATCCACAATCCCCCCTCCTCAACGCCCCCATCCTCAACCCCCCCTCCTCATCCTCAACCCCCCTCCTCAACCTCCCTCCTCAACCTCTCTCCTCAACCCCCCTCCTCAACCTCAACCCCCCCATCCTCATCCTCAACCCCCTCATCCCGAGTCCCGACGCAGACGGAAGGAGTGCGGAGGAGCAGCTGCAGATGGAAAGTAAGTGAGGGGAAAGGGAGGGGGGGAGGTAATTAGAGGGGTAAAGTGAGGAGGGGGTTTAGGATGAGGAGGGGGTTTAGGATGAGGATTGGGGAGATGAGGATAGGGGCATGGAGGATGGGGGGTTGAGGATGAGGATCGGGGGGTGAGGATGAGGATGGGGGGGTGAGGATGAGGATAAGGGGTTGAGGATGGTGGGGTTGAGGATGAGGATAGGGGCCTGAGGATAATAAGGGAGGGGAAGGGAAAGAGACACGGGGTGGAAAGAGAGCCACGGGGGGACAGAGAGCCACGGGGGAAGAGAGACACTGAGGTGGTGACTCGAGTATAAGCTGAGGGGGCCCTTTTCAGCCTTAACAAAAGGGCTGGAAAACTTGGCGGTATTAGCACAACATTCTCAAGTTCGCAAATCGGCCCAACAAAATTCTTTGTTTCATGTGTAATTTCCGTGTTATATCGATCCTGGCAATCAATGTGTTAATACATATACTGTAACTCTCATGTGATAGAATATCATATTTACAGCTTTATCAATATTGCATTAATTCTGGAATGTGAGTCCGAACGTAACTCGTAATTGAAACCCGTAAGACTTTGAAATCCCACCTCCATTTTTCAGTGATGTAATTCTTACGATCTCTGTTGCCATTGGCTCCATCTAAACCCGTAACTACGGGTTTAACTAATTGATCACGTTCACGGCCGTGTATCCAACGTTCAACAAATGGTTTACGGGTTTGTGTCTCAAGCCCGTAACTTGCGCCCTGCTCAAATATAATAGCTCTGTAACTCCGCCAAATTTCAAGCACCCAGCTGTTGCAGGTCTCACGTCGCACTTATGGGCTTGGAATCTAATGTGGCTAATAGTCAAGAGTCTTTAGTGTATACAGATTGATATATAAAAAGTCAAAAGTTTATATTCTAGTACAGAAAGCTAGAGATACAATACAGAGTTGACACCATACTGTGCTAATAATAGAGAAGGTAAAAGGGGACATCCCCAAAAAGGTGTAGGGTAAAAGTAGGAGATCAAAGAGTAATTGCAATGGGTGATGAGAAGAGACCACCATTGGAGGATGGGTGAAATAAATTGGGGATAAAGTAAAGAAACAGTATGAGGTTACTTTAACAAGTTGATCAGTACTTGGTGGAGACAGCGATATATGTGGGTGGAGGGCACTGTAAGGGGGCTTAAATGTCAACTTAAAAAGTGCAATTTTTTGTAAAGAAAATTAACATGAAGTTTCTAGGTTTCTCTCTTTAAGTGTTAGTGCAAAGTTTAGATCAAACACAACTGTTTGACATTTAATATAGTGGTTGAGGTTCCCAAGTATTCAATTTCTCTTTAACGTTGCATTCTTCTCCCAGTGTATTTATTGCTTATGTTTCTATTAAAAGTAATTACAAAATAAATTAATTAACGAAACTCTAGGGCAGATTTTTAATTATGTGACCATTTACACATCACTCCTCACATGAAACTACCAAACCTACTAATCTATTGTGATGGAGAATACGGAGATACACATAGATACTTTGGTCAATGATCTGGGAGGATTAAAGGAACCTATTCACAGATCTCATGGATCATTATGTGAAAAATAGCCATTCATTCACTTTATGAAAATCTTTATGCAGGCCACTGTATAACGTGTAGCTGGCACTTTTTAACTTACTGTAAATTTACAGAGGCATATACAGTATATATATATATATATATATATATATATATATATATATATATATACTAGCGACTTGCCCATCAAAAATGACGGCAATAAAATTGTAAGGCAGGTAATGCTGTTTGGTCCAGACATAAATGTTGTTGTTACGAGATCCTTCGGCGCTCAATGCAAGGCTGTTGTATTTTTTTTCTTCTGATAGGCGCTTTTGCTGTTATTGTTTGGTCAGCGGTGATCTGCTTTTTGCGCTTATTGCAAGGCTTTTTGTGCTATGAGCAGCGTTGGCGCTCGTTGTGAGTGGCGCGGTAAATGTCTTTTTTATTTATTGTGATCGTGTTTTTTTTTTGTGTAAATTAAATAATAATAAATTATTAAATGAATATATTTGACCTATTTGGAAGTAATATATGCAGGAAGCATTGTGTTGAAGAGCTGACAATCTGTTTTGATGTTCCTGCAGCATAGAATGTACTTATTGCCTAAGTACTCTGGGGTTTAATGTCTTGCCTTGCTACGCAAGGCTCGACGACAATGAGCGCCTTCGGCGCTCATTGCCTAAGTGCTAAGGGTTTAACGGCTCGCTACGCGAGGCACGCCGGCGATGAGCATCATACCTACGACCCACGGGACTACAGAATAACAGAAAACTCAAATACACAATTCACAGTGCGACACCCGTAGCACTTTGAAAAAAATCGTAGGAAAAAATTACGACCCGTAACACTTTGAAAAGGAGACCGCCACTTAGAGAATAAAAAAATACGACCCACAAAAAATACGAACTTGACAGCCGAACAGCGCACATCCAAAAACACGAAAAAAACAAATTTTTTTCTCTCCAAAAACATCAGACACAGCCAGGGGGGACAGCCAGGACGTCTGGGAGTGGGGTTGCATGAAAACATAAGTCGAATTTGCAGAGTTTCACCACTCGAAAATCACCAATGCGAGAGAAAAAATGGCCGCCGGAAAAAAAAACAAATCGAGGCTATACGAACCTTAAACACGCAAAACACTGCCAGGCACTTAGGACTTTTAGCCAGTAACGTAAGAAGTACAAAATACACTATTAGGAAGGACGCAAAATGCTTGAGACACAAGTAACACATAAATACTCACCACCATTTTACAACACTAACTTGCAACTAATAACATTACGAATCTAAAATGCTGCTTTTCACAACTAAACAAACGGTTTTCCCTCGTCCACGCAGCCTATTTACACTGCACATTTGCCACATTGCTGACACTTTCTCCTCAGGTCACCAATAGTCCAAATGTACATTGTATGCTGCAGGAAAACAACAACGATTGTCAGCTCTTCAGCATATTGATTCCTGGATATATTCATTACAAATAGGTAAAGAATATTAATTTATGTTTTATTTACCGTATATACTCAAGTATAAGCCAACCCGAGTATAAGCCGAGGCACCTATTTTACCTCAAAATACTGGGAAAAATGAGTGACTTGAGTATAAGCCGAGGGTGGGAAATGTGCTGCCCCCTGTGTCCCCCTCTTGTGTGCCCTTTACTTGTGTCCCCCCTCTCCCTTCCCTGTGTCTCTTACCCCCTCCCTTATCACCCTCCTCATTCTCAACCTTTCTCCTCAACCCCCCTCCTCATCCTCAACCCCCTCCTCAACCCCCTCCTCATCCTCAACCCCCCACCTCATCCTCAACCCCCTCCTCAACCTCCCTCCTCAACCTCAACCCCCCATCCTCAACCCCCCATCCTCATCCTAAACCACCCTCCTCATCCTAAACCACCCTCCTCAGCCCCCCTCCTCAACCCCCCTCCTCATCCTCATCCTCCCTCCTCATCCTCCATCCTCATCCTCAACCTCCCTCCTCATCCCCCCTCCTCAACCCCCCTCCTCAACCCCAACCCCCCTCAACCTCAACCCCCCATGCTCATCCTCAACCCCCCTCCTCATTCTAAACCCCCTCCTCAACCTCAACCCCCCATCCTCATCCTCAACCCCCCATCCTCAGCCCCCCATCCACAATCCCCCCTCCTCAACCCCCCCATCCTCAACCCCCCCTCCCCATCCTAACCCCCATCCTCAATTTCCCTCCTCAAACTCTCTCCTCAGCCCCCCTCCAAAACCTCTCTTGTCAGCCCCCCTCCTCAACCCCCCCTCCTCAACCCCCCCTCCTTAACCTCAACCCCCCCATTCACAATCCCCCCTCCTCAACCCCTCCATCCTCACCCCCCCTCCTCATCCTGAACCCCCCTCCTCAACCTCCCCCCTCAACCTCTCTCCTCAGCCCCCCTCCAAAACCTCTCTTGTCAGCCCCCCTCCTCAACCCTCCTCCTCAACCCCCCTCCTTAACCTCAACCCCCATCCTCATCCTAAACTTTCCCCATCGTCATCCTAAACCCTCCCTATCGTCATCCTAAACCTACCCCATCCTCATCCTAAACCCCCCATCCTCATCCTAAACCCCCCATCCTCATCCTATCCCCCCCATCCTCATCCTAAAACCCCCTCCTCACTTTACCCCTCTTCATCCTAAACCCCCCTCCTCACTTTACCCCTCTAAATACCTCCCCCTTTCCCTTTTACCCCTCACTTACCTCCATCTGCAGCTGCTCCTCCGCTCCTCCACACTCCCTCCTGCGTCTTGACCAGGCCAATGCTAATGACGTGGCGGGCATGTGACGTCACGTCATTAGCATATGCCGGGTCCTGACGCAGAAAGGCGCGTGGAGGAGCGGAGGAGCAGCTGCAGATGGAGGTAAGTGAGGGGAAAGGGAGAGGGGGAGGTATTTAGAGGGGTAGAATAAGGAGGGGGGTTTTGAATGAGGAGGGGGGGTTGAGGATGAGGAGGGGGTAGGGAAAGAGACACGGGGGGTTAGAGAGACACTGGGGGTTAAAGAGACACAAAGGGGGGGTTAGAGAGACATGGGGGGGGGGGGGGGGAGAGTGACTCGAGTATAAGCCGAGGGGGCCCTTTTCAGCCTTAAAAAAAGGGCTGAAAAACTTGGCTTATACTTGAGTATATACGGTAATGAATTAATTATTAGAAAAACATATATATTTATATAAAAACAGAGCAGAGGAGAGACTCGCTTTGCCAAAGGTGCTCAGCGCGGAGCTCGCAATGAACGCTGACGGTGATCAGAGGAGCAAAAGTACACAAGGGAAGAGGATCGCAATGAACGCCGAAGGCGCTCAGCGCAGGGCTTGCAATGGGAACCGAAGGTGCTCAGATGACCAAAAGTACATGAGGGGAGAGGCTCGCAATGAGCGCCGAAGGTGCTCAGAGGACTAAAAGCCTTACATTGGGTGGCAAACAGCATTACCAGCTTAACAATTTTATTTCCATCATTTTTTGACGGGCAAGTCACTAGTATTAATCATAATGACTACATAAAGTCTTCAAAACTTCTGGTATCCCTTTAAGGGCTAGATCAAATTGAGGTATCACCAGTCTATAGACTTAAAGTACATTCAAACTGGCTATCCAAAGTAAAGAGATCTGACCCTGAGCAGCCAATGGCATTGTAATAGTGGGTAAATTCTGTTCCTTAAGTATAGCTTGACCTTATTTTATGTGTTTTTATGCATTTTGTATTTTGTATTTTGTATTTCTCCTTTTTTTGCACTCTAATAGTGCCCTTTTTCAGCATTTTTGCTAGTATTAGTATCCATATATTCTGCACCTCCAGTGTCTTCCTTGCAGGAGTTCAATACCTATTGATACATGGACACTCATTTTTAATGAAAGCCGACTGTGGGTTACCCACTATGCTCATTTGAGGACTGGATTCTATTTGAACTGTTTTGGTCTTTGTGCTCTTTTCCACCCGTCAACGGAGCTTTTGCCATATTTTCTGATACCTGCTCTGGGCCCAGTACCCCTCAGCCAGGTATATCAGATTATTTGCCTGGCAACCATCATACCAACTATATCTACAGTATTTTACAGCTTGGTGACTACCTTTCTGTTTACATTTATACAAGACCAAGACCAAGAACCCCCTTTTATGAGTGACCCTCTATACCTCTGTTTAGAGGATTTTACATGTGAGTGTCCATTTGTTATGTGATTTCTGTTTTGTAATAAATTTATTGATCTGCTCTAGGATTCGGTGTGCGCTCTCCCTCTTCTCCGTTTTTCATTTCATTCTCTCCAGCATTACTCTGTGGTGACCAGAGTTTTTGGTAAACAGCTGCCTAACTGTCCTAGGAGCCAGACTTTATCCATTTCCTCTACTCCCTCTCAAGAACGTCATACAAGAAGAACCTCAAAGATTCTACTATCAACATGTGAACTGTGTCTCTTGTCTTCTCCACCTGGACTCACTTAAGTATCTTTTACCATTCATTGTGTTTTCTGGGTTTTTCCTGGTCAAGATATGTGTACATTTCTTATATTTTTTTACATATATGATATTTTATCATCACCTTTTCTAGGTTCTGCCACCTACCCATTATATATTTATTTATTTATTTTGTCCCATTTTATTGTTTTTTACTTATACCCCTACCAATATTTCACTTTGAATTTGTGTTGGCTTTGGTGCAACAATAAGGTTTTGTCATCTCCACTTTTTGAGGCGCTGTAGTATCTACTAGTTTCCTTGTATAGGGATTTCTAGGTCTTTTGTTCCATATAGCTGGAATGTGCCAGAAGATTTCCTACAGTATTAGAATATGTTAAAGCCTTTTATCTATACAGTAAATCATTCCTGGGAAATACATTATTGTATTTGCTGCTAAGGTAGGGCTTAGCATGCTAATTCACAGCTCATTAATAATCATCTTGGAAGGGATCTAACTAAATGACAACATTAGGGGTTGTTGTTTTGGCTAAAACATAGGCAGGTAAACAGACTGTGATTCTAACAAGCACATCAAAGCTTCTAATTAATATCCAGGGACTGCTGAATTATACATAAAATTGCTTCATTATGGGGTGACTAAGTGCCTTTAACTAGGAGGAGTGTGTGCAAAAATCACGTCTGTCCACAATAAAATCACAACACACTGGTAGCAGGGCACATCTGACACTATGTAGTCCCAGCATAACCTGGCTGAGGATGTATTGGCAATCACAACATACATCCATGATATGGGTACTACATATGTATGATGTATGCATGATGGACCCTAAGTATATTGCATACACAATACCATAAACATGAATATAATGTAACAATAGATAATGCTTATTGCAAAAATATTTTTTTACATTTTTTTATATCTTTGAAACAATATGACCATATTATAACAAAATAAAAGTAATCTATTTATAAGGTTGTAGCAAGGGAAAAAGAGCAGGAGTAATTTTGGAAAAAGGGTAGAGAGCGTGCTCATGATAATTTCTAATCTCTATTTGCGTCTCTCTCTCTCTCTTCCTATAATATTTTCTATCCTTTTAATACCCTGTTTTACTTCCTTCTTATGACAGTCTCTTTCTTCCCTATACATGAATATCTCTTTACTTCCCATGTTCTCTCCTTTTACTGCTGCCTTGATCTTTCTGTTGCTCTTGCTTGTTTAGAATCAATAATATAAGTTAACTAGCAACTTGCCCGTCATAAATGACAATGTCATATGTTATGTTCAATTATATGTTCTGTCTCCCTCTGTGCTGTCTCTCTTTGCGTGCCCTCACCCTTTCTCTCTGCATCCTCTCCCTCTCTGTGTATCCTCTCTCTCTGTGAGCCCTCTTTTTGTGTGTATGCTCTCTCTCTCTGCCTCCCTTCCTCCTTCTCTGCCTCCCTCCCTCTCTCTCCCTCCCCCTCTTTCCCCTCCCTCTCCCTCTCTCTGCCTCCCTTCATCTCTCTCTGTGTTTAGAATCAATAATATAAGTTAATTATATATATAGTTGTCGTAATTGCGTGTTTGTGTGTAATGCTTGCAAGTTATGCCTGCAATGATAGGCAAAGCCGCTCACTGAGGGGCCTGCGATGAGCGCCGAAGGTGCTTATCACATGGCCCAAAAGGTAGAGGGGGGGGGGCTCGCAATGAGTGCTGAAGGCACTTATCTCAAGGCCCGCAAGTTGTGGGTTTGCGCATGCGCATAGCACATGCCGAGGCCTACAATGAAAGGCAAAGCTGCTGCGCTCACCGCGAGGCCTGCAAGATAAAGGGGGGAAAAGGCTTGCAATGAGCGCCAAAGGTGCTCATTGCGAGGCCCACAAGTTGTGGGTTTGAGAATGCCGAGGCCTGCAATAGGCCCACAAGGTAGAGCGGGAGAGAGGCCCACAATGAGCGCCAAAGGCACTCATCAAGAAGACCCCCAAGTTGCAGGTTTGCGAGGCCCGCAATGGGCAAAGAAGAAGGTAGAGGGGAGCAAAGAGAGTCAGGGGAGGGAGAGGGGGAAAGAGACACAGGATAGGGAGGGGGAGAGACACAAGGGAGGGAGATACAGGGATGGGACACAGGGCAGGGAGATGGGGGGTAGGGACACAGGGGAGGGAGATAGGGGAAGGAGACACAGGGGAGGGAGAGGGGGGGAAGGTGACACACGGTGGAGGGAAAGGGGGAGGAGACACAGGGGAGGGAGGGGGGAAGAGACATGGGAGGGAGAGGGAGGGAACAGACACACGGGAGGGAGAGGGGGAAGAGACACAGGGGAGTGAAAGGGGGGAAAGAGACACAGGAGAGGGAGAGGAGGGAGAGAGACACAGAAGAGGGAGGGGTGGAAGAGACGCAGGGGAGGGAGGAGAAGGAAGGAGACACAGGGGAATGAGAGGGGAGAGACACGTGGTAGGGAGGGGGTGGGGGAACAGAAAAGTTAAATTTTATCCTGTCATTTGTGGCAAGTGACTAGTAATAATATAAAATTGTAACTATGGCTTTCCAATTGGTATTTTCTTAGGCTGTGCATATCCAGCTTGAGGATTTGCATAAGTCTAACTGTTAAAAATGGCTTTTAGATTTAAACAGTGTAATAAAGTGTGAGCTCATTTGCAAAACTAGAAGTAAATATAGTGTCACATGTTATATCACCCTTTTAAAAATGTTCTGGAACTCATAGAGGATTAGAAGGTAACATACAGTTTTTTAATTGTTTGTATATATTTTTAATAATTTTAAATGTGACTTATAAAGATTGATACATTTTAAAAATGGTGTTAGACCTCTTTCTGAGAATAATAATGTATTTTCAAACAATCTCCTTTATATCCACCATGAACATAAGCATAGGATACCTGTACTCTATAAAGAGTTGCTCAATTCTTCCTCATCTTTATGGGTAACAATTGGTGCCCACAACACAAAGCTTGGGAGCCACTGCTATAGAGAATGGCTAATCTCTCATACCAATATTGAATAACACAGGCAGTCATCCTGTGCTAAGAGGCTGAAACTGACCAGCTATTTGAGATAGGTTCCTCTGCTGGGTGACAACACGCATAGTCCTTGCATAGGGTAGGATATTTCTCATCAGTATTTATTTAAACGCACTAACTGATAATTAGGAACTGATTAAAAAATTGAATACTAGATGTAGTTGTGTTGAGTGAACACCTCAGACAGCAGTTTATGTTGTGGAGAATGTTGTGTATGGTGAATTGTTTCTCAGTACATAGCTGAAATGTCTTCTATTCCTTTCTAATACAGGAAACATCTTATATAGAATTGGAGATTTTTTTTACTATTTAGTGCAGAGGCTGTTTAACATGTGAATGTGAAAGGCGTCATCT
This sequence comes from Discoglossus pictus, assembly GCA_027410445.1. Classification (NCBI taxonomy): domain Eukaryota; kingdom Metazoa; phylum Chordata; class Amphibia; order Anura; family Alytidae; genus Discoglossus; species Discoglossus pictus. The sequence goes on from CM050175.1 coordinate 25,053,698, forward strand.
CACTAGTAACACTGCACCATTCAGAATATACTCTAGTAGTAGTAAGAGCCTTGATTACATGTATATATATATATATATATATATATATATATATATATATATATGTAAAAGAATATATATATATATATATATATATATATATATTCTTCTATTATCAAGCTTCTCAGCTATCTCCGACCTTAAGCTAATCATCAGTTTCATACCCATCAAGATCCTCAACTTAACAATGATTAGCCATGCCCCTTTCTCCAGCAGTCAGCAATGCCCATGATGATGATATCCCGAATAGAAGCATGGTACCATAGTTGATTGCCTGGATTGACTAACCCAAAGACCACCCCTGAGCAAGGAACAATACAACTATTCTCATGTTTAAGAAGCAAATAAATAAATAAAAACACATTGTAATTTGCTCAATGCATTTAATAAACAGCATTTAATTATATACATCCATTTCAGAGGCCATAATTTGATATACAATAGAATACAGTTTAAGAAAAACCTACCCGAAAGAATAAAATAAATTACAATACATTATGGGAATTTGTGCAAACAAGATAAGAAATGTTAATCAATATCAATATTACTTTTCATTATTCATTACCTCTTGACTTTCACTCATTATACCTGGATAACTTATCATTTAGTAGATTACCTTTTGAGGTTTGTGCCTGAGCCTTTTATCCAAAATATTACTGTCTATCATGTTCTATAGACTCTTTCTGATTCATCTTTTGACTCACCTATGTAGATTTAGTCACCATTTTGTCTTTCTGCTTCAGTGACTCACTAGTCACTAGTTTACTATTTAAATTCTGAGTCTGAGCTTCCTTTCTATTAGGTTCCTTAGTGGTTAACATGATACTGTTTTTGAGTTTATTTGTCTCAATGTCTTTAGCTTTAGTCCTCTCTATCTCGAGCTGATTTTTAGCTGAAGTCTTAGAATCGGTCACCAGTTTTTTGGTTTGGTTTGGTGACCCAGTTGTTAGATTATCTTTTACATTTTGGACCATTCCATTAGTTTCTTTAAATATTGAGCTGGCAATACTGTTTATTTTATTTGGCACTGTCTCTTTAGAATTTTCAAGACTGTGATCTTCTTTAGATTCTTGTTGATTCTTCTTTTGACCCTTAGATTCAGTCACCAGTTTCTCTTTTTGTTTTAGGGGCTCAGTCACTAGTTTATCCTTTGGGTTTTGACTTTGTGCTTCCTTTCCATTAGGACCCTTAGTAACCAATATACTCTTTCTGTCTTTTTCATTTGAATTGTTTTCTCTTGAATTTTCATGGCTGCCATTTTCTTTAGACTCTTGCTGATTCTTCTTTTGAACGTTAGATTCAGTCACCATTTTGTCTTTCGGTTTCAGAGACTCAGTCACTAGTTTATCCTTTGGGTTTTGAGTTTGGGCATCATTTCCATTAGGACCCTTAGTAACTAAAATACTCTTTCTGTCCTTTTCATTTGAATAGTTTTCTCTTGTATTTTCGTGGCTGCCATTTTCTCTAGACTCTTGCTGATTCTTCTTTTGATCCTTAGATTCAGTCACCAGTTTCTCTTTTTGTTTCAGGGACTCAGTCACTGGTTTATCCTTTCGGTTTTGAGTTTGGGCTTCTTTTCCCTTAGGAGCCTTAGTAACTAAAATACTCTTTCTGTCCTTTTCATTTGAATTGTTTTCTCTTGAATTTTCATGGCTTCCATTTTCTCTAGACTCTTGCTGCTTCTTCTTTTGGTTCTTAGATTCAGTCATTATTGTCTCTTTCAGTTTCATAGACTCAGTCACTGGTTTATCTTTTGAGATTTGAGTTTGGGCTTCCTTGCCATTAGGACCCTTAGTAACTAATATACTCTGTCTGTCCTTTTCATTTGACTTGTTTTCTCCAGGATTTGCTTGACTTCCATTTTCACTAGACACTTCCTTTTGACTCTTAGATTCGGTCACCAGTTTCTCTTTCTGTTTGGGTGACTCAGTGACAACTTTATCTTTTGAGTTTTTAGTTTCAGATTCCTTTCCCATAGGACCCTTGGTGACTACCGTGATACTATTGAACACTTTATTTGTCTCATTCTCTTTAGAATTTACTTTGCTAATTGTTTCCTTTATGTCTTGCCGACTCTTTGTTGAACTTTTAGATGCAGTTACTGGATTTTCATTCTGTTTTGGAGTCCCTGTCACTAGTTTATCTTTTAAGTTTTGGACAATTCCATTAGTACCATTAGTTATTAAGTTGACAATATTGTCAAGTTTATTTGGAATTTTGTCTCCAGAATTTGCTTGGCTTCCATTCTTATTTTGACTCTTAGATTCAGTAACTAGTTTCTCTTTCTGTTTTGGGGACTCAGTCACTAGTTTATCTTTTGGATTTTGAGCTTCCTTTCCATTAGGACCCTTAGTAACTAATATATTCTTACTGTCATTTTCATTTGACTTGTTTTCTCTTGAATTTCCATGACTACCATTTTCTTTAGACTCTTGCTGATACTTGTTTTGGCTCTTTGATTCAGTCACCAATTTTTCTTTCTGTTTCAGAGACTCAGTCACTGGTTTATCTTTTGTGTTTTTAGTTTGGGCTTCTTTTCCATTAGGACCCTTAGTAACTAATTTACTCTTTTTATCCTTTTCATTTGAATAATTTTCTCTTGAATCTTCGTGGCTGCCATTTTCTCTAGACTCTTGTTGATTCTTCTTTTGACCCTTAGATTCAGTCACCATTTTATCTTTCTGTTTCATAGACTCAGTCACTGGTTTATCTTTTGTGTTTTTAGTTTGGGCTTCTTTTCCATTAGGACCCTTAGTAACCAATTTACTCTTTTTGTCCTTTTCATTTGAATTTTTTTCTCTTGAATCTTCATGGCTGCCATTTTCTCTAGACTCTTGCTGATTCTTCTTTTGACCCTTAGATTCAGTCACCATTTTGTCTTTCTGTTTCGGGGACTCAGTCACTTGTTTATCTTTTGCATTTTTAGTTTGGGCTTCTTTTCCATTAGGACCCTTAGTAACTAATTTACTATTTTTGTCCTTTTCATTTGAATAATTTTCTCTTGAATCTTCGTGGCTTCCATTTTCTCTAGACTCTTGCTGATTCTTCTTTTGACTCTTATATTCAGTCACCAATTTTTCTTTCTGTTTCAGAGACTCAGTCACTGGTTTATCTTTTGTGTTTTTAGTTTGGGCTTCTTTTCCATTAGGACCCTTAGTAACTAATTTACTCTTTTTGTCCTTTTCATTTGAATTTTCTCTTGAATCTTCGTGGCTGCCATTTTCTCTAGACTCTTGCTGATTCTTCTTTTGTTCCTTAGATTCAGTCACCATTTTGTCTTTCTGTTTCGGCGACTCGGTCACTTGCTTATCTTTTGCATTTTTAGTTTGGGATTCCTTGCCATTAGGACCCTTAGTAACTAATATACTCTGTCTGTCCTTTTCATTTGACTTGTTTTCTCCAGGATTTGCTTGACTTCCATTTTCACTAGACACTTCCTTTTGACTCTTAGATTCGGTCACCAGTTTCTCTTTCTGTTTGGGTGACTCAGTGACAACTTTATCTTTTGAGTTTTTAGTTTCAGATTCCTTTCCCATAGGACCCTTGGTGACTACCGTGATACTATTGAACACTTTATTTGTCTCATTCTCTTTAGAATTTACTTTGCTAATTGTTTCCTTTATGTCTTGCTGACTCTTTGTTGAACTCTTAGATGCAGTTACTGGATTTTCATTCTGTTTTGGAGTCCCTGTCACTAGTTTATCTTTTAAGTTTTGGACAATTCCATTAGTACCATTAATTATTAAGTTGACAATATTGTCAAGTTTATTTGGAATTTTGTCTCTAGAATTTGCTTGGCTTCCATCCTTATTTTGACTCTTAGATTCAGTCACTAGTTTCTCTTTCTGTTTTGGGGACTCAGTCACTAGTTTATCTTTTGGGTTTTGAGCTTCCTTTCCATTAGGACCCTTAGTAACTAATATACTCTTACTGTCATTTTCATTTGACTTGTTTTCTCTTGAATTTCCGTGACTACCATTTTCTTTAGACTCTTGCTGATACTTGTTTTGGCTCTTTGATTCAGTCACCAATTTTTCTTTCTGTTTCAGAGACTCAGTCACTGGTTTATCTTTTGTGTTTTTAGTTTGGGCTTCTTTTCCATTAGGACCCTTAGTAACTAATTTACTCTTTTTGTCCTTTTCATTTGAATTGTTTTCTCTTGAATCTTCATGGCTGCCATTTTCTCTAGACTCTTGCTGATTCTTCTTTTGACCCTTAGATTCAGTCACCATTTTGTCTTTCTGTTTCGGAGACTCAGTCAGTGGTTTATCTTTTGCATTCTTAGTTTCGGCTTCTTTTCCATTAGGACCCTTAGTAGCGAATTTACTCTTTTTGTCCTTTTCATTTGAATTATTTTCTCTTGAATCTTCATGGCTGCCATTTTCTCTAGACTCTTGCTGATTCTTCTTTTGATCCTTAGATTCAGTCACCATTTTGTCTTTCTGTTTCGGGGACTCGGTCACTTGCTTATCTTTTGCGTTTTTACTTTGGGCTTCTTTTCTATAAGGACCCTTAGTAACTAATTTACTCTTTTTGTCCTTTTCATTTGAATTATTTTCTCTTGAATCTTCGTGGCTGCCATTTTCTCTAGACTCTTGCTGATTCTTCTTTTGACCCTTAGATTCAGTCACCATTTTGTCTTTCTGTTTCGGGGACTCAGTCACTTGTTTATCTTTTGTGTTTTTAGTTTGGGCTTCTTTTCCATTAGGACCCTTAGTAACTAATTTACTCTTTTTGTCCTTTTCATTTGAATTGTTTTCTCTTGAATCTTCATGGCTGCCATTTTCTCTAGACTCTTGCTGATTCTTCTTTTGATCCTTAGATTCAGTCACCATTTTGTCTTTCTGTTTCGGGGACTCGGTCACTTGCTTATCTTTTGCATTTTTAATTTGGGCTTCTTTTCCATTAGGACCCTTAGTAACTAATTTACTCTTTTTGTCCTTTTCATTTGAATTTTCTCTTGAATCTTCATGGCTGCCATTTTCTCTAGACTCTTGCTGATTCTTCTTTTGACCCTTAGATTCAGTCACCATTTTGTCTTTCTGTTTCGGGGACTCAGTCACTTGTTTATCTTTTGCGTTTTTAGTTTGTGCTTCTTTTCCATTAGGACCCTTAGTAACTAATTTACTCTTTTTGTCCTTTTCATTTGAATAATTTTCTCTTGAATCTTCGTGGCTTCCATTTTCTCTAGACTCTTGCTGATTCTTCTCTTGACTCTTAGATTCAGTCACCATTTTGTCTTTCTGTTTCGGGTACTCTGTCACTTGTTTATCTTTTGTGTTTTTAGTTTGGGCTTCTTTTCCATTAGGACCCTTGGTAACTAATTTACTCTTTTTGTCCTTTTCATTTGAATTTTCTCTTGAATCTTCGTGGCTGCCATTTTCTCTAGACTCTTGCTGATTCTTCTTTTGATCCTTAGATTCAGTCACCATTTTGTCTTTCTGTTTCGGGGACTCAGTCACTTGCTTATCTTTTGCATTTTTAGTTTGGGCTTCTTTTCCATTAGGACCCTTAGTAACTAATTTACTCTTTTTGTCCTTTTCATTTGAATTGTTTTCTCTTGAATCTTCATGGCTGCCATTTTCTCTAGACTCTTGCTGATTCTTCTTTTGACCCTTAGATTCAGTCACCATTTTGTCTTTCTGTTTCAGAGACTCAGTCACTGGTTTATCTTTTGTGTTTTTAGTTTGGGCTTCTTTTCCATTAGGACCCTTAGTCACTAATTTACTCTTTTTGTCCTTTTCATTTGAATTTTCTCTTGAATCTTCGTGGCTGCCATTTTCTCTAGACTCTTGCTGATTCTTCTTTTGACCTTTGGATTCAGTCACCATTTTGTCTTTCTGTTTCGGGGACTCAGTCACTTGTTTATCTTTTGCGTTTTTAGTTTGGGCTTCTTTTCCATTAGGACCCTTAGTAGCGAATTTACTCTTTTTGTCCTTTTCATTTGAATTATTTTCTCTTGAATCTTCGTGGCTGCCATTTTCTCTAGACTCTTGCTGATTCTTCTTTTGACTCTTGGATTCAGTCACCATTTTGTCTTTCGGTTTCGGGGACTCAGTCACTTGTTTATCTTTTGCATTTTTAGTTTGGGCTTCTTTTCCATTAGGACCCTTAGTAACTAGTTTACTTGTTTGATCCTTTTCATTAGGCTTGTTTTCTCTAGATTTTTCATGGCTGCCACTTTCTCTAGACTCTGGATGATTTTTCTTTTGACTCTTAGATTCTTTTGAATTACTGTTGTCTTTATTGATATCTAAATCAGTATCTTCCTCTGAACTATCTTTCTTGTGTTTAGCACAGTGAGTGTTGACACAGGAACAGCTCTTGACATCAAGGTAAAAATATTTCATCATTTTACCTGTTGGACATTTTAAATTGATTGTCTTCTTCTCTGTTTTTGTTTCCTTACAACAGCTACACTTGTGCTCCAAGGTCTGTGTTTTTGTTGAAAGCCTGGATAAAAGAAGGCACAGAGAACAGACTTCTGTTAGAGCTGTTATATATAGGTTAGAAATATACAATTTATAGATCAAGAGGAAATCTATTGAAATCCATTGATGCCATTATTTTTGTATATACTTCATACTTCAAGATATATAGTATCTTCCATTCTAACACTTGAGGCAATAGCAATAAAGTCATAGACATCCTGTATACTCACATGGAAGAACTACCGCAGTTTCCTTGGCAATAGGACATCACAATAGGTGAGACCGAAGTGCAGCCATTGTGAAGGATGATGTTCTGTGTCTTTGCCACCTGGCATTTTGTGGGTTCCTGGACACCTGTGAGAAATGAAAGTGACGAGTTTTATTCATAAAGCTTTCAAATTTGCAAAAGCTACAAAGTGTGTAACATCTCTTCTGTTTTGTTCCTTAGGTTTTGCTTTTGTTTAAAGATGCCCTAAACGTAGATACTAAATCAAGAATAATAGTGAGATATATTCTATTGCATCTTGACCACATTTGCATTTTTATTGCTTCATTTACCCAACAATTTTAGTGTAAAACATCACAAAAGCTTCATAACTTATTATTCCTCAGCAAGTATAAGTTTTTTTCTCAGTGTCCTAGATAATATGAGAAGCATATATAATACATGGTAAGAAACACTTACATGTTAAACAGCAACCACTGGGGTCCTTTTCAATAGTTCCCTGAAATTAGGTAATAGTGATTAGTAAATAGAAACATAGGCATTGCATTTATAATTAAAATGACAAAAAAAAGACAATGTCAGTCACTTGGTATAGACATTTAGCTTCACGGTCTGAGATGTATCGTACTTAGTTATCTTGACCAGATTTTCTAATAAAGGAAAAGTAAGATTTGTTCTTACTGAAAGCTAACTATTCTAAGGTTTACTTCATGTTTGAGTATAAGCAGTAAATATCTTCGGGTATACAAACAATGGATGGTGATAGATCAGATACTTACCGGGACACATTCATCAAGGTCAATATATGGACAGGATTTCTTGAAGGCCACGATCACTAGCTTGTCTTTGCGTTTTACACACTCATACAGAGTACAGTTATCTCCAGGAGGAGACCAGACCTTTCCAGGCTATGTGGGAGCAAAAACAGATATGTTGTTATCCTATACTGAATTGACACAAGCTGCTTACACACAGAGTCTACAACTTCCATAATCCACAGAGTTTTCAACCTTCATAAAGTTACAACTTCGGGTCACTGAATCAGACTTCTCTGATCATACTTAAGACTTGTAATTTAGGCACTTAGCTACCTCTTCTTCAAATTGCAGTCACGTGCCTTAGAAAATTCTGATGCTAGTGCAATAGTTTGAAGGAACCTGGGATAAAAGAAAGTGAGCAGCTGTCTTTGGATAAGTGGTTGGTAATGAGTTTTTTTAAAGGGCTACAGAAAAGATCCTAGTTATAATAAAATAGTAAAATACCAATAAAAATTACAAATAGTTGCCATTTGAAATTATCACAAAATGTAATTTTTCATCACAATGGATAACCTTTGTGGTTTCAAATAATCTTTAAAGGCATATCAAAGTGGGCTGTATTATGAGTGCATCTGGTAGAGGAGAATTAGTAGCGTATGTAAATATTTTGTTTGCATGAAAAAATCCCAAAATAAACATTTAAACATTTACCTTGAAGTTTGCTAAATATCTTGTAATTTCTGACAATTGTAAATCAGGGTTAACACTCTCCAAACCCAGGCTAAATGAACATAAAATGTAAAATAATTTGTTTTGGCTAATCAGGTTAGCTGGAGCTTTTGAATTAACTTCTGGTTCCTGTTTGTGCTGAAAAGCTGCCTGGGATATGCAGTTTGTCTGTGGTGAAAGGCATGGGCAGAACAGACAGAGAGCAGACTGCAGCAGAAAGCACATCCCAAGCAGTGACATCAGGGCTGACATCAGTGCTCTCCTAGTGGCTGAGGAAGGCTCACAGGCTATGTAATGATTTAAAAACTGCTCCCCTAATGCTGCATGCTGATCGGGTGGGGAAAAGGGGCTTAAGTAGCCACCCCTGAGGGTGACAACATAAGAATTAGAAGGATTTTTAGACATTAATACAAATAAAATATTTTATGAAATGTGCAGCATACATAAATGATGCTTTTTGCATAAAGATATGCCTTAACCTGATCTATTACAATTTGTTTTCAGAGTGTGGTTCATTTACTGGAGATAATACTAAGGTCTTCATGTGTATTTATCTAAGTTTACACTACCTCTCATAATATTTCTCCATCATTACTTTTCATATACATGGTAATCACATCTCTACTACACGGCAGGCATATTTAAGACTTTGAAATATCTTGAATATCTTTGCTAGTCATTGAGAAGACATCAGCTACTGCAACTTGTTTTTCCCCATGATCAAAAGGCAATAAGTACTTCTTTAGTATATTTCTTGCTAATGCAATAGTTGGCTCATCACATTCTGTTTCTTCGTCTCTCCAATCTCATGTCTTAGTTTTTTTTTAATCCCAATACTCTGTGATAGTTGTTGTACTAACCTTCAGCAAATAGGTGGAGTTTGCAGGTGGGGATTTAGTAATCCCAGGTAGGTAAGTGGTTTTCCCGGGTTGGTGAGCGGAGGTTCCAGGTGGATAAGAGGTGCTTGCAGGTCGGTTGGGTATGTTTTGCAGAATATCCATGACACAGTGAGTTTTTACACATTTACCACAGCATTCACCTGGGAATTTCTGATACTCTGACCCCTGGAGGAGACAACGTATTTGAGAAAGCCCCCTAAACCTCAATATAACTGGCCATAACAACACATGCTATTCCTCACACTCATACTTTAGTCCTCACCTGTTCACATTGCTTGTTACATTGAATTGGGCTGCAGGTAATGGTGTTCAGGCTTGACATGTCAGTCACTGTGCCGTTGCACATACACTTGTCACACGATTTTTTAGCAGGAACAATGGCTCCGGGCTGAATTAAATAAGTACAGACACTTATTAACATGTTTAATTAATTGTTCACAATCAACTTCTTGAAGACAATTTAGGTAAGAGCTATTTTGAAAATCATTGCTAAAATACAAACTTTGGTATATCACCAAAGTTTTGTTAACAAAAACATATAGTAAAGTATTATTATTTTCTATACTATTTAATGATTATGCTACGCATATGATATTCGCTTGCAGGAGGGATTAGGCATCCATATACGTTAATCCATTTAATTAGTTGAAGCTTGCGCTTCCTAGGTTAGAGCTAGGGACTATAGGTTCTATAGGTTAGCTGATTCCTCTGAACTTGGATTCTGTTCTATTGAAGATCGTATGTTGGTTCAAGACTCTAATGTGTAATGTTGAAAAAAAATCCAACACGTGTTGGTATTAATTTGGTATTCAAGTCCTTCCATTACTCATGATACATGGACAATTTAAACACAGTTATTTCAGTGCCATTAATGCTTAGTATATGGTGATTGTCTGGGCTAGTTGGGTAAATAGGCAACTCAAGTTATTTTACCTGATATTCTTTGCCATTCTGTACACATACTTCTTTTGGTTCTGCAATGAGAATATAGAAAGGACCATGTAATATATTAATCTACAAAGTGAGATAGGTACATAGAAAATATCAGCAGATATGAATTGTTTGGACTAAGGATGCACAACCTTTTTATTTGAGGGACCACACTAGCCATCTGCTGGTATAAAATAAATACCTACCACATCTGTATACTGGGCAGCAGGCTCCTGCGGTCATATCTGGCACAGCTTGATATCCAGGCTCACATGTGTTATTAGCTCTGGAGCAGAGTCTGATGTTACAACCTGAAGTGTCAAAGGGAAACATATTTAGATACTCTTATCCCATGGGAAACAAGAGCTCTACTCAGACCACATTACTTTGTGTAATGCACCAGTGCATTGTGGTGTATTATCAGCATCTAATCACCATAGTGGTACTGCACTTAATTCAAAGTAACATTCCTACACAGCATACTATGTTATAAGAAAATATGATTACAATGCCTTCTAAAGTCATGATCCCCCATATCCTGGTCTCCTCTCCCTTTTCATACTTGGGGTATGCTGCACACATAAAGAATATAGTCTCAGTACTCGCTGCTATCCATTATCATAAAAACAGCTTAAAGGATGACCACCAGCAGGGCAGTTTTTATAATAGTGTATAGCAGCTTCTAATTAGATTATATTTTACAACCTTTTGGGGGGAAGATAGAATTTTTGATAGTGATAGAAAGTATATTCTATAAAAAAAAAACTGCATAATAAAAAATATATATATTTTTTAACTTTGTATCTGAAAGTAAGAAAGTTCATTGTTAATTAGAAAAAAATGATGATGCCTCTGCAGCACCCTGAAAGGATCCCTGATACATTTGTTGAAGAAATGTGAGTGAGCGTGGTTTAAATTTCTGGAGTTCTGTGGTTGCAGTCTTTGATGCAACTTCCTGTTTCTGGGCCAATGACTGGAAAGAGATGTAGTGACAACTTCAATCTTATCCTATTATCAAACAAAGGCTCTGGATTTCTGCCTGTTCCCTCCTCCCCCGCCCCTCCATCCACTAATAGCTACAAACACACATGCTCATCATCCAGCTCTCATGATGTGATGTAACAAACTCAAAATGAATTCCTGTACTCATCATAAAATCCAGAATTTCTCCCAAAATCTTCCTATGCCCATGACTTACATTTTTTTTCTTCATTATAGTGATACTGTATGTTGTGTATTGTGCAAATATTTCTCCTACTTTGTCCACATGTCTGTTTCATTGTATCCTGTGTAGTGATCAGTGAGAGGACACTTACGGCACTCTGTGACCTGGCAGCAGGGGTTTGTTGCGTCCACCACAGACACTGGCATAGATCCTTCCTCGGTGCAGGCTGCAGGGGTGGGTGAGGAGCACGGTTTTGCATTGCACACCACACTCATTGTGACGTTATCACATACACAGGTCTGACAGTTACTGTCCCATTTCTCTCCGGGCTAAAACAACATATAGCAAATCAATTAAAGTAGAACCTCTACATTCATCAGACCCTATATTGGTCAAAAGCAATATTCTACGCATTGTTTCTGCAATTGATGCTTCGATATTCGTCCAAAAATCTAATATTTTTAACAAAAAGTCACCAACCACAAGATAATCAACATATACATTCATTTAATGCTGATATAATTCTATATTCATCCAATTCTGCATTTGTCCGATCCTCGGGAATGGATTAAAGATGAATGTAGAGGTTCCACTGTATATCAGTATTTTATTATTATATTTGAATATTATTTTGTATTATTAACTTTTATTTATAACGCACCAACATGTTCCGTAGCGCTATACAGGGTATGAAAACAAGAAAAGTACAATGTTAACAAACTGCAGAAAATGGAGGGCCCTGTTTGGAGCTTAGAATCTTTGCAGTAAGTGCTTTTTTCCAAAGCATCCTACAAGATTGGAAGCTCTCTACTTACAATCTCAAGGGAATGGAAGAGGCAGAATCCTGGGCAAGAATAGACAGATAAGGAATAGCAAGGGTCAGGAATAAAGTGAAGTTTACTTAGGTAGGAACACATGCAAAGTTAGAATGATTTTTATTTAGAATGAAAAGGAAAGGATTTGATTGAACGTCATTATATTTGAACAAAGGAATACAATAGGCAAGTTAAACTGGTTTCTTGGGGGCTTCATGCAGCTTTACACTATTAAATTGCAAAATGGTTGCTCCTATACTGAGCAATATGAGTCGCAATATAAAGCACGTAAGCCACAAATATCTTATATATTCTACTAAAATGTTTATCATAAATATAGAAGAGATTCATTTTGCTTCAAGGTAAATTTGTATTTAAGTTTAACATGCTTAATGTAGCCCTGCAGCTCCTTTGTGTTGATGTGCTTAGCATACACTGTATTATCAATATACAATACTATACATGTGTGAATATGTATGATGCCATTTTCCTTTACCTCTCTGGACATTCCATCTGGGCCGGTGCAACCTGCAGAAAAGATAGAGAATGGAAATGATAATGGACCAATGCATATTGTGTGGCATAGTGTAGAAATGTAAATTGTATAAGACAGAGCAGAGAGAGGAACTATGTTTTGGTGACTTAGAGTCTTTTTGCTGTGAAAAGATTTAGCAGATATATTCAGTGTAACATTAAGTGACACAGTGTGAGGCAACTGCTCCGGGGGTGTTGAGATGTAGAGGTTTTACATATAGGGTCAGAATGGGAGATCTACTCTTTAGTGACATGTTGTATCTTCTCATAGACTTAATCGTGGTGTGAGGTATCTACTTATTTGTTTGCTTAATTTAAGTATTGTAACCTTTGTCTTTGGGTTGCAATGTGTATGAGCCCTACTCATTTGGTAAAATGATGTGTGAGTAATACAGAATGAAAACTCCAGCCATTAGGTGGCTTATGGTGTCATAAAGTATGAGTACTACTCATGGAGTAATGTGTAATACACAGTGTATTAGATTAAGATTTAACATGAAAATGCTGCATATACTAAACAATGCCAATACATATTGAATAAGCTACCGTACACATATATAATACCGTGTACAATGTAGTGGAGTCACTCCACTAGATTAGTCTGATGAAACATACCACAAGATGAGACGCATTTCTCAGACATGGTGTTGAATAGTGTTGTTCCCTCAGGACAGTAACATCCTTCTAGGAAATTATTTGGTTTGTTTTCCACATATTCCTTGTTGTACCTAAAGTAGTAAACAGATGAAAGGTTAGTATTTAGGGACAATAGTTTTAGGGGGACGCTGCACAATACATTTTCCAATACTGACCTGGAATTACAGGTTGGTTCTGCTGGTGGACCACATGCCTTGTACACCTTGTTTGCTGGGCAGGACATGGCTGTACACAGAGAAGAACATTTCATTTAAGCAATCTAATAATATGCACAAATAGTATGATATGTCAACATATCATAGCACAGACACTTTGAAATACCATGGCTTACATTGTATTATTCAGCCAATTATAACTTGTCTATAATAAAAAAGAATCTTGAAATAATGAACCTGGTAACAGGACAGGTCACGTCTCAGAAACCTTTTGAATCAAAACACATTTTTTTAAATATACCTCTACCATCTGATGTTGACAACTTGTGAACTTACGGCAAACACCCTGAGTGCTGTTTCTCCAGTCCACACAGATGCCTTGAAGTGCACATAGTCCAGCATATGTCTGCAAGCTGGAGCAGATAATGGGACCCTCAGACTTCGTGCAACCATCGCTCACACAGGACTGGTAAAATGGCTCAGGAGGCACAACATGGTGGCAGATCTCAAAGACTCTGGTGGGAGACATGACATTTCAGAGTGAGAGACCTGATATAACATCTGTTAACTTGTTATCCATTACACTACCATCCCAAAATAAGCAAATGTTAACATCCCAAACAAGCTGTTTGACATTAACGAGTCATGGCAGCAGCCAGCATTAAACATGATTTATTTGTATCATTGTACCAATATACACAGTCAAGTTGTTTATCCCCTTCTTATTCTAAATAGCTTTTTTTATTATTGCACCCCTGAGTTATTTAGTCATTCAATTCATCAGTACGATTTACACTCTTATAGCCTCTATAAGTTTGCCCACATCCACCCAATCACTGAATCCTCAAGCACCTGCTCAAGATTATCCTGCAGATATCCGGAGGGTAGCAGGGCTCTTCTGTTCCAGTTGATGTGGTGGTCATTAAATTTGCAGATGAAGGAAGGGACAACTCAGTTGGCGTAAGACTTGATGAAGGAGTTGGGGATAGATTGGATGGAAGACCTGATGAATGTGTTGACTTTAGACCAGTTGGAAAACTTGAAGAAAATGTTGGTGGTAGACTGGACAAAATTGTGGAGTAATATGATGATGAGGAAATGGGAGTTGTTGGTGTGGATCTGGCAATAGTTGGGAGTTGAGTGGGGTTTGAAGTGCAGGATGATGTATCATGGCCTGGAACACCCCAATTTGATGCCATTTGAACACAAGATGTAGCCAATTCTCCATTAGGCAGGATACAGTCATCAATTTGATTGTTGGAACATTTTCCTTTAGGATGAAGATATATGTATTAATACTATACTCACAAAAAGTATCAAGTAATATGTATTTCAATATTATATATTGTAAAAAGTAAGTGTTAGTATAGTATGTGTAATTGTTGCATATACAATAGCCCTTCCAATGTTAACTCCAGTCATTAACACATAACATATGGATTAGTCAATGAACAGATTTCAGAAAGAATAATAGACATTGATAGTAGAGATGATGTCCTTACCACAGTGGCCTTCTGTGTTGCTAGAGAACTTGTTGTATGGCAGCTTGACAGTAAAACTCAATACATTAAAGGAGATGTAAGCGCCCAATTCTGGTATCTGCACAACTACGTATATTCCAGAACTAATGACATTGATGCCATTTCTGGAGAGCGCTGGGTACACTCTTTCTTCATTGATGTATACCTGTAAGAAAACAAACACAGCACATATAACATTATTGTTTACTCCAGTATTAGTGCTGTCCTGTATGTTTGCAGTTATTTCACAGCAATCTGCTATATTAACATCATTATTATACCCTGTTTTTGTTTAGTTTTTTTTCTCTTTTATTATTTCTTGTATCTAATCTGGTGTTTTTTTACTTATTTCTCTCTATACTCAGGAATTACAATTTAACTGACATTTTGCACTCCAATTTACTCCTCTGTGTCACCCCATTCCTCTCTTTTCCTTCCTACTCATATATTCACTTCTTCCTAATTTTCCTATTAGAAGACCAAAGTAATAACTGTTTGTAAATAGGTTACGGAGCTTCTGAAATGACAAACGTTTCATTTTCAAAAAAGTAACATTTGGAGCACTGCACTCTTATTAACTAAATATCTACGATTTAGTGCTAGATAACATATATACCAAGATTTAACAGCTCGAAGAGTTCCACTACATACTTTTTCCCATATGGCTCTGGCGCCTCTATATATATTCTACATGTTTGTCAATTACATACTTAATTTGTGAGCACTTCACCCTGTTACCTTGTTCAGTGGCCGGTTGTTCACATCTTGGGAAACCAGCACTATCGTGTCAGTCTTGTACATTATACGAAGAGTCTTTACACAGTTTGGATCATCTGGGTCACAGGAAAAGTTGTCAATATAAACTCGGAAGTGATCAAACCGTGGAGTGATCTGCTGGACCAGGACATATGTGCACTTTCCATTGAAGTCATAGTAGGTACCATCAAATGTGATGTAATGGGATGTTCCCCATCCGCCACAGATACCTGAGTATAGAAGAGAAAGATGTTCAATAGCAGGTCAATCTCCATAGATGATGTCATCTATGATATATAGGTAAACAAGAAAAGAAGCATACATCTTGAAGTACCTATCACTTATAAATATATCCCTAAACTGCTCATGGAAGAGACAGCTCTTTAAAGTGCTTTGGATAAATCACTGTAAAGGTAAAATAAGATATTAGGACAGCTCTTACTCACATTCACACTCATTCTGGTAGCAGCATCCACTTGCATCATATGTCTTCCTGGGTTGGAAGCGGTTAGCACAGACAGCATTTTTAACAGGTGGGCACTTCATCTTCTCTATGACGATCTTGTTGTTATCAGTGCAAGTTGCAGATGTGCATTTATCCATCATCCATGTTTCATTAATCTTGGGAACAAATAAAATGTTGCTTTTACAGTGATTTTCAGGTATTACAAGATTACCATTATTCACAAGAGAAAAAAAGCTATTATTTCTGTTTTAGATTTTGGTTCAGGAGGCACACTTTGTAACTGACAATATATTTGTTTCATGAAGCCTCTAAAACTTCTCTGACATCCAACCTTCTCCTAGGTCTTATAGAGTTTCGTATAATGGCCTGTACTCTGCGTAACCACACTATTCATTAACATTTTATAAAAACACATTGCTTAGTTGCTTACTACACTAATACTCTTGATTTTATATTGTTTTTTGCTCTTCATTAAAGTTTGTTTCTCACAAAATAGCATTGACTATGTCTGTAGAAGTGAACATTTACGATATCTGAGACATACACACCTTTCTTGGAGGTGTTAGTGCACTGCACTCATTAGGAGGTGAGCTTGTTGAGCCGGTGCTGGAACTGGAGGTCTTTGTCTGAGATGTCATTGTACTCCTCTTAGTTGTTGTGGAGCTTGCCTTCATGGAAGTCACAGTTGTGACAGTCTTTGCTGTCCGGGTGCTGGTCACGACAGGTGGGACTGTAGATCTATGACATTCCTCACTGTATCTCTCCACTTGGCAGCTCTCATTGCACCGTGCATAGAAACACCAGCCTGCATTATCAGTTGTGTTATACAGCACCTTTCCTGTAAGATGGAAGATATATATATATACATGGTATCAGTGGTGGCATTTTATGTGTTAACCTGGTGTCTTCTAATAAGTAATATTAATTAGCCACATTTTTTAAGAACTTAAACTGAGTTCGAACAGTAATGGAGAAAAGGTTTGTTTCGAGATGTAATTAGTCTTTGGAGATTTTGGCTCCTCTAACATAAAGTTTCTCCTTTTTGAACATATACAATTTTGATGTTTTTGATAACAGTGGAACAACAATATGATTAAATATAAACTGTGACCATATTGATGACTGGGGCATTTAATACATGATCCATGGAATAAAACATATAACTATGGTCGAGTGCATTATCATTCAGAGATACCAGGTGTATATCATTACTGTACCTAAGAAAGTTGTACAGAAAATATATTATTGTTGTTTAGCAAAATAGTTATCCCTTAAATTATGACTGAAAGTGAATTTTTCTCTGGGTTGATGTACTTACCCGGTGGGACTATGGTTCCATTGACTTTGCACATACATTTGGTAGTAAAAAATTCTTCTGATGATTCGGATGGTGGAGTTCTTTTGGTACTGACATTTTCATGTTCCCTAGTGGTATTCCTACTGGCCGTTATAATTGCCTTGGATGTTGAAGACACTTTAGTTGTTTTCATTGACATTGGTTTGTTAGATGTAGATTTCTCTTGCACATACTTGGTTGTTGATTTAACACCAGTAGTTCCAGTCTTATTAGGGGTACTCATTTTGCCAGGAGTTGTTGCTTTTGTAGTTTTTATTTCAACTGCTGCAGTGGCTACTGTTGTTGTCTTCGGGGAATTTGGTTTATTAGAAGATGTCTGTTTAGATAAAGGTGTAGCAGTTGATTTGTGGAACATTGTAGTTAACTTGGGAGATGTGGGTTTAGTGGTAGTTTTCTTATTCATAGTAGTTTTATAGACAGATGTTTCTTCTCCAGATGATGTAGTTTTCATGGACATTGGTGTATGAGAAGTTGTTGCAGGTGTTGTAGTTCTTTTGGTACTAACATTTTCATGTTCCTTAGTGGATGTTGAAGACACTTTCGTTGTTTTTATTGACATTGGTTTGTCAGATGTAGATTTCTCTTGCACATACTTAGTTGTTGATTTAACACCAGTAGTTCCTGTCTTATTAGGGGTACTCATTTTGCCAGGAGTTACGGTTTTTGAAGTTGTCATTTTAATTTCTGGAGTGGATACTGTTGTTGTCTTCAGGGAATCTGGTTTATTAGAAGATGTCTGTTTAGATAAAGGTGTAGCAGTTGATTTGCGGATCATTGTAGTTAACTTGGGAGATGTGGGTTTAGTGGTACTTTTCTTATTCATAGTAGTTTTATAGACAGATGTTTCTTCACCAGATGATGTGGTTTTCATGGACATTGGTTTATGAGAAGTTGTCTCTTCTTCATAGGAACCGGTAGTGCGTCTCGACGAAGCTGCCTTTGTTGAAGTAACTGTCGAAGGTGGTGTAGTTCTTTTGGTACTAACATTTTCATGTTCCTTAGTGGATGTTGAAGACACTTTAGTTGTTTTCATTGACATTGGTTTGTCAGATGTAGATTTCTCTTGCACATACTTAGTTGTTGATTTAACACCAGTAGTTCCTGTCTTATTAGGGGTACTCATTTTGCCAGGAGTTGTTGCTTTTGTAGTTGTTATTTCAACTGCTACAGTGGCTACTGTTGTTGTCTTCAGGGAATCTGGTTTATTAGAAGATGTCTGTTTAGATAAAGGTGTAGCAGTTGATTTGCGGATCATTGTTGTTAACTTGGGAGATGTGGGTTTAGTGGTAGTTTTCTTATTCATAGTAGTTTTATAGACAGATGTTTCTTCACCAGATGATGTGGTTTTCATGGACATTGGTTTATGAGAAGTTGTCTCTTCTTCATAGGAACCGGTAGTGCGTCTCGACGAAGCTGCCTTTGTTGAAGTAACTGTTGAAGGTGTTGTAGTTCTTTTGGTACTAACATTTTCATGTTCCTTAGTGGATGTTGAAGACACTTTAGTTGTTTTTATTGACATTGGTTTGTCAGATGTAGATTTCTCTTGCACATACTTAGTTGTTGATTTAACCCCAGTAGTTCCTGTCTTATTAGGGGTACTCATTTTGCCAGGAGTTACGGTTTTTGAAGTTGTCATTTTAATTTCTGGAGTGGATACTGTTGTTGTCTTCAGGGAATCTGGTTTATTAGAAGATGTCTGTTTAGATAAAGGTGTAGCAGTTGATTTGCGGATCATTGTAGTTAACTTGGGAGATGTGGGTTTAGTGGTAGTTTTCTTATTCATAGTAGTTTTATAGGCAGGTGTTTCTTCACCAGATGATGTGGTTTTCATGGACATAGTTTTATGAGAAGTTGTCTCTTTTTCATAGGAACCGGTAGTGCGTCTTGACGAAGCTGCCTTTGTTGAAGTAAGTGTAGGTGATGCAGTTGAAGATGTACCAGACCATGGTTGCGATGTACGTGTCTTACCAGAGGTAGATGTTTTCATGGTTGTTACTTTTTTAGTTGCCATTGATACAGTAATTTTCTTAGTAGATTTGGTTTCTTGCGATGACTCTGTAGCTGATACACTGAAACCTGTGGTTGATCTTGGACTCATTGACTTAGAAGTACTCACCAAAGTAGATGACTTTTTAGTTGTAGTCGTCCTTGCATATGTACTGACATGGGAAGTTGGGGAATTGGTAGACTGTCTGCAGGGAATGTAGCTACAACATAGAATACGGATCTGGTAATTAAAACAGAGCTGGGAAAATTGGTCACTATTGCGACACACAAGACCTATGGATGTATTGCATTGAATAATCTGACCCAAGTCCTCAGGTGGAATTTTGGGGAACTTCTGGGCTCGGCACTGAACTTGTGATGGGGCTTTGCAAATGGAGTTGTCTTTTTCCCTAATCTTTTCCAAAGTTTCATAATCCCCTTCCTTTTCTCCATACTTGGGGGTGCTGGTATCGTACCACACTGACCACTTGCAGACTTCCTCTAGGCATGATACAGAGGTGAGAGATACTGGAGCTGTAGGAAAATAAATTCAATCAGATTAGTTACCGCCAAATTAGCAACAACATGTCCACTGTTTCACTAATATAAAAACCCATAAATATTTTAGTTTGCATTGAGTGCAGTGTATACATCATAATCTATTCAAAACATATTCATATTTGACATGGACCTTTAAGAAATGGGATCTCTCAGAAATAGAGACATTTTGTTTTAAATATATGTCATGTTTTATATAAATGTATTGTTCAAATGTAATGTAACTCTCTTACCTATAGTGGAGAGATTCAGAGGTTGAGATGAGGTGGTTGTATCAAAATGGAAGGTTGTGGTGGGCACCTCAGTAGTTGGGACACAAGGATGGATATTTCTGCTAATGGTTCCATTAAATGAACACGTGGCTGTTATACATCCTCCAGTTCCATCAGTTGTATTGTAGATGACATCTCCATAGTTGTATTTCATATTCCCATAGAAACAATAACAAGCTGTGAAGTTAACAATTAAAAGAGGTAACTGGTGAATCCAGACATATTGTGGTTAATAAAAATGCTGAGTTGTTATATCTTCCCCAAACTAAACAGATTTGGTCATAATTAACAAATTTTGTTCAATAAAGTTGCCTAAGCAATAAGCAATTACTTGGTGGTCACAATTAACCCGATATTTTTCTACATCTTTCCTACCATGTTAATCTGCTGTATTAATTTCAATATGGAAACACATTAGAACATTTAGGGAATGTATCATAAAATATTTGCAAGGTACAGTTGGTTTATTTATTGATGTAAGCTCACCTCGTAGGTCCTTTTGGCATCGAAGTCCCTTTTTGGTGCAAATACTGTGAAAAAAAATACAATAACAAGTTAAGATCAGTTTATAAAAGAATTGAGTAAACTATTACATCCCCCCTTACCATCTTTACTACAGGAAACAACATTATTAAAATAGTTTAGATAGCACTTGCCATGACTCGCAGTTTCTGTAGGATGGTACTATATCCCCAACACTGTAGCGTTTGCCATCATCATCATAACAGCCACAGTTTGCTTGAGCCACACACTGCATGATATCCTCATCAAAGAACGGACGGTCCTTGGGACATTTAGGATAACATCCTGAATAAGAGTTGAAACAAATCAATAAATAAGCTTCAGGCAAAATGATCACAATGAACAACACAACATGACCAACAATTAAATTATGAACTTTAAAGCAGGGATTCCAATGCTGCCTTTCACTAATACAAGACAAAGATCTGCTGTATGAGAGCTATAGGATTTCTCACACATTAAAGTTGCCTGTGAGAAGTGGTATCATGAGGTGACATGAGATGGTTGTCCCTTTTTTCGAATAAGGATATGATATCTGTATTTAAGATGTGTGTGAGAAAAAGCGACCACTGATTTTCATTCACCTTCTAATCCCGGCAGTTGGTTCATGCATTTCCCACTTGGGTTCCTGCAGGTCTTCATACATGGTGCTCCACATGGCTTGTAGTGCCACTCACACTCTCCTTCCGGGTTGTAGTAATCACAGAATAAAGCTGATGACAACAAATAACAAGGTTTCAGTGACAGGGGGAATTCCGATGGTACATTTGTGCAAAACATGACATCTAAAGCCCCAGTCTATGCAATCTCTAAGTTTCAGGAAGGTAACTTACGACAAATCTCTGGCGTCCTCCATGCTATGCACACTCCAGCTTCATTACAAGCTTTGGCGTAGGCAGCAACAGCTGTGCAGTAACACTCACAGTCTCCTCCAGAGTCGCATGCGCAAGTGTCATGAACACATGCCTCATGGAAAGGTGTGGGATCAACCTGCAAATTGGTCATAGTTAGATATGCTCTTCCTCCAAGGACAAATGTGTGGATTTGTTGATTAATATGTTTAAACATGGTAGAGTACTGGACATAACTCATTATGAAAACAAAATGTCATGCTAAGGAACATTTTAACCACTAGTCATGCACTGGTCTCGTTCATTTCATTGGAGTAATGAAAAATTGTAGACCTACCTGGGACTGACACTTAGAGAAGACATCACTCAAGATGATGCTACAGTGTTTCTGGGCCCAAGTCTGTCTGTATGGGTTGGCAACACAAGGATCCCTCATTGGTTTTGCATCAGGGCAGGTGGGAGAGGCTTTCCAGCTGTTTCCAAACTCTTGTACGTTAAGAACTACTGACAGACTCCTTGTAGTAAATTCATTGGACGCACTACCATCATAATTACCACAAAGACCACAAACTTTACCCTGATATGTAGAAAAGAGCACAAAGAAATTAACTGATAATATGTATCAAATTTACAGTATCAAACCATTAATGGATACTCAATACCAGAGGGCAACAAGGACTGGTAACAATCTCACCTTGAAATCTGGTTTTAACTTGATTAAGATGCTGGTTTTCCTGTCCCACACGAGAATCAGTCCATTCTTCGCCTCAATAACCAGGTAGATGCCCATCTGTCTGACCTGGTAGGGGACCTCACTGCCGATGTCTCTCTCCAGAACTTCAAAGACTCCATCACCCAGCTTCAGCTCAAAGTTCTGATAAATTAATTCATGAAGGTTTAACAGTGGTAATTGGGATTATGTAAAGAAAAATGTTTTGTAGAATATTAACGAAAGCTGTGCAACAATTATTTAGAAAGTATATGTAGTACATTAAGTGGTATTTTATATCTTAAGAATATCAGAACCTTATAAGTATTAAATGCTGCTAACCTCATCCTACTGATAATGCTAACTTATGAGTTGAGATAAGAAAGAAAGCCAGAAGGGAATATTTTCAGTATTTTCTGATTAAAAATTAATAATTCATAGGGAATTGTTACACTAAGCAAAAGTGAATTATAATATATTTTTGTTGGAGGATTTATTGCTTCACTCACCCCCAAAAATACTTTGATGGCTTTGGAACAGGTGGCCCCAATGCTTCCACATGGGATGTTCTCCGAAATAACTCGGAATGTCCCATTTCCTGGGTTGGATGCACAGTAATCCTACAGATATAAGATAAAACAAACACACTTAACAAATCATAGCTGAGATGTAGGGTTATATTATTATTAAAACAACTAATATAGTTTACAATCCGTATCCCCCCCCCCCCCCTTTCACCATTAAGTCACCCAGACCCTCTTTATGGAGACATGGGCAAGGGTGTAGGAGCCAAAGAAAATCTGGGGGGATACCACATATGGTATAAAAATACCACACAACTGCTTCTCTACACGTAAACACGTACATTTAAAAATCTGTGTGTGTGGGGGGGTTTATACCCCTCGTCTCCCCCAATTCCTACACCCATGGCAATGGGGCTGGTAGACTAACCATGTAAGAGAGCTTCACTTTAGGGTAAATGTCCACTGTTTGGAAAGTAGAGATGATTGTTTTTATATTGTAAAAATAGATATATTTTTAAGAAAGGACTCAACCTCAGTGTAACAAATAATAAAACTCATAAGTACATTAGGCATGGTGCAAATTTACAGTACCTGGGTTAGAGTGTATTCACAGTCGCCATTAAAGTCAAATCGTTTGCCATCAAAAGTCATGTAGTGGCCCTCTCCATAAATAGCACAGGTCCTGCTGCACTCATTGGTGGTACAGTGCCATTTCCGATCTTTACAGACACTGAAAGTAGTAATATTATAATTATTTTAAACTGCTATATTGTACTTAAAATGCATCAATGTTTCATACATGTATAAACATTTATAAAAAAATGACAATTAAATTATCTCGTTAAAGGGCCACTGTCATCCAAAACTTTCTGTCATGTATTTAAAAGAGCATGTTTTATACAATACAAAAGTTATCTTTTTTATGGAAAATTAATTATTTTAACTGAAGAAAACAAACACTAAAATAATAGACAAGAAATGTTTTTGCTTTGCCTTTATGTGACCAGTGAGTGTAAAGCAGGACTCATGTAGACACTGCTCCTCTGTGTGTAACATATCATGATAAAGAAGGGGAAACAATCCCACAATCTCTTTTTTTAATGCAAATTTCCTACAATATAGAACAATTATTTCTCATACAAAAAAATGTGTTGTAATGTTTCAAATTTGATCTTTTAAATGTTTGCTAGAAATGTTTGGCTTACATTGGCCCTTTAATCACTATATATCATGAATAGACATATGGCGGCACCATGTGGTCAGCATTTGGATTGTAGCTTTATATACTGTATGTCAGTAAAACTCATGGGTTGTATCTGGTCCTTAATCGCCATACTACGCAAACAATGATACCATGTGGGCACTGCATAGTGGAGCTTCACATAATGTATAACATTAAAACCCATGGACTGTTCATGCAACTCTGCCCATTACTCACCATTTGTTACAGTCTTGTTGGATACTCTCCCCACTCTGATAAACATCCCCATTGTATACACAGGGACACTCCTCCTTGGGGACACAGCTGCCATCATTACTAAGTACAAGCCCATCAGGACAGACACATCCAGAGGCGCACTGAATACTAAGCTGCAGGACAAGATAATGGTTAGTTTTCTTACATAGCAATTAAACTGATAATTCAATGTACTATAGGTTGGATAGTTTAGACATACTACAACAGTGACAGTCATTGGGGCCACAAGTATGTATACCTTCCTTATTTTCTACTCATCTAACGGACTATTTTTCAGTCCCCACCACACACATATGTTGGATCCATTCTGCTCTTGATCCAATAAGATTAAATGTACTATACTGCCTTTATGAAGACTTAAAATAAAGCACGTTGTCCAGCAGTTAGTATACTACTCCCAATGGTCTCTTTTTGAGAGGAAATGTCCAGCTCTCATATCCTCCCAAATGTCCCTATTTTGAAAACACTAATCTTACATTTAATGTCAAAACATGTTTTCCATCCCTGAACATGTCCCAGTTTCTCAGTTACTCCTCAAATCTAGGAGAAAGAATAGTGGAGTGTCAATTATATGTGTGTGGATCAGGGGTGAAGGAGCCGGAATAATTCTGGGGGGGGATAGAGTTCATTGTATACATAGGCTGTAAAATAGCGTATATATACATACATACAAACAGAGAAAAACCTGGGGGGATTTTCCCCCTGTCCCCCCCAGTTCCTACACCCATGGTGTGGAGCATTGTGATCATATTAAATGTATCTATCTCTAAAACGACAGTTATGGTCTTGTATTGTCTTTCAAGACCATAACTGTTGCTCTCCCAACAACTGCACCATTTTCAGGTATGCAAGTGCTGCTAAATGAGGGACCATTGTTGGCAGTGGCTGTAAGCACCATTAAAGTTCCTATAATATAATGCCAAAATGTGCTATTATGATACAAAGCATTCTGATTTGTTTACACTGAGTACAAGGTTAGAGCGTAACTTACACACTCCATATCCAGCGTCTGACAGGTCTTCTGACATTCAGCACCTTTGGCTCCTTTGGTAACAGCACAATCAACATACACCATGTTTGTGGGGCACACTGTAAAACCGGCGAGAGATCAGGTTATACGTAAATTATTATTTTAACCAAGCTCTACCTGGATGAGTTTACAGAGTTAAGGATGGAGAAAGAAGAGGATGAATAGTGTGTGTGTGTATGTCAGAGAGAGAGAGACATTGTGGGGAATGTAGAGACAGCTATGGTATGCAGTCACATGAAAGTCAGGAGTACAAGTAAAGTCAAGACATACTGAGTTACACAATGTCAGAATAATAGAGACTGGAAAACTGATATATAAACTGATAGATAGCAAGCCAAAATAAGGAACAATTCAAGGAACAAGTGGGACAAATAGTCAGGAGAAGAGAGGAACAGAGTAGTAGAGAATGAAGAGAAAAAAAAGCCAGGATAGATGAGAAGAGACATCCATGTTTAAACTGATCAAGAAAAAGCAAATATGGAAGGTCAGCTCTCACAAATCTATGGCAAATAATAAGATTATTTACTCATATAAATACATTTTGAAACATTGCAGTTATCTGATACTCTCCTTCCTGACAGCTGGCCATCCTTGTTCGAAAGGAGTTATGGGACAACAGAGGAGTTGCGGAACAACACAGGAGTTATATGACAACACAGGAGTTATGGGACAACACAGGAGTTATGGGACAACACAGGAGTTATGGGACAACACAGGAGTTGCGGGACAACACAGGAGTTGTGGGATAACACAGGAGTTATATGAAAACACAGGAGTTATGGGACAACACAGGAGTTATGGGACAACACAGGAGTTATGGGACAACACAGGAGTTATGGGACAACACAGGAGTTGTGGGACAACACAGGAGTTGCGGGACAACACAGGAGTTGTGGGATAACACAGGAGTTATATGAAAACACAGGAGTTATGGGATAACACAGGAGTTATGGGACAACACAGGAGTTATGGGACAACACAGGAGTTATATGACAACATAGGAGTTATGGGATAACACAGGCGTTATATGACAACAACGGAGTTATGGGACAACACAGGAGTTATGGGACAACACAGGAGTTATATGACAACATAGGAGTTATGGGATTACACAGGCGTTATATGACAACAACGGAGTTATGGGACAACACAGGAGTTATGGGACAACACAGGAGTTATGGAACAACACAGGAGTTATGGGACAACACAGGAGTTATGGGACAACACAGGAGTTATGGGACAACACAGGAGTTATGGGACATCACAGGAGTTATGGGACAACACAGGAGTTATATGACAACACAGGAGTTATGGGACAACACAGTAATTATGGGACAACTGGCTAAGCCCAGCAAGCCTGGTTAGTCTGTTTCATAAAATTACCTGAAACACTATGTTTTTTCCCAGCACAGCTCAACCTGCCGTTCTGACACATACTAGAAAAAAAAACAACAACAGTATAGTATGTATCTATTACATTAATCAAAACAAACATGGAAAATCTATGGTTACTATTAATCTGAATAAATGTATGTCACGATCTACTTCTTCTCAGTCGGGCTTGATAAGGCTGTTATTGCCAAACCTACCCAGCAGATCTACCAGTTTCTTTTGATCTCTTCACTAAGACAGCTGATGTCTCCTAAATTAGATGTAGTCTTTAAGAATATGAATGCATGCTCAGCATTATAAGAAATCAGAAACTGTTTTTATTTCTGTGGACAAGGGCTTATCTATAAAGGCATCATAACAGCAACTTCATTCATACAGTCATTGCGGTTATCTTCTTACCTCCCTTTTTAGATAGGAGCATATCTGTCTTCAATATATATCTTCTTCCCTTGGCTTAGGAACATATATATATATATATACTTTAAGACATTCAACCCAGCATTATCTCAACTGCCCTCAGAGACACCAATACATCTCTCTCTCTCTGTCAGAAAAAACTCAACTGCCAACTGCTCTCTCCCCTCTCTGACAGTTACCACCGACCACACAAAATTCTAAACCATTTAACTCCTTACACACTGGACACAGTTAATCATATAGTCATCAACATAACATGCCTTAGCATAACATTTTACATATTAATTAACATGACATAACACATATAGAATAATCAAATTAACATAAAAGCATATCAAACAACTAAACTTTTACTGACCCCAAAGGGGGTTCAGGGGAATCATGACAATGTATACAGAAAATGTACTGATTTACTAAATATGTTACAAAAGTGGTACATTGTTTCACATGTGTATCACATTGTTCAGTTAGTTTTCCCTATTTCCCACTTTTTTTGGTTATTTGTTTCTATTAAAATATATGGAGTTTATTTTTCATGCACTGTATGTATATTTGTAATTATTTGTTTTCCAAATTGCCCCTTGCCCCCTTCTCTCTTGCCAGCTTCCCTCCCCTTTATGATATATGCGTTTCTCACCTGGGGGCGCATTTAAGTTATATGCTGCCCTAGGCCTGTTAGATTTGTGCGCCTTCAATGCCCCACTTGCAACTACTTTGTCTTGAAATATTCCAAATGATTATACACGTATTTATGTATACATACAGAATGTCATAAGGTGCAGAATATGCATACAGACAGGTATATATTTCTATGCATATGCACGCAGTATGTCATGTCATCTTCATGCAAACTTCTGTCACTTGAAATGTACTACCCTAGGCGTGGGCCTTGTGGGCCTGGGAAGAAGCACACAGCTGTTCTCACCTAATTTGCATCCATATATACTTTGTTACTTCTTTCTGCTCAGTACTTTGATAATTTGATACTGCACCTACAGTGACACCCTGTGGCTGCTCTATTGTACTTCTTTTAGTTTGTATCTGCTCCACTCACCACATGACACCCTTATCATAGATGACCTCTCCTGGTGGCATTGCTGATCCTTTGTAGTAACAGGGGCAGCTCTTGGCGGGCACACAGGAACCACTGTCATCCAGGTAGGTTCCTTTAGGGCATGCACATCCATCCAGAGGGGAGAATCGGACACTGCAGCTGGGGTCAGGCTCACTCAATGAGCGGCAGGTTTTCTGGCAGGACTTTATGGAGTATTGGTAGGTAGAGTTCTTAGGACAGCTTGTAGTATATTTATCTAAAGGTAGAAACAAAATAAAGTCTCACATAGAACCATAGAATACTAATGACAGTGGCTCTTAGCTAAAAAGGTCTATCATATATGGGACAGTAGTTAATAATGGCAGTGATATCTTTAATGGGAGAAGGGTCTGTCTCAAAACCAAAAGTGTTTTTTTGTAATATGTGTATTGGACAAAGTGGTCTGTGGCATACAGGAGATCTTACATTTAATGCAAAACGTGGACACAAGAGGCCTATATACTCACCACAGAAGCTGTCTCTCCACCCATCCAGAGAGACTCCAACAACAGCGCATGCTCGTACATAGGATGACATGGCAGCACACACACTGTCCTCACTCTTCTCGTAGTTACAGCTGTCATACATACAGTTCTGTAGGAAAATACAACTATTAGCAAAGGTGTGATAAATTTTTTTATTAATGAATAACCCACATGAATATGTAGTAGCTTTATCTCTCTATCTAATATTTCCTTAACCTAAAATTCAAAGAATATACTCATATAGTGTATGTATAGCAGACTGTAGATCAATCCATTTGTGTACATTGTTTACAGTAAATAAATAAAGGAGGTTATGACTTACTTTTTGGTAGATCAGGGGATGCACTGCAGCATGGCAGGGGGCAAATGGTCCATTGGTATCTGTGAGCAGGGAGCACCATTGCTGAGCATATCTCTCTAAATAATGGGAAAAAGAGGTTAGAGGGTTAAAACTAGATTAATTTATTATGCATAACTTATTATATTTTCTTACTTTGGTGCATTAAATCATAAACATAAATAATTTGTCATAAATACACATTGCCTGTTGTAGGAGAATATTAATTGGAGGCACAGAGTACATATTGGGAACTGGTTCCCAAGAGATCAAGTAAATAAACCATAGAGATAGTCAACCAGATAGTGAACTGCTTTAAGTGTGTGATAATAATAATAATAAGAGACACACTCTTAAGAATGTGCAGCCACTAAATAATGTTTGTATTTCAGGTCGCTTCTCTTTTGTTTGTATAATAACAATCGTGTCTAATTGAAATGGATATGGTTTTAAAGACTGAAGAAAAATATATTTAAAAAAAATATCTGTAAAGTTGAAAGTGTTCTCTACACACAGAGATTTGATTTATTAATAAATATAGCTGATTGATTGGAATATTTGTTTCCTAAGGACCAAGGGTCTTCTAGTGGTCTAGTTGTCCAGTTTAGCTTCTTCATACCATTTTCAACGCTGTGCACGCAAGGACTTTCATAGATGTCCTTCACGTCATGACAGTCTGTTTGACTCTTCCATGTGTTGGCAAAAGCAGCGGCCGTCCCTTCTAATACTCCACTGACAGATCGGAAATCGTCAGTCTGGATGTTGTTAAAGTTTCCACAGAGACCTATTGAGCCACAATATACAAGAGCCTGTTTAAGAATGTATGTACATTTTATCAATGAATAGCCAGTGGGTGTTATCTGGTAAAACAGTTGCTCTTCCCTCTTACCCCGTGAGACACTAACTCATCGGGAGTCATCGACCAAAGAACTGTCTATTTACTAATAGCTTTCAATATGGCAGGATCAAGTGGTTCATTTATGCTATATTCAACTTCCCATAGCCAGAAAGGAAAGTAATTGTTTCTAACAGTGTTTGTTGATCATCCTCGAGTCCAGGAATGGTCCATTCAGAACTATTTGTGAATTAATCAAAAAAGAATTAATTGTCACAGTAAGCAGTACAGTTAGATTTAAAGGTCCACTTTAATGGCCTGCCATTTATGTTTTAATCAGTAAAGATCTGTATGAACTTTGCAATCTATTAACAAAATGGTATTTATTTTTAAGAAAACATCTTTTAAAAACTGGTTTTCCCACTTTTTCGCTCAACCTTTGAGGTGGGCATCAGTACCCCCTACAGCTGCATCATTACTGCTCACCTCAAGTGGTAGAGTGCGGGACATTTTGCTGCACCCTCTTTCAGTATAACAGATTAAGTACAGCTGATGAGGTTTTAATCAAGCGCTCTTATTAATAATGAACTTACCGCACGTGTTTCCGTGATATTCAGATTCCAAGGTCACATAGAGCTGCATGATGGGTGTGAGCTGGACCTGAATCTGTATCCCATGGAAACTCTGAATAATCAGATGGAAAGAGGAGGGCTGGAAGATGGCAATGTTTTCTGAAAAAAAAATAGAAAATGTTATAAAAAAAAACAAAAATAAGAGAGGCCAGTGACAGTCGATCTACTTATCTCATGTAACAAATACCTGTAACCAGAGGTATCTGTGCGTAGATGCCATTCAGTAGGACAGTTCCAGAAGATTTCATGGTGAGAACCTTCAAAGTGAAACATAGTGTATATAAATATATATTTATATAGAGAAAAGAACAGCAGAGACTAGATTTACATAGACTTGTCTCCTAGCTTACTAAACTTTTCTTGGTATAAATATCATCACACAACCTCACTGACCCCAAAGGATGTCATCTTAGTTTTATGTACTTTCCACATTGCAGTTACACTTGCGTGCCCTTTTGTTTTCTCTTAGTAGTACCACTGTGAGAATGACTACCCTTTCTAGAGATGAGCACTGAGCAATATAAGCTATAATCCACCAATATTAATGAAGTAAGAGTAACTCACAGTGTTTCCTTTTTCGAGGGACAGGGTAACACTCTTAAGACAGGTCTCAGAGTTTGTGACACCACATTTCCGCACCTCAGCCAGCACAGTGAACTTGTTTGTTCTACAGTCCTAAGAAGATGGCAATGACAACATTAAGGTTACATATTATGGTATATATTAATATTATTTATATGATTTCATATTGTTTTCCAATCAATAATAAAAAGCAAACGACTGATTAAGTTAAACTTGTTTTATATATCTGTGAGATACCTTTGTGAAGATATAACTGCAGTCTCCATGGAAGGTGTAGTGACCTCCATCATAGGTTTGGATATGAGATCCTCCTCCCAGAGAACAGTGTCCAGGACATGGCAGAGTCTGGCATCTCCACTGACCTCCTGTACAGGTGCTGAAAGGAGAAGACACAGTCACAAAGATATGACATGCAGAATGAAAGATCTATGTGCTTTAATGAGGAAAGATAAGAGGCATTTGTGTATATCATA
Organism: Discoglossus pictus; assembly: GCA_027410445.1. Classification (NCBI taxonomy): domain Eukaryota; kingdom Metazoa; phylum Chordata; class Amphibia; order Anura; family Alytidae; genus Discoglossus; species Discoglossus pictus. The sequence goes on from CM050175.1 coordinate 25,085,310, forward strand.
ATAAAGTGTATAAGCTGAAAAATAGTTGTACATGTCATAGAAAGAAAGAGTAAACTGGGGGTAGTTTTGCCATTTCATGCCACAGTTAAATTTGGGAACATTTGGAGGAAGCTGTTAAGATCCTTTTGAGAAATGGCACATTGGGATGTAGTGCAAACCTGAAGGTAGGATGTTAATGTCACACTGAGAGAGGGGCAATATGGGAAATGTATGTACATGAGCATTATATATAGGAACAGATGTTATCTGCTCTGTTGCACTTGGCAGCATTTTCCACATTATCCTCACATGAGCTTACTATTAGAATAAAAGCGGGGAACATCAACTGAGAAAAATAATAAAATAGAGGGTTTTCAAAGTTAAGGGTTAAAGGGGGCAAAAATAAACAGGGAAATGAAGAACATAGAGTGATGATATATGGAGAAAACTCTATAGAGTGCAGTGAAGATATAGCTAGGGACAACAAAAGAAGGTTAAAGTGCTGAAAAGAAATGGGAAAATGAAACATATTGGATATTGGTTAACAAATATGAAGGGAGTAGAGATAGATAGTATGGATGGAAGAAGGAAATGGGTGAATTGTGAAACCTTTTGTTACTGCATTTTACTTTTCTGGCCTTGTTAGTCTTTTAGGAAATGTACAAAAAAATGTTTTTGTATTTTAATCGTCGTTTTTTAATATTGTGATTCTTGCTAATAAATTCTAAATATTTGATTCTACACTATTATATTGTTTGTTTATAATTAAGAATGGTAATGTAATAGGGCATACTGGATCAAATGGGAGACTTTTTTCTTCTTTTTCTTTTAGGAAATGTGCCTCTTTTGTGTGAGGTAGCCGTTCATTTGAAATTGGGTAATAGCATCAGAGATAGAGCTTTACATGTCACAGTGAAACAGATGTGTATTTTTTGCAGATATACCATTTGCGGCAGTCACTGCTGTACGATTCCCCAGGAGCATATTTTCTGCCGTTGTAGGTACAAGAGCATTTGGTGAGTGGGACACAACCTCTCTTGTCAATATCATCAAATACAGTTCCTACAGGTAGGGTATAAGGTCAGTTTTACATGTTAAATGAGTGGATGTAACCATGTGTTTTTTGTTTGTCATTCTTAGAGAAAACTTACCTGGAGGACAGAAGCAGCCATCTACACAACGTTCCTCACAAACCATTGCCCTCTCTTGGTTGGAGCAGGTATCCGTGCATGGAGAGCCACATTCCTGATACTTCATATTCATTGGGCAGCTCATCTCTACCAAAACATTGTGAGTCAACACACCAGTTTTTTTCATTGCATGTACTTGGAAACGAAATAAGCTACATGACATCCACATACTACTTGTGTCAGTTTATATAGCTAGATGGTTAAAGTTCTTACCACACAACTTGTTGGATCTCCAGTTTTGGGGTATCCCTCCTGCATGGGCACACTGTCTGGAGTATTCAGCCACAGTATCACAGATACAGGATACATTAGATGGAGACTGGCAATGACACAGATCTGACACACAGGAATCCACAAATGGGTCTACAGGAACACGAAGCTCGCAATCCTTGAAGGCAGCGCTGGAGAGTAGGCGATAACATGTCTGTGTCTGTGGGCAAAAGATTGGTTGAGCTCTCTTTTGAGCAAAAAGAAAGTATGGAAAATCTCCTTAATGTTTAGTATTCAATTTAATTTTAAAATGATTAGATTCATTCCATTATTTTGCAGATGGAGGATGTAGGTCTGTTCTATAGCTACATCACCGTGATATGGACATCTGTTTGAATTTAGAAGTATAAGCCAGAAGCTCTACTATGACCTTATTGTTGCATTATAAGTGAAACAGCAAATTAAAGTGGCATTATAATTTATATTATATACACTAACTTGTGAAAGCTAATTTGTATGCAAATAATTACAATCTAGCAGACTGCTTTGCCTATATGTACTGGTTTCATTGATCTGTCCTGGCAGTCCAGGGAGGTATTAGGCGAAATGAGTAGCAATGAACTTACTTTTGAGTCATTAGGGGAGGGTGCATTTATTAGGGTGTTATTTTATTAATGTATAGTTGTTGTTTAGTTGTTCAGTAGTGTCTGACTCTCCAAGACCCTATGGACTGCAGCAAGCCAGGCACATCTTGTGTTTGGTTGTGCTCATCCATGACATTTTCATGGCAAAGATACTGCAGTGGGCAGCCAGTTTCATCTCCAGTGGACCGTGATTTGTCTGACCTCTCTGTTATGACCTGCTCATCTTGGGTGACCCTTCGTGATTTAGCTCACAGCTTCACTGAGGTACACAAATCCCTTCACCACGATGAGGTAGCGACCCAGAAGGGGACTAATGAACTACCCAGTTTAATTAAAACCCCAAAACAGTATAAAAGCTGTGAGCTTTTTCATTGTTGACTGCATATGAAGGCATTGTAGATGAATATGAAGTTACATTCATTTTAGGACTGAGAGAGTGATTAGACTAGAAGATAATTTATTACTTCCACAAACTATATTACATTAATTTAGGAAACAAGTAGTATTCTGGTATTTTCATTACAACTAAATGGATATTGATTTCTGGCATTAGCCAACACACCCATATATGTAATAGTGTAACAATGAATAATGCATCACCAAGATGCTTGCCAAGCACATATTTCATGTATTTGTATTTAACATAATTATATATTATTTGTAGAGATAGCTACCTTTGAGGTATCTCTTACCAGGTTACTGCAGTTCTTTGGAGCAAATGGCAGAGGATCTTCACACTGTTCTGTGGGTCCATCCCACTTCTGCATGTTTCCAAACTGTAGTGGGGTGACTTGTATATCTGGGAAAGATGAATATTTGGAAGAATGATATTAAGTTATCTAAGTAATAATGCTACCAAATTATGACTGGAAGAAGGTATACCCTCTTCCTCATATCTCAATTCATGACTGAAGACAGTATAAACCCTTCCTCATATCTCTTGACATTTAATCATGAACTGATCCTTATAAAGCCTCCTATAGGTTTATTAGACTATTCTCTATAACTCCTGTGGTACCATATAACTGTTCCCTATAACTTTGTCTAATGGCTATCTATAACTCTTCTTATTATCTCATTCCCTGAGGAAAAGCCATGTTCAGTTAGAAACCATTTTGACGTGCTCATCTGGGAAAAAGAGCCTGGGTAAAAGAACAATGCTTATAATGCTGCAGAGAGAGACCATATTTGGGTGGCCTTGGTTCATAAGCACCTTGTCTTCCATTAAAAATACAGACATTAGGTTCCCCTCAGATTCTTCTCTTATACTACTTGCACCAGCTTCTCTGGAATGAATAAGACTTGCCTCCCCCAGTGCTTATCTCACTAATTAGATCCCACCTAAACTATGAGCCTCAGGGAATTTACATCATGCCACAACATGGCTGGATCTTCTCAACCTCCATCCCACAAAAGATAAAAGTCTTTCTCTGCACAAAACGCATTGAGAAATGAAATGACAAATTTGCCGATGAAAACATTATGAAGCAGAGACATCTGCAGAACTTACCATTTACATTAAATTCATCCTTCCTCATCCCATTATAATTGCCGCACAGTCCGCATGTGCTGTTGAAGTATTTTGGCTGAAGCCTCAGCTGGAATTCACAGAAACAGAATAATTATGGGATGTAGAGGCAGAGATGGGGCATGAGATAATAGAGGTGGAGATGGGGTATGTGACAATAGAGGCGGAGATGGGGTATGTGACAATAGAGGCGGATATGGGGTATGTGACAATAGAGGCAGAAATGGGGTATGTGACAATAGAGGCGGATATGGGGTATGTGACAAGAGAGGTGGAGATGGGGTATGTGACAATAGAGGCGGAGATGGGGTATGTGACAATAGAGGCAGAAATGGGGTATGTGGCAATAGAGGCGGATATGGGGTATGTGACAAGAGAGGTGGAGATGGGGTATGTGACAATAGAGGTGGAGATGGGGTATGTGACAATAGAGGCAGAGATGGGGTATTTGACAATAGAGGTGGAGATAGGGTATGTGACAAGAGAGGTGGAGATGTGGTATGTGACAATAGAGGTGGAGATGGGGTATGTGACAATAGAGGCGGAGATGGGGTATGTGACAATAGAGGCGGAGATGGGGTATGTGACAATAGAGGTGGAGATGGGTTTTGTGACAATAGAGGCGGAGATGGGGTATGTGACAATAGAGGCGGAGATGGGGTATGTGACAATAGAGGTGGAGATGGGTTATGTGACAATAGAGGCGGAGATGGGGTATGTGACAATAGAGGTGGAGATGGGGTATGTGACAATAGAGGCAGAGATGGGGTATGTGACAATAGAGGTGGAGATGGGGTATGTGACAATAGAGGTGGAGATGGGGTATGTTACAATAGAGGCGGAGATGGGGTATGTGACAATAGAGGCGGAGATGGGGTATGTGACAATAGAGGTGGAGATGGGGTATGTGACAATAGAGGTGGAGATGGGGTATGTTACAATAGAGGCGGAGATGGGGTATGTGACAATAGAGCCGGACATGGGGTATGTGACAATAGAGGCAGAAATGGGGTATGTGACAATAGAGGCGGAGATGGGGTATGTGAAAATAGAGGCGGAGATGGGGTATGTTACAATAGAGGCGGAGATGGGGTATGTGACAATAGAGCCGGACATGGGGTATGTGACAATAGAGGCAGAAAGGGGGTATGTGACAATAGAGGCGGAGATGGGGTATGTGACAATAGAGCCGGACATGGGGTATGTGACAATAGAGGCAGAAAGGGGGTATGTGACAATAGAGGTGGAGATGGGGTATGTGACAATAGAGCCGGACATGGGGTATGTGACAATAGAGGCAGAAAGGGGGTATGTGACAATAGAGGCGGAGATGGGGTATGTGACAATAGAGGCGGAGATGGGGTATGTGACAATATAGCCGGACATGGGGTATGTGACAATAGAGGCAGAAAGGGGGTATGTGACAATAGAGGTGGAGATGGGGTATGTGACAATAGAGCCGGACATGGGGTATGTGACAATAGAGGCAGAAAGGGGGTATGTGACAATAGAGGCGGAGATGGGGTATGTGACAATAGAGGCGGAGATGGGGTATGTGACAATGGAGGTGGAGATGGGGTATGTGACAATAGAGGTGCAGATGGGGTATGTGACAAGAGAGGCGGAGATGGGGTATGTGACAATAGATGAAGAGATGGGGTATGTGACAATAGAGGCGGAAATGGGGTATGTGACAATAGAGGCGGAGATGGGGCATGTGACAATAGAGGCAGAGATGGGGTATGTGACAATCGAGGCAGAGATAAAATTATATAATAAAAAACGCCCTCTTCAAATTGGGGTTGTCATCCACATAAGTGATGCAAATAACATAAATGATTTACTGACTGTAAATGCTAACTGATAATAATATGGCATAGATGTAACCAGAACAAAAGATTTACAGCTCGCTAATATATAAGATATTTCTGACTCACCATTGCAGTATTATCTTCATTCCACATAAAGACCAGGCCTAGCTTGGCTGTCACCTTCACATAGATGCTGCTTCTCTGGATTTGCACACCAAATTGGCTATATGGCAGAGAGACACTGGAAAGGAAGACATTTTTTTTTTTGGTAAGACCATCAGTTCGGTGACTGTGCCTTTTAATTTCATTATTATGGTTAATTTGACAAATCAATAGTCCAACTTTTCTATATGGTCATTTTGTAGCTTGCTCTGTCCCAAAATATCCTATACATTTTATACTGAATTATTCGGTTGCTGCTTTTACTATTCTCTCACTGCTCCTCCATTCTCACCTTTTTCCGCCCACTTTTATCTCAGCTTTCCCCATCTCAATGACAAGCCCGTCTATTTTCATCACCACTTTGGCCAGGGTGTTTGCCCCTTTGTCAACTGAACGTCGGATCTGGATATTGAAGTCTTCATAGCTGCTCTTGCAGTTGGATGCAAAGACGTAGTTACAGGTTCCTGGGAACTGGAAGATGTCTCCATCGAAGGTCTTGTAGTGGAAGTTACCCCAGGTGCTACACACATTGTCATTGTGTGCAGGGTTCAGCTCTATGGTAAAATATTTAAAAATATATTATTATCATAAAAATAACATTTAAGAATAAGATGGGACACCACATTTATTGCGATAACGCTTAGGTTTTAAAAGCTTAAGATATTTTGTACTTTTTATATTGTACTAGATCCAGTGGCTGTCCCTGCCTACTAAAGGGTCAAATGTTGGAGAAATCTTGGAAATATCAATTCTTAGTATTTATAACCCAAAGGATCTCTAAGAATTCAACGCTTCAACAAAAATGTCAACCGCATGTTATCCAAAACTGATAACCACTTCCATTGATTAAATGGAAAAACAGCAAGAAGTTAGTTAATGCCATAATGAAAAATTAGTTTTTGTCTCAACATGAATACAAAGCATTCAGATGTTCTCCAATCTCGTTTAATGAATATATACAGCCTTATTAAATTGTGGTTTGGCCAATTGAAAAGGGCTGTATATAAGCACATAACATATTTTCTTACAGAAGTTTTTAGTTAGTGAACTTCTATCCAAAAGCAAGGTCTTCACTAACTAAAAACTTCTGTAAAAAAAATATGCTCTGTGCTTATATAGAGCCCTATTCAATTGGCCAAATCGGAATTGAATGAGGCCCTCAGTGTTTATATCTTTGTCTAAGAAACAACATTCATGTACTCAGTGCTTCTCCAAGGTACAATACAACATATAAAGGGAATTTTTCATCATTAAATGAATTCTATCAGCCAAAAGTTGTTCTTTAGTTCCTAAAGAGCATAAAAAAATGGCATTACATTGTATTTATTCTAAAGTTAATTATTCCTGAGAAATCTCACATAGTTGGTGCTGCATTTTTTTGCAAATGTGTGACTCCCAAATACTAATTAAACGGTTTGATGTGTTAATTAGTATTACATTCTGATTGTCTATCTCTACTGTGGCCAAAACAATGACACACAGCCTTAATAAATTGCCATTCTGCAAATTTAAAAGGGCTCTATTTAAGCACACAGCATATTTTATTTACAGAAGTTTTTAGTTAGTGACGACCTTGATTTTGAGTAGAAGTTCACTAACTAAAAACTTCTGTAAAAAAATATGCTATGTGCTTATATAGAGCCTTTTAGAATTTGCAGAATTGCAATTTAATAAGGCTGCAAGTACTCTGAGACTCAAATTAGTATATTGAGCATTAAAATAAAGGAGTTGCACAATCAATGATGAATATCCCAGGAATGATTTACTGTAGAGAAATGTGGCTCCTGCAATGTACATACCGTCTTTAATGTTCTTTTATATTAAACTTCTTGTTGGGGGTAACAGTATATTTTTAAAATCATGGGAATGATCCACTACCTATAAATGTTTACAATCAAAAAAATGAAATGTCACCCCTGTCCTAGACCCTGCATGTTGGGAACAAAGGTACAAGATGTTATAAGGAAATAATGGCAGCAAAACACTAGTCAAGCAACTTCTGTGTATCCTATTATCTACAATTAGAGGGCTTGAACTTCAGCCATTGAGGGCTGTCAACTTGTCAAGATTTAAGCATATACCTCGTTTACTCACCTGCAGTCAATGAAAGATCCTTAAATCCTATGAAGTGTGGCAGCTCTTGGCCTGGTGAATAATAGAAGGAGAGATAAATAGGGTAATATGCAGATAGATAGATAGATAGATAGATAGATAGATTTTGCTTAATTTGCAATAGAATGAGTGAATTGGACTGGCAGTGGCTTACTAACGAGGAAACTCATCAGTCACAGCTATCTTAGCCATAAACCTTTTGACACAAACCTGTGATAGATTAACTCACCTCTGAGTTGCAATGTAGCAGAAGACCTAATAGTCAAGGAGGATAGCACCAAGAGAACCAGGTCCAACGTCCCCATGATGCTCAGGGACTATGACGAACTAGGAACTGAAAGTTTTTCTATGGTCTTCAGCATACAGTCTGGGTATATATAGTGAAGATGTCTTCATTGTGCAGTGGGAGTGACTAGTAGGGTCTTAGTTCTGATCCGAGTAATTACCCTAAAGTAAAACCCTCAAACACTTTAATTGTAGCTTCAGAATTAGCAGATCCTGTATTGGATTTATTTTTACTTTGGAAATTCCAAAGACACGTCAGAGAATAACATATTTTGAAAACTATCTTCATATATTACTATATGTGATGCTTTATTATATATCTACAAAAAAATACTGTCTATATTGTGCCTATTCCAGACCATTCACTCCGAGAACTTAATCATATCTATACTGTTCATGAAAAATAAATAAAAAAGAGCAACAACCAATCCAATATTTGTAAGACTTATATTAAGACTTATATTAGAGAAAATTATATTGAATAATGAAATATATATTATTCAAACAATATAAACACATAAAAAAGTAGGTTTTCATTTTCCTATGAAGTGCTACGTTTTGTACTTTACCCTCCTTGTGGGTGCTCTCGAGCACACGTTGGCTTCTGGGCTCCATTTGCGTGTTACGTGCTTGCTCGTGAGTGACCACGTTGCAATTTAATAGCTGAAGTGAACAATTAGCGGTTACGGGCATGACAGATCAAAGGATTTACGTGATCGAAGTTCAACGTAGCACAAATCGTAGGTGATTTTTGTCTGTCCTGCGTGTTAACACGCAAGTCCGCTGCGAGCAACCTTACGGGGCTAATTTAACAGCCGTAACACATAAATCTTGATTTATGGGCTACATTTTACAACATAGCCCCAATTTAATGAGGCTGTATATATAGTTGCAGAAAGGATTGTGCAAACACTGATTAGAACAATCTTAAAGAAGAAGACATGTAAAATTAATAGTTTGACAAGGCCCATTTCATAAGTCAAAAATGTAGAGGTTGTATTAACGTCCTGGGGTAAAGGGGACTACTTTTTGAACATTATATTTCATCAATACTTTTTAAGGATTGTAGAATAGTCACATTTGCCCTTTCTCTTGCTTTGGGTGTAGCAATGTTTGGACCAATACTAATGCTAAAGTAATTATTATTATTACTCTTTATTTATAAAGCACCAGCTGTTTTGCTATTTACAAGGTAGAATAGTAGAGTAGGTGCAATTAGCAAATTACCAAGGTATATACAAATTCTAAGGTAAGTAAAAACACAAGTACACACACAGTACAGTAGAAATATGAAAAAATGGGTCAAAAGGGTCAAAAAATTGGGACTGCAGAGCTAACAATCTAGAATATAAGGTATGGGCGTGATATGGGAGGGTGAAAGATGCAAGATAGCCATGAATAAGGCTGTAGGCTGATGTAAGGTATTGATACAATAATCCTGTTAGAATTAACTAATACCCTTGTAGATCAGCAACTGCGTGATCTATTGTTATCTATTGTTACAGAGTAAAGGATTTCCTTGCTAAGGCTGACAGGCCATATCTCTTAAGATGATTTAAGGCAATATAAAACTGCTGGTATTGTTGGTGCAGGAAGTTTGGGACTGAGAGACTTCTGATATAAGTGAATTTGTTTTCACTGTAGTGTGTGATGACTATGTAGACCATTCATGGTAACTTTTTTTGATATATAAAATTCATTATGGTGGTCAAAAAGTAAGCGTACGCTTATGTGAAATTGTTGTGCAGAGTAATGTAGGGTACTTGGTCCTATGAGGGCTGTCAACAGTCCAGGATTTAAATTAAACTGAATAACTCATGAAGTAGAGAGAAGCAGAAATCAAAAATGTATTCAAATCCTGGACTGTAGGACTGAGTTGCCCACCACTGTCTTAAAGTGTTCATATATAGGGATCAAACCCTAATGGAGCAAGTGTGCCTAAATCCTTCCCAGAAACCCAGGGTCTGACTTGCTGAGGAGGTAACCTTAGAACAGATCTTGAAGTGCTTGTTTGGTCTAACACATCTACAGCTAGATCACAAAAGTATCCAAGAACATAATCTGCAAGAATGAATGCCCACCAATACCAATGAGAGAATATGCTGTATTTGCCTATACTGCTGGAAGATCCACCAAGGATCAGGCAAACAAGAACTCAGAATAGACATCTCTATCACACTATCACGGCAGTGACACATCAAAGAGAAAACTAATGCAACTCATTAGTAATGCTGTCTGTTTGCATGTTTGTTCTTGTTACCATACAGCCCAATATTACTTCATACCATTTCATACCACTGTACCACGTACAAACTTCAACCTTTAGATTGTAAGTCTGCGAGTTTCAATCCTGCAAGGTGCTTTATGGAAAGCGCTATGGACACCGGATTCCAAGCTCAAAGACAGGGCCCTCCATTCATTGCAATGTGTGCCTGTAACTTACCGTAACTTATGTATAGCGCTACGGAATATATTGGTGCTTTACAAATAAACGATAATAAAATAAATTATAATTATTTAACTTTTTACCTGTCTCTCATATCCAGTTTACATCTTTTCTCCTCTCCCTCTTTTACTCATCACCAGTTAAAGGCCTGAAATAATCAAGAAAAGAAAATCCTAGATATTGTTAAGTATGCCTAGTCAATAAGCATAAAGGTAGTTTAAAAAAACAATCTTAATATTAAAAGATTATGTTTTAATGCAGAATTAATTATGTTATTACTAGTTTGGACCCTGGCTGTGTGTCCAGAAGCAATCTATTTATAGATCATGTCCAGAATCACAAGGGTTCCCTGGTGGTCCAATGGTTAGGATTCTGTGCTTTTACCACTGTGACCTGGGTTCGATTCCAGTCAGGGAACCAAGCTGAGCAGGTTTTGGGGCTGGTCAGTACTTGGATGGGAGACCACCTTGGAAGACCAGGAGCTATATGCTGTGGCGCACTGGAGAAGGAACTGCTAACCCACTCTAGTATCTCAAACATGAATACCAAGTGGATCAGCATGACAATGGACATAAAGATGTGCCTGGTATATTATGGTCCATGAGGTCATGGACCTGCTATATCAACTCCTGCAGAAATGTAAATTTCCCTTTTTCACACACAGCCTTCAGCAAAGTCCTGGATACCTCCAGGAATAAACAGAAACATCCTCATGTATTATTCTTTAATTAAAAGTTAGCTTTATGTCTTTTTTTTCTTCCTCATTATGCTGTTTGTCAGACTCGATTGTTTAAGATATATATGTTTTCATAATACAATGTCTTTTTAAAGTAAAAAAAAAATGTTATACTAGCGACTTGCCCGTCAAAAAATGACGGCAATGTGATGTATATGTTTGTCAAGTTGTTTAGTTATTAATATAGATTTTTGACACTTCTAAGTATTGTGATATGAACGTGTATTTTTGTAAAATGTTGATGTAATGTTTTTTTAACATGAAATTTGTATCTGAAGAATTGTTAACTTTAATATACACTGAATCCAGAGGAAAGCAAAAAGTAAAAAGCCTTGTTGAAACGTCCCGAATTTTAACATGAAGTTTAAAATATATGTAAGCAATAACATTCAAAGTATATATTTTGAAACTTGAACTTTATTTTTTATGTAACTTTGGAACTTGACAAAACATTTGTAGAATTTGGAACATTATAAACAGTAACATAGTGAATACATTTTGTAACCTAATTTTGTATTAAGAGTATTAACAATTGAATGTAAAACCAGTTTCACTTTAAAGTATTCATTATAGTAAACTTTAGGTAATGTTTTTTTAACATGCAATTTTTATCTGAAGAATTGTTAAATTGAATATAGATGTAATGCAGAGTAAGATAAACATTATAAAAACCCTCCTTTAAACGTACACAATTTTAACATGAAGTTTGTAATATGTTTAAGTCAGATACTTATTATGTGTGTAAGTAAGAAACTTTCCAAAACATTTTTACAACTTGTAACATTATAAACAGTAAGATAGTGAATTAATATTTAAACATAATTTTTTATTAAAAGTATTAACATTTGAATGTAAAAACAGTTGAACTTTAAATTAATCAGTATTAACATGCAATTTCTATCAGAATAATTGTTAACTTCAATATACATTGAATGTAGAGGAAGGCATACAGTAAAAACTCTCGTTAAAACGTACCTAATGAAAGTAATTCCTTACTGACCACATAAACTGGCGATAAACATTAATGTAGGTAGTAATCTTAAGATAACAGACAATATTTACATTGTGACTTAAAAGGTGCTTGAGCTCTTAACATGAACTTTGTAATATGTTGAATGAAAGAACTTGAAAATATTGTTTTTAAACTTGTAACATTAGAAACATTAACATAGTGACTTAACATTTTAACATAATTTTTCAGAATAATGCAAGGCAAGTATTTTGTGAGGCGAATCATCCATAAACAGTACTTACATTAATTATGACTGAATGAAACAACAAATTGTTATGTATTTTTGAATGCTTTTAAAAAGTGTTTGCATGGCTTTAATTTGTATCCTGCAAAGTTATAGTACTTCATAGTAGACAATGTTTTTAGTAAAAATACGTCCATCTTCTAATAAATCACCTTGACTTTCATTCTTTTCAATGTAAACTTTAATAGCCTGTGGATTTTTGCACCGTGACAACGCAACGTACAATTGACCATGTGCAAATACTGGTTCTTCCAAGAAAATACCCACAGATTTGAAAGTTTGACCTTGTGATTTATTAATGGTCATGGCAAATGCCATAATAATGGGAAATTGTCTACTTTGAAGTATAAAAGGGAGACTACTTTCACTTGGTGCTATATCTATTCTTGGTATGAAAACTCTCTCTCCTGTATGGGTACTAGTTAAAATTTCAGCATCTATAAAATGGTCCTTTCATTGTTGAACAATTAATCTTGTGCCATTGCATAGGCCTTTTTTGGGGTTCATATTTCGCAGTAACATGATAATTGCACCTTTCTTCAGCTGCAAAATATGTGGTGGCATTCCAGAAGGAGTTAGAGAGTTTATGAATTCAGTTGAAAAGTTAGCCTGACTTTCATTGTCATTAGCAAGTACAGAATCAGCACTGTGATAATTTCTTTGTGGTGCATTCATTTTTTTTAAGATTTCATTATTAAGGATTAATGCATCTTTATTTTTACACGTCAGTATGACTTGGTTGGCAAGCTCGGAATATTCTTTGTTATTTATGCTCCCTTCAAATATAGCCGATATAATATGTTGTTGACAAATCATATGAGGTGGGATCTCTACAGTGTCGTCAGGTAAATGTAGTATTTTTTCTGTTCTGCCTTCTCCAATTTTAATAAGCCAATCATTGAAATCAGTTTGGCCCTTCTGATCTCATATTTTGTTGCAGTTGAAGATGGGTAAAATGTTTCCATACTGTGCTTGACTTGATACAGGTTTCGATAATGTCAGTTCGATTTCCATGTACAACGACAGGTAATGTTTGTCTAAAATCGCCACCCAACAACATTACCTTTCCACCAAATGGAAAAATATTATCCATGACTTCACGAAGCAAACGGTCAATACATTGGAGGGCATAGCATGACATCATTGTGGCCTCATCTATTATAATTAATTTACATTTCTTCAATTTCTTTGCTTGTAATGATGTCATGCGAATATCTGACACAGAATTTTCTAAAATAGGCACTGGCAGTTTAAATCCACTATGAACAGTTCTTCCACCTTCTAATAAAAGTGCAGCAATTTCAGTAGTGGCAAACGCCATTGCTATTTGACCTTGTACTCGTACTGAACTCATTAATAAATTGTACAAATAGTTTTTTCCTGATCCGCCAGGTCCATCAAGATAGAAATAACGCTCTGTCACCATGTCATCATCTATTGCATTTTTAATGGCATGAAATACTTGCAATTGTAGTGTATTTAAAGTTGCAAGTCTTTCTTCTGTTCTTTCTGCTTGTAGTTGAATGTCATAGTCTTCAAAGTTTATGTCATCTATAAGACCTGGATCAGGCAAATTAAAACTTGCACAACTTAATCCATGAGTTAAAAATACTTCTTGGATTTCCATTAACGCTTTTAAGTGTGCAATGGGTTCATTGTATCGTCGCGTAAAGTCTTCAGCCATATTACTTTTAAAAGTCTCCCACAAAGCTAATGCATTTGGAGCATTTGAGAAGATACAAATAAAAGCAAATTGTTCTCTCATCTGTCGTGGCATTTGACATTGTGCTGCTTCTTCTAAACATCTTTCCCACTCTGTATCATCAGCGAGTAAGTTTCTATGTCTTGCAGCTAAATGGAAGGATTCATATACAATGTCATTAACAGTTCTTAATTGTTCAAAACTTTGTGCTCCTGGAACATTTAAAAGTAATATCCGTAAGCAAAAACGTTCAACATCTCTTGGACTGACTGTGTAAATTCTTGGAATTATTTTATTGCCTCTGGTTTTTCTTGGTCTCCATAATCCATTCACAAAAACATAGTGATATGGAATTTCAATATATAAGTATTGTGTTGCTTGAGCATCAGTGGAATTTAATGCAAACCATGCAGTTAGTGTAGTGTGACGATCTTCACTTTGGGCCAATGCATTCATTTCATTTCCAGCATGGAAAGAGACTAAATGTCGTTGTGGCAAATGTACTGCTAATCTATATACTGCATGTGATCTATCATGCATTTCAAATTTTAAAAGCTGCCACATAGCTTCTGGCGCACTGACAAAGCGAGCATCTACATGAGATGCAAGTTCATCATGTACTAACTCACTACATTCAGGGTTGTCTGCACTTTTGACGAGTACAGTAGCTGCATCATAGCCTTTGTAAATATATTCGTAGACATATTTAATGGATTTGATGGAAGTGCAGGCTTCTACGTTGATGTGGGCATTGTACTTCATGAGTAAATGTGGATTGTAGGGTACTACATATCTATTGTCAACTTTTTTGCCACGAATAATGGCACTATCTCCTTCTCTTCTTTTATAAAGTGGATATCCATCACAATTTGCATAGGTTTTGTCTCTATAATGTTTTGGAAATTCTTTGGAACATTTATTATTTTCCATACATGGTGATTGTGGATTGAGGTCTTCACAGGGTCCATGAATCATGCGATGAGTAACAATCTCATATAGTCTACCATATAGTTCTGGATCTGGTAGCTCAGCAACTATGACTGCATCCACTTTGTCCGAAGTATCTAATTTATCTTTCTCTTGAAGTATTATGAGAAGATGTGCATGTGGAAGGCCTCTTTTTTGAAATTCAATGGTATATACATAAGCAAGACATTTGCCAAATAACTGATTTATAGTGAAGTCACGTATTAATTCATTTAATTTGATCTTAAAAACTCTGGCTACTAAATCTGGTCGATCAGAAGCAGTTTGTGCAAGAAGTAGATTTTGTGTAATTTCTGGCCATTGTGGATTACATGTAAATGTCATAAATAAATCTGGTTTTCCAAATTTGGTGACAATAGCCATAGCATCATTGTATCTTTCTCTCATATATCGAGGAGATCCTTGAAAGGAAGATGGTAAAATGATGGCTTTGCCAGCTGTCATGTCTCTGCTTGTAGCCACGTCAGCAACATAGTCCATGAGTCCAGAATATTGTTCTACACGTAGTTTATCTTGTTGATATTTTATAAAGTTTAAATTATTTGCCTCAACTTGCAAATATGAATCAATAATCCATTGTTGTGTTAGTTTTCCACCACATAAAATCGGATTAAATCCATGTCGAATGGCAATTTGAGCTACTTTAAATTCAAGCATAGAAACATTATTTCGGATTCTGGCTTTGGCATTTGGGTAACTGGGAAGGGTTAATTTTGGTTGCCAACTTGCTTCTCCATGTGGGAAAAAGATGGGATATGTCATTGGATCTAAATTTGGACTTAAGATATTCATATTAATAAATGGTTGCTCCTCATTTCTGGGATATATTCTAATGTCTCTTTGAAATGGTGTGTGAGGAATTGACTCTGCTGGGTTTTGAACCCTGGTCCCCAGGCTGCTATACCTCTTCCCTACCACTGCGCCAGCCTGCCTCTTGCAGATTTGCCTGAGATCTGATACCTTGACTCTAAAAGCAATGCAATCAGTGACAACTCTCTTTAGCTGTGTCTGGCCAGCTGTCTGGTTCTTGGCCTATATAAGGCACTTCCTGTCTCTGTATCCTTGCCAGATTATTGTGTGGTTTCTGATCACTTCAATAAAGCTTGTTCCTGTTTCACCTACAAATTGCTGAACTGGATCATTGCTGACCTTGGCTGCTGGTCTCCACAACCTTGTGATTCCATATCATTACAGAATAATCTGGCCCTTTCATGGAGACCGCCGGGTCAGATTCTGCATTGGCCCAGCAGGTTGCTTTATTTGCAAGAACTGTGCAGACCCAGGCACAGACCATTCAAGTGCTGCAGGACCAGGTAGCTCAACTGCAGGCCCAACAGGTTGCTTTTACTGCAAGAAATGTGCAGACCCAGGCACAGACCATCCAAGTGCTGCAGGACCAGATAGCTGCAAACTGCAAAATAAAATTCAGTCAATGCACAGTGAGTATACCAGCTACAGGGCACGAGATGTTACACCTGCACAAGATGCCCGCTTGCCCCTACCAGAAAAGTTTGGAGGAGATCGCAAAAAATTTAGGGGTTTCCTAAATCAATGCCGTTTGCACTTTATGATGTTACCTCAACGATTTCCATCTGAAAGAGAGAAGGTGGGATTTATTTTTTCCTTATTCAAAGATGAAGCCCTGGCTTGGGGCTCCCCTCTTCTGGAACAGGACAGTCCAGTCTTGGGTAATCTAAATGACTTTCTTGAGGCCATGTGCCTAGTTTTTGATGACCCAAATCGATGTGCTACAGCAGAAGCCACTCTCCTTCATTTGCATCAAGGGAGGCACTCGGTGGCTGAATATGCTGCTGAATTCAGACAGTGGGTTGCTGATACTACCTGGAACCAATCAGCCCAGAGGTTCCACTTCAGAAAAGGTCTCTCAGAAGCTATAAAAGATGAGCTAGCTCGTGTTGATCTTCCTGCTGACTTTGATGCATTTGTGCGTTTGGCTATCCGTATTGATCGGAGACTTTCTGAAAGAAGATTGGAAAGACAGGGCTCTTTTAGACCAAGTACTACTCCAATTTCCTATTCAAGAACTTCTACTCCGATCCCACAAACACCTACAGACTCTGAGCCAGAGGCTATGCAGGTAAATCTAATAAGAGGGCCATTATCCAACGAAGAAAAACAGTGGCGACGCACTCACAATTTATGCCTGTATTGTGGTAGTGCAGGGCACTATGCCATCAATTGCTCTAGCAAATCCAAAAGAACAATAGCTATGGCTGCTGAGGGCGCACAGATTCAACACCAATCCCAGATTTCAGATCAACTGAATTCCGTCACACAACCCTTGTTTTCTCTGGCTCATGGTGAAGAGGGTATGTTGACTCAACATCCTCATTTTGTGGTGCCTATCACTTTGCAATGTGGTGATCGTAAAATTTCAACTACAGCTATGATAGATTCTGGAGCAGGCGGAAACTTTATGGACATTAAATTTGCAGCAGGAAATAGAATTCAGTCTATCCCTAATTCTTCACCTGTGTTAATGGAGACAGTTGACGGTTCTCCACTTACGTCAGGCCCGGTTACACATGAGACTGTGCCCTTAATGTTGACTGTGGAAGTGAATCACCATGAGGCTATCTCTTTCCACCTAATTTCCTCAACACAGTTTCCAGTGATTTTGGGGGTACCTTGGCTTGCTCTGCATAACCCACAGATTGATTGGAAGATCAGAACTTTGTCCTTTCCTTCAGAACACTGCTTAATGAATTGTCAACCCTCTAAGGTAACACCTGTTGCCACAACAATTAATGAAATGGTTGCTACAAACTTGACTAAGCTTCCTCTACAATATCGGGATTTTGCAGATGTCTGCGATAAGAAGAATGCTGATCAGCTTCCACCACACAGGCCTTATGATTGCCCAATAGAGCTGTTGCCTGGGGCTGCTATCCCATTTGGCTGTATATATATCCCTTTCTGAGCCTGAATTGAAAGCTCTTCGTGAATACCTACAAGAAAATCTTGCCAAAGGCTTTATTCGACCATCTACTTCTCCAGCAGGAGCTCCTATTTTCTTTGTAGAAAAGAAAGATGGCAGCCTACGGCCATGCGTTGATTACAGGGACATTAATAACATCACTGTTAAAAAATGCTACCCCTTGCCTCTGATTCCTGAACTTTTGGAGAGACTTCGCTCAGCTAAAATATTTATGAAGCTTGATCTTCGGGGGGCATATAATCTGGTTCGCATAAGACCCAATGATGAATGGAAAACAGCTTTCAGAACCAGGTACGGGCATTACGAATATCTAGTAATGCCTTTTGGGCTGTGTAATGCCCCTGCAACTTTCCAGCATCTTATCAATGATGTACTACGAGATCTCCTGGATCAGTTTGTTGTGGCATATTTGGATGATATCCTAATATTCTCTGATAATCTTGAAAACCACAGAAAACAGGTCCGTATAGTTCTAGAGCGCCTTCGTACCCACCGCCTATACATTAAACTAGAAAAATGTGAGTTTGAACAAACAGAAATTCAATTCCTGGGGTATGTAATAACTCCCAAAGGTTTAAGTATGGACGCAAGTAAAATTAAAGCTGTGCTGGACTGGCCCATCCCCAAGAATGAAAAAGATGTTCAGAGATTTGTGGGGTTTGCCAATTTTTACAGACGTTTCATTAAGAATTTCTCTGCCGTTATTACACCGATCACTGAACTCACACGTAAAGGGACTCCTTTTCAGTGGTCCGATAAGGCGGATACCGCATTTTCCCGATTAAAGACTCTGTTTACATCTGCCCCCGTCCTGGTACATCCTCAGCCGGAATTACCATTTATTGTGGAAGTTGATGCTTCTGATTCAGCTGTTGGTGCTATACTGTCTCAAAGGACTGGACCTAAGATGCTGTTACATCCGTGCGCCTTCTATTCCCGCCAGATGGTGCCAGCAGAAAGAAACTATGACATAGGGAATAAAGAACTTTTGGCTATAAAAGCTGCCTTCACCGAATGGAGACATCTCTTGGAGGGAGCTACCCATCCAATTACTGTCCTCACAGATCACAAAAATCTGGAATGTATTCGATCAGCAAAGAGACTGTCAGCCAGACAAGCACGCTGGTCCCTATTCTTCTTCTTTTTTGGTTACATACCATCCTGGCTCCAAGAATGGTAAGGCGGATGCCTTTTCTAGAATAGCTGACCCCCTCCATACTACCGTAACCAAGACCACCATCTTGCCAGAGGATATATTTATAGGAGTTACATTTCCTTCTGATCTGATGTCTCGCATTAAAAAGGGCTACGCTAAAGACCCAGTTCTTTGTGATCCTCCTCGTGACCTCCATATGACGATGCTTAATGGGTTTTGGATTTTTCAACAACGTCTGTTTGCTCCCGAGTCAGTGCGACTGGACCTTTTACGTCTCTACCATGACTCAAAACCAGCAGGTCATTCAGGAATCCGAAAGACGCAAGACCTACTTGCCCAATCCTTTTGGTGGCCGAAGTATCATGAGGATGTTAAGAAGTATGTGTTCTCTTGTGAAGTATGTGCCAGACATAAGACTCCTCGCTCATCCCCTGTTGGCTTGCTTCAGCCTCTTCCGATTCCTCATCGTCCCTGGGGATCTATATCCATGGACTTTATTGTGGAACTACCTCCCTCTAAGGAACACACTACCATTCTTGTTGTTGTGGACAGGTTAACTAAGATGGGTCATTTCATACCAGCTCGTGGTCTCCCTTCAGCTAAACAGACGGCTGACCTGGTTATTCGGGAAATATTTTGCTTGCATGGAGTGCCTGATGAATTAGTTTCTGACAGGGGAGTGCAGTTTACATCTCGTTTTTGGAAACATTTTTGTTCTAATCTAGGTATTAATGTAAATCTGTCGTCAGCTTTTCATCCGCAAAGTAATGGACAGACTGAGCGAACCAACCAGACTTTGGAGCAATATTTGCTATATTAGTTACCTGCAGGATGACTGGCTGGATTTTCTACCCACGGCGGAGTTTGCCTATAACAATGCCCAACACTGCTCCACTTCTTTGAGCCCATTTTTTGCCCAACTATGGTTACCATCCGACCTTTCTAGTCAGTCTCCCAATTACTACTTCCATTCCTGCTGTCACTGACCGGCTAACCGCCTTACGTGATTCCCAAGCACTGTTGAAAGAGACTCTTTTGGAGGCTCAGGAATGTTACAAAAGAGCTGCTGATAGGCATAGAATGGAGGCCCCAGTCTATCACGTTGGTGACAAGGTGTGGCTGTCAACAAAGAATCTTAAGCTTCGGATTCCTTCTCATAAATTGGGTCAAAGGTTCATGGGACCTTTTGAGATCATTGCTCAGATCAATGCTGTCACTTTCCGTTTGCAACTCCCGAATTCCATGAAAATACATCCAGTGTTTCACGTTGCACTGCTTAAACCTTTTCATGAAAATACTTTCCCTGGCCGAGCCCTGCCTGCCCCACCTCCAGTCCTCGTGGATGGTGAGGATGAGTATGAAGTGGAAAAAATTCTTGACTCCAGGATCTTCCGTAACAAGCTTCAGTATCTGGTTCGCTGGAAAGGCTATGGTGAGGAGGAGAGTTTGTGGGAACCAGTGGACAATATTCACGCTCCTGATCTCCTTCGGTCTTTTCATGTGCAGTACCCTGCTAAACCAGGTAATAGGGCTTCCAGAGGCTGCACCTATAGAGGCGGGGGTAATGTGAGGAATTGACTCTGCTGGGTTTTGAACCCTGGTCCCCAGGCTGCTATACCTCTTCCCTACCACTGTGCCAGCCTGCCTCTTGCAGATTTGCCTGAGATCTGATACCTTGACTCTAAAAGCAATGCAATCAGTGACAACTCTCTTTAGCTGTGTCTGGTCAGCTGTCTGGTTCTTGGCCTATATAAGGCACTTCCTGTCTCTGTATCCTACCAGATTATTGTGTGGTTTCTGATCACTTCAATAAAGCTTGTTCCTGTTTCACCTACAAATTGCTGAACTGGATTATTGCTGACCTTGGCTGCTGGTCTCCACAACCTTGTGATTCCATATCATTACATGGTGGTTCTCCTTCATCATTTTGAAACACCATTGCAACCTCATTTGATGTTGGCAAGTTATAACAACGTTTATCAGTATGTCTGTCTCTTTTGAGCACCATATTAACCTTTGGCATGGGTAATTGATGTCTTTGTGCATGAAGTAGTTGTTCATTTTCTACTTCTGCCAATTTTTTGTAAGCTTTACTGTAGGGATTGTTGTCCATAATGTTATTTAGCTCTATGAAAACACTGGGTAAGCATTTTTTATTTTCTTCCATCTGCATACGTTGGTCAACAGCTTCCATTGTATCTAGGACATATAGTTGAGCGAATTTTCTTTGCTCTCCTTCCTCTGGATGTAAATGTGAAGTTCGATGATAAATTTGGCCTTGGACTTTAAAACAGTAAGGACCATGTCCTGGTACATTAGCAGCTTATGTTGCCCCCATAGATGCAAAGGATATGGCACTATTGTAGGATCTTATGTTTGTCTTAATATTTTTGTAGTTTGGAAAAGTAGGTTCAGTCATAATATTTTGTAAATAGATTGGAAATTCTTTCCTTTCTGGAAGTTTGAACTTGCCTTTTTGACAGCAACTAATAAATTGGCCATCTCTGGGTCTCTCCTCTTTAAAATAATAAGCCTCACAAAACTGACATTGAGTAGTCATGTCCCCACAACTATGAACCTCTACTGCTAAAGACTTGAGTAAAGGACAATTTGCAAAGCATATAGGAGTTTGACTTTCATATTCATCAGGTGAAAAGTCATGGAATGTTTGAACAACAGGTTCTAAATGCTTAGTTTTTTTCGTGGCTTTTCTTGGTATATGTTGTCCTGGTTTTGTTGAAATGTCCTGTAAGGTTTCAGGAACAGGTTGTAAATGTTTTTTTTTTGTAGTTGCTTTTTTTGGTCTGTCTTTAATAGTATCTTGTAAAATGTCATCTGATGTTTGAGGAACACGTTGTAAATGCTTTATTTGCATTGTAGTTTTTTTGGCGTATCTTTCATTTTTGCAGCTGATAGTCTTTTGCGTTCTTTTTCTCGTTGAATTTCTTTCTCCTCTGGTGTCTGCTGGGCGGCCCATCTCTCTTGTCTTTCTCTAGTTTGACGTCTTTTCTTCTCTTGTTTGCTCTCGTTATCAGCCATGTTAATCTGTAAAGGCAAAAAAAGAAATGTAATTGGGTATATTGAAATTTGTAATTACTGTTAAAGATTATTGTGCACAATTGAGAAATAAAAGGTAAATCATTAATGTATTAGTTATATTTTGTTAAAAGTTATAATTCCTGGCCTCATTAAATAATAATTTGGCCAATTGAATACTGCTGTAAATAAGCAGTTAACATCTTTTTTTGAAATAATTTTTTAGTTATTGAAAACCTTGTTTGTGGATAGATGTTTACCAATGAAAAACTTATTTGCAAAAAAAACATTGATGTGGTTATTGAGCCATGTATTGCATATTGCCAATTTAAATAAAATAAGGGACATAGTTATTATTATTTTTTTTTTCTGTTGACATGGATGCAGATGAAACATGTTTCTTTAGTTTTCTCCTTTTGTACTTATTATACTGTACCTTGGTTGAAGGGTGATTTCAATCCGAATGTTTGTTGTTCCTCGGTTGAAATTCTTTGTCCAATGGTCTGGTCCTCTGTTGGAAGTCCTCGTCCGATGGTGTGGTCCTCTGTTTAAAATCCTGGTCCTATGGTCTGGTCCTCTGTTGAAAATCGTGGTCCTCTGGCGATAGCCCTCGTC
The DNA here is from genome assembly GCA_027410445.1 of Discoglossus pictus. NCBI lineage: Eukaryota > Metazoa > Chordata > Amphibia > Anura > Alytidae > Discoglossus > Discoglossus pictus. The sequence continues at coordinate 25,108,124 of CM050175.1, forward strand.
CGATGTTGTGGTCCTTTGGTGAAAGTCCTCGTCCGCTGGTCTGGTCCTGTGTTGAAAGTCCTCGTCCGCTGGTCTGGTCCTGTGTTGAAAGTCCTCGTCCGATGGTCTGGTCCTGTGTTGAAAGTCCTCGTCCGATTGTCTTCACGCAGTATCTGTTGTAACATAAAATTGAAAATGTTGTTTGAGTGAAATGTCTTTTAAATAAAGGAAAAATGTCTTAATTTTGGTGTATTGTATCTGTTATGGTTATTTATTTCTATGTGTTTGTCTAACTTTATCTACAATCATGATTTGTTCGCACAACTTTTTTTATCCATATTTAAGCTTCTTTGTAAGGCTTGTAGGTTGTAATACATTAAAGAAGAATATTAATTTAGTTTGCTATGTGTTTGTGTGTTTTTTTGTACAATCCTGTTTTGTGCGCACCACTTGTGGTATACTTATTTAGGCTTCATTGTAATGGTTATAGGTTGTTAAACATTAAAGAAGAATCTTAATGTAGTTTCCTATGTGTTTGTGTGAGTTTTAGTACAATCCAGTTTTGTGCGTACCACTTCTGGTATACTTATTTAGGCTTCTTTGTAAGGCTTATAGGTTGTTAAACATTAACTAAGAATATGAATTTAGTTTGCTATGTGTTTGTGGGAGTTTTTGTACAATCCTGTTTTGTGCACACCACTTGTGGTATACTTATTTAGCCTTTATTGGGATGGTTATAGTTTTTTAAACATGAAATAAGAATATTAATGTAGTTTGCTATGTGTTTGTGTGACTTTGTTACAATCCTCTTAGGTGCGCACCACTTTTGTTATTCTTATTTAGGCTTCTTTATAAGGCTTATAGGTTGTTAAACATTGAATAAGAAAGTTCATTTAGTTTGCTATGTGTTTGTGTGAGTTTGTTACAATCCTGTTTTGTGTGTACCACTTTGTGTGTACCATATGTTGCATACTTTGGCCGTCATTCAATTGCATTTTTGCCAATTGAATAGGGCTCTAAATGTGCTTATTTAGAGCCATATTCAATTGGCCAAAATAACAATTGAATGAGGGCCTTTGGTTGCTGCATTTGTTATATTGTCGGGGCCTCATTCAATTGCGTTTTGGGCAATGGAATAGAGCTCAATATGACCACAGAGCATCTTTTTTTACAGAAGTTTTTAGTTAGTGAACTTGTATCCAAAAGCAAGGTCTTCACTAACTAAAAAGTTCATTAAAAAAATATGCTCTGTGCTTATATAGAGCCCTATTGAAATGGGCAAATCACATTTAAATGAGGCCCTCTGCCATTAAAGATATATAGGTCCTCATTCAATTGCAATTTTGGCAATTGAAGAGGGCTCTATATAAGCACATAACATATTTTTTGACCAAAGTTTTTAGTTAGTGAAGACCTTGATTTTGGATAGAAGTTCATTAACTAAAAAGTTCTGTATAAAAAATCTGTTATGTGCTTATATAGAGCCCTATTCAATTGGCCAACTCGCAATTGAATGAGGCTCATGGTTCGTTTCTTTTTTTATACTTAATACTTTACCTTGATTGAAGTGTCGAATGACAGGGGGTCCCCTCCTGCCAATCTTAATCCGCTGGTCTTCTTGTAGTGTCTGTTTGAAAAAGAAAGTGAAATGGTTAATTGTATATTTCTTATTTTTGATTTAGCAAAGCATGGCCTTTTCAGCATCTAATGTATTGTTGTATCTTACCTGTTCTTCTTTGTTCGTGTTCTTTAAAAGGGATTGTGCTTCACAATGCACGGTGCAAATTGTTGAGTGACGCTGTTGATGCAGAGTCTGTTTCAATATTAAAAGAAGTAGAAAGATTCAGCTTTAGGTGATCTATTGAATTGCAGTAAATTAATGTCATTTAAATCTACTTCTGTAATTATTTTCAATTAACATTATTTTTTGGGGGGGCTACACACATATGTCACATACATGAAGCACATTTCCAGAGTTCAATGTAATTTTTGTGTGTGCGTGTGACATATCACTATACATGAATGATATTTTAATTGTTAAATGAACCTTATTTTTTGTTTTTGCCAACACACATAAATGTGTGTGTGTGAGATGTAACTATAGATGATACATATATGTGCGTGTCACATATCAGTATACATGACACATATTTTAATATTACAATTATTTTTTTTTCTAATGTCATTTAAATGTAGTTGTTTAATTAGTTTGTTTTAAGATCATTTTGTTGCAGGGGCAATACACATAAATGTGCGTGTCACATGTCACTATACATAAACCTCTTTTTGATATTGAATTATGTTTTTTTTTTGTTTTGTTAAATGAACCTTATTTTTTTTTGTGGGCCTACACACATAAATGTGCGTGTGACATGTCACTACATAAATCACATTTTCCTAGTTAATTTTTTTTTTTTTGTCCTGTCTTGATAATAAAATGTAATATATTATAGCTTACCTCTCAGTTGTAATTTGCACAGTGTAAAGTAGTAAATTAGGAAAGAATTGTCTTCTCAAGTAAAAGCAGCAGTTATCTATGAAGTAACTCCGTTCATCACCTGAGGAGAAATGTTTTTTTTTTGTGTAAAATAGGCAGTATTTATAAACTTGTAGAAAATTCTGGAAAGTTAGACCGTTAGAACGCAATACGCATGCGCTATTTGCGTTCCAGCTTACAATTTGCGTTCCATCAGCCATTTTGTGCGTAGTAGTGGTCAAAATGGTGTTTAATATGATTGTGATACGTTCCGCATAGTATGTGTTTCATTATTGCGAGTAAGTGTAGTATAGTTACGTCTGAAGCTTTGTTTTCGTTTTGTTCGTCGGCCATTTTTTCTGTCGCTTAGCGATTGTATTAGTGTCTAAAGTGTTTTATTTTTATTTAAATAAAGGTGTAACTTGTTTTTTTGAGGTGCTGGATGGTTCCTCTTGCTGTAGGTAAGCTTTTTATGTGTGTGTTGTGTGTATTTAGTGTGTTTTAAATGTTTGTATGTCGGCGTGTTGCGTCCGATGTTTGCGAGGTCGTAATATCTGTTAACGTGTGTCGTATGGTGATTGCGTGTGTAGCCTCGTTTTTGTTTTTTTCGGCGGCCATTTTTTTCTCGCTTAGCAAATTTTTTAGTGTGTAAACTCCTTTATTTCGAGTGAAATGAAGGTGTAAGTTGCATTTTTGAGGTCCTGGGTGCTCCCTCTTGGTGTAGGTAAGCTTTTTATGTATGTGCTGTGTGTCTGTATTGTGTTTTTAATTTTGTAATGTTCGCGAGTTGCATCCGAGTGTTGCGAGGCCGTAATGTGTGTGAACGTGTGTCGTATGTTGTTTGCGAGTGTCGTAATGTGTGTGTCGTGCTCTTTGGGTTGCGACATGAAGTTTGCGAGGATCGCAGTTGCTGGCATGGAGCGCCTTTGCCTACGACACTCGCAAACAACATACGACACACGCTTCGCGAGGGTCCTCAGTTGCTGGCAAGGAGCACCTTCGGTGCTCCATGCCAGCAACTGAGACCTGAGACCCTCGGCCAGTGCCCTCGTTTTGCGAGGGGCTTGGCTCGCTGTGCGAGCTGGCCCGCAGGCTCTCTATGCGAGCCCGCAGCGTTAGCAACAACTCGTACGCTCACAACTATATATGTGATACAAAATGAGTTCCTGTTCATTAATTGTTATAATGTGATACTAAGTGCCATACTATGAATATGTTTTGCCTTCATTAAATATTTAAAAAAAGAGAATTCTAGGCCGTGTATTGTTTATGAATAATCTCATTACAAACTGTAAACCATCTTTGATAGAGAGAGAGGAAGTGATAGAGAGAGAGGAAGAGATAGAGAGAGAGGGAGATAGAAAGTTAGAGAGATAGATCCTAAGCCTCTTCTTCTATCCCTCTCTCTCCCTCTCCCATCTCCATACCTCTCTATCTATCCTTCTGAGCCTAGGTCAGGTATTTTATGACTGAGCCAATAATGATACAAGCAGATACTGTGATTGCAGCAAATATACTGAGAGAGTAAAACTGTATAAGTAAATAATTTGTTAAATGAGCAAATAGATTAATTAAACAAACAGAGACTAAACAGCACGTGGGAGGAACATCTTGCACCTACAGAAGGACAGGTTGATAATTCACCAACAGACCCCAACCATAAAGTTGCACCTCAAGTTGGTTCTGCATGACTCAGTACTGTTTTGTTTCTCCCTCCATTTTAAACATTATTATCTTTAGAAATACATTTAAATAAATTTATGTTTTGTAAAAAATATTTTAAAACATATTTATTCAGTTTATAGGCTGCCTTTACATAATTAATATTAAGTTGCAAAAAAACATATGAGTGGTTAATTATCATATATTTCTAATTCGGCTTCTTCACACACCCACACACATACACATTTTTGTACATATGTTATTATATCTTTTCATGTGACAACACTGAAGAAATGATGCTCTGCTAGAATGTAAAGTAGTAAGTGTACAGCCTGTATAACAGTGTAAATTTGCTGTCCCCTCACAATAACTCAATACACAACCGTTAATGTCTAAACCGTTGGCAACAAAAGTGAGTACCCCCCTAAGGGGAAATGTCCAAATTGGGCCCAAAGTGTCAATATTTTGTGTGGTCACCATTATTTTCCAGCACTGCCTAAACCCTCATGGGCATGGAGTTCACCAGAGCTTCACAGGTTGCCACTGGGGTCCTCTTCCACTCCATGATGACATCACAGAGCTGGTGGATGTTAGAGACCTTGCGGCCCAGCCCCCCCCCCCCCCCCCCCCCGCCTTCCATTAGAGGATGCCTAACAGATGCTCAATAGGGTTTAGGTCTGGTGACATGTTTGGACAGTCATGCTCTGCTTCAGTATGTCATAGTACATGTTGGCATTCATGGTTCCCTCAATGAACTGTAGCTCCCCAGTGCCGGCAGCACTCATGCAGGCCCAGACCATGACATTCCCACCACCATGCTTGTCTTTCTACTCCTCACCTTGTTGCCGCCACACACGCGCTTAACACCATCTGAACCAAATAAGTTTATCTTGGTCTCATCGGACCACAAGACATGGTTCCAGTAATCCATGTCCTTAAATTGAATGATGAGAATACAACCCAGGGTTTATAGAGTTATTATGTGTACATCAATAACAGTGTTTGAACTAGGAACAGAGATCCCAAGGGAGGCTATCTCTGCCTTAGTTCAAAGAGTAACTCTATTTTGTTTTTGTTGCAATATAAAATGTATTTCCTTTATTTAAGGGTGCTAAAATACATAGCAAATGCTATGAAAAAATGTCTAAATAAACACAATTTTCTATGGTCAAATAGAGACGTTAGTGGTATTTGTACAGGACTGCTGTATCAATCTCCCTTGGATAACATAGGGCTAGCTAGAGGCATTTTTAAGTGCTAGTTTTTTTCCTCCTAGTACAGAGATTTTTTTTGTTTTAAATAGTCTGCTGAAAGGTGCCCAGAAAAGACACAGTTCGCAAATAGTGTTGCACATTAGTTTCTACCCTTTGTATACATTGCAATACTGTCACACAATATCACTTTTATACAACACTGTTTCACATTGGGTACACTGTTAGTAGTGTAGCACTTGCTACAAGTGATCCACAGTCAGAGATTTTAATTTAAATATGCATGCCTGATTTCTAATGTGACAACGTAATTCTGCAAACAGAGTATAGCCACTGGATTAATATGCCATTGTAATGAAGTTGGGAGAAGCAGTGCCTGTGTTGTGCTCTTTAAAATGACCTAGCGATCGTTTCACCGATGTTAGATGTGCGTTCCCCTGAAGCAGGGTGGTCAGAATCAATAAGACCACCAGAGTATTGAGAAAACTTTACATGCAGCTCCCTCTATCTGCATGCACTGTGAGTTTTTTTTTCCAATAAACTTTATTGAGATTGCACCAATGTATTCACTTTTGGAGGGACTTAAGAGGTGCAGTCCCTGTATGATATTAGACTTTTCCCTCCCGGCCATTCTGATTGGGTGATGCTGCGTTTGACAGTTAGAGCACAGTTCTGGCATAGACAGCATTATGACATTTTTTTTTAATCCTCACATGTACCCTGATCTGTATTACTAGACAAGTCACCAGCAGAGTGCTAGATGTGAGCGTGTTTAACTGCAGCACAGAGGGTTTGTAAATTAAAGTGACAGCAGCACCTATTAAAAAACGGAATATTGAACATGACAAAATATTTTTTTATTTTGTTATTATATGAGGGCAGTTGCCCATTTGCCCCTATACACCAGCCGCCCCTGGTGAAGGGGCTTGTTTTCCTCACTAAAGCTATCAGCTATCAAAGTAGGGTCATCCAAGATGGGCAGGTCATAGCAGAGAAATACATATTAAAGAGAAATGTAAGTGAACTGGATTATGAATGCATGTGATAGAGGAGAATTAGTAGTGTATGAAAACATGTGTTATATAGACAAGTTCAGTTTACTTACAAAGTTATTTGCACAAAAGTCAAATCCAGCTGTTCACACCCACAGGACACTTACATAAGCCGGGTACACACAGGAAATACAGCAGGGTACATATTTTGGTAGAGAGCACAGGATGTAACTGTTGCAGTTCTTGTACTGAGCACATGCCAGAAGTCACTGAGGTGAATAATGATATAATGTATTAGCATGATTCTGAATTTGAATATTATGCTTATTTAGGTATTTAGGTGCACTTTTCTACGGGTGTACATGATCAAATGCAAATGCCCAAAAAAACATAGGAAATTTTGCTAACTTTGAGGTAAGCTAATTAATGTTTCTTTTGGGATATTTTCATGCAAAATAAAAATGTTTTCACACTCTGCTAATTATCCTCTATCAGATGCATTCATAAACCAGCTCACTTACATATCCCTTAAAGCTCAAGGTCCAACCAGGGTTAGCTCAAGATCATCAAGCTTAAGTCCACTCCATACAGTATGTCAGTCTATAATAGTGAAGTAATTGTATAACACTATAAATGAATGTATCCACTATTTATACAATTAGTTGATCCTAATGATCTGGACTGGCCCAATAGTAAGTGTAATAACACAAATGGACCACAAAGAAAAAGAACACTAACAGCACTACTGGGTACTATCCCCTAGAGAGAAACATCAACAGGACACAAAAGTAAAAATAAAACTTAACTTTTTTGTAAATAACTGATACAATTATACAAAATTTATAAAAACATCACTGTACCAGTCTCAAAAACAACGTCAGTATTATCCATTATTATGTATTAGAAAAAAGTGTTCAAAAATGCATAATCAATCTCTAAATAAAAAATAAAAAGTAACAATATCATTTAAAATACAAATAAGGAGACATCGAAATGAATGCAATACAAATGAGATAAAGTGATTGTTATAAAATAAACAGTATACAGTATATTGTCTCTATAATGATATACTCATTTTAAGATTAACTGTGTGTATACAGGTCTATCTGATATAGTATGAACTGTTATAGGGATATGCTCATTCTACAATTAATATATATACACAGATCTATTATAAATATCATATGTGATATAGTATTTATTATTGCATAATTATCCTCCACATAGTAACCCCAAAGTGTGCAGACAAATTAAAAAAATACTTGAATTACAGGTAATCCAAATTGCATATCATCATAAGGAAATTCATTAGTGTACAATGTAATAAATATAAGGATATAGATACATTATAATAAAAATAATAAAATAAAGTACCATGTGCAAAATACGAAAGTGCAGAATACAAATCTATCACTAATAAATCCCTACAGCAACTATTGTGATGGCTTTGGGAGTCCACCACTTACTCCCTGTAGTAAAAGTACCTGTCGACGCTATCCTCCCCATGTGCAAACACAACTAATCACAATTCCCTATCCAATAATGCAGTTGGGGACCCACCACTTATCCCATGAAGCTCGAAAGAGGCAAGCTTAGCTACTCTCCCCTCCTATCAAAAAACTCTATATCAGATATAACATGGGTAGAATGAGCATATTAATAAAGAAAGAGTATGTATCAGCGATAGATATAAACATAACTTTAGAACACAGTGCAGATATACAGGCAGCGAAGACGCAAGTCTGCACGGGATGACGTCAACTTGATGTCACCAGGAAGACGCTGGCCTGTAGGAGTCTTTAAGTGATTCAAACTGTTTCAGTGCTTTGTTACATTCAGTGATTTCCTTATCTATTCTCCCAAAACTTCAGACTCATACAGCCCCATTAAATTCCCTCAGCGTGTAAAAACGTAGTCCATAAACGTAGCCCGCAAGACTTGCAGCTATTAAATTGGCCCTGTAAAGCAACCCGCTGATGATCAAGCCTGTAACTGTTAAGTTCAAAAATCGCTATTGAATTGCAACTAATTCACTGGCGTACAAACCCGTAACCAGTAAATGGAGCCCAAAAGCCAACGGGTATTAGAGAGGACCCGCAAGGGGGGTAAAGTCCAATACGTAGCACTTTAAATGTACACATAACCACACTACTGTATTTATAATAAAAGGGAAAGTGATGTTAGGTATTAGAATTAAAAGCACAACATTTTCAAGCCCGAAAATAAAAAAAAATACTTTATTATATGTTTATTTTCTGTGTTATATCGATCCCAGCAATTAATGTGTTAATACATATAATGGAACTCGCATGGACTAGAATATCATATTTATTGATTTATTAATATTGTATTATTTCTGGAACGCGGGTCTGATCGAAACTCGTAATTCAAACCCTCAATACTTTGAAATCCAACCTCCATTTTTCAGTGATGTCATGATGAGGATTATTTTGCCATTTGCCGTAACTACAGGATTGACTAATTGATCATGTTCAGGCCTCACATCCAACATGCGCAAGAATGGTTTATGGGTTTGCGTCACAAGCCCGTAGCTCACGCCCTGTTCAAATTTAATAACTCTGTAACCAATTTCAAGCTCACAGCCATGGTGGGCCTCACGTTGCCCTTACGGGGCTAATAGTTTCACAATATAGCTAAGAGGATAATTATGCAATAATAAATACTATGCCAGATGTGATATTTATAACAGATCCGTGTATATACTGTATATTAATTTTAGAATGAGCATATCCCTATAACAGTGAGAGTACATACAATATCAGATAGACCTGTATACACACAGTTAATCGTAAAATGAATATCACATATTATAATTGTCTAAATACGATTCGCCGTCACGCTGCGTAGTGCGTACGACTTAGCGATGAGCGCCGCAGGCGCTCATCGCACGGCGAGCCTTGCGCAGCGAGGCGAGACGTTAAATCGTAGCACTTTGGCAATGAGCGCCGCAGGCGCTCATTGCAGGCGAGCCTCATGTAGCGAGGCGAGCCGTTATGTTAAACCGTAGCACTTTCGCAATGAGCGCCGCAGGTGCTCATTGCAGGCGAGGGGAGCCGTTAAACCGTAGCACTTAGAAAAAAAATACGAGATGAAAAAAATTCCGAGATAAGCGGCGGAACCAAAACACTAAAAAAAACACTAAATACACACTAAAAAATAAAATAAAGGTCACTTACAGCATGGGGAACCAGGGAGGACGTCTGGAAGTGAGTTGGAACTCCAATTTACAGCGATTTAGACGAGTTACAAAGATCGAAAATCGGCTAAGCGAGAAAAAAACGGCCACCGAAAAAAATGAAAACGAGGCTATACTACTATGAACTGCGTAAAACACAGCCACAGACGTATGTGTTTGAAAAACAACGAGATAAAGGATGCGGATTAACCGCGCAATGAGTAAAAAGACAGTAGCGAGTACATTTTACGAAACCCAATTACAGATTTACGCATTAACACAGATGTAACGCCTTTGTCTCGCGCAACATCGGATTTCCCGCCGAAACCAACGCATTTGATGAAATATAAGTTGCAAGTTACAAAAATTAAAAAATTTTTAAAAAAAAATTTGGATTTATTTTAAGAAAAAAAAAAAGGGACAAATGTAGCGTCATGTTGTGTGGCAAACAAATTTCACAACATTTAATTTTTATTGACCGTCATTTGACCGTTTGACCATATTTACTGTTAAAACGTAGTACTTTAGCGGGCTTAGCGATGAGCGCCGCAGGCGATCAGCGCCCGGCGAGCCGTTAAACCGTAGTACTTTGCAATGAGCGCTGCAGAAAAAATGCCGGACGAACAAAACTAAAACGAGGCTACAGCACTATAACCACGGAAAACACGTACCGATAATCCGCTAAGACGCATACCACACATTATCCGTCATTTTAGGATAATGCGGAAGTACACAGCTACGTTAACGGTTTCGGCTCACGCACGCACACTATTACACTGCACACGTTCATCACGCTTACACAGCACCTCCACAACACTAATGCTGCAGCAACATCAACACAGATTGCCAGCTCTTCAACACAATGCATAAAAATACGTAAATTCATTTATTAATTTGAATTTGATATTTCAGTAGTACACAGAAAACAACATTAGCTACCTTACAATTCCATATGTATATTAATAACTAAACAACTTTTAAAACATACACATCTGATTGCAGTCATTTTTTGACGGGCAATACGCTAGTATCCTTATAATAGAGAGTGTAATATATACTGTTTATAGCATTCACTTTGCATTTGTATTGCATTCATTTGGATGTCTCCTTTATGTATTTCGATTAATATTGTTACTTTTTATTTTGTATTTAGAAATTGATTATGCATTATTGACACACTTTTGTTATACATAATAACGGATAATACTGCTATTGAGCCTCATTCAATTTGAAGCCCGCATCTTGCTGTAAACGGGCCGTATGTCTGCTCACCCTTTTCTACAATTACAGAGCGATTCAATTGAACAAGCTTGCAAGTTACGTGCTAAATGCAAGACCGTAAACCATGCAATCGTAGCATTTCAGAGCATGATCAATTAAGCAAGGCCGTAACTACCCATTTAGAAACTGCCAATAGAAAATGAGACCATCATCATTACATCAGTTAAACATGGAGGTTACACGTCAATCAATTAGCGTTTAGAGGTCCTCTATGCGATTGGACTTGCTATCCTACAAAATACAAAATAAAAAAATGAATGCTGATTTTTTTCTAGTCCATGTGGGTGGCCTGATATGTATTAACTCATTGATTCCTCCGATCGATATAACCCTGAAATGACACATAAAATAAAATGATTTTTGGTAAGCAATTGACTATAATGTCTTTCATCTCTTTTCCCGTCTTTTAAAGTCCAGTATTGATTTTTTATTTGCATTTACAGTGCTACGGACATGTCTTTAACTCCTTTGTGGGTCTTCTCTGGTACCCGTAGGATTTTCTTCTACATTTGCTGTTTACGGGTCTGAAAACAATTGCGGGCTTGAGAAATTGTAGCGATTGAATAGCGATTTCAGCGATTGTAACTCTTGAAGACTTGAAAGATCAAAGGCTTAGATGGGGCGTATGTAACAACCTCAGGGATTTCAAGCCCGTAACCCGTAGCCCGTTTGTTGCTTGGAAAAATGGCCAATTGAAAAGCAAATTAACTTAGGGCCTCCATTACGGACTACAGTAACTTACGATTGATCAATTGAATGAGGCTCATTGCATTTGAGATTGGGACAGTGATGTTTTTTTTATAAATGTAGTATGTTTTTATCATTTATTTATAATAAAAGTTGTTTTATTTTTCTTTTGTGTCCTGTTGATGATTCTCTCTAGGGGATAGTACCCAATAGTTCAGGTAGTCAGCATACAAATTGTGGTCCACTGGGGAAGGAACTGGCAACCCACTCCAGTATCTTTGCCAATATAGCCTTATAGGTTGGCACAAGCAGACACATAATTGTGCCTGGTATCCTGCGGCCCATAGGATCATGGATAGTCGGACACAACTGAACGACTGAACAACAACAAAAGTCCCCCTTAATGACAATTTGCTTGCTTGAAATAAAACACAACTGTAAGTCTATGCAGTCTGGTTTTACTGCCATGCATGGGCCATATGGTTTAAGCTAGTTCTATATCTAGGCATCTTGATTTACGTAATTTTTAGCTGATACACAATTTTAATTGTCATTTTGATTAAACAAATCATTTTGTATTTGGATTTTTTTCTATCAGTGCTATATAAACACATTTTTTCATGAATACATCTTTAACCATCTCTTACCTGCAAGAGACCTCGGAGAGGGTTAAAGGTATATTCAAGTGAGCTGGATGATGAATGCATCTGATAGAGGAGAATTAGTAGTGTATAAAAACAGGTTTTACATAGAAAAGTTCAGTTTACTTACAAAGTTATTTGCACAAAAGTCAAATCCAGCTGTTCACACCCACAGTACACTTACATAAGCCGGGTACACACAGGAAATACAGCAGGGTACATATTTTGACCTTTCTGGTACAGAGCACAGGAAGTAACTGTTGCAGTACTTGTACTGAGCTCACCAGAAGCCACTGAGGTGAAGAATGATACAATGTATTAGCCTGATTCTGAATGTTAACGTTATGCTAATTTAGGTGGGATTTTCTAGGGGTGTACACCATCAAATGCAAATGCCACAAATCATAGGACATTTTGCTAAACTCAAGGTAAGCTAATTAGTGTTTACTTTGGGATATATCCATGCAAAAACATGTTTTCATACACTACTAATTCTCCTCTATCAGATGCATTCATAATCCAGCTCACTTACATATACCTTTAATTTAATTGTGAAGGAAATATAGGTCAATAACTAATTGCGTATAGGTATACATATATATTTAATTTTTATAGATACATAACAAAACAAAATAATAAAAAAAACAAATCCCAACTTCATGTGTTAATAACAGAAAATGCTATGTGTGATGTCATTATTCTTTATCATACATGTTTATGAGACCTTAAGGATAATGTTTATTTTTATCATATATGATTTGTTTATTACGATTGGGCTTATTAATAATTGTAGAAATGTTAAAATGATTATTTGTTTTTCCTTTATCAGACATGGATGCCATTGCTTTGAAACTATATATAGTTTTATTTTTGTACAACAGTGATATAATCCCTTAGATTGTAAATTTGCGAGTTTTTAATCATATAGGATGCTTAAAAAAGGTTCTGTATTGATATTGTCTTTACCTTGTGTTTGTCCTGCGGAAAATGTTAGTGCATTATAAACGATAAAATAATAAATAAATTATAATAATAAAATTAATTATAATAAAGATAATTGTAATATATTAATGTATTTAATGATAAATCTACATGGACACCATACAGACACGTATACATTTCTGCCAAACCTCTGATAGAACAAGCCCTGGAAGATGGAATATTATTTGCAAGATAAACACTATCATGCCATATATCAGGATTTCATCCTATTTAGGCTTATGCTTGTTATTCCATAATCCATGGGGATTCTTTTTGGAGGTGTAAAATATTAACCTGTCAGTTTAGAAGGTGTATCCCCAATCCCTCTAATGCAGACACCTGTAAGATATGGCTCTAAACCCAAGATTGGCTTAGCACAGATCAGTATGGTGCTCTTTTGTCTTCCTCTAATTGTCATCCTCTAAGCTGCAGTAAGCAAACAATGGAGCTGGAACAAACAGAGACTTAACAGTGTCCCACAACAAACCAACAAAGAGTACATCTATTGACATGCTGGTATTCAAATAAGTATCAGTTTGTTTAAAAGACCACTTCAGTTCAAGAAAAAAAAACGTGCAGCCTTATTAAATTGTGATTCAGACAATTGAATAGGGCTCTATATAAGCACAGAGCATATTTTTTTACAGAAGTTTTTAGTGATCTTCTATCCAAAAGCAAGGTCTCACTAACTAAAAACTTCTGTAAAAAAATATGCTGTGTTCTTATATAGAGCCCTATTCAATTGGTCGAATAGCAATTTAATAAGGCTGCAAGTATGTACCAAACTAACAATATTAGCACCTGTGTAAGCTGTGGTCATAAACATATTTTGGAAATATCTGAATTTTGAGAACTCTGTTTATTAGTAGGTATGTTATGTCATACTAGTAACTTGTCCGTGACGGTATCAAATGTTATGTTCAATTCTCTGTGCTGTCACTGTGCACGCTCTCTTTCTCTCAGCGCTCTCTCTCTGCTTCCTCTCTCTCTGTGCGCTCTCTCTCTGTGCTCTGTCTCTCTCTCTGAACCATCTCTCTATCTGTGCCGTATCTCTCTGTGCCCCATATCTGTGCCCTCTCTCTGTGGCATCTGTCTGTGCTCTCTCCCTCTCTCTGTGTGTTTTCTCTCTCTCTCTGTGCCCCCTCTCCCTCTATGTGTGCTCTCTCTCTCTGCGTCCTCTCCTCCTCTTTCTCTCTGTGTGCCCTCTTACTCTCTGTGTGCCCCATTCTCTCTGGGCTCTCTCCCTCTCTCTGTGCCCTCTTTCTCTCTGTGTGCCTCCTCTCTCTCTGTGCCCTCTCTCTGTGTGCTCTATTTCTCTCTCTCCGCTCACTCTGTTTCCTTTACTTGCTGTCTTTGCCATCTTCCTCTCTGTGTGCCCTCTTTCTCTCTCTGTGCCCCATTCTCTCTGTGCTCTCTCCCTCTCTCTGTGCCATTTTTCTCTCTAGGTTCCCTCTCTCTCTCTGTGCTCCCTTCTCTCTGCGCTCTCTCCCTCTCGCCGTGCCCCCTTTCTCTCTGGGTGCCCTCTTTCTCTCTGTGCCATCTCTCTGTGCCATCCCTCTCTCTGTGTGCCATCTCCCTCACTCTGTGCACCTTCTCTCTCTGTGTGCCCCCTCTCTATCCTCTCTCTCTGCACTCCCTATCCCCCTCGTTCTGTATTCTCTCTCTCTCTGCCCTCTTTCTCTCTCTCTGTGCCCTCCCTTCTTCTCTCTCTCTCTGTGCCCTCTATCTCTCTGGGTGCCTCCTCTCTCTCTGTGCCCTTTCTCTCTCTGCCCCCCCCCCCCCCCCCGTGTGCGCGAACATGCAGAATCTCACGCATGCCTGGTTCATTGATCCTGCACAATTTAACAACAGTAATGCCTGCATTCACCTGCGCACAACGCACCACTCTGGCGTTACACACGGATTACTAATTATTATAGTGGATATTTTGGGTCATGCAAACTGCCTTGTCAGCCAAAGTGTCTGGCTCTGTTGAAAATATATATTTTTTAACAAAACTACAATAATTTGAGGCCCCTTGCATTTGGACATGGTAGGTTCTTGTAGGAGTCATTAAAAAAAAAACAATATTTGCAGGTGGTCATATAAATTGTCCCCTCTCCTCTAATAAATTAAATGTCCTTTTTTAGTCCAGGTTGCTGCTTTGTGGATCTCAGCGCTTTATCCACAATGATAAGCAACTTACAATATTATTAAAGGAAAATTAAACTTAATATAGTATGACCATAAATGTCAGAGGATTGATGTAACAGGTTGGTTGGATGACTCTTACTAATCCCTTGTTTTCCACCCCACACATTAACTAGGGGCATATGAGGGTCTCATGGCATGGGGTACGTATGAAAAATGGTGATAACATGAGCACTACGCTGAGGCCACGGATGTTTATAATCTAGGATAAATGTATAGTAAAATAATACAGAGATAAATTATTATATTCTAGGATAGATGGATACTATATAATAAAAGAAGAGAAGACATATTATTCTTATATGGAAGGATAAAGGTATAATATGGCTAATAATACAGAGGGAAGCATTTAAAGTCTAATATGGGTGAATAAAGATATAGGGCCATATTAAATTCCATCCACATAAGTCTAACGTTTTGCACGTAAGGGCTGCGTGCTTCAAATTTGGCAGAGTTACGTCGCTATTAAATTAGAAAGGGCTGCGAGCTACGAGCGAGAGACTCTATTTCGTAAACCAGTTCAAGGCCGTCGGCTTGCGTGCTCGCAGGCAAACAATCAAGCAATCTCGTAGTTACGGGTTCAGATGGAGCCAATGGAAAGAGCGATCTTAAGCGTTACGTCACTGAAAAAAGGGAGGGTAGATTTCCAAGTCCTACGTGCTTCAAGTACAGTTTGCGATCGGACCCACAGTCCAGATATAATGAAATATTAATAAAGCAGTAAATATGATATTCTATTACATGTGAGTTACAGTATATGTCGTAACTCATTGATTGCAGGGATCGATATTACACAAAAAATAATCATGAAATAAAGTATTTTTCGGGGGGGCGATTTGCGGGCTTGAGAATGTTGTGCTATTAATTCTTAGACCTAACATCACTTTCCTTTATAATAAATGAACAGTAGTGTGTTTTTAATCACATTAGAAGTGCTACGTATATGATTTAACCCCCTTTGCGGGTGCTCTAGAGCACACATGGCCTCTGGGCTCCATTTACGTGTTACGTGTTTGCTCGCGAGTGACCACATAGCACTTTAATAGCTGAATTAAACAATTAGTGATTAGGGGGATGAAAGATCTAAGGATTTCTGTGCCCAAAGTTCAACGTTGCTCTCCACATAGCCTATTCTCGGCCGCCCTGCGCGTTAACACGTAGCTCCAATTTAATATGGCTAATAATACAGAGAGAAGCATTTAAAGTCTAGTGTATAAAGATATAATACAAAGAGAATAGTTTATATTATAGTATGAATAGAAATAGGATTAATACTGAAATCTGATAATATATTCTGTTCTGAAAAAGTAGAAATACAGTAGAGGAACAAGAGATTATGTTCTAGTACAGAGAAAATATCGAGGGAACAGATTATATTCAAGAATGGATACAAGGAGGTGTAATATCAAGAGAAGGGTTTGTATTATAGTATTAAAGTATATAAGCAGTAAAGAGGAAATATTTAATAGACAGAGAGAAAAGTTTATATTCTAGTATGAATTAATAGACTTAAAGTAAAGAGGGTGATATTTTATGTTCTATATGGATGGATGGAGGTATAATGCAGAAATAAGAGATTATATTCTACTGTAGATGGATGAACATACAATATAGAGACAATTATTTATGTCCTAGTATGGTAGCAAACAGTCATAAAAAAAGAGAAAATAGTTAAAATCTTAGTGTAGATAAATATGAATGATAAAAAGAGAAGTATTTATATTCTGAGATGGATGGTTGTAGGAATAATACAGACAGAAAGAAATGCTGTAGCAGGGAAAGAAACTATGGGCCTCATTCAAATGCGATTTGGCCAATTGAATAGGGCTCTATATAAGCACACAGCATATTTTTTTTACAGAGGTTTTTAGTTAGTGAACTTCTATCCAAAAGCAAGGTCTTCACTAACTAAAAGCTTCTGTAAAAAATATGCTCTGTGCCATGAGGCCCTATATGAGATCTTAGCAAGCCAAATAATTCCATGGGACATAAGTGGTTTTATAGGGACGCCATGTGTAAGTGTAGTGTAAGTGTAATCTGTTCAAATTAATTGTTACCATATTATGTTACTGTGTATAAAAATGTATCAATCATCTATAAATATTAGTGCAAAGTTAAGATAAAATGCAGCTATTTAGAACCGAACATAGAAGGAGGTGGTGAATGCCTGAGGTGTGTTTAAGGCTTGTTGTTGTTTGGTTATTCAATTGTGTCCAAATCTCCGTGACGCTATGGATCGCAGCACTCCAGGCAAATCTTGTGCCTGGTTGTGCGTATCCATGATGTTTTCATTGCAAAGATACTGGAGTGGGTGCCAGTTCCATCTCCAGTGGATTACAATCTGTCTGACCTCTTTGCTATGACCTGCCCATCTTTGGTGACCCTACATGGTTTAGCTCACAGATTCAAAGAGGTGCACAAGCCCCTTCACCATGACAAGGTAGCAATCCAGAATATATTTACAGCTACACCTATGTAAATAGTGAAAATGGTCAAATATTGTTTGTCGGCTCAGCATTGAAACAACAAAATCCCACATCAAAATGCTGACATCAGTGGGCATCATCTGATTATAAGACTTTATACTTTTACATAAAGGATGTTACAGTAATAGTTTTATATAAAAAGTATTTTAGTTAGAATGTTACAAAGGATATGTGTCACGAGGATGAACCAGCTGGACTGGCCAATCAATTGATCCCCCTGGTTAGGTCCTCTCCTCCTAGTAATATACTTAGGTGTATTATCTTCCCAGTGAAACCCAGAATACTTCCATGTCCCGTTAAAGGGCCTGTTAATTCAGCACAGCTTGGAACACACCAATGTAATTACTCTCTAATTAAAAACATGTTGAAATACTTTTTGAATTTTTTAAATAGGTGCCTTTTTCACATAAAAAAATCATAAAAGAAGTATCTGTTTACATGAGAAATAGGCATGCCGTCGACAGACTCACAGCAAGAGCTCTGTGCAGAGAGCAGACACAGAAAGATGGTTAACCCTTCACTTGTTCATCTGTGCAGGGAAATGATTGCTGGGAACTTCTAAATATGTTTCTTGTGGGTTAACTGATGGCTGATTACATTAATGAAAGCAGAGAGAACCCATAAATCTTGTTGTCAGCAGATGCAGTTAATAATGAATAGTCAGCAATGTGTCTGTAAACAGACCCATGACTGCAGATTTTTAGGTGTTATTGGTGTAATTAAAAAAGGAATAGATAATTTTAACATAATTGTGTGCTCTTTCACACCATAAAGAGCACTAAGAGTGAGCTAAATGGTCTTTTAACATGGATAATCAGCATAACAAGTCAATGATTAAAAAAACAAACAAACAGACAAAAGGAGTATTCACTGGGAATGAGGATCTACAGACCATAGACAATCCAAACTGGGGAAACCATGGAAATAACAAATCCAATTGTCATGTCCATCTTGTGCTGGCCAGGGGGTAGTTGCCTCAATATAAAGTTTGAGCTTGGAAATAACACAAGTACAATCTAACTGACTTTACAGTGTGTTTTATTATACTGCCTGAGCTTCTGATCCTCCTATCACCCCTTTAGGCTTGATAACACTCGATCACATGATCAAATACCCACCCCCATTCTCCTACACAAGATAGTGTGAGTTTCCTTCCTTACTCCCCTTCCCATTAGTCTATTCCCTCAGAGTGTCACTCACATTCCTATCTAGCCATGGACTTACATTTACATGGGTCCTACTTGTTCAATACATGTTATCATAACTGCCTTTGATTAAACAGAATAAAATAGGCGAAATGGACACCTCAGCCTATTGTGAGGACATTGATTTACATGGCCCTGACTCTGGGCACCCATTTCCTGATGTATTTATAGTTCTATTAAGATATATATATATATATATATATATATATATATATATATATACTAGCTACTTGCCTGTCAAAAATGACAGTACTAAAATGTTAAGCCTGGCAATGCTGTTTGCCACCCAATGTGAGCACCTTTGGCGCTCATTGCGAGTCTCTCCCACTGTCTACTTCCTCCCCTGTGTCTCATTTCCCACCTCCTCTACCTCATTCCATTGTGTCTCATTTCCCCCTCCTCTCCCTTGTGTCTCATTTCCTCCTCCTGTCCCTCCCTTGTGTCTCCTTTCCACCTCCTCTCCCTCCCTTGTGTAGCTGTTCCTTTCCCCCTCCTCTCCCTCCCTTGTGTCTCCTTTCCCCCTCCTCTTGCTCCCTTTTGTCTTCTTTCCCCCCTCCTTTCCCTCCCATGTGTATCCTTTTCCCCCTCCTCTTCCTCCCTTGTGTCTCATTTCCCCTCCTCTCCCTGCCTCCCTTTTGTTTCAATTCCCCCTCTCTCTCCCTTGTGTCTCCTTTCCCCTTCTCCCTCTCCTGTGCCTCATTTCCCCCTTTCCCTTTCCCCCTCTCCCCCCTGTATCTCATTCCCCCCTCTCCCTCCCCTGTGTCTCCTTTCACCCTCTCCCTCCCCAGTGTCTCCCCCCCTCCCTCTCATATACCTCCCTTACCCCTCTCCCTCCCCTGTGTCTCCTTTCCCCACATCTCCCTCCCCTGTGTCTCCTTTCCCCCTCTCTCCCTCTCCTGTTTCTCCTTTCCCCCTCTCCCTCCCTGTGTCTCCTTTCCCCCTCTCCTCCCCTCGTGTTTCCTTTCCCCCTCTCCTCCCCTTGTGTCTCCTTTCCCCCTCTCCCCCCCTTGTGTCTCCTTTCACCCTCTCCCCCCTTGTGTCTCCTTTTCCCCTCTCCCTCCCCTCTGTCTCCTTCCCCCCTCTCACTTCCTTGTGTCTCCGTTCCCCGTTCTCTCCGTCTTTTCTTCTCCTCTGCAGCTCCCGTCCCCCAGCCGGAACTACTTTGTCGATCAAGCCGCACATCGCACAGGTGGGATGCGCATGCACAATGCACGACTTGATCCAGAAAGTAGTTCCAACGGAGCCGCAAAGGAGAGGAGAAGACGGTGAGTGCGGGCTGACAAGCAGGGTTGGGAACCACTTACGGACCATTATTCGCGATGAGCATCAGTGGGGCAGGGGGAGCATTAGTGTGACAACGCCACAAACGTGACCAACGTTCTTGGTCCACAATTATATATGTGATATATAAATATATAAATATATATATACAGTATATATATACATATATATATATATATATATATATATGTAATGCTGTTAACATAACTTGCTGTGTTTCACCAGTGCCAGGCTGGTCCGGAGTGAGAAGTGCTGTACACACCTCCCAGTGCTCTGTCACAGAAGGTGGATTACTACAGTTACAGTTACAACAATGATATACAAGCAGAAAGAGTGTTAAGAAGGGGACCTGGGGAGAGGGGGTAGGAGATCAGAATGGGGGGTATGAAATCAGAATGGGGATCTGGGGGGGGGTAAGAGATCAGAATGGGGGACCTGGGGGGTTGGGGGGTAGGAGATCAGAATGGGGGACCTGGGGGTGGGGTTTAGAAGATGACTCTGATCTCCTACCCCCACCCCCTCAGATCTCTCATTCTGATCTCCTAGACCCCCACCCGCCCAGGTCCCCCATTCTGGTAAAGAATGACACAACGTATTAGCCTGATTTTGAATGTTATGCTAATTTAGGTGGGATTTTCTAGGGGTGTACGCCATCAAATGCAAATGCCAAAAAACATGGGACATTTTGCTAAGCTCAAAGTAAGCTAATTAATGTTTACTTTGGGATATTTTCATGCAAAACATGTTTTCATACACTACTAATTCTCCTCTATCAGATGAACTCATAATCCAGCTCACTTACATATCCCTTGCACTCCCTTTCCTATCATCCATGTAGAATGTCTGATGACTACTCTATGTCCTCTATAATATGATTGGCTATTACATTTACAGACTAATGGATACATCACAACTTGTGTTCCATAAATCCTAAACACATACAGCCTTATTAAATTGCTATTCGGGCCAATTGAAAAGGGCTCTATATAAGCACAGAGCATATTTTTTTTACAGAAGTTTTTAGTTAGTGAAGACCTTGCTTTTGGATAGAAGTTCATTAACTAAAAACTGCTGCAAAAACAAATATGATCTGTGCTTACATAGAGCCATTTTCAATTGGCAGAATTGCACTTTAATAAGGCTGATAATATGTTTACTGATCATAAAGTTTTTTTTTGATGAAAAGCATTTACATTTTCTGGATAGAATCCATAGGCTTTTGAGGCTAACAATGATTTATAAAAAAACTGAAACGTTTAAAATATTTGCAATTCTATTCCAAACATCTACATAATTTAGACAATCTAATAGTAAATGCTCTACTGTCTCTATGTTATTACATGTATCCCATGGACAACTCCTGTTATTGATAATTCTATATTTGAAATTCTTACATTTCCCATGAAACAATTGCCATAATATATGCTGAATCGTTAAGGGTGGTCGTTTAACTACTGTAAGACTATACTATGGTTAGACAATACTAAAGGGTCCAGTTTGGGCGATGTTCTATCCAATACATATTTATAAAGTTATATTCTTAACACTTGTCCAATTTCCCTTTTTGTCATTGAATATGTCCAAACAATTGCAACTGCCTGGATCACTGGATCACATTTGATTGCAAATATCCTGTTATTTGAGTGATTCTCCTAATACCTCCATCTAAAAACCAAAAAAAAAAAATATTGATAACCAACCACTCCACTTTGTTTTTGGTCAACATGTAATATCCCTGCACAAAAGATTTAACCTGTTTCTCCAAAATATCTTGAAGTTCTGATTACTTAAACTTATCATAGCTTTTTCAAGTGGTGGATATATAAAACTCAAGTAAACAAAGATGGGCAGCAAAAAACATTTAACAATCTTAATTCTTTTGATCTCATGACCTTTGTTTTACAATTATTATATTTTTTCTTCCTAATTGAGCTCCCCAGATTCAGAGTTATTACATTTAAATCCCAGGATACTATCATTGTCACTGTAAGCTTCTATACCTGGAGGAAGTACAAGCTTTTGGGAATTTTAGGTATCTGAATATTTCCCTTACTCCAAAAGTAGACTTTGGGATGGATTTCTAGAATTCACAAAAGCCAATTAATCACTAGCAAAGCCAACACACTTTACATGGATCATTTTTATTTTTTATTGATCTCAGTTATCCTCAAGAATGAATCAACAGAAAAAACATACAATTAGGAACTAACACCCCTGATGTAACCCTGATCTTATGGGAAAACTTTCTCTAATCCATCCATATATAATTGGTTTCTCCTCAGTATTCCTATAGAGAGCTATCAGTTAGGACACAAACTTTCCTGATAATCCCTACTTTTCTAACACAGAGAGAATATACAAATGATTAACATGATCAAGTGCTTTTCCTGATCTTGTCTCACCATATACCCAATTCAAGCTCCTCTTTTTGCTTGCTCAAACATCTCTCACTGAAATAAGAGTTACCAGTCTGTCTCCCCCGTATACCCCAGGACTGGTCAGGACTTATAAATGACTCAGATATAGAACTCAAATGAACACACAGGATTATATTATCTGTATTTAGTAAAGCGACTGGGCACAAATGTTTTTATATCTCTTCTATCACACTTTTAAAACATTATTACCCGTATTAACTGAGATTGTGAAAATAACAAACCTGTATCATTCAGTATAACATTAAATACCTAACATATAATTGTGCTAAGCAAATTGCTAAATAAACTAGATGTTAACCCATCAGAACTGGGAATGTTCCTCTTCCCCAGACACTTAATAGCTGCCTGTACATTTGATACAGTGATTGGGTCCTCCATGGTGGTGCTAAGACCTAAACTCCAGTTTGAGGTTTCTGTTTGAGAAAGAGACCGGTGGGGCTATCTGGAAGTCTGCTTGGAAGAGGAACTTCACAAGACAAAGAACCTGGTTGACCAGATGTTACAACAGCAAGGGCACCAGAAGGCTAATACAAATGGCCAGAAATCAGAGCTTCTAGAACAGAGAAGGGATTTGTTTGGATTACTGGAGGACCATGGACTGATAACCATGCTGGAGGAGCTGGGGAAGGAAGAAATTATCCTGGCAGACCAGTATGAATAGTGGGTAATCCTGATATTAGAACCTGCTGGCCCTCCTACTTCCAGTTGTAGCTACCGGAAGTGTCGCTGTTCTGGGGTTACAACTAGGGGGTCTACCAGGACACCTTTGTCTGCCAGTTCCAACAAAGTCACCCCTTCTGCAGTTGCAGAAGGATGAGGAAGGACTACTGACTCATAATGCCCCATCCCCCAGAGCCCCAAGCAGCAGCTGGTTACTTAGACACTGGAGACTGTGTAGACTGTTGGTTACCCTCAACCCCAACAAAAGGACAATTAAGAGCAGTTTAGCTAGAGAAGGCTACACTAGCAAGAAGAAGGGAGAAGTTTGACTGTAGAGGTGTTAAAATGCTATAGGTCCTGGGTTGGCAATAGTTAATACTGTGTGCTGTTACATAATATTGTGTAATTTCCCCTCAGTTTTTAAAATGTTGAGTCATGTCCACATGGACGTTGGGACTATTGCAACCATGATGGCATGGCTAGGGTTAAATATGTTTTAATGCTTCTTTACTGCTAGGTAATATTTAATTCATGTAAAAGTAACCTGTGTAAAAGTTGAATATGTTCATGTTTGATCTTGAAATATTGAATTTTCCTTGGTAATCAGTTAAAAAAGGGTTGGTGAGATGAGATTAGTCTTTATTGACCTCACCATTCACTTAAAGGGACAATTATATGTTTAGACATATAGCTGTAGAAGGCACATACACAGTCAGACATGATGTCTCCGCCATTGTTCTGACTGCTGACCCCCTGGATCGCTGGGATCAATGAAGGGATTAGGCTAGCAGTCAGCCTGGCTCCTGGCCTGCGGGGATAATCAGGGAGGATAACATAATTTGATGAACAGCTCCTCCTTGTGGCCCAGAGTATGGACTGTGGGAATTGTTTCCCATGTTTATCGAAAGGTTGTGATTGGTTCCTGTTTTCTATAAATATACTGTACTGTTCCCATTAAAGTAATGCTCTCCTTGACTCTACATAAACATGGTGTACAGTATCTCACAAAGGTAAGTACACCCCTCACATGTTTGTAAATATTTTATTATATCTTTTCATGTGACAACACTGAAGAAATTACACTCTGCTACAATGTAAAGTAGTAAGTGTAAAGCCGGTATAACGGTGTAAATTTGCTGTCCCCTCAAAATAATTCAACACACAGCCATTGATGTCTAAACCGTTGGCAACAAAAGTGAGTACACCCCTAAAGTGGAAATGTCCAACTTGGGCCCAAAGTGTCAATATTTCCTGTGGCCACCATTATTTTCCAGCACTGCCTTAACCCTCATGGGCATGGAGTTTACCAGAGCTTCATGGGTTGCCACTAGAGTCCTCTTCCAATCCTTCATAATGACATGCCAGTGCTGGTGGATGTTAGAGACCTTGCACTCCCTCATCTTCCTTTTGAGGATGCCCCACAGATGCTCAATAGGGTTTAGGTTTGGAGACATGCTTGGCCAGTCCATTACCTTTACCTTCAGCTTCTTTAGCAAGGCAGTGGTCATCTTGGAGGTTTGTTTGGGGTGGTTATCATGTTGGAATACTGCCCTGCAGCCCAGTTTCTGGAAGGGAGGGGATCATGCCCTGCTTCAGTATGTCACAGTACATGTTGGCATTCATGGTTCCCTCAATGAACTGTAGCTCTCCAGTGCTGACAGCACTCATGTAGGCCCAGACCAAACATATACTGTATACACATATGTCTATATGTGTATAAATATTTTCTATAATATTTTGTGTTGATTCCCCCATATGCATTTACCTGATGATGTCAGATTCTGCCTACACTTTCTGTGCATCTATGTTTACTTTCAAACTGAGGATTTCATCTCATCAGTGTTTTTGTGCACTTTGTGCCTTATCCGTTTATCTGTAATTTAGGGATTATTTAAACTACCTTTCCTCAGTATAGATGTCTACTTTTGGTAGGAGTGCAAGGTCTCTAACATCCACCAGCTCTGTGATGTCATCATGGAGGAGTGGAAGAGGACTCCAGTGGCAACCTGTGAAGCTCTGGTGAACTCCATGAGAGTTAAGGCAGTGCTGGAAAATAATGGTGGCCCCACAAACAATTTACACTTTGGGACCAATTTGGACATTTCCACTTAGGGGTGTACTCACTTTTGTTGCCAACGGTTTAGACATTAATGGCTGTGTGTTCAGTTATTTTAGGGGACAGCAAATTTACACTGTTATACAGGCTGTACACTTACTAATTTACATTGTAGCAGAGCGTCATTTCTACAGTGTTGCCACATGAAAAGATATAATAACATATTTACAAAAATGTGAAGGGTGTACTCACTTTTGTGAGATACTGTATGTTATACTAGAGGGAAGGCTTTTGTTATTTTAGTGAGCTAATCACTTGCTGGTATCCTGATTTTCCTGCTAGGTCCTATCTTAAATTGACCATCACATGCTCTTGTGTCGCTGTATCCTGATGACTGATGTTCCTGAGCTGAAGAAGCAGACTGGGAGCTAAGATATCCAAATCCTCACCATTCAGGGGTTGTTCCTGTAAGCTAAAGCAGGAGGGTTTGGTGATCTATAGGGTCCCCTCACCCCTGGGTCATAGCAATTATCACATATGCATCTATGTCCTAATGCCCATTACAACATTCATATAACATTTTGCGCAGGGAAAATGCTTTCTGGGCTCTTCTTTTAAAGGGTCTAGTTGCCTAGACAACCTTACATGATCATTAGATTGCTGTATGTATAAGAATTGGGGAGGTTGGATCAGTTTAAATGGATATGATAATTTATGTCTCTGAAATAGTTCTGTGTTAAAGAGCATGTGGTGTCAAGGCCAAATTTGCTTTAGGTAGAGTACACAGGTGTCTATGGGAAACAGTCTGCACTGAATACTGAAGTTCCTATGGCTTACACAGATCCAAATCCTTTCTTTGAATTATGGCTGAATTATGCTGGTCATGAAGACATTTCCTCTCTTTTCCTATTGCAATTTGAGATATATCAAGTACAGGCACAATAACTGCAATTCCCACAATTCCATATACATGACTATGAGGTCAGTCAGTCTTCTAGGGGTAGGCCTCTGTACTGAGATTATCTATGTAAGACAGTGACAGTCAGATCACAGTTGAGAAAAAGCTGAGAGCTGGAATACTTACACCAAATATCAGGAGGAATGTATGGCCTACATGAAGTAATTATGTTCTGTAACCCTCTTGCTGCTATTATATTGAATTAAATTAACTTAAATCCACTTATGCTATGCTTTGTTTTACTTTCTACCTTTCTTTTACACATGGTTTATTTTTTCTTCTTTCACTTTTGTCTTTTGGCTGGTTCACATTTCAACTTATATATTCTTTAATATATTGCAATAGAAAAAAAATTGTGGCATATTGTACTATATTGCAAATTGTGTGAATTCTGGGCATCTAATGAACACACATTTTGATAAGAAATCTATGTATTTCTATGGCATTGTATCTTCCTATATGGCTATCTCTTTGCTCTCACGTGATTCTTTCTCCTCACTTTACATGGCTGCCCTGTTCTTTCCCTTATTTCGGTATATGTAATCTTTATTTATTGAAATTTTAATAAGATGTTTGTACATAATAACATTTACATTGAGTATTGATATGTGAGAGTATTTAACTATTGTATTTTATATTTTGGTTTAATTGGGATAATATAGCTAATCTATTATCACTATTTTTAATATAGAGAATGATCACTGTAGATGAAAACATTTTTTATCACTAATATACATTAATATTAGCACTTTTTCTTATTCGTTAAAACACTGACAGTACTGATTTTTTACATTGTGTATACTACTCTGTTTTTGTGAGTGGTTTCTCATTTTTGAGCTGAGGTCTCTTTATTTGCAATGTTGCTCTTTGAAGCCTTACTATCAAATTGTCTTCACAATTAAAAAAAAAAAAGACTAAAAACCAGATCCTCATATAACTAGTGAGTAATACCCCACCATAATGAATATAGCCATAATTCCTTGATTTAATATCTAAAGTAAAATAACCTACAGATTCTAGATTACCAGGTAAGGTACATAGAGAGTCACTGATTTTTTGATAATGTACAATATAACATTTTTCCATATTAGCAGGAAATTGCATGCCACCTTAGGAACCATGGAGGACTGTTTGCAAACCAAATAAAAAATTCTCAGATGTCCCTCATTAACCATCTTTAGTAAAAAAAATAATATATATATATATATATATATATATACACACACAAAGAAATAAAAACACGTAGTAACTTGCTCAAAATTTTAATATACAGTATTTTTTAAATATATACATGCATATCATAGGATGTGATAATTTAATATAGATTTGGAGTAAGTGCAGGGATAACCACCGCCAAAAAGAAAATAAATTAAAGTAAAGTAAGGAGATTTTTTACAATCCAGTAAAACAAACTTAGAAACATCAGCTTGTTCAGAACAGATGGAGACAATAAGTGAGACATAATCATACTGTTGTGATTATCCTAGTTTGGTGCAAACCATTTGGATCTGCACATGGATACCCGCTGGTCAGGTAATCCCATAAGATATAACAGTATTAATTAACAATCTTTACAAGATATCAGGTTTTATAGAATGACCATTAATACATATTATTGAAGGTGACCTGCTATCTGTTTTGGTGACTCAGTTACTAGTTTATCTTTTCCATTTTGTGCCTGAGCCTCCTTTCCATTTATTCCATTAATGACTGAGCTGACAATGCTGTCCAGCTTACTAGGTTGTTTGTTTCCCGATTTTTCTTTGCTGCTTTCTTCCTTAGACTCTTGTTGGTTCTTTGGTGAATTCTTAGAATCAGAAACAGGTTTCTGTTTTGGTGACTCAGTTACTAGTTTATCTTTTCCATTTTGTGTCTGAGCCTCCTTTCCATTTATTCCATTAATGACTGAGCTGACAATGCTGTCCAGCTTACTAGGTTGTTTGCTTCCAGATTTTTCTTTGCTGCTTTCTTCCTTAGACTCTTGTTGGTTTGTTGGTGAATTCTTAGAATCTGAAACAGGCTTCTGTTTCAGTGACTCAGTTACTAGTTTATCTTTTCCATTTTGTGTCTGAGCTTCCTTTCCATTTATTCCATTAATGGCTGAGCTGACAATGCTGTCCAACTTACTAGGTTGTTTGTTTCCCGAATTTTCTTTGCTGCTTTCTTCCTTTGACTCTTGTTGGTTCTTTGTTGAATTCTTAAAATCAGAAACAGGTTTCTGTTTTGGTGACTCAGTTACTAGTTTACCTTTTCCATTTTGTGCCTGAGCTTCATTTCCATTTATTCCATTAATGGCTGAGCTGACAATGCTGTCCAACTTACTAGGTTGTTTGTTTCCCGATTTTTCTTTGCTGCTTTCTTCCATAGACTCTTGTTGATTCTTTGGTGAATTCTTAGAATCTGAAACAGGCTTCTGTTTTGGTGACTCAGTTACTAGTTTATCTTTTCCATTTTGTGTCTGAGCCTCCTTTCCATTTATTCCATTAATGACTGAGCTGACAATGCTGTCCAGCTTACTAGGTTGTTTGTTTCCAGATTTTTCTTTTCTGCTATCTTCCTTAGACTCTTGTTGGTTCTTTGGTGAATTCTTAGAATCTGAAACAGGCTTCTGTTTTGGTGACTCCGTTACTAGTTTATCTTTTCCATTTTGTGTCTGAGCCTCCTTTCCATTTATTCCATTAATGACTGAGCTGACAATGCTGTCCAGCTTACTAGGTTGTTTGCTTCCAGATTTTTCTTTGCTGCTATCTTCCTTAGACTCTTGTTGGTTCTTTGGTGAATTCTTAGAGACTGAAACAGGCTTCTGTTTTGGTGACTCCGTTACTAGTTTATCTTTTCCATTTTGTGTCTGAGCCTCCTTTCCATTTATTCCATCATTGACTGAGCTGTCAATGCTGTCCAACTTACTAGGTTGTTTGCTTCCAGATTTTTCTTTGCTGTTATCTTCCTTAGACTCTTGATGGTTCCTGGGTGAATTCTTAGAATCTGAAACAGGTTTCTGTTTTGGTGACTCAGTTACTAGTTTATCTTTCCCATTTTGTGTCTCAGCCTCCTTTCCATTTATTCCATTAATGACTGAACTGACAATGCTGTCCAGCTTAATAGGTTGTTTGCTTCCAGATTTTTCTTTGCTGCTATCTTCCTTAGACTCTTGTTGGTTCTTTTGTGAATTCTTAGAATCTGAAACAGGCTTCTGTTTTGGTGACTCAGTTACTAATTTAGCTTTTCCGTTTTGTGTCTGAGCCTCCTTTCCATTTATTCCATCATTGACTGAGCTGTCAATGCTGTCCAACTTACTAGGTTGTTTGCTTCCAGATTTTTCTTTGCTGTTATCTTCCTTAGACTCTTGATGGTTCCTGGGTGAATTCTTAGAATCTGAAAAAGGTTTCTGTTTTGGTGACTCAGTTACTAGTTTATCTTTCCCATTTTTTGTCTGAGCCTCCTTTCCATTTATTCCATTAATGACTGAGCTGACAATGCTATCCCACTTACTAGGTTGTTTGTTTCCAGATTTTTCTTTGCTGCTATCTTCCTTAGACTCTTGTTGGTTCATTTGTGAATTCTTAGAATCTGAAACAGGCTTCTGTTTTGGTGACTCAGTTACTAGTTTATTTTTTCCATTTTGGGTCTGAGCCTCCTTTCCATTTATTCCATCATTGAATGAGCTGTCAATGCTGTCCAACTTACTAGGTTGTTTGCTTCCAGATTTTTCTTTGCTGCTATCTTCCTTAGACTCTTGTTGGTTCTTTGGTGAATTCTTAGAATCTGAAACAGGCTTCTGTTTTGGTGACTCAGTTACTAGTTTATCTTTTCCATTTTGTGTCTGAGCTTCCTTTTCATTTATTCCATTAATGGCTGAGCTGACAATGCTGTCCAACTTACTAGGTTGTTTGCTTCCAGATTTTTCTTTGCTGCTATCTTCCTTAGACTCTTGTTGGTTCTTTGGTGAATTCTTAGAATCTGAAACAGGCTTCTGTTTTGGTGACTCAGTTACTAGTTTATCTTTTCCATTTTGTGTCTGAGCCTCCTTTCCATTTATTCCATTAATGACTGAGCTGACAATGCTGTCCAGCTTACTAGGTTGTTTGCTTCCAGATTTTTCTTTGCTGCTATCTTCCTTAGACTCTTGTTGGTTCTTTGGTGAATTCTTAGAGACTGAAACAGGCTTCTGTTTTGGTGACTCCGTTACTAGTTTATCTTTTCCATTTTGTGTCTGAGCCTCCTTTCCATTTATTCCATCATTGACTGAGCTGTCAATGCTGTCCAACTTACTAGGTTGTTTGCTTCCAGATTTTTCTTTGCTGTTATCTTCCTTAGACTCTTGATGGTTCCTGGGTGAATTCTTAGAATCTGAAACAGGTTTCTGTTTTGGTGACTCAGTTACTAGTTTATCTTTCCCATTTTTTGTCTGAGCCTCCTTTCCATTTATTCCATTAATGACTGAGCTGACAATGCTGTCCAGCTTACTAGGTTGTTTGCTTCCAGATTTTTCTTTGCTGCTATCTTCCTTAGACTCTTGTTGGTTCTTTTGTGAATTCTTAGAATATGAAACAGACTTCTGTTTTGGTGACTCAGTTACTAGTTTATCTTTTCCATTTTGGTTCTGAGCCTCCTTTCCATTTATTCCATCATAGACTGAGCTGTCAATGCTGTCCAACTTACTAGGTTGTGTGCTTCCAGATTTTTCTTTGCTGTTATCTTCCTTAGACTCTTGTTGGTTCTTTGGTGAATTCTTAGAATCTGAAACAGGCCTCTTTTTTGGTGACTCAGTTACTAGTTTATCTTTTGTATTTTGTGTCTGAGCCTCCTTTCCATTTATTCCATTAATGACTGAGCTGACAATGCTATCCCACTTACTAGGTTGTTTGTTTCCAGATTTTTCTTTGCTGCTATCTTCCTTAGACTCTTGTTGGTTCTTTTGTGAATTCTTAGAATCTGAAACAGGCTTCTGTTTTGGTGACTCAGTTACTAGTTTATCTTTTCCATTTTGGTTCTGAGCCTCCTTTCCATTTATTCCATCATAGACTGAGCTGTCAATGCTGTCCAACTTACTAGGTTGTGTGCTTCCAGATTTTTCTTTGCTGTTATCTTCCTTAGACTCTTGTTGGTTCTTTGGTGAATTCTTAGAATCTGAAACAGGCCTCTTTTTTGGTGACTCAGTTACTAGTTTATCTTTTGTATTTTGTGTCTGAGCCTCCTTTCCATTTATTCCATTAATGACTGAGCTGACAATGCTATCCCACTTACTAGGTTGTTTGTTTCCAGATTTTTCTTTGCTGCTATCTTCCTTAGACTCTTGTTGGTTCTTTTGTGAATTCTTAGAATCTGAAACAGGCTTCTGTTTTGGTGACTCAGTTACTAGTTTATTTTTTCCATTTTGGGTCTGAGCCTCCTTTCCATTTATTCCATCATTGACTGAGCTGTCAATGCTGTCCAACTTACTAGGTTGTTTGCTTCCAGATTTTTCTTTGCTGTTATCTTCCTTAGACTCTTGATGGTTCCTGGGTGAATTCTTAGAATCTGAAACAGGCCTCTTTTTTGGTGACTCAGTTACTAGTTTATCTTTTCCATTTTGTGTCTGAGCCTCCTTTCCATTTATTCCATTAATGACTGAGCTGTCAATGCTGTCCAACTTACTAGGTTGTTTGTTTCCAGATTTTTCTTTGCTGTTATCTTCCTTAGACTCTTGATGGTTCCTGGGTGAATTCTTAGAATCTGAAACAGGTTTCTGTTTTGGTGACTCAGTTACTAGTTTATCTTTCTCATTTTGTGTCTGAGCCTCCTTTCCATTTATTCCATTAATGACTGAGCTGACAATGCTGTCCAGCTTACTAGGTTGTTTGCTTCCAGATTTTTCTTTGCTGCTATCTTCCTTAGACTCTTGTTGGTTCTTTTGTGAATTCTTAGAATATGAAACAGACTTCTGTTTTGGTGACTCAGTTACTAGTTTATCTTTTCCATTTTGGTTCTGAGCCTCCTTTCCATTTATTCCATCATAGACTGAGCTGTCAATGCTGTCCAACTTACT
Source organism: Discoglossus pictus (assembly GCA_027410445.1). NCBI lineage: Eukaryota > Metazoa > Chordata > Amphibia > Anura > Alytidae > Discoglossus > Discoglossus pictus. The sequence goes on from CM050175.1 coordinate 25,140,532, forward strand.
AGGTTGTGTGCTTCCAGATTTTTCTTTGCTGTTATCTTCCTTAGACTTTTGTTGGTTCTTTGGTGAATTCTTAGAATCTGAAACAGGCTTCTGTTTTGGTGACTCAGTTACTAGTTTATCTTTCTCATTTTGTGTCTGAGCCTCCTTTCCATTTATTCCATTAATGACTGAGCTGACAATGCTGTCCAGCTTACTAGGTTGTTTGCTTCCAGATTTTTCTTTGCTGCTATCTTCCTTAGACTCTTGTTGGTTCTTTTGTGAATTCTTAGAATCTGAAACAGGCTTCTGTTTTGGTGACTCAGTTACTAGTTTATTTTTTCCATTTTGGGTCTGAGCCTCCTTTCCATTTATTCCATCATTGACTGAGCTGTCAATGCTGTCCAACTTACTAGGTTGTTTGCTTCCAGATTTTTCTTTGCTGTTATCTTCCTTAGACTCTTGATGGTTCCTGGGTGAATTCTTAGAATCTGAAACAGGCCTCTTTTTTGGTGACTCAGTTACTAGTTTATCTTTTCCATTTTGTGTCTGAGCCTCCTTTCCATTTATTCCATTAATGACTGAGCTGACAATGCTATCCAACTTACTAGGTTGTTTGTTTCCAGATTTTTCTTTGCTGTTATCTTCCTTAGACTCTTGATGGTTCCTGGGTGAATTCTTAGAATCTGAAACAGGTTTCTGTTTTGGTGACTCAGTTACTAGTTTATCTTTCTCATTTTGTGTCTGAGCCTCCTTTCCATTTATTCCATTAATGACTGAGCTGACAATGCTGTCCAGCTTACTAGGTTGTTTGCTTCCAGATTTTTCTTTGCTGCTATCTTCCTTAGACTCTTGTTGGTTCTTTTGTGAATTCTTAGAATCTGAAACAGGCTTCTGTTTTGGTGACTCAGTTACTAGTTTATCTTTTCCATTTTGGTTCCGAGCCTCCTTTCCATTTATTCCATCATTGACTGAGCTGTCAATGCTGCCCAACTTACTAGGTTGTTTGCTTCCAGATTTTTCTTTGCTGTTATCTTCCTTAGACTCTTGTTGGTTCTTTGGTGAATTCTTAGAATCTGAAACAGGCTTCTGTTTTGGTGACTCAGTTACTAGTTTATCTTTCTCATTTTGTGTCTGAGCCTCCTTTCCATTTATTCCATTAATGACTGAGCTGACAATGCTGTCCAGCTTACTAGGTTGTTTGCTTCCAGATTTTTCTTTGCTGCTATCTTCCTTAGACTCTTGTTGGTTCTTTTGTGAATTCTTAGAATCTGAAACAGGCTTCTGTTTTGGTGACTCAGTTACTAGTTTATCTTTTCCATTTTGGGTCTGAGCCTCCTTTCCATTTATTCCATCATTGACTGAGCTGTCAATGCTGTCCAACTTACTAGGTTGTTTGCTTCCAGATTTTTCTTTGCTGTTATCTTCCTTAGACTCTTGATGGTTCCTGGGTGAATTCTTAGAATCAGTTCCAGGCTTCTGTTTTGGTGATTCAGTGACAAGTTTGTCTTTCCTGTTGGGGGTCTGAGCTTCCTTTCCATTTAGGCCATTTAATACTGAGCTAACAATGTTGTCCAGTGGGCTTGACTGTTTGTTTCCAGATTTTTCTTTGCTGCTATCTTCCTTGGACTCATTTTGGTTCTTTGGTGAATTCTTAGAATTTGTCACAGGCCTCTGTTTTGGTGACTCAGTTACTAGTTTATCCTTTCCATTTATTCCATTGATGACTGAGCTCACAATGCTGTCCATCTTACTTGACAGTTTGCTTCCAGATTTCTCTTTGCTGTTTTCTTCTTTAGACTCTTTCTGATTCTTAGGTGAATTCTTAGGTTCAGTCACCGACTTCTCTTTCGTTGGCGCAGTCACTAGTTTATCTTTTACATTTGGGGTTTGAACTTCATTTCCATTATGATTCTTAGTGACTGATCTAATATTGCTGTTCAATGCATTTGTATATCTCTCTTTTGAACCTTCTTTGGTGCTTGTTCCTCTGTTTTCTTGATGATTTTTTATTGTACTCTTAGATTTGGTCATTGGTATCTCTTTCTGATTTGGTGATTCAGTCACTAGCTTGTCTTTTATATTATGGATCTTTTCATTTGTACCATTAATGATTAAGTTGACAATGCTCTCCATTTTATTTGGCTCTTTCTGTTTAGAATTGTCTTGACTGCTATCTTCTTTAGACTCTTCTTGATGATTCTTGCTTTGAGTCTTAAACTCAGTTACAGGTAGTTTGTTTTTTGAGTTTTGGGTTTTAGCTTCCTCTCCATTAGGCCTCTTGGAGACCAAAGGAATATTTATGTCCCTTTCATTTGACTTGTTTTCTCTAGAAATCTCTTGGCTGCTATTTTCTTTAGACTCTTGATGAATCTTCTTTGAATTGTTAGATTTAGTTACAGGTTTCTCTTTCTGTTTAGGCGACTCATTTACAAAATTATCTTTTGAGTTTTTGCTTTCCATTTCCCTTTGTTTTGGACTTTTAGTGACTAATCTACTATTTTTGTCCAAAATATTTGATTCTCTCTCTTTAGAATCTTCTTTGCTGCTTTTTCCTCTATCCTCATGCCAATTCTGTATTTCACTGTTAGATTTGGTCACTGGTTTCACTTTCTGTTTTGGAGACCCAGTTACTAGTTTATCTCTTGAATTTTGTGTCTTCCCATTAGTACCATTGACAATTAAGTTGAAGATGTTGTCTATTTTATTTGGTACTCTCTCTTTAGAGTTTTCTTGGCTGTTATCTTCTTTAGACTTTTGTTGAAGCTGCTTTGAACTCTTAGATTCAGACACAAGTTTCTCTTTCTGTCTAGGTGAGACATTCACTTGTTTATCTGTTGAGTTTTTGGTTTGAACTTCTTTTCCATTAGGGCTCTTAGTAACTAATTTAACATTTCTATCCCTTTCTTTTGATTTGTTTTCTTCAAATTGCTGATTTTTATCTTGACTCTTAAGTTCAGTTACTGTTTCCTGTTTCTGTTTGGGTGGCTTCGTCACTTGTTTTCCTTTTTCATTAAAAGTTTGAATTTCCTTTCCATTCAGACTTTTAGTGGTGGCAGATTCTTTTTGTTTAGGAAACTTAGTTACTAGTGACTCTTTTGTGTCCTGATCTTTAGGCGTTTTTTCAACCTTAATACCTTTTTGATTTAGTTCATTTGAAGATTTATGTATTTGTTTATTCCATTCGCCATCCTCTCTTGAGTTTTTGTGTGTTTGGTTTGTTCTATTGTCTTTAGCTCTTTGATTAAATTCATGAGATTCTCCAGAATCACTACTGTCTTTATTTAATTCTGGGCTATTGTGTTCCTCTGAGCTCTTTTTAATGGTTCCGTAGCACTGAGTATTGGCACAGGAACAACTCTTGACATCAAGGTAAGAATATTGCATCATTTTCCCTGATGGACATTTTAAATTGATTGTCTTCTTCTCAGTTTTTGTCTCTTGACAACAGCTGCACTTGTGCTCGAAGGTCTGTGTTTTTATTGAAATCCTTAAAAAAAGTATGCAAAGTGAGTCATCTATTGTATAGAGGTCTGGTAATACTATAGTCTTACATGTGTATATATATATATATATATATATATATATATATATATATATATATACAGTAATGTAGCTAGGGTTACCAGCTGCCGCCCACTCCTGCACAGTTCCCCCTGGCTCGCTCCCTGCCCCTGCTTTTTCCCCTTCCAAGTCCTATGGAGGAGGGGGAGGAGCCACCAAGGGGAGGGGTCAAAAGAGGGAGAAGCGTCCAGACCAGGTGCAAGCGAAGTGGGGAGGGGGAAGAGATAAGGGGGACAGGTTAGAGACAAAAAGAGAAAGAGGGAGAGAGAGAGAGAAAAAGGGAGAGAGAGAGAGAGAGAAAAAGAAAGAAAGAAAGAAAGAAAGAAAGGGGGGGAGAGAAAGAGAAAGAAAGGGGGGAGAGAAAGAGGGAGATTGAGGGAGAGAAAGAAAGAGGGATAGAGGGAGAAAGGGTGAGAGGGAGAAAGAGGGGGTGAGAGAGGGAGAGAGAAAGAGGGGAAAGAGGGAATGAGAGAAAGAGAGGGGGAGGGACAGGGAAAAGGCATGGAGAGGGGGAGAGACAGAAAGAGGGAGAGAGAAAGAGAAGGAGAGAGAGACATAGAAAGAGAGAGGGAAAGACAGAAAGGAAGAGGGAGAAAGAGAGAGAAGGGAGGGAAAGAGAGAGAAGAGAAAGCAGGGGAGAGAGAAGGGGATATATATAATGCTTGCTAGTGGCAGGGGAGGGGGGCAAACTCAGCGACAGCCCTGGTCGGCAAGAGCTCTAGCTACATATATATATATATATATATATATATATATATATATATATATATATATAGTATATATGTATAGTAGACATATGTGAATTATTTATCAACCTTACATTTCATAAATAATTAATATTTATTAAATTTGTAATTATATACTGTTTTCCAGTCTACCATTTCAAATAACAACCATAAAGTCGCATATGTACTTTATACTCACATGGAAAAACTAGGACAGTTTCCTTGGCAAGATGACATCACAACAGGTGAGACTGAAGTGCAACCATTTTGAAGGATGATGTTCTTTATCTTTGTTATCTTGCACTTTGTGGGTTCCTGGACACCTGTGAGAAATAACAGTGACATGTCTTATTAAATAAGCTTTACAAATTTATAAAAGCACAAAAGAATATAACATCTCTTCACTTATTTGTTAATTTTGCTTATTTTCAAATGTAACTTAAAACGTAGATAACAAATAAAGAATAATATTAAGAAATATTATACTGGATCTAAACTACATCTGTTAAGATACTGCTTTGTGTACCCATGAACTTTTGAGAAACTATTGGCACCTGAAAATGCATTACACCTTAATACCCCATAACAAAATGACATTGATTCCTCTATATAGGATATTGAGATATGCATATTTTTTTAAAAGATGAGAGATACTTACACATTAAGCAGCAACCGCTTTGGTCTTTTTCAATAGTTCCCTGAAAAGTGAAGAAAATATTTGAGTCTATACACATATTCCAAAATAAGACAATAGCTGTCATTGGTTTGTAATCTAAGACTCATATTTAGCAAAGGTTCTTAATTATTTTGACTAGGATAGCCAGGAAGGACATGTAATATGGTTTCTCATTCAACACTATACCTTTCAGGGGTTATTTTAGCAATGTCTATGTGAGTATAAGTAGAAGAAATCTATTTATGTGTACAGAAAACATATGGTGATGGGTCAGGTACTCACCGGGACACATTCATCAATGTTGATTCGTGGACAGGATTTCTTCAAGGCCACAATCATTAAATTGTTCTTGTGCATTACACACTCATACTGAGTACAGCTTTCTCCAGGAGGAGACCAGACCTCCCCAGGCTATGCGGTAACAAACATAGATATTTTATTAGTAACAATATCACATATATAACTTCACTTACAAAATTAGGTTAGGAGGGGTTACAACCAGCAGCTAAAGTGACTTCACTAAAGCTACAACATCGTAATAGTGAATATTTCTCAGGTCATACTAATCCATGTATATAGTGGTTATGAGCGTGCATTGTGGTCTCATTTGTATGTCCCCGCCCAGTTTTCCCAGAGTGCAGTGCATCAACTGTATTTGTGAAAAATCTGAGCAGGAAATAAGTTTATTAACTTATTTTTTAGACATTCAAATAGAATCACTAATGTACTATTAATTGTTTGTACTACTGTACTCTGTACGGCGGAGGGCTTCTATCACTCTTCAGCCCAACATGTGTGAAACAATATATATATAAATATATATATATATAATAATTAATATAATTATATTAATTAAATCACTACATTGTTCCATACTTCAACTAGGGACATACTCCTCATTTACTGAACGTTCCATACCTACTCTATGGAAATATTTCCTAGTCTTTTAGCATGCATACGTTGCTACACCTGACTTGCTATTCCCAAAAAATAATAGGTATATTCATTGTGTATTCATTACTGATAAATTAACAGTTGACTCATCTTATTCTGTCTCCTCTCCCTCTAGTGACTTATTTTAATGTCTCTGCTATTTTTGAGTACTAATACTCTATGATACATTTTGTACTAACCTTCAGCAGATAAGTGGAATTTACAGGTGCGTAAGCAGAGTTCTCAGGTGGGGTAGGCTTAGTAGATGTGTAAGATCTTCCAGTTGGATAAGTAGGGTTCACAGGTATGGAAGCAGAGCTCTCTGGATGATAAGTGGCATTCGCAGGTGGGTAAGCAGAGTTTCCAGGTGGATAGTTGGTGCTTGCGGGTAGGTAGGAGAGATTTTGTGGGAGTTCCATGACACAGTGTGTTTGTACACATGTACCACAGCATTGGCCTGGGATCTCCTGATACTCCGACCCCTATAGAAGACAACTCTTTAGACAAAGTCCAATAAACCTCATGTCTGTCATAACACATTATAACATTAGACCTTACCTGCTCACACTGCTTTTTACATGAAACTGGTCTGCAGGTAATGGGGTGCAGGCCTGACATGTCAGTCATTGTACTGTCACACATGCACTCGTCACAGGCATTGTAGGCAGTAACAATGGCCCCAGGCTAAATTGAAAAAACAGAGATATTTATGAATATATTTAATTAATAGTTCACAATCAACTTTTGGAAAACAACGTTTGTTCTGTTATACTCCAAAAATAATGCTGATGGACCAGCTACAATGGCTTTAAAGTTTTGTCTGGTCAATAATCATATTATAATGTTATGTATTTGTATGTCTGATCTCCCTCTCCTCCCAACTGAATGACAAAACAGAATAAAGTTTGGCTAAATTTCACATGACCCAGATACTTATGAGTATAAAATCAACGATGCTTGGGAAACACTAGGGTTCCATGGAACCTCAATGGGTTATAAGTATCCTAATCACACAGTCTTGTCTTGTGAGAGGAGGCCATATATATGCACCTCTCAATTTGTCAATTGATGAAGCTGGAGGAACCCTGAAATTGCACACTAAATATATTTTGGCATTATTAAATGTGTATATAATCTGGTATTCCATGTTAGCTACTATCTACCTTTGATAATGTGAGTAAACGTGAGTTTGCAAAGATAAACATAGAGTATCAGTTGCTTTACCTGAAATTCTGTACCATTCTGGACACACACATCTTTGGGCTCTGCAGAGAAGATAGATGCAATATATATTGTATAAATTAGTTTCTTAGCACCTCACTGTCGCAGAAATTATTTTGTAATATTTCAGTTGTGGAAAGCAAACAGAAAAAAAATTTGGCCACAGATAATGGTTGTTTGGACCACCTAGTTTGACAATTTCCCAAAAATACCTACCACATCTGTATAGAGGACAGCAGTCTCCTGGAGACATGTCTGGCACAGCTTGGTATCCAGGCTCACATGTGTTATTAATATTCAAGCAGAGGCTGATGTTACAACCTGAAGGATCAAAAGGGAAGAAACACGTATAATCTCTTATGCCATGGGAAATCTATAAGTCCATGTAAAACACTCTGACTAATGTAGAAGCTTGTAGTGGGTGCTATCAAGAAGTCTTTTCAACTTTTATACACTATACTGCTGCAATCACACTGATATACCCAAGCAGCATTATCACAAATCTATGCTTACAAAGCCTTGTGAAGGTTCATAATATGGTCTTCTCCCTATTTCTTCATACCTCGTACAGAAGGTGGACATCTCCACTTTATAAAATGCCTCTAGACACCTGAAAGTATATTTCAGGAGGCATCTTAAGCTTACATAAGCTTTATTAAGGCACCCTTCTGTAAATGTGCATTCTGTCAATATTTAATTTTCTTACTCTATTCATATCATCTTCCACCTCATATGGGAGACATTTCAATGATTCATTTACCCTCATTGTAAAGCTGCATTTCCTCATATTTGAACCTGTGGACCTCTATCTTGCAGTCAGCTATGCTGTACTTGTAATACCCCCCAAAACTAAATTCAGCCCTTCTGCACAGTGTCTGCTTTATTTTATTCTTTGCAGTGAGCAACGACAGGACACTTACGGCACTCTGTGACCTGGCAGCAGGGGTTTGTTAGGTCCACCACAGACACTGGCATAGATCCTTCCTCGGTGCAGGCTGCAGGGGTGGGTGAGGAGCACGGTTTTGCATTGCACACCACACTCATGGTGACGTTATCACATACACAGGTCTGACAGTTACTGTCCCATGTGTCTCCGGGCTAAGAGAGGACACAGCAAATCAGTAATGTTAGTACATGTATGATGCGATACTGTGTATTCTCAGTATATACAATATAAGGGTTATATATATGATGTTACCTCTCTGGGCATTCCATCTGGGCCTGTGCAGCCTACATGAGAATGAAAAGACAGAATTACAATAATGAAAGTGATACGCTGATAATATATTATATACAAATTCGACTCATATTATAACATAGTGTGCCAAAGCTCCACGTTTGGTGATACAGTTTGTGGAATCATCCTATTGTGAAAAGAAATGGAAGTTATACTTAGCGCTTAACATGGTGTTTATGTTTCAGTCATTAGGTAAGAGTGCGTGATATGCATATTTATCATATCATATAGGATACAGTGACTAAGAACATAGTGTGAGGGAATTCCTCCTGGGGTGATGTGATCCTGAGATTATCACATTACCCCAGGAGGGTAAGTATTACATAGTTACATAGTAATTGAGGTTGAAAAAAGACTTTCAGTCCATCAAGTTCAATCTTTTAAGATCTCCTCTGATCTGCAATAAGTGGATTAATTGTTAATTAATTGATCAGGAGGAAGCAAACAGAAAAAAAAAACATTTCAAAAGGGAAGAAACACGTATAATCTCTTTCTTATGCCATGGGAAATCCATAAGTCCACTTAAAACAGTTTGTCTAATGTAGAAGCTTGTAATGGGGTGCTATCAAGTCTTTTCAACTTTTGTACACTATACTGTTGCAATCACACTGATATACCCAAGCAGCATTATCACAAATCAATGTGTACAAAGCCTTGTGAGGTTTCATAATCTGATATTCTCCCTATTTCTTCATACCTCGTACAGAAGGTGGACATCTCCACTTTATACAATGCCTCTAGACACCTGAAAGTATATTTCAGGAGGCATCTTAAGCTTACATAGGCTGTATTAAGGCACCCTTCTGTATAGGTGCATTCTGTCAATATTTAATTTTCTTACTCTATTCATAGCATCTTCCACCTCATATGGGAGACATTTCAATGATTCATTTAACCTCATTGTAAAGCTGCATTTCCTCATATTTGAACCTGTGGACTTCTGTCTTGCAGTCAGCCATGCTGTACTTGTAATACCCCCAAAAACTAAAATCAGCCCTTCTGCACTATGACTCAAAGGGGAAAAAAATTCCTTCCTGACCCCAGATAATGGCGTACTGATTCCTCCATGGATCAATACTATCTCTCTAATTATCCATGATAACCCTGAATGCCATTTTTAATTAGAAATAAATCCAGTCACCTTTTAAAGTTATCTATCAAATCTGCTGTCACCACCTCCTTTGGTAGAGAACTCCACAGATTTACCACCATCACTGTGAAGAACCCTTTTCTTTTTTAAGGTGGAATCTTTTTACTTCATCATCAAGGGATGTCCTCTTGTCAGTTGAAAAACTCTTGACACAAAAGTCTCACTTGATAAATTTTTTATACTGACCCTGGGTGTATTTAAAAGATAATCATATCTCCTCTTAGACACCTTTTTTCTAGAGAAAATAAGCTTAATTTGGTTAGTCTTTCTTCATAACTTAGCCCCTCTATTTCCCTTATTAGTTTTGTAACCCTTCTCTGTACCTTTTGCAGCCCTAAAATGTCCTTTTTATGAAGTTGTGCCCAACATTGTACTCCATATTCCAAATGAGTGCCCAATAGGGATTTGTCTAGTGGCAGAATTATATTTGCTTCCCTTGCTTCTATACCCTACTTAATACATGCTAATATTGTATTTGCCTTTGCAACTGCTGCTTGGCATTGAGCACTGTTACCTAGGTGGTTGTCCACAAGCACTCCCAAATCCATTTCAATATCTGATACCCCTATATTTGTTCCATTAAGATTATAAATTGCATGGCTATTTTTCCTTCATAGATGCATAACCTTACATTTAAATCTCATCTGCCATTTAGATGCCCATTCCTCTATATTATGTAAATGCCTTTGGAGGGAAAGTACATAATTATCTGATTTAATTACCTTGCACAACTCTGTTTCATCAGCGAAAATGGAGACACTCCTTTCCAATCCTACATCTAAGTCATTAATAAATATGTTAAAAAGGAAAGGGCCTAATACTAAACCTTGAGGAACCCCACTTACCACATTAGTCCGATCTGAGTATGTTCCATTTACAACAACCCTTTGCTTCCTGTCTTTTAGCAAGCTCTTAATCCATGAGCAGATATTTTCTGCAATTCCGGTATCCCTTAGTTTGCACAATAGTCTCCCTTGTGGCACTGTATCAAAAGCCTTTGCAAAATCCAAAAATACTTCATCTACTAAGTTGCCCCGATCCAGGTTCCTACTAACCTCCTCATAGAAACTAATTAGATTTGTTTGACATGACCTATCCCTCATAAATCCATGTTGACTCCTACTTATAATCATTTTCAAATAGACATATTCTTGTATATTATCCCTTATTAACCCTTCTACAAGTATTCCCACTACAGAAGTGAGGCTCACTGGTCTATAATGCCCCAGATTTGCTCTTGCTCTCTTCTTAAATATAGATATCACCACTGCTTTTCGCCAGTCATCTGGTAGAGACCCTGTGTTGAGTGAATCATGAAAAATTAAATATAATGGTTTGGCTATTTCAGAACCCAGTTCCCTCAGTACCCTTGGATGTATTCCATCAGGACCTGGTGCTTTTTAACATTTATTTTTTCCATCCTCTTTTGGATTTCTACCTGCGTTAACCAATTATGCGGCAATGGTAGTGAAGCCCCATTATGTTGCGATGTCCCAAGCACTAGTACCTCCCTTGTTTATACCAAAGAAAAGAACCTATTTAGCTCATCTGCCTTTTCCTGGTCACTCATTATCAGAATGCCTGTGACACATTGTAATGTTCCTGTAGCTTCCTTCCTGGCCTTCTTCCCATTTATATATGTAAAAAATATTTTAGGGTTAGTCTCCTTTGCAACTAACTTTTCATTTTCTATTTTAGCCAGTCTAATAGCCCTTTTGTTAGCCTTGTTGATTTCCTTGTATTCCTGTACAGCAGTCTCTGTCCCCTCTTGTTTGTATAATTTAAATGCCTGTTTTTACTCTGTATCTTGATCTTTAAATCATTGTTAAGCCACATTGGATGTTATTTACTCCTTTTACTTTTATTCCCACATGATATATGGTGATAAGTATGTGTATTTAGTAAGAATTTAAATGTTGTCCACTTATTTTCAGTATTTTTAATTGCCAGTTCTCTGTCCCAGTCTTCCTTGGCTTACTCACTGTGTGAGAAATCTACTCATTGTTTACATAATGTAGAAGTAGTAACCATTATCACTCCTGTACAAATTGTAGGAGCTTTACATGTTTCTTAAAATGATCTGAGTAACACATTATCCAAGCTGTAACAACTAGGTACTCATTGAATAAAGTTATATATACATATACCATATAAATATATATATTTATGTATTCACATATATCTTACCACAAGATGAGACACATTTCTCAGAGATGGTGTTGAATTGTGTTGTTCCCTCAGGACAATAGCACCCTTCTAGGAAATAATTTGGCATGTTTTCTATATATTTCTTGTTGTACCTGAAGCAGCAAACAACAAATGTTAGTGTTCAGGGGAAAAAAAATCTTAAAAGGATCTCACACAACTTATTTTTCCGACACTAACCTGGAATTACAGGTAGGTTCTACTGGTGGACCGCATGCCTTGTACACCTTATCTGTGGGGCAGTTCATGGCTGGAAAATATTAAATTTAGACAATGTAATAATAAGCAAAGTCATTATAATATGATAATAAACACATAATCTCTGTCATTTAACTCATAGTACTCTAATAGCTAAACAAAATACAATAATTCACCTGATAACATACAAGGAACTATTCCATAAAACATCAAGCAGGTTAACTCGTCTTGCAAACATTTTTAATAACACATTCTTTAAACACATTTTTTAAATACATTCCTCCACTGTCAGATGTTGGCAACTTTTGAACTTACGGCAAACACCCTGAGTGCTGTTTCTCCAGTCCACACAGATGCCTTTGACTGCACATAGTCTTGCATATGTCTGCAAGTTGGAGCAGATAATGGAACCATCAGACTTGGTGCATCCATCAGTCACACAGGACTGGTAAAATGGCTCAGGAGGTACAACATGGTGGCAGCTTTCAAAGACCCTGAATACATGACATATCAAAGTGAGAGACCACATAATAATAATAATTTTAAACTTGTAACCCTCCTCAATCACATCTGCATCATATAAGTTATTTGCCTCTTACGATTCACAACAAACCGGCATTAAATGTAACTGTTTTTGTATCATTGCACCAATATGCACAACCAATTTACTTATACATGCCTTATTACCATGGGTGTAGGAACTGTGTGGGGGGAATCCCTCCCGGGGGCGAGGGGAATCCCTCCAAGATTTTTCAATGTGTGTATTTATGTGTAGAGAAGCAGCTGTGTTGTATTTTTAAATGATATGCTGTATCCCCACAGATTTTCTATGGCTCCTACACCCATGCTTATCACATATGTAGTTTGTACCATTGAACCCCTGAAATATCAAGTCTTACATTTTAATTATGATATACACTCATATCTAATAAAATCAGACATTGTTCTTCACATTCATTCAATAATTTCAATGTAAGCACCTGCTCAGGATAATTTTGCAGAGATCTGGAGGGTAGCATGGCTCTTCTGTTCCAGCTGATGTTGTGCTCATTGTATAAGTAGATGTGAAGAGGGATGGCTCAGTTGGTGGAGGGCTTGATAACGATGTTGGGAGTAGGCTAGCTGGTACACTAGATGAAAATGTCAGACCTGAACTGGATAGAAGATTTGATGAAGAGGTTGGATGAAGAGTAGATGGAAAATTAGTTGGAAAACTTGTGGAAAATGTGGGATGTGGACTTGATGGAGGTTTTGATGAATATGTTGGCTGTAGACTGACTGGAAGACCTGATGAGAGTGTCAACTTTGGACTGGATAGAAGACTTGATGTGGGTCGGGAACTGGTTGGCTGATTTGAGAAAATTGTTGGGGGTAGACTGGTCAAAAATGTGGAAAAATATGATAAAGAGGAAGTGGAAGATGAAGGTGTGGATCTGGTGATCGTTGGGAATTGGGTGGGGTTGGAACTACACGAAGATGTATCTTGACCTGGAACACCCCAATTTATTGCCATCTGAGCACATGATGGAGCCAATTCTCCATTGGGTAGGACACAGTCATCAATCTGATTGTTGGAACATTTCCCTTTAGGATGAAAATAAATTGAATTAGTTTTATACTCATGAACATGGGTTCAAATATTATATGTTGTGAAAAGTAGTCCCGCTATAGTAACCTTAGTGGCAGTATCAGGAATATACTTATCAACTACACATATAATATTTGAATACTTAGGGTAGAGATATCAGGAAGCATTAGTAGACAGTCACAATGGAAATGCAAAGTCCTTACCACAGTGGCCTTCTGTGTTGCTAGAGAACTTGTTGTATGGTAGTTTGACAGTAAAGCTCAAGACATTAAAGGAGATGTAAGCGCCCAATTCGGGTATCTCCACTACCACAAATATTCCAGAGCTAATGATATTAATGCCATTTCTGTATAGTGCTGGATACACTCTCTCCTCATTGACATACACCTGTAGGAAAGAAAACACATCACTTTTAACCTTAGTGTTTTCTATAATCATGCATACAGTATCAAATGCAGAATTCCATGTCTGCCTCAACATCTTACTTTAATTATATTACGCTGTCTCCATTTTTTTCTATTGTTATCTTTTGTACACTTACCAATATTGTTTTTTGATTATTTCTCTCTTTACAGTATTACAGTTTTATTTTTTTATTTTTTTATTTAACATTAATTAATGTATCTTTCTGCATTTCCATGCTTTTATTTCTCTCTCTACTTTACTGGTATGTTTAACTCTTTCAACTTTTTTCCTTTTAGAAAGCTCACTTGATGACTCTTTATTGCTTAGTTATAGAGCTTTCAAAACACCGGAGGTCTCTTTTTCAAAAAGGGAGACTGAAATCTTTGTAACTCATATACAATAATCACCTTATATGGTCCTCCTACTAAAAATACTACTTACTGCATGCAGCCGTTTTTTCCAGTAATTATATGATATCTCATCCCATGTGTTTTCCTTGTGCTGGAAACATCTACAGCCAGATGTACTAAAGACTTAAAGGTTAAAGAGCTCCCGGAGAACCTCTGGATTCCTATATTATACTATGGTACATATATATATATATATATATATATATATATATATATTAAGATTTGGTATCTCAAAGATTTCTCCAGCACGTATGGCCCTCTCATGTCTCTATATATTTTCTATACTGTTGTTCCTTCCAAATGCAATTTCTGGACTTAACATAATGTTACCTTGTTCTGTGGCCGGTTGTTTACATCTTGGGAGATCAGCACTATGGTGTCAGTCTTGTACATGATACGAAGAGTCTTAACACAGTTTGGATCATCTGGGTCACAAGAGAAGTTGTCAAGATATACTCGGAAATGGTCAAAGCGTGGTGTGATCTGCTGGACCAGGACATATGTGCACTTTCCATTAAAGTCATAGTAGGTACCATCAAAAGTGATGTAATGGGATGTTCCCCATCCACCACATACACCTATAGAGTATAGAAGAGAAAGAGGTTCAGTAGCAGGCCTATCTTCTCAGTTTAGAAAATATCAAGTAAATGATGAGATTTCACTTATGAGATATGTGTTAACAAGGAATAAAATATATAAGGATTATAAGGTGCTGTTCCACATATTGTTTACCAGTGCTCCCAATCTGTATTTAAACAATTCTTCAAGATAGAGATTACAGATAGGTTGCCATGTTGCCGTGACTGAAGCCTATTAAAATATGTTTTATACATTTTGTGTGATTAGGAGAAATGGGGGAAGTTAAAAGAACATGTTTCACCCTGTTAATTTTCTCACAAAATGATAATGTCTTGCCACCATTCACTGATGGCTATTCTTGTATATATCTTTATTTGTTTTGCTCCATTTAAACAGAGCCTCAGATTAAAATCAGAACAATATATATATATATATATATATATATATATATATATATATATATAGAAGCAGGGCCGGATTAAGACCTTCAGAGGCCCTAAGCACTTAAAAGATTTGGTGCCTCCATATATATATATGTAAAGTTCTAAATATATGTATATATGTATGTATGTATATCATTAACCTATTAGTACTATTTTATTATTATTTTATATATATATATATATATATATATATATATATATATATATATATAAAAGTACATTTTTATTTATTTATTGTGGGACCCCCCTTTAGTTGAACCTGCTCCATTTGCAGTTTTGCACCATATGGTCCATGGTAAATCCATCAATGGAAGATTTCTGTGGCGCCCCCCTTCCCTTGATGCCCTAAGCATGTGCTTATTTTGCCTAATGGTTATTCCAGCCCTGTATATAAATATGATGCATATGTGAATTTTACATGAAAAATGTAGGATAGGGAATCTCTCCCCTGATTACCTTACAAATGCATGAGTGTAAATGGGCAAATACTTATGGAAGGAAGGTTCTTAAATGTGATTGGACTGAATCAGGGAAGAGATACAGTGGTCATAAGTAGAAGGCTGTAACTCACATTCACACTCATTCTGGTAGCAGCACCCACTGGCATCATATATTTTTCTGGGTTGAAAGCGATTGGCGCAGACCACATTATTAACAGGTGGGCACTTCATCTTTTCTATGACTATCTTGTTGTTGCCAGTGCAAATTGCTGAGGTGCATTTATCCATCATCCAAGTTTCATTGATCTTTTGAAAAAAGAATGGAGAACATTTTTATTTTGAATTTACAGTAAATTTTGTCTGTAATAATAGCCATGATTATTTCTTTACAAGTGGATGTTTATAACTGAGACATACATACCTTTCTGGGAGGTGTTAGTGCACTGCACTCATTAAGAGGTGAGTTTGTTCTGGTACTGGAAGTGGACATTGTTGTCTGAGATGACTTTGAGCTGCTCTCAGCGCTTCTGCTGCTTGTTTTCATTGAAGAGACAGTTGTAGCGCCCAAAGTGACTGTTTTTGGTGTCTGGGTGCTGGTTACAATGGTTGGGACTGTAGATCTATGACATTCCTCACTGTATCTCTCCACCTGACAGCTCTCATTGCACCGTGCATAGAAACACCAGCCAGCATTATCAGTTGTGTTATACAGCACTTCCCCTGAGAGGTAGAATATAAACTTTATTACACAACTGTGAAACATATATACAAATATCAGCAGTGGTGCACAACAGGTTGACCATGTAGTCCCCTTTGTCTCTCCTTGTTCATTCATCATACTATCATGAATTTTAACCTTTTTGTTACTAGTTGATCAAGCAATATAATGTGTGAAAGTATTGAAGGAGGTTTAATAAACAGTCAATAAAATATAACAGTCATTAGAGTAGAGAGATACTATCAAATAACATAGAGTATCAGAACATAGGGAAATGTCTTACTTTTATTTTTTAGCAAAAGTGTCAATGAATAAACCGCAACTGAAAATAGAATATATAATGGGTAGTTGAGCTTACCAGGTGGGACTATGGTTCCATTGACTTTGCACATACATTTGGTAGTAAAGAATTCTTCTGATGTCATTGATGGTGGAGTTGTTTTGGTACTGACATTTTCATGTTCCTTAGTGGTCTTAGAACTAGTAGGCAAACTTGTAGTTTTGGGTGAAAATGACTCTGTTGCTAGGTATTTAGATGTTGACTTAGTGATATCTCGGGCCTTTGTCGTTTTTGGTGATTTATATGTGGTAGATTCTTCACCAGAAGGCTTAGAAGGTGTCACTTTGATCGATGATGGAGACAATTTAGTTGTTTTCGTATTGTCAGTTATACTTGTTTTGAATGTTGACAACACTTTTGTTGTTTTCATGGACGTTGGTGTAGAGGTTGACTTGAACAAAGTTGTAGTTAAATGTGGAGATGTGAGTTTAGTGGTAGTTTTCTTATTTGGAGTAGTTTTAGAGACATATGACTCTTCTGTAGAGAATGTAGTTTTCATCGAAATAGGTTTTTGAGGTGTTGTCTCTTTTTTAGAGGATGTTGCTTCAATGAAACCAGTGGAATAACTTGAAAATGCTGTCTTTCTTGAAGTGATTGTATGTGATGCAGTTGAAGCTCTAGCGGATGATGGTTTTGTGGTACTTGACTTGCCAGAGGTAGCTGCCTTCTTGGTTGTCACCTGTTTAGTTGCCATTGATACTATAGTTGTTTTAAGAGATGTGGTTTCTTGAGATAACTCAGCAGTTGACACATGGAAACCTGTTGTTTTTCTTGGACCTGATGATGGAGTACTAACAGGTGTTGTTGTCTTTTTGGTTGTAGTGGTCTTTAAATATGTACTAATAGGAGAAGTTGGAGAATGGGTTGACTGTCCACAGGGAACATAGCTACAACATAAAATCTGGATCTGGTAATTTAAACAGAGCTGGGAAAATTGGTCACTATTGTGACACACAAGACCTATGGATGCATTACACTGAATAATCTGACCCAAGTCCTTAATTGGAATTTTGGGGAACTTCTGAGCTCGGCACTGAATCTGTGATGGGGCTTTGCAAATTGAGCTGTCCTTTTCTTTAATCTTCTCCAAAGTTTCATAGTCCCCTTCCTTTTCACCATACTTGGGGCTGCTGACATCATACCACACTGACCACTTGCAGACTTCCTCCAGGCATGATACAGACGTTAGAGATACCGGAGCTACAGAGGAATTAATTCAATCAGATTAGTTACTGACAAATTATTAACAATATGACCTCTGTATTTACTAATGTAAAAACAGAACACTGGTTTTGCTGCCTAGAGGAGGGTCAAAATCATGCTAAAGACTGTTGGCATAGTATGCAAGGAAACAATTATTTTTGGATAATGTAGAATGCATTTCAAATATGTATTATTATTATTATCGTTTATTTTTAATAAGCCAACATATTCCGTAGAGCTATACATGAGTTGTGATCAAGGCAAAACAATATTAACACAAAAAATGGAGGGCCCAGTATTGAGCTTAGAATCCAGTGTCCATAGTGTATGGTTTTCTAGAAATCTATAATTCAGATATAATGCAAATATTTTCTTACCTGTAGTGGAGATATTCAGAGGTTGCACTGAGGTGGTTGTATCAAAATGGAAAGTTGTGGCTGGTACCTCAGTAGTTGGGACACATGGGTAGACATCTCTGCTAATGGTTCCATTAAATGAACACGTGGCTGTTATACATCCTCCAATTCCATCAGTTGTGTTGTAGATAACATCCCCATAGTTGTACTTCATATCCCCATAGTAACAATAACAGGCTGTAAAATTAAGAAGTAAAATAGGTAAGAGCTGGTTTATAAAAATATTGAGTTTTGCTATCTTCACCAAACTAATTTACAATGGTCATAATTGAGTACTTATATTCAATGAAGTGACCTGAGCAATTATCTTTCAGTACTTAGAATTAATCTTGTATTGGTTAACACCTTTCCTGTTATACTAGTCTATTGTCTTCATCTGAATTTACAAATGCAGTGGAACATTTAGGGAGTGTGGTATAACATGGTTACAAGGTAAGGTTGGTTTAGTGTCTTAAAGAACCATATGAACTTACCTCGTTGGTCATTTTGACAACGACGCCCCTTTTTGGTGCAAATACTGTAAAAAGCAAAATAACAAGTTGATATCAGATTAGAAGAGTCCGTAGTACAATATAACATTTTTCTGTACCATATAGTAGGGGGAAACTACATTTAGAAAAAAATCTTGGTCAGCACTTGCCATGACTCGCAGTTTCTGTAAGATGGCACCATGTCACCAACACTGTAGCGTTTCCCATCATCATCATAACAGCCACAGTTTGCTTGAGCTACACACTGCATGATATCCTCATCAAAGAATGGACGGTCCTTGGGGCACTTTGGATAACATCCTGAATAAGAGTTAACACAAATACATTATTTAGTGTAAATCAGGAATCATAAACACAGCAATAAATCTGAAATTAAATTATCTATTTTAAAGTAGTGCTTCCAACACTGCCTTTTATCCATGAGTGTGAGAAAAAACACCACTGTGTTTAGTTCACCTTCTAATCCTGGAAGTTGGTTCATGCATTTCCCACTGGGGTTCCTGCAGGTCTTCATGCATGGTGCTCCACATGGCTTGTAGTGCCACTCACACTCTCCTTCCGGGTTGTAGTAATCACAGAACAAAGCTGGTGACATCAAGCAAAGGAAAGGAGAAGATTTCAATCATAGTGGGAACTTATATGTAATGGAACAAAATACCTTTACTGATAAACTGGTTCACTAAAAGATTACAGTACTGTCAATATTTTTTAAAAATTATCCAAGCTAACTTACGACAAATCTCTGGCGTCCTCCATGCAATGCAGATTCCAGCATCATTACATGCCGCGGCGTAGGCAGCTACAGCTGTGCAATAACACTCACAGTCTCCTCCAGAGTCGCATGCACAAGTGTCACTGACACATGCCTCGTAATAAGGAGTGGGGTCAACCTGGAAAATTTAAAGTAAGTATGAGATATTTTCTCCCTTCCGGGACAAAAATTCAGAAATGCAAGAATATATGTAAGCATCTTGAATATTGCACATAATTCCAGGGCAATCCACAGATAAACCCTTGTAAATGTGTTCTCATCTAAAACGATTTCATTTGATTATGTTTGACATTAACAATTAGCCAAACACTAGTCATGTAGTGGCATTTCTCCTTTTGAAAATAGAAAAGGAGCACTGGTCACTTACCTTTGACTGGCATTTAGAGAAGACATCGCTCATGATGATACTGCAGTGTTTCTGGGCCCAGGTCTGTCTATAAGGATTGGTAGTGCAAGGGTCCTTCATTGGTTTTGCATCAGGGCAGGTGGGGGAAGCTTTCCAACTATTTCCAAACTCTTGCACATTGACCACTACTGAAAGGCTTCTTGTGGTAAATTCATTGGATGCACTACCATCATAGTTACCACAAAGACCACATACTTTGCCCTGAAGTATAGAAAGGTCACAAAGAATTTAATTGATTATATATATATATATATATATATATATATATATATATATATATATATATATATACAGTATATATATACAGTAAATATATGTATAATATTTCACAAACAGAATGGTGATGGTAGCAACGACTGGTATACATCTTACCTTGTATTCCGGGCTTATCTTGATTAAGATGCTGGTCTTTTTGTCCCACATGAGGATCAGTCCATTCTTAGCCTCAATTACTAGGTAGATGCCCATCTGTCTGACCTGGTAGGGGACCTCACTGCCGATGTCTCGCTTGAGAACTTCAAAGACTCCCTCGCTGAGCTTCAGCTCAAAATTCTGGAAACATATTGAAAAGGGGTTAACAGTAGAAGTTAGAATGGTGTAAAAAGTTGTTGACACATTATTGAGAAAGCAAATACAGTGGGGTAAGTTATGAATGAGTTACATCAAGATGTAGAAGGATTTATCACTAATATAGTTGTTGTGTGGGTGTAATGCTCGCAAAATTGAGAAGAAGAGAGAGAGAGAAGGAAGAAGGGAGGGAGAGATAGAAGGAGGGAGAATGAAGGAGAGAGAGAGGGCGCACAGAGAGAGAGGATGCACAGAGAGAGAGACAGGGTACACAGAGAGGGCACACAAACAGACAGAAGACACAATTTTTAAGACAACATTATACCGTCATTTATGATGGGCAAATGACTGGTAGTTATATAGTATAACACTGCGAAGTGATATACAACAACTGAGAAAGCTAAATACAATTTAAAGGGAACCTTTAAATGTTGTAATAAGATAGAGGAAAACAATATACATAGTTTTAGTAACTGGTTAATAAGCTAACTAATTAATAGTATATTTTTTGCAGATGACTTATTGAATTCTTTTGGAGACACCATTAGACTATTATGAAAAATGTAAGATTTTTCTACTCACCCCCAAAAACACTTTGATGGCTTTGGAACAGGTGGCCCCAATGCTCCCACATGGGATGTTCTCAGAAATTACTCGGAATGTCCCATTTTCTGAGTTGGTTGCACAGTGATCCTAATCATGACAAAAAGGTTTGATAATTATTATTATTTATAAATTATTATAATTAAAACAGTATATATATATATTAAAACATTTACTCAAAACTAGTGAACTATTGTCTGGGGGAAAAAACATCCCTTAAATGATACTAACTCCCTTTAAAGAAAGGTGGGATTGGTAGATCAGTCCAACAAGTAGGCTTCATATCAAGGTGAATATTTGCCCAGTTTCTTCCATGGAGCTACTTTGATGATCTTATATGACAAATAATTTTAATGAGAAGTACATTATGTTTGGGGAGTATTTGCAGTACCTGGGTTAGAGTGTATTCACAGTCGCCATTAAAGTCAAACCGTTTGCCATCAAAGGTCACATAGTGCCCCTCTCCATAAATGGCACAGGTCCTGCTGCACTCATTGGTTGTACACCGCCATTTCCGATCCTTGCAAACACTGAAACATATCAGTAGTATTAGAAGTGTTTAAACATAGCTTTAGTGCTGCACATCACATGATGCCTATTGTCACGTGTGTTTAGTGCAGATTTATATATTGAATGCCAATACAACCAATGCACTCGGCATCCTGTCCTTACTCACCATGTGTTACAGTCTTGTTGGATACTCTCCCCACTCTGATAAACATCTCCATTGTATACACAAGGACACTCCTCCTTGGGGACACAGCTGCCATTGTTATTAAGTACAAGTCCATCAGGACAGACACACCCAGAGGCGCACTGAATACTGAACTGTAGGACAAGAGAAAGGTCAATTTAGATCTATAGCAACAAACTAATAATTTATTCAATTATTGGATTGACAGTTTAAACAAGACCCAACAGTGACACAAGAGCAACTGGCGTCAATGGAGATACATATGGTCCCTGTGACTTTCCATATATAGAGTAGAACATGTCAATTTCCCAATAAATATTTACCATTTATATGTAAAAAGATATAATTCCTCTTTTTATTCATCACAATATGGCCTTCTCACCCCCTGCGCCTCTATCCCACTTAATTCACTTTTTACAGCACACATTGCACTTGATCCCATGTGAGCTATATGCAATAAAATGATTAATGATACTATGCAGGCCTTGTGAGGATTCATTTACAGCATATGCATCCATTAAAGTGAAGCAGGTTATCTCACCAGGACAGAGTTAACTTACACACTCCATGTCCAGTGTCTGACAAGTCTTCTGACACTCTGCACCTTTGGCTCCTTTGGTAGCATTCGCACAATCAAAATACACCATGTTTGCTGGGCATACTATAAAACAAGAGGAACTTTAGAATACATTTTAATATAATATGCCAGAACTGCTTATTGACTACACCTGTCCTGTAGAGTAAAGAGGAGAGACAGTCAGGGTAAAGAAAGGATTAGGGCTAGTAGCAATTATGGCAATGGATCAAAAGGAAATATGGAGTACAAAGACAAAAAGGCATACATAATGCACAGTCAGGAATAGAGAGCTAGAATAAGAGAGAATGGATGAGTCTCCACATTCCCATTGGCTTTCTATCTACCACTTTGCACAATTTCATTCAAGTGGTAGATAGCCAATGATAACTTGGAGACTCATCCAAGCAAAGAGGTGCAGAGGCTGGACATGGAAGAAGAAATATGGAAGTACAGCTCCTCCAAATGTAATATAAATAATTAGATTATTTACTTAATCAGTTATATTCCTAATCACAAACGCTGTCAGGCTGGCTACAGCATCCCTCTCTCCTGGCAGCTGGCCAGTCATGCACCACAGGAGTTATGAGACAATTGGCTAAGCCCAGTTAGCCTATTCCATAAAATTACCTGCAATACTAGGTGTTTTCCCAGCACAACTCAGTCTGCCGCTCTGACACATACTAAAATAAAATGATAGAACAGTACAATATATTACATTTTACATGAATGTAATTATTTAGATTAACTTTTGTCATCTTTTTAATTTAATTTATATTCTCATTGTATCCCTTGTATGTATCGCTACAGACTATGGGCCTCATTCAATTGAGGCATTTGGAAGATCCGGGCTCGGAAATGGAGCCCATAATTTAATCTACTATTCAGTTAGTGTCTTCTTGCAGTCTCCAATCGAGTTACAGGCTCCAGGCTACGATTCATTGCAATGTAAATCGCAAGGTAATGCCCCTCCAAGCCTTTGATCTTTCACGGCTGCAAGACTTCTAAACACTAAAATCACATATTCAATTGCTCCGATACCCCCTCGCTAACCACCCCGGCAAGCCCGCAAAACGTCAAAAGTCATTTCAAAGTCCTACAAACTTAAACCATGAGTCACGATCAGATCCCCATTCCAACTCCAGTTTCTAACCGGGAGTTGCGGCCTTGCGTCATTGATCATGTTCAAGCTCGCAAATGCTACTTTCGATAGCAGGGTTTCCAAATTTCGCTATCGGCCCATAACCTGCGGCCTTGAGCAACTGAATAACACAATAACTTGCGAACACTGCGGGCCCGCAGACATACGGCTTATACCTCCATAACTTGTGCCTCCTAATTGAATGAGGCCCTATGTTGGCACTTTATTAAAAAAGGAAAATAATAATTTAAATTATGCATTTTTTTAAGTGCTGATTTAATAACTTTGAGGATTTGTACCTATGATTATACAACTATGTGAACAAACAGTATCTTTGTTAGCCAATCTTCAAAGGAAAATCATATGATAAAAAAAAAAATATGTATGAAAAATATAAAATTGTGTTATTATTAAATGGGGAAAATGTCATTTTTTTAATGCCTCTGCAGCTCCCTGGAGGCATCCATAATACTTTAATGTCACGGTTGACTGCTTCTGAGCAATTGCATGGAAAGATTGTATGTGATAAATACTAAATCAAATGCGTTAACAAATACCCTCCCCTCTCCCTCCACCTACAGCCCTCCCTCCTCTGTTTTGTAGATAAGAACATACCACCAGGCTCCAAGCTGGCTGAGCCCAGAAAAGTTGGAAACATCTATACACAGTCTCCAAAACTAGAATCTTCTCTACAATGCTAGTTTGTTACATACTTTATGCCCATATGAAGATGTTATAAAATACAGCAGCCCTTTATGGCTCGGGTATAGAAGGTGCAAGGACTAGTTTTGTCTTCAGGTTTCCAATAGATCTACTTAATCTCTTTTAAGCAATAGAAAATCTAATGTGATGTGTAAAAGCATTTTAAATTCAATATTCCCTCAACATCCTTTAGCCTGTGACCTTATTGTTCGTTTCTGCTCTAATATCTGCTGTTTTGACATTCTTTGTATATTTAATTTCCAGCGGTATGAAATATGTTGGCACATTATTAACAACATGTAATGATTAAATAATATAATATAAGTTAACAATGGAAATAACATTAAATACAAATAATGTGATAATGGACCAATGGTGATCTCTATGTGTTGCATCCACTTTAGTATGGTCTAAATGTATTACTTACCACATGACACCATTATCATAGATGACCTCTCCTGGGGGCATTACTGATCCTTTGTAGTAACAGGGGCAGCTCTTGGCGGGCACACAGGAACCACTGTCATCCAGGTAGGTTCCTTTAGGGCATGCACATCCATCCAGGGGGGAGAATCGGACACTGCAGCTGGGGTCAGGCTCACTCAATGAGCGGCAGGTTTTCTGGCAGGACTTTATGAAGTATTGGTAGGAAGAGTTCTTAGGACAGCTTGTAGTGTATTTATCTTAAAAGGAAGAAAAAAGATAAAGTCCCACACAGAACCCTACATACCTAACCCACAGTGATTGTTAATGTAAAAATGGTTCAGTCACATGCACATCCAAGGTATCCTAATGGCAGTACTTTATGTAATGGGAGAATGGTCTGCCCCAAATCCATGTTTCTTTTATTGGTATGTTTTATTAGATTTAGTGGTATGTGCCATGCAGGAATTCCAAAGCCCACTACCAAGAAAGAGAACAAGTTGCCCATATACTCACCACAGAAGCTGTCTCTCCACCCTACCAGAGAGACTCCCTCAACAGCACAGGCTCGTACATAGGATGACATGGCAGCACACACACTGTCCTCACTCTTCTCATAGTTACAGCTGTCATACATGCAATTCTGTGGGAGAATACAACCATTAGCTCCCGAACAACAACAAAAGTAGCTTATATTGCATGTTAATGTTAATGATACTTTTTTGAACAAACATTAAGTTCTTGGGCACTTAAAATAAAATGTACTGCGTAACAATAACAATTGTACACAGAGTAAAACTGTACTTAGGTTGTGATTTGATAACAGATTTTATGATCATCCCTTGTATATAATTTTGATGTAAATTTCAAGGGAAAAAGCCACCTACCTTTTGATAGATAAGAGGATTCACTACAGTGTGACAGGGAGCAAAGACGCCATTGGCATCTGTCAGAAAGGAACACCACTGCTGAGCATATCTCTCTATGGATAATAGCAGAGGGGTTAGAGGGTACGTTTTCAGTGACATTACCCATACCACTCATGCCTAGAGTCTCCCCAACCTTAATGATTTATTTTGTTCCCTTCATACCGTTTTCAACACTTAGTGAGCATGGGTTGTCATAGATGTCCTTCACATCATCACAGTCTGCTTGAATTCTCCATGTGTTGGCAAAGGCGGCAGGTGTCCCTTCCAAAGCTCCACTCACAGACTGGAAATCATCAGTTCGGATATTATTAAAGTTTCCACAGAGACCTATCAGACCACAAAAAAAGAGATTGGTTATGAATTTATATGGTTTTATTTTTATGCTTATACATTTTTACCTCGTCATACTCTATGATTGTCATTTATAACCAGCCTTTAGTGTGTATCAAGCAACCTTCCACTCTGCTCACTATCCTTTATCCTACTAATCCAAAGAGGGTCTTCCACCAAAGAACTTGCTATCTACTGATAAGTTTTATTATGGCAAGGACAACATAATAAATTGACACTGTATTCCAACAGCAGGTTACTAGAAGGGCCAGAAGGAATTGGTTTTGTAAGCCGAGAGATGTTAAATTTGATTTAAACACAACACTGAAGTTCATTAGAAACAAATCCATTCTGTAATAAACATATAGTCATGTTGGAGCTTTCCAAAGACCAATATAAATGCAGTGGTTTGTAGTTTCTGATTAGATCACTAAATATTAAAAGTGGTAAAATTGTCTAAAATGGAGTCAGTGTTACTTTACTGACCTGTAAAGTTAGACTTACACCAAATAGCATGGCATTAAATCTATCTGAAGTCTGGCAGAAAGATCTATTGGCAATATTAAGCTGGGCATTTGGTATAACACGGGTTTCAAGTACAGCTTAATTTTCTTAAATCGATGATTCTAATAAATAAGGGTCTGGTTCTGAACTTACCGCATGTGCTCCCCTGGTATTCAGACTCCAGGGTCACATAGATCTGAATGATGGGTGTGAGCTGGACCTGAATTTGGATCCCACTGAAACTCTGAATAATCAGGTAGAAAGAGGATGGCTGCAAAATAGCAATATTTTCTGGAAAAAAAATATGAAGTATTAAAACGTGATGATAAAAATAAAAAGTAATGTAAAATCCTAACTGTGTAACCTAAACAGATCTTCACTAAACTGTGGCATTTGTTTTATCTACACATTTTCTGTTAATTCTACCTAAAAGTATCCCTTACTATATAAATCATTGAATTGTATAAGGTATACCATAAAGCCACTCTGTGGTGCTAAAACAAGCCATGGTTATTTAATTGTATCAGTTACATCTAATATAACAAACTACATATTAGCCCAATCTCATGTTATGAATTATTTCTGTTTTTCAATGTTTCCTCTGTTTTCTTCTAGGGGGCTGTCGTGTTGGCCTCTGTCTTTCCTCCTTTGATATAACATTAGATTTAATTTAATGTGGTAAATTGATATTATTTCAATTCATATGTTATTAGAAAATTAATTAAAAAAATAAACAACTTTTACATGTTTGAAGTAAATTGTCCATTATGTCTAAATATCAATATTCATGCTATTTTATTACCTTCCTAGTGCATGTTGCCATTGAGAAGATGATGGAATATATTTGCAAACCATGTTGTGTTTTCTCTTGACACCTAAACCTCATGTGTTTTGCAATATATATGAGTTAAAGTTAAGTATTTATTTCTCTACAATTATATAAATGAAGGAAGACTTTGTTTTTTTTCTACTGTATTTAGTTGTCTGGGTCAATTATACAAACTCAGTGACTCTTGCAAAAGTCTCCAAGGGAAATAATCCACACATACCAAAACACAAGGATCAGTGATAGTCTACTTGTCTCATGTAACAAATACCTGTAACCAGAGGTGTCTGTGTGTAGATGCCATTCAGTAGGACAGTTCCAGAAGATTTCACGGTGACAACCTATAGAGAGAAATATAGCTTATGTTATATATTTTCATGCATACGTCTGAGAGTGGAGGCAAGATTGAGGAAGATTTGTCCCCGTTTCTAAAACATTGCATAAATACCAATGAGAACTTCACTAACCCGTAAAAAGTTGCCTCAGCTTTATGTATTTTTGCAAACAGCTGTTATGCCTGCTGGTCCTCTCGCCCACTCCTACTTACACCATTATGCTATATGCCATACTACAACTTGAATGAAGAAAGTTCAACTCACAGTGTTTCCTTTATTGAGGGACAGGGTAACACTCTTCAGACAGGTCTCAGAGTCTGTAACACCACATTTCCGTAACTCAGCCAAAATGGTGAACATGTTTGTTCTACAGTCCTGAGGAGATGGCAATGACAATGTAAAGGTTCAATTTTCAATTATGTGTGAAGTCAAGTCAAAGAAATGAAGAACTGAAGCAAATCTTGAAAAAAACCTCCAGTATGTGTAGGACCATGTGAGATACCTTAGTAAAGATGTAGCTACAGTCTCCATGGAAGGTGTAGTGACCTCCATCATAGGTCTGGACATGAGATCCTCCTTCCAGAGAACAGTGTCCAGGACATGGCAGAGTCTGGCAGCTCCACTGACCTCCTGTACAGGTGCTGAGAGGAGGAGAGAAAAGAGTAGGTTGAAAACCAGATGGGCATGACCAAATAGATACATAGAAAGCAAAGACCCCATGAATAAGCCTTAGGAAGGGCGAAACGGAACCGTCGGGGGGTACTACGAGACACTGAGTGGCAAGGAGGAAGCACTGAGGAGAGATTTAAAGGCATATGCCTTTGTTATCCTCACTTACCAACACAACGAATTGCAAGTATTATGCATATATGAGATTGTTGGTGGCAATTTGGTGCAGAACAATAGCACCATATAAACCTGCTTGGGGGTAATTATAAATATATGTTTCATCCTTATGTTTCTTATGTTGCATTGCCCAATAGTGTACATTTTGTATATAGTATATTATTTTAAAGGGTGTATAGAGTATCAGGGAAGTATTCCTGTGATTAAACAGGTTTCATGCTGAATATGAGGAATGCTATTGTGGTGTATAAAAGGGGAGTTAAGTAAGTTCATTATATTATCACTACAGTGGATAATTCCAGGGTGTATTCATTTATATCATATATTCCTTCTTCCCTTGCTTTACAATTTGATACCAATTACACAGGTGACATATTTATATCCAATTTTAGTATCGTCGTTGTTTTTGTGGAATATCCAATAATATTAAAGTTGCTTGATTACTATAAGGTGTTAGGCACCATGGGTTTTTAAGGAATTATTTTTTGTTATACATAGAAAGCAAGCAACAGATCTGAATGCTGCAGTGATAGAAGGGCATGCTGGGATATATCAGTTTATTTCAAAGTGACAGTAGCGCACACTTTTAATGGACATATCACTAAGTACCATTTGCGGCAGTTGCTGCTGTAGGATTCCCCTGGTGCATATTTCCTATTGTTGTAGGTACAGGAGCATTCAGCGAGTGGGACACAACCTCTGTTCTCAATATCATCAAATACAGTCCCTATAAGAATGAAATACAATATCTTTATATCAAAAATTAGTAGAATTAACCATATGTTTTCAATCTATTAGTAGGAGAACTTACCTGGAGGACAGAAGCAGCCATCTACACAACGTTCCTCACAAACCATTGCCCTGTCTTGATTGGAGCAGGTATCCGTACATGGAGAGCCACATTCACTATACTTCATGTTCATTGGACAGTTTCTCTCTACCAAACAACAATGGTTTGTATCATACACATGAAACTGTACCAGTCATAGGATAATCCATACTACATAAGTACATTTTCCTAGAATTGTAATATTACAGCATGTATCACTCAGTGCTTCAACTTTGATCAGATTTATATAGCCAGAGGTTTAAAGTTCTTACCACACAACTTGTTGGATCTCCAGTTTTGGGGTATCCCTCCTGCATGGGCACACTGCCTGGAGTATTCAGCCAGAGTATCACAGATACAGGATACATTAGATGGAGACCGGCAATGACACAGATCTGACACACAGGAATCCACAAATGGGTCTACAGGAACACGAAGCTCGCAATCCTTGAAGGCAGCGCTGGAGAGTAGGCGATAACATGTATGTGTCTGTGGGGCAAAAGATTGGTTGAGCTCTCTTAAGTGCAAAAAAAAGTACAAGATTATACCAAGGTCAAAATCAGGTGAAATCTTTAAGATTTACAGCATAGAAATTTTGGGCCATGCAGTTTGCATAACCCAGTACATATTTATTCATGAATTCCTTTTTGAGTGACTTGGAACTCCTCCATTCTTTTTTGAGAGGCTACATATGTCTAGTCTTTGGATACATTACCATGGTATGAATATTAATCTGAAGCACATATGTGAACTTTTTTTGTATTATAAGTAAATTGCAATTGAAAGATACACTATAATTAACATTACATTTAGATAATCTTGGAATCTAATTTGCATCCAGGACCTGGAATGGCAGCACAATTACAACTTTTAGATGTATTTACAAACCAGATGTTGTTCTAGTAGAGCACAAAAATAATATCAAGGCTGTGAGCTCACAACTAAATCAACATGTATTTACTGACATTGAATCAACAGATATTGACATAATACCTGGAATTACATTTTTACTTTGAAGTATCTCTTACCAGATTATTGCAAGAAGTTTTTGGTGCCAATGGCACTGGATCCTCACACTGTTCTGTGGGTCCATTCCACTTCTGCATGTTCCCAAATTGGACAGGGCTCAGATGTATATCTGGAGGAGTTAGTTGAAAAATATTAGTAACTTACCTATATAATGACTGATCGGTTTACGACTTGGTGGAGGTTTACCGTGGCTTTGTATATGCTCACTTTATTCCATATATATGTACCCTCTATCTCCTTACATTACTTAATATACATTTTTCTTGCAACTTCTCCTATTGCTCTGTATAATTGGTCTCCAAATCCTAATATTGCTCTCTATAAAGCCTGCTATGACCCTCTTATTGGTCCTTATAATTCCTCCTATTGCCCTATATAGCTGTTCACTGTAAGTCCTCCTGTAGATGTTCTCTGTAAGTCCTGTAGATGTTCTCTGTAAGTCCTGTAGATGTTCTCTGTAAGTCCTCCTGTTGCTCCCCATAACGTCCCCTGTTGTACCATACAACCATTGCCCATAATTTCACCTATTGCTCCACATAACTTCACATATAACTATAGTACACCCTTTAACTTCATAAAATAGCTCCCTATAATTCTACCTATTACTCAAGAAAAATATTTATCTACCTCCTAACCCCATTGTATAACGTATAACGCCATCTAATGCTCTATCAAACTCAGTTACACCTCTAGGAAAAAAATAAATCCCATTCTTTAAATGGAAAGGGATATTGAAGTCACAAAAACTTATGTGCATTGTGAGACACAAACTTCAAAATCATATGGGGAAATAGTTTATATTTTTAAATATGTGTATTGGCTTTTTATATATTGCTTATTTAACTCTTAACATTTTCCCACAGGACATGGCATGGATAGCATATCTATATTTCAGCTTTAATGATTTCTAATTTGTGATGAGATAAAACCCCACTTGCTCCCATTTTTAGTAATAATCTTTATTTAGAATATCATCATCCATCCCACAAAATATAAAACACCTAAACTGTTAAAATAAATGATACATTTGCAGATGAAAAAACTTTGAAGCAGAGATATATTTACATAACTCACCATCAGCCATAAATTCATCTTCCCGCACCCCGTTATAATTGCCACACAATCCACATGTACTTCTCATGTATTTTGGCTGTAACTTCAGCTGCAATTACCAGAGACAGGTGTGTTATGGAAGAATGAAATGGGGTGGAGTCAAGTGACAATTGTAACATATATCATAACGAGAATTTAAGAGATTTGGAAAAAGAAGACCTAGATATGTGATAGCTGTAATGCACAAGAAAGAGGGGAATTAGGAAATTGTTGAGTATACATACAAAGAAGTCTGGAACATAACAAGATTTAGATATAATATCACAATTTAGCACAGTATTTTATATTCTCTAATTACACTAAAGACAATGTTATATATATGCACTAAAGTGCCCATTCAGTTGATAGTAATGGCCCCAAATATTGTACAGTTAATGCTAATAATTAACTAATTATGTATACCACTGTTCTTCAAGATTAGCTCTTGAAGGTCAAATCCATACTGCATTCTAATGATATCTTTTTAAGTTCAGGTGTCTCAGGTAGTGGGTCAAACACGTTGATTTACTTAACTGTAATAAGAGAGATATCCTGAAAATATACCCTGGATCTTGAGTACTAACACTGGATAAGCCTGATGTATAGTGTTTGTGATTATTATTATAAAAGTATAAATTGAATAAAATATTTTGAGGGCCTAATATATATTTTTGTCTCACCAAGGCAGCATCATCTTCATTCCACTTAAAGACCAGGCCAAGTTTAGCTGTCACTGTCACATACATGCTTCTCTGAATTTTTACTCCAAACTGGCTGTATGGCAGAGATACACTGGAAAAGAAGAGAGCTGTATTTTAATAAGTTGTTCTCACATTGATATATTTACTTTGTTCACTGTCTTTATACAATCTGACTTATCAATATACCCTCTACAGTCTCACAGAATTTTCTCCATTTTATTGGCTACTCTGTCCTAATATATCATACAATGTTAATGAATTTGTATTTCAGAACAGTCAGCACACTTCCCATTGCAATGATGATTACGTTACTTCTTTTACTACTTTCTCACTGCTTCTCCATTCTCACCTTTTTCCGCCCACTTTGATGTCCGATTTCATCATCTCAATGACAAGACCGTCTATTTTCATCACCACTTTGGCCAGGGTGTTTGCCCCTTTGCCAACTGAACGTCGGATCTGGATATTGAAGTCTTCATAGCTGCTCTTGCAGTTGGATGCAAAGATATAGTTGCAGGTTCCTGGGAACTGGAAGATGTCTCCATCGAAGGTCTTGTAGTGGAAGTTACCCCAGGTGCTACACACATGGTCATTGTGTGCAAGGTTCAGCACTATGGTGAAACATTCAGAAAACATTACTATGAAAATACAGCATAACAGTTAAGAACAAAATTGATCACTTACTCTGTCCGTCTTAAACTTAGTTTAAAACCTCAGCTAAAATTCTATAAATTGAAACTTTGACCTTGTAGTAGGTGACATCTCTTACAGGATAAATGAACATTCTTTGTAGATAAGTTGTAAAACTTTAGAGATGCATTTTTCAAGGGTCTTGGAGTAACTAACATAGAACATTTTTGGAATTTGATATACTACATATTATATTGCAATATCAGAAATGAGGGAACTGATTCAACTCCATGTCGTTAATTCAATTGAGCTATTGTTGTTTGTGGGAGCGCGTAATGTAGCCTGTAAACTAATTTGTTATTCAATTGGCCTCTTTTAGCGAGCCGCAGACGATCTATGGGCTACATCCCTGCAGTTGTCAAAATAGTAACTTACAACCCATCTAAACTTTTGATCTTTCAAGCCTGCAAGAGTTATAATCACTAAAATCGCAAATTGATATTCAATTGCTACAATTCTTCAAGCCCCAAATATTTTCACACACATAAATGTCAAATATAGAAGAAAACCCTACAGGTACCAGTTAGGGCTCCCAATGGTGTTAAATAATTGATGTACTGTAAATGCAAATAAAAAATCAATACTGCACTTTAAAAGATGAGGAAAGCGATGTAAAACATTAGAATTAATTGCACAACGGTCTAAAGCTTGCACATCTGCAATCATAAATTATTTTTTTTATGTGTCATTTCAGTGTTATATCAATCTTGGGAATCAAGGAGTTAATACATATCAGGTCACCCACATAGACTAGAACATTTCCTTCATTTATTTCTATTATTTTGCACATTGCCGAATTGCGAGTCTGAACGCATTTCGGACTTCTAAATGCTAATTGTTCGATGTGTAACCTCCATGTTTTACTGATGTAATGATGACGGTCTCATTTTGCATTGGCCGTTTCTAAATCTGTAGTTATGGCCTTTCTTGACTGATCATCATCATGCTCTGAAATGCTACTTATGATTCCATGGTTTACGGTTTCGGCTTTGGGCACGTAAGTTGTGGGCTTGTTCAATTGACTTGCTCTGTGTTTGTAGCAAATTGAATAAAGCCCCATGTGTGCAAAATGAACAAACACTTAAGTTAATTAAATTATTGAAAGATATTTAAATGTGGACTTCACTATTTGAATCAGCTTCTATTCAAATATGTATGTTTGTTTCACAAGTATAATTCATGTACGTATTGCTTCTTTTAAAGTGATATGCAACACAAGTGTTTTTTCAAAGCATTTAAAAGAGTACTTTTTAAACATTAAAAGGTATTTTTTTTGCATAAAAAATTATTAAGTAAAACCTTACTTATTGAATCTAACAGGAAATGCATAGAGCATACATTAGCCTGTAAATCTCACTGACTGACAGAGGGAAAATCCCAAGGAATAAAACTGAGACCTTTATTTAAAAAAAATAAAACACTGTGACACATTTGCAAATACCCTCTTTCTGATGCAACAAATACAAAAATCTTTCAATACACATTTAAGATAACATTTACAACAAAGGAAATACAAATTGTAGGCATACAAACAACACTTAGAATGAGTCCATAACATTCTTAAATTTTCCATAAGATAAATAAGTTTATTTATTCAAAACGCATGTTTACTGTGTATCCTATTTTCTAGGATCAGAATGGCTGAACTTTAATCACTAAGATCTGTCAATAAGCCAAGATTTAAGATATCACTGATTAACTCACCTGTAGTCATTGAGAGATTTTTAAATCCAATGAAGTGTGGCAACTCTTGACCTGTTAATTCACAGATAGGAGAGATAAGCAGGGTGACCTGCTAGCCAGCTAGATAGATAGATACATACATAGATAGACAGACAAACAGACAGACAGATAGATAGATAGATAGATAGATAGATAGATAGATAGATAGATAGATAGATAGATAGATAGGGGGAGAGATAGATAGAAATAGATAGATAGATAGATAGATAGATAGATAGATAGATAGATAGATAGACAGACAAACAGACAGACAGATAGATAGATAGATAGATAGATAGACGGATAGATAGATAGACAGACAGACAGACAGACAGATAGATAGATAGATAGATAGATAGATAGATAGATAGATAGACGGATAGATAGCTAGACAGACAGATAGAAGATAGATAGATAGATAGATAGAAAGAGGGATAGATAGATAGATAGATAGATAGATAGATAGATAGATAGACAGATAGATGTAGTTTAGTTTAGTTTTCAACTGATTTGGACCGACTGTGGCTCACTCAAAAGAAGAACTCTCCAGTCACACTCACAGCCACTATGGTCAAAACCTTTGAATATAATCACTCACCCCTTCCTAGCAAAGTAGCAGAAGACATAATAGTGAAGGCAGACAGGGCCCAGAGAAGTAGGGCCAACGTCCCCATGTTGTTTAGGGACTGGGACAAACAGCACTAATTTGTCTTGAGTATAAAGGCTGTGCATATATAGAGAAGCTACCAATGGGAGTGACCAGCATGGTCTTAGCTCTGATCCTAATAATTACACCAAGTCAAACCTTGAAAAACTTTAATTGCAGGTCACGCTATTTGGCGGGATTATACTGATCTTGTATTGTATTTGTTTGTTTACTTTGGAAATTCCAAGCACACATCAGGAGATTTCACATTTTTAACATATTGGTACACAGCTATATATTCATAACTCTTCTAAAAAATTCCCATTTTTATATTCTGCTACTTATTTCCAGAGGATTCATTCAAGGAACCTTATTTTATTGGCCATGAACATGAGCAAGCTTATTTTGTAGTGTTTTTAAATTCTACTAAATGTAGTAGAACACTCAATACAAGATTAGTAGGACTTAAATATTGAGAAATAGTGGTTATTAGAGAGACGCTGCATAACTGTAGTATGTTATTAGGTGGAGAAGGGCTTTAGATATTTTCTATGAGCATGTTCTGTTTATACAATACATTTAGTTGAATTTACTTTTCAAAACCAATATGAAAACATAAAAAAAAAATAAAAAAAAATGCTTCTGTATAAGAAAAGTGTTGTCACTGATCGCTCAGTCATGTCCGACTCCCCGAGTCCTTATGTACAGTAACAAACTCTTCTGATACACTAGGTATTCATGGAAGAGATACTGGAGTGGGTTGCCAGTCCCTTCTCCAGTGTGCCACAGCATACAGCTCCTGATATTCTTGGGTTGTCTCCATGGTCTGCATGGTGTCAGGGTGGTGTGATCACTTGACTCCCTGACTGGAATCAATCACAGGTTGCAGCTTTGAAAGCACTGAATCTTAACCACTGGACCACCAGGAAACCCCTCACTGATATTATATGACCAATAAAGACAATCCATCCCACTGACTGATTTGCTGCAGTATTTATTTTTGTTGCACCAAAGAAAAAATGCTGATATTAAAAATATGTGTATCATCCACACTCACCGGTGACACCTGCAATATAATATCACACCAGCTGAAGTATATTGGTTTAGTAGTAAACTACGACAATCTTCTAGAATATCAGTGCCTGGACGAAGCAAGTGTAGTCAAGACCTCCATACCACAGGTGAGCGTAGTAGAAACCTGTGACCTCAAAGGATACTGCCTATTTGTAGGATAATACCTAAGTAGATACCCCATTTATGGCTAAATGTCCCTACAGATAGATAGAAGAAAGGTTGTATGTATTCATCCATCATGATCCGTACAAATATGCAAATCCAAAAATTGTTATTTATCTTTACTAATAGTATGGGTAAACTTAAGACCTAAATTGTTCTCATTAAGGGTTGACATGAATCTTTCAAAATAATTTGTAGTACCATTCCATAGAATTAAGATGTCATCTATAAAGCGTCACCAGACTAGAATGTTATCAGTAAATCTAGTCATTGGTTCAGAAAAAAATGATTGGGCCTCCAACCAGCCTAAAAATAAATTCTCATAATTCGGGGCACATGGGGTGACCATGGCAGTTCGTCTAATCTAGTGGTTCTTACAATTATTAAAAAGGAAGTAATTCCTTGATAATGTAAAATGCAACAAAGTAATTCATTCAAAGGGGCCCTATCGGTGCCTTTCATACTCAAGAAATATTTTGCAGCTTAACCATATGGTACTATAGTTTATTAGTGCTCATCTCTGACTTTTTTCTTTTATTAAGTTTTAACTTGTGTATTGTTCACACTACTGTTGATCACCACTATTAACTGGTATTTGTTGGAACTTTCTACTCAGAATGCCTGGACACCAATTCTTGCTTCTATCTATTTGTAGGGGCATTTAGCCAGAAATGGGGTATCTACTTAGGTAGTATCCTACAGGTAGGAGGTATCCTTTGAGGTCACAGGGTTCTGCTATGCTTACCTGTGTGTGTGGAGGTCTTGACCAGACGTGCTTCATCCAGGCACTGATATTCTACATTATCATAGTTTACTAATAAACCAGTATACTTCAGATGGTGTGATATATTGCAGGTGTCACCGGTAAGTGTGACTGATACACATATTTTTAATATCAGCTTTTTTTGTTTGGTGCAATAAAGTTTTCTTTTTTTCGATAATGTTTAAAACAATTATTAGGTGTGATGCACTTTGGAAACTAAATATTTATTTGAGTTAGTATTTATTTTTGCACATCACAGATTGATGGGAATTCAGCCTCTAGAACTGATTAGTAAAGTAGTATAGTCTTATTAGTATTAGCCAATGCTTTAAATAGGTTAAACAGAAATCGTTAGTTGTCAATGGCATGCCCACCATAAAGAACATTGCATATGACAGTTAATTGCGTATGACAGTTAAGGTTGCATATATTTATTTACATTTATAAGGACATTTACCCACTATTAAGTTTATAACTGTAAACAGTCTTTTTGAAGTTCATATAGTCTTTTTGGATTTTGCAAAGGCTTTTGATACAGTGCCACATGGGAGACTATTGTTCAAACTAAGAGATACAGGAATTGCAGTAAATATCTGTTCATGGGTTGAGAGCTGGCTAACAGACAGGAAGCAAAGGGTTGTGGTAAATGGAACATACTCCGATTGGACTAATGTGGTAAGTGGGGTTCCTCAGGGTTCAGTATTAGGTCCTTTCCTTTTTTATATAACATATTTATTAATGACTTAGAGGTGGGTCTGGAAAGTAATTAAATCAGATAATTATGTACTTTCCCTCCAAAGGACTTTACATAAAATTGAGGAATGGGCATCTAAATGGCAGATGAGATTTAATATGAATAAATGTAAAAATATGTATTATGGGAAGGAAAAATAGCCATGCAATTTATAATCTTAATGGAGCAAATAAAGGGGTATCAGATATTGAAAGGGAGGTAACAGTGCTCAAAGCCAAGCAGCAGCTGCAAAGGCAAATAAAATATTAGCATGTATTAAGAAGGGTATAGATGCAAGGGAAGCAAATATAATTCTGCCCCTATGCAAATCCCTAGTACGCCCTCATTTGGAATATGGAGTACAATTTTGGGCACCACTTCATTTAAAAGGACATTTTAGAGCTGGAAAAAGGTACAGAGAAGGGCAACAAAACATAATAAGGGGAATGGAGGGGCTAAGCTTTTTGTGCCAAGAGGTTTTTAACTGACAAGAGGACATCCGTTGAGGTTAGAAGTAAAAAAATTCCACCTTAAAGAAAGAAAAGGGTTCTTCAAAGTAAGGGTAGTTAATCTGTGGAATTCTCTACCAAAGGAGGTGGTGACAGTGGATTCGATAGATAACTTTAAAAGGGGATTGGATTTATTTCTAATTAGAATTCAGGGTTATCCTGGATCATTAGAGAGAGTATTGATCCAGGGAGGAATCCGACCGCCAGTATCTGGGGTCAGGAAGGAATTATTTTGTTTTCCCTTTGAGACGATTGGCTAAGTTTAACTTGTTTTTTTTCTGTTTGCCTTCTTCTGGATCAATTAATTATTAATAAAAAAATAATTTGTTCATTAATAAATAATTAGCTATTAATTAACAACTAATGAATTAATAAATAATCTGCATATTGCAGATCAGAGGAGATCTTAAAAGGTTGAACTTGATGGAATGAAAGTCTTTTTTCAACCTCAATTACTATGTAACCATGTATCTATATTTAAAAATACTGGAAGATAGATTATAAATGTACCTGCCATGTATTTATTACTTAGTGACTAAGGCAATCATTTTTTACACAGTCACTCTTACAAATACAGTTTGTTGTTTTAAGACTTTAGGGACTTTCAGCCTTACCAAATTGCGATTCGGCCAATTGAAAAGGGCTCTATTTAAGCACAGAGAATAATTTTTACAGAAGTTTTTAATTAGTGAAGACCTTGCTTTTGGATAGAAGTTAACTAACTAAAAACTTCTGTAAAAAAAATATGCTATGTGCTTATATAAAGCCCTTTTTAGTTTGCTGAATCACAATTTAATAAGGCTGTTTGTGTGTTTGTGTTACATTACGCTAAGATAAATATCTTATCGTTTGCAACCTAGCAATGAAAGTACCTGACTACGACTAACTTTAATACCCATAACAATGGGGTCGTGCTATATTTTCTCAGTCTGGCACCCATCGATCTCTCCTTTAGGTGATCCTCAAAAATCCTAAACCTAAATCAACATTGTCACTTCTGAAACAAAAAGCTCTAAAAGTCAATGGATATTTGAATGGACAATTTTCAGTTACAACTATAATAAAATTGGTTTAACGTGTACATGGCAAAAACAGTAGAGGTGCTTTGTGTACTTGGTGTACTTGGTCAACTTGGATTTATCCAAATCGTTTTACATTTAATGAAATATATGAATTATGTAGACTGGAACAAATTCACTCCCACGTTATGGACATTGGACGCAAGTATGATAGGTATTTTTATTGGATGGTGCCTACTCAGGTTTGACTAAAGCAAGATTTAGCTCTCTTGCGTCTCTTAAGTAGAAAAAAAAGATACCCTGGGCAAGACTGTAACTGAATTGCACATCACTATGGAGGTGTAGGCTGATTATATTGGTTTAAAAATAAAGAAGTTAAAAGGTGATGAAGGTAGTCCAACAATGGAGGCAATGAGGGAAATAAGATGGAGATATTATTTTACATTGGTAGACAGAAAGAGGCAATGAGGGTTGCAAAATGAAAGCAGTGGAATATGTTTTCCCCCAAAGCATTTTACTCAATGAATCAATGGAAACAATAAATACCAACAAAATAAAGTGAACACACTGGTTTGTAACATGCAGTTAGTCTGGCTAGTATGTATACTGCATTCAGAAATTCAGATTTTTTTAATTTCCAGGAGGTCAGTACAAATTTAACCATGTATGTTTCCATGGGTGTAGGAACTGGGACGGAGGGACGGACAAGTTATTTCAATGTGTGTGTTTATGTGTAGTGAAGCAGTTGTGTGGTATTTTCATACTATATGTGGTACCCTCCACCCACCCAGATTTTCTTTGGCCCCTACACCCAGTATAATGTTTCATTAATATTTTTTTAAGGATTGCATAAATGTAATTTATAATAATGTGCCTTATGTCTTGCTTTTGGTTTAGCAGTGTTTGGGATGAATACCGTTGCTAAAGAGATGGACTTATGCAATAATCCTGTGAGATTTAGGTATCATCCCTTGATCTATTGTTACAGACAGGGAGTAAAGGATTTTCTTGCTAAGATTGCCATTCCACACTTCTTAACTTAGCTAAAGGCCACATAAACCTGTTGGTATTGCTGGTGCAAAAAAAATTGGGGCTGAGTTGAATATCACTGATATTCATCAATGGTATTTTTTATTGAACAGGACTATATAGCCTATCATACTAATAATAATAATAATAACATTAGGATGTGTTAGCAAATATGTTTATATTACTCACTGGGCATCTTTCTACCTTGGTATGATGAAATAAGTGTGTACAGTTCATCTCCAGTATGCATCGGTATCACAATTACACTGAGCCAAGTAATATCATGTCTTGAGTCAGAAACATTACCTGGGTACATAATTATGTTACGTACACAATTAAACTAATTATTCAATAGAACAAACATTGTATCTTGTGTCTGGTTTATGTTGTTACTTCCAAAGGTTTTCGCTAGTGACAGGCATTAAAAGGGCCACTAGACTTAACCATTTTGTTGTACATGTAGCAAAAATGGTAAAATCACTATTAACAGAGCGAGAGAAAGTGATTTGCTAGTTGTAGAAGAATAAAATTTACATGCTTCTCAAAATTAAGATTCTTCATGCAAGACTCAAGCAGCCCTATTAAATTCCAAGCCCGTAGTTCCAACAGCACACCCGCGAAGCCTGCAGGCTTGAAACTCTGCTACGTTACAGAGCTATTACATTCAACCATGCCGCGACCAAAAGGCCGGAGAAACAAACCCGTAAACCATTCTTACGCACGTTGCATGTGCGGCCGTGAACATGATAAATTAGTCAAGCCAGTAGTTACGGGTTTAGATGGAGCCAATAGCAAAAGAGATCATCATCATTACAGAAAGAAAAGTAGTTTATATTGCAGATTTGCAAGCTTGAGAATGTTGTGCTATTCATTTAAATACATAACATCACTTTACTTTTAATTATAAGTACAGTATTGTGTTGATATTTGCATTTACAGTGCTACGGATAGGACTTTAACCTCCTTGCGGGTCC
This sequence comes from Discoglossus pictus, assembly GCA_027410445.1. NCBI lineage: Eukaryota > Metazoa > Chordata > Amphibia > Anura > Alytidae > Discoglossus > Discoglossus pictus. Next base: position 25,182,074 of record CM050175.1, read on the forward strand.
TCTCTAGTACCCGTAGGCTTTTTGGCTGCATTTAAGGGTTACAAGTTTGAATGTCAGAGGGTTAGTAGAAACTTAATAGCGATTTTCAAACGGAACAGTTACGGGCTTGACAGATCAAATGATTTGCGGCAACAGAGTTCAGATTTCGACAGCCTGTAGGGTTTTGCTGCATGTAGCCCGCAGGTCATTTGCCGGTAGCTGTAAGAAGCCAATTTAATAGCCGTAAGACTAGAGGACTCCGTTTTACACATTGGGTGCCCACCACTGGTTTAGCCTTGATATTAGACTTTTTCTCAAGGAGCTAGTCCTGATTTCTAGTATTCCTGTATTAGCACCAGTAAGATGTTAAATTGGCTAACACACAGATTAACCTACTTGTTTAGAAATATATTATTGTAATAAAGTCATTTTTATTCATTTTTTCTTAAATAGGATATAAAATATAACATAAATACGGATATTTAAGAAATTAAAAATACAAATTAGCTTTACAAAAGTAATGATTAAACTTTAATCAATGATTAAACTTTATAAAAGTAATAATTAAACTCTAATGATAAAACATTTAAACTTAAAAAATGAATAGTCAACTAAATTAAATTATTTTACACAAATAGCTAAAGAATAACCTTTCTTTTACTGAGGAACAAATGTAATTAATAAAAAAAATAAAAAAAATATATATATATATATATATATATATATTTATCCGGTCAGAATATCTTAAATAGAATTTAAAATAACTGCAGTTTACTGTTTGCACATTTTACAAAATGTAATATTAAAGATTAAAATATTGGGTATATCATTTTGTTTACTTATTTAATCCTGTTTTTATTTAGAATCTAAAATTACAAGGCAACTATCAATGTCAACATTTGAGATGATTATATTTTCTGATATATATTGTCAGAGAATTAATTTCTAAACCAACAAGACCATCATGAATTTCCTCCAACTCCCTTCTTCACCACTTCCAATCTGGCTCCGGCTCCAACACCCCACAGAAACAACTCTCACAAAAGTAACTAATGGCTTGCTCACCGCTAAGTCAAAGGCTCACTTCTCTATTCTAATTCACCTGGATCACTCTGCTGCGTTTGACACTTAGGCCCCTATTCAATTGGCCAAAATGTTATTACTAGAGCCCGTAATGTAGACAGTAAAAGTTACTGGTATTCAATTAGCTACATTTTGCTACTCGTAATCCATTCGCAAGTTACAGGCTCAAAATCACTGCGGATGAAAAAAAGTTTCTACCCGCAAATGTTACCAGTGCTAATCCATATTCAATTACAACAATTCAACAAGCCTGCAATTTCCATCAACACCAAAAATGGCAAATGTATCAAAAATGTCTACAAGTACTAGGTAGGACTCGCAAGTGGGTTAAACACCTGATGGTATGATCTGAATGAACTTGCAATTGAAAGAGGGCCCAAGTGTCTCCTTCTCTGGCACCTCTTCTTCTTCTGTCTGTTGGGGTATTCCAAGGTTCAGTCCTAGGCCCCATCCTGTTCTCCATCTATACATCCTCCCTTGGTACCCTAATAACATCTTTTGGATTTCATCTATGTGCCATGAAACTCAAATCTACCTCACAGCACCAGATCTATCACCCTCTTTTCTAGCACGAGTTGCTAATTGCCTTTTAAGCATGTCCTCCTGAAGGTATGCCCGTCAACTCAAACCCAACATATCAAAGCTCCTAAACTTCCCACCCTGTACTGCAGCTTTCACTCCTCAAATATATCTCACTGTTGACAATGCCATCATCACTCCCACCTCCGAGGCCCATTGTCTTGGGATTCTACTGGACCCAGCCCTCTCTTTGATTATTCACATATAATCAATAACAAAATGTTGTCAGTTTTATCTAAAGAACATTTCTAAAATATGTCACTATATTACACAAGACACAACAAAAATTTGAATCCATTCTCTCATCATAACTCGCTCCTTGTTGGCCTCCCCATTACTCGTCTGTCTCTATGATAATGCATAATGAACGCCTTCACTAGACTCGTATACCATAATCAACGCTCAGTGGTTGCAACTTCTCTCTGTCTATCTCTCCACTGGCTTCCCATATTTTTCAGAATATAATTTGAAATTATGATCCTAACATATAAAGCCCTCAACAGTGATCCCCCTTATATATCTTCTTTTGTCTCAAAATACTCCCCCAACCGCTGTCATTGCTCTGCTAATGATAACCTTTTTCTTTCCTCCTCTCTTATCATCTCATCTCCAGCTTCAGGACTTTTCTCGTGATGCCCCTACTCTATGATTCATTAGACTATCCTCCTACCTATAAACACATCTGTTTAAGACAATCACCTTCAGCCTTAATATGCACAATTGCATACTCTGCACTACAGCATTATATAACTGCATTTGCTTGAGTCTATTGCCTTCACACTGCCATCTTGCATCTATCACCTTCCTCTATTACACCCAAACCCTTTAGATTGTAAGTTTTTATGAAGTTTCACTCTTGTGTAGTCATTGAACTCCTTTTGGTGACTTCCCAAATTTCCCATTATGTTACAGTTGACATTTGTTTGTAGTTTGGTTTCCTACAATTCTTTATATTGATCAGTCTTTGAAATATCTTTATCACACATTTGTATACATTTTTGAAATTATTTTGGCTCAAATATTGTTATTGAGGCACTCAATCTGGGATTGAACAAACTTTAGCAGGTTTTATAGGCACAATAAGCCACCCCGAGAGCAGTACTCGTTTAGCTCACTTGTGCCTATTACAGGTGCAGAAATACCACAGCTGATGCTAGCCCTTGATGATTGGATATTTTGCATGGAATTCACTACATTTGCATATTATTAATAGCTATCAGAACTCAAATGATATGTACTATGGAGAGAAAAATCCTGACTCACATTATTTGCTCATTCAAATTATTCCCCCAAGAAGTCATTTGCAAGTGCTTAGTTTAACAATGGCCCAAAAGATGCTACTATATAGAGGAACTCAACAAATTCTCCGGTTGACATCTCCAGAAATAAATCCCTGGCCACACTATTATCCTAGATTTCATTAAGACCCATGGAATCATATAAGGGAGCAGAATAATTGAGGAAATAGTTCTTCCATAAAAACACAAAATCCTTCCTTTATCACGTTTCATTCTCTTCCCTCCTCTCCGGCTCCTGGTCATCATTATTCTGATTTAAAATGAAAAATATACAATTTTATACAATTCATTAATAACTACTGTTGTTACATTTGTTTGTAGACTGTTGTAAGAATTGTTTTGTACTTTGCCGATTGTAACCCTTGTTTTCAAATCTCATTCAATACATACTATTTCATGAAATACATTTTTTAAGTATAACTCATGTTCACCAGAGTATGTGAACCAGCAATTAGATCTGAATTCTGCCTCATTTAGTTGCATGTGGAGGTCTCATTCTCATTATCCAATAGAGAAATACGCTACTTAGACATCCAGAGAAAAACGATACCTTGACAAACAGGTTTTGGCTCTAGGGCCACTATTCAATTGCAAATTTGCAACAGTTACAAAGAGATTCAGTTGAACAAGCCCGCAGCTACCTGTACGAAAGCCTAAATCGTAAACCATGCACCCGTAAGTATCATTGCAGGGCATGATCATGATCAATTAGGCAAGGCCGTAACTACCGCTTTAGAAACAGCCAATAGTAAATGAGACGGTCATCATGAGGTCAGTAAAACATGGAGGTTACATGTCAATCAATTAGCTATTGATTGGATCAGACACACAATCCGGCACAAAATAAAAAAAAATAATGAAGGAAATGTTCTAGTACATGTGGGTGGCCTGATATGGATTAACTCCTTGATTCCCGAGATTGATATAACACGGAAATGAAACAAAAAAAAGAAATGTATTGCATATTTGTGAGCTTGATACTTTTGTGCAATTAATTCTAATGTCTTTCATTGCTTACCCCGTCTTTTAAAGTGCAGCTGAGTCAGAGTTACGATTTTAACATCAGCAGGGATTGTTAGCCTGTAACCCGCAAATCAGCAAATTAGTTTACGGGCTACATTACGGACTCCAGTAACTAACAATTGCTCAGTTGAATAGGGCCTAGGTTTCTTTACCATTGTTTTTTCCCCATTGTTTCTAGCCGGCATCCTTTTTGAGGACTTGTAAGTACACTAGCTGTGATATCAGGGCTGTAGTTTTAATTAGTGTATAAATTGTGACCTTGTTGGAATGGGGCATTGTTCTATTCTCTTCTATTACTACTCAAAGAGGGCTAGTTTCCAAGTTTAGAGAAATATTTATGTTTCAAAAGCTTCCATGTACGTAGGGAAGGAAGATAATTAGGATAATTAGGATACTGTTGGTGTTGTTATATGAATATTATCATACAAAATTTCGAAGCACCACATTTTTTAACATATTTAAAAATGACTTAGAAGTAGAATTGGAAAGTAGTGTCTCCATTTTTGCTGATGACACAAAGTTGTGCAAGGTAATTAAATCAGATAAAGATGTATTTTTCCTCAAAATGGATTTAAATGGGCAACTAAATGGCAGATGAGATTTAATACAAATAAATAAAAAGTTATGCATCTGGGTAAAAAAAAAAAAAAAAACATGCGATTTATATTCTTAATGGAGCAAATCTCTGGGTATCAGATATTGAAAGGGATTTGGGAGTGCTTGTGGACAACCACCTAGGTAACAGTGCTCAATGCCAAGCAGCAGCTGAAAAGGCAAATAAAATATTAGCATGTATAAAGACGGGTATAGAAGCCAGGGAAGCAAATATAATTCTGCCACTATACAAATCTCTAGTACGCCCTCATTTGGAATATGGAGTACAATTTTGGGCAACACTTCATAAAAAGGACATTTTAGAGCTGAAAGACGTACAGAGAAGAGCAAAGAAAGCTTTTGAGGGGAATGGAGGGGCTAAGTTATGAAGAAAGACTAACCAAATTAACCTTATTTTCTCTAGAAAACAGGCATCTAAGAGGGGATATAAGTACTTTATATAAATATACCCAGGGTGCATTCAGTGAATGAGCTTTCAATGTTTATTGAACAGTATTTTCCTAAAGATAAATTTAATTTGTATTGCTTCATTAAAAAATAAAAATACAGACAAATTAGACAAGCATAGAAGAAAAAGATAGAACAGATACCAATCATAAGTAATATATATATATATAACAAAGTAATTTGAATGCCAATTTAAAATGGGTGAACGGATCAGTGAACCATCTCCCACATTGACTCCAATCTCAAGCTTAGATTGTCTGCTCTGTTCCCAACATTTTGAGCAAATATTACAAAACATATAAATATTTGTGTTATTATTATCATTTTGAAATGTTAACATCTATATGTCAAACTGCTGGCATCTGTCATTTCCAGTGTCTTTGTATTTAGCATTTCTGTTAGGATTTCTGACCGCACCAAAATAATATTTTTTGAGTAATTTTCAAGCTTATTCGTTAAAAGGTAGTGGGGTGTTTCCTTCGGATCCACTTCCAACATTACACCTAAAATAAGTGATAAATTGATATAAAACTGGAGAGAGAGTGTTACAATGCACTTTGTTTTCATTTAAGCTTATGTGACCTAGTGTATTTAATTCCATAATCTTTTTGAGCTTATTTTGATGGTGTAAACAGCTCATATCTGTCCATCACCTAGGTGTTGGTAAAACTTTAATCCCCAATCTTAATACTCTGTAGTCCTGTTTACGTTGCTTCCTAAAGTGCTGTATTATCTATTAGCTGCCTTTGACACTGTGGATCATCCCATCATAACTTCTAGCTAACCCTTCCTGTCATGCTTATATCTTCTTTCGTTATGCAATAATGGTTGATCAAGCCTCAATGTTGGATGCTACTATTCCTACTCTTCACAACACCCTAAGGGTCTTTTAAACTTTCTCAGAATTGTGATAATTGTATTGATAGTGATAACTACATGTTCTTCTGTGTCTCTGGCTACCCCTTTTTATCCTTTTAAAACTCCTCCAATACAACACCCACTCATTCCTAATTGGCATCCAAACTTCCTCCTTATCAACCCATCTAAAGTAGAAATCTAATACTTTCTTGACTACATTTCCCCTCTATTTGCTGCTCTTCATTATCATACATCCCATGCCATCTCATGAGAAACTTTGGTGTAACATTTAACCCCACCTGTGGTATGTTGCTGTGCAGATAACACTGATTTTTTTTTTTTACATAATATTTTGCGGTTCATTATTAATTTGTAGAATTAAAGCACTTTAACTGGTCCTGAATAACTAAAGCACACTAAATCTACAAAGGCCTACATTGAGTATATAGTACCAAACTACAGTCTGGGAAAAGCTCAAAAAGTCCATTACGTTTCTGGGGATTCCTGGACATAGAATAATTTTCTCACACATGGTGGTCTTGCCTAAAAGTACAAAAACTCTCAAAGTCAGTGATGTAGCTGGGATCATGGAGAGGCTTGAGAGATGAGGCTGGAGAGGTAAGAGAGCAGACAACATTTTGGAAAAGAAAAAAACATTTTCTAAATATCTACTTTCTTATTTGTTGTTTTTATCTTACTTTGTGTTTCTCTTCAATTATGCCCTTAATTTTATCTTTTTTCTCCATTCTCCTAATTACACTTTTTTTGTGCACCTTATGTCACTTTAGCATTCACCTCAGTTGAAGTTAATTCAAACCCTGTCACTTAAAGCACTTTGATAGAAGCAAAAAAAAAAAAAAAAGTTTGAAACAATCTATATAATTTTATATATATATATATATATATATATATATATATATATATATATATATATGAATTTTACTTCTTTGCACATGCTGATACAGAGAAAGGATAATGCTTTATTCAAGATACTACTGTACAGCAAGGGTTAATATAGGGACACTGCGGGGATCCCGATGGGGATGCCCAGAATAGAGGGGGGTTAATATAAGGTGCCGCTGGGTTATTTACAGTACCCCCGTGGCCGAGATTGGACAATAGTGTGCCGCGGGCCCTTTAAGGACCCGCGGCGGGACCGATCGGGACCCCCGCTGCAAGTGCTGATGTAGGAAGCCTGCAAGATCATCTCACAGGCTTTCACGTGCCATGATGGATGAGTCAAACACATTGCTCTGTGTTTGACTCGTTCATCTTCGGACGGCCATGCTGTGTGTCTCACAAGTTGCTTGCAGCATGTCTAATTTAATATCGTCGTAACTTTGTCAAATTTGAAGTGCGTAGGGCTTCAGTTCAGACTTTGTATCTACGAGGCTGGAATTTAATAGTGCTATTTGTGTGGTAACATGGAGGACGGCCGAGAATAGGCTATGTGGAGAGCAACTTTGTAACTTGAGCACATTAATCCTTTGATCTGTCATGCCCGTAACCGCTAATTGTTTAATTCAGCTATTATGGTTACTCGCGAGCAAGCACGTACCACGCAAATGGAGCCCAGAGGCCAACACCGGTCTGTGGCCTCTGTTCAGCCGGGCCATGTGAAGGAAAGTATTGTCCCGCCCTCTCCTGATCCTCTCTTTGCCCCTCTTGATCCTCTCCCCCTCCTGATTCCTCCCTTCAGTCCCTCTGATCCTCCCCTTGACCTCCTTTAGATCCCCCCACTCCTGATCCCCCCCATTGGCGCTTCCTACTGCACCAGCAGCATGCCCCCAACCTACATCTCGCCTGCCGGCGCATCCCAGTGACATTACACATGCGCCGCAAGGGAAGCCTGCAGTACGGAAGGAGTGCTGGTGAGATAGGAAGCGCCGATGGGGTGAGATCAAGATGGGCCAAGGGATGATCTTTGATGGACAGAGGGGGGATCAAGAGAGGAATAGAGTAGGTTCAAGAGGGGCAGGGGGGAACCAGAGGGGAGGATCAGAAGAGGGATCAAGAGGGACAGGGGGTGTCAGGAGCTCCAGAAGGTTCCCCAAATGTGTGTGTATGTGTGTGTATATATATATATATTTTTTGTTTTATATATATATATATATATATATATTATATTTTATATAATTTATATCTATATATTATATTTTATATATACATATATATTTTATATATGTATTTTATATATGTACATATATATATATATATATATTATATTTTATATATATATATATATATATATATATATAAACTGTATTATATTTTTATATATATTATATTTTAACAGTCTTCATGGCTTACGAAATAGCGTCTCTTGCTCGTAGCTCTTTCTTATTTAATAGCAACGCAAGTCTGACAGATTTGAAGCACGCAGCCCTTACAAGCTACAAGTTGGACTAGCGAGGCTAGAGTTTAATATAGCCTATAATTTGTAAAACATGTTTATTAGAAGACATACACTGCAAAATGTCTAGATTTCATTAATACACATTTTGGCAAATGTTTCTGATATGAATCACTGGACTGATGATCCCCATGAACATTGGTAAAACATCTTTTGTATTTGCCATTGTGAACCTCATTGTGTATTTGAACATTTTGAATGGAAGATAAAGAATATGTAGTTATGTATCAAATGGTCCCCATTGAGAGAATAAAAAAAATAAATTATATATATATAGAGAGAGTGAGAGAGAGAGAGAGAGAGAGAGAGAGAACTGAAATAATTTATTTGACATACACTAAATATAGCTCATATATGGGTTCCCCGGTGATCCAGTGGTTAGGATTTGGTGCTTTCACCACTGCAACCTGGGTTTGATTCCAAGTCAGGGAACCAAGAGGTTACACCACCCTGAAGCCAAGCAGGGTTGGGCCTGGTCAGTACTTGAATGGGAGACCACCTAGGAATACCAGGAGCTGTATGCTGTGGCCCACTGGAGAAGCAACTGGCAACCCACTCTAGTATCTCTGCCATAGATACCAACAGCCTTATTAAATTGTGATTCTGCAAATTTAAAAGGGCTCTATTTAAGCACACAGCATATTTTCTTTACAGAAGTTTCTAGTTAGTGAAGACCTTGCTTTTGGATAGAAGTTCACTAACTAAAAACTTCTGTAAATAAAATATGCTGTGTGCTTATATATAGCCCTTTTAAATTTACCGAATCGCAATTTAATAAGGCTGAAGAGATGTTTATACATTTTGGAGAATGGAGGGGGCAAATCTATCTGTAACTGGTTGAACCGGAATGATCAAGTGAGAGTATTTTAAGTAGAGATAATGATGGCAGATTTAAAGTGAACTCATTACTCCTGACATTTTTGCCTCTAATAGAATGTCAGTAAACAATAAATAAATATTTTAAATGCAAGTTGCCCCTTTTCCAAGGACATTGTATTAATATTATTTTCATTATTTGTAAATGTTTTAGAACTTATTAATATACCTAAAGAGCATCTCAGAATGAATCAGTTAAAGGAATACTGTAGTACTTTTTTCCCATATGATCCTTGGAAAGTGACACATTGTCTTGAAAGCAAATGGATCTTTCCTGTTCGTTGGATGTGAGCAGTGGCGTCCATCAGCCACTAGGTGGTGCGGCTGAGTGGGCCGTCAATTTCTTCACAGTAAACCGAAAGCCCCTAACCCGAACACCCCACACCCTAACACCTAACCCTAACAATCTTAACCCTAACACCCCTCACCCTAACACCTAACCCTAACAGCCCACACCCTAACACCCCTAACCCTAACACCCCTCACCCTAAAACCTAACCCTAACACCCCTCACACTAACCCTAACACCCCTCACTCTAACATCCCTCACCGTAACAGCTCATCCTAACAGTAAACCATAGGAAATTTACATTAGTTTTGAATACTAACGCACTTTCCATTACTACTGGCATTTTTAGCTGCCACATTTCAATTGTGGCAAATCAAAGCTTTGTTTACAATGTTCCCACATGTAACTCCTCATTTCTACCACAAGTAACCAACTATGGGCCCTATTAAATTCCAGCCTCGTAAATAAGAGGCTTCTACTTAAGCCCTACGTACTGCAAAGTTTCTCTAACTTACAATGCTATTAAATTAGCCCTGCTGCGAGCAACGTATGAGCTACGCAGCAGGCCCGTACGTATCTACACTGCGTAAATGTACATGAGGAGTGACAGCCTGCGAGATGATATCGCAGGCTCCCACTCCTCATCAAGTGCTGCGGGGGTCCTAAAAGGGACCTCCGCGGCAGTCCCCCACATAAGCCCTGCCGTGGGGGGTACTCCAAACCCCCCCCCCAGGCACCTAAAATGAACCCCCCCTCAATGCGGGGGTCCCTGTCGGGACCACCGAAGTGTCCTCACATGAACACCTTGCTGCAGGGGTCCATAGGAACCCCCGCAGCCCCCACACATTAACCCCTTGCAGCGGGGGTCCCCGATCGGCACCGATCAGGCCCCCGCTGCATTTAAAACTTTTAAATTCCCCTTAAAGGGGCCGCGGCACACTATTACCCAATCCCGGCCGCGGCACTTAAAATTAACCCCCCTCTATGCTTGGGGTCCCAATCGGGACCCCTGAAGTGTCCCCACATAAACCCATTGCAGGGGGGGTCCCCGATCTGCATAGATCAGGCCCTCCGCTGCATTTAAAACTTTTAAATTCCCCGCCGCGGCTCCTTAAAGGGACCGCGGCACACTATTACCCAATCCCGGCCGCGGCACTTAAAATTAACCCCCCTCTATGCTGGGGGTCCCCATCGGGACCCCCGAAGTGTCCCCATATAAACCCCCTGCAGCGGGGGGCCCCGATCGGCACCGATCGTGACCCTGCTGTAATTCAATTTTAAATTTCCCGCCTCGCGGGTCCTCAAAGGACCGTAAAGGTCCTGAAAGGACTCGCACTAAAAATATTAACCCCAGGCAACTATAATTACCCCATTAACTCATGATGGTCAATCCAGACCACCATAAGGCCTAAATTAACCCATTAACTCATGGTGGTCAATACAGACCACCATAAGGCCTAAATTAACCCATTAACTCATGGTGGTCAATACAGACCACCATAAGGCCTTAATTAACCCATTAACTCATGGTGGTCAATACAGACCACCATAAGGCTCTAATTAACCCATTAACTCATGGTGGTCAATACAGACCACCATAAGGCCTAAATTAACCCATTAACTCATGGTGGTCAATACAGACCACCATAAGGCCTAAATTAACCCATTAACTCATGGTGGTCAATACAGACCACCATAAGGCCTTAATTAACCCATTAACTCATGGTGGTCAATACAGACCACCATAAGGCTCTAATTAACCCATTAACTCATGGTGGTCAATACAGACCACCATAAGGCCTAAATTAACCCATTAACTCATGGTGGTCAATACAGACCACCATAAGGCCTTAATTAACCCGTTAACTCATGGTGGTCAATACAGACCACCATAAGGCTCTAATTAACCCATTAACTCATGGTGGTCAATACAGACCACCATAAGGCCTAAATTAACCCATTAACTCATGGTGGTCAATACAGACCACCATAAGGCCTAAATTAACCCATTAACTCATGGTGGTCAATACAGACCACCATAAGGCCTTAATTAACCCATTAACTCATGGTGGTCAATACAGACCACCATAAGGCTCTAATTAACCCATTAACTCATGGTGGTCAATACAGACCACCATAAGGCCTAAATTAACCCATTAACTCATGGTGGTCAATACAGACCACCATAAGGCCTAAATTAACCCATTAACTCATGGTGGTCAATACAGACCACCATAAGGCCTAAATTAACCCATTAACTCATGGTGGTCAATACAGACCACCATAAGGCCTTAATTAACCCATTAACTCATGGTGGTCAATACAGACCACCATAAGGCCTTAATTAACCCATTAACTCATGGTGGTCAATACAGACCACCATAAGGCTCTAATTAACCCATTAACTCATGGTGGTCAATACAGACCACCATAAGGCCTAAATTAACCCATTAACTCATGGTGGTCAATACAGACCACCATAAGGCCTAAATTAACCCATTAACTCATGGTGGTCAATACAGACCACCATAAGGCTCTATTTAACCCCATCAGTCCCATAAGGGTATATTATTACCATTATGGGCCTGTTACAACCCAACATTAACCACATAAGTGCCATGATGGTCCTCAAGGACCATCATGACACTAACTACAAACACTACACTATAACCCCCAATAAACCATTTAATCTAAACTAACCCCCCTCTACACTAATCTATTAACACTTACACTACCTACCTACACTACCTACCCCCTAATAAACCTCCCCAACACTCTAATTACAAAAAACAATAAACCTACAGCACAGAAAACAAAAAACCTACAGTACAAAAAACAAAAAAACCTACAGTACAGAAAAAATAAAAAGTACAACCCCACCCCCCACTACAGAAAACAAAAAAATACATTACAACCCCACCCCCCACTACAGAAAATAAAAAAATTACACACCTGAAAAGTAAAGACAGATAAACACAATACAATACATACATATAATACATTACATACATTACATACAATACATGACATTACATATAATATATTACATATAATATATTACATATAATACATTACATACATTACATACAATACATGACATTACATATAATATATTACATATAATATATTACATACATTACATACAATACATGACATTACATACATTAAATATAATATATTAAATATAATATATTACATATAATATATTACATAGAATACATTAAATACATTACATACAATACATGACATTACATACATTAAATATAATATATTAAATATAATATATTACATATAATATATTACATATAATACATTACATACATTACATACAATACATGACATTACATACATTACATATAATGTATTACATATAATATATTACATATAATATATTACATATAATATATTACATATAGTCCTAATCAAATACCCCCTATCTATCTAACATACAATCTATTTAATTTAAAATAAATCCTAACTATATCAAATACATCCCCCTATCTATCTAATATACAAAAAATCCTAACTACATACACAGACCCTAATTCTAAGCTAAAATCAATAAATTAAGACCACTTACCTTTAAGATGTTGCTTCAGATCACTAACCTATGGGTCAAACAAAAAATTAAATTTAGTACAAAACATTAACATCAAATAAATAAACATTCTATACATTCTAAATATTCAACTCACCTTTACAGCATGTCCAGTCACTGTTTAGCTCTTCCGGCGCGGCCCTGTTAAAAAAAAAAACACAATACATGAATACATGAATACAATATATAAACAATAAATAAAATACACAAATAAACATCTAAATATACATTTAACTTACCTCCCCGCGATGTCCCCGGCCTTCTCTCCTTCAGCCCCGGCTGGGCCGCGGAACCATCCGCGCTCTAAAAAAAAAAAAAAAAAAAAACTAACGGAGGTCTGCACTGGCAGACCTCCCCGACGCTACTGAACCTCCCGGAGTCGTTTCCGGGAGGAAATTGGCATTGTCGGCTTGTGATTGGCTGAAAAAGCTGTCAGCCAATCAAAAGTCGTCAATGTAGGAGCCAATCAGGATGCGCAGATGTCTTCTACCAATCACTCCGTGGGGGTGTATCCCATAGTGATTGGCTGAAGGCATCTGAGCGTTGTGATTGGTTCCCAGAAAGATAGACAAGTGTTTAAGCCAATCAGGGTGGGATATTGGGGTGTATCCCATCCTGATTGGCTCACACATTGACGACTTTTGATTGGCTGAAATTGATAGACAGCTTTTTCAGCCAATCACAAGCCGCCAATGCCAATTTCCTCCCGGAAACGACTCCGGGAGGTTCAGTAGCGTCGGGGAGGTCTGCCAGTGCAGACCTCCGTTAGTTTTTTTTCTTTTTTTTTTTTAGAGCGCGGATGGTTCCGCGGCCCAGCCGGGGCTGAAGGAGAGAAGGCCGGGGACATCGCGGGTAGGTAAGTTAAATGTATATTTAGATGTTTATTTGTGTATTTTATTCATTGTTTATATATTGTATTCATGTATTCATGTATTGTGTTTTTTTTTTAACAGGGCCGCGCCGGAAGAGCTAAACAGTGACTGGACATGCTGTAAAGGTGAGTTGAATATTTAGAATGTATAGAATGTTTATTTATTTGATGTTAATGTTTTGTACTAATTTTTATTTTTTGTTTGACCCATAGGTTAGTGATCTGAAGCAACATCTTAAAGGTAAGTGGTCTTAATTTATTGATTTTAGCTTAGAATTAGGGTCTGTGTATGTAGTTAGGACTGTAATTATTTTATTTTAGTTTAGAATAATGGTCTGTGTATGTAGTTAGGATTTTTTGTATATTAGATAGATAGGGGGATGTATTTGATATAGTTAGGATTTATTTTAAATTAAATAGATTGTATGTTAGATAGATAGGGGGTATTTGATTAGGACTATATGTAATATATTATATGTAATATATTATATGTAATATATTATATTTAATATATTATATGTAATGTATGTAATGTCATGTATTGTATGTAATGTATGTAATGTATTATATGTAATATATTATATGTAATATATTATATTTAATATATTATATGTAATGTATGTAATGTCATGTATTGTATGTAATGTATGTAATGTATTATATGTAATATATTATATGTAATATATTATATATAATGTCATGTATTGTATGTAATGTATGTAATGTATTATATGTATGTATTGTATTGTGTTTATCTGTCTTTCCTTTTCAGGTGTGTAATTTTTTTATTTTCTGTAGTGGGGGGTGGGGTTGTAATGTATTTTTTTGTTTTCTGTAGTGGGGGGTGGGGTTGTAATTGTTTTTTGTTTTCTGTACTGTAGTTTTTTTTGTTTTTTGTACTGTAGGTTTTTTGTTTTCTGTGCTGTAGGTTTTTTGTTTTTTGTAATTAGAGTGTTGGGGAGGTTTATTAGGGGGTAGGTAGTGTAGGTAGGTAGTGTAAGTGTTAATAGATTAGTGTAGAGGGGGGTTAGTTTAGATTAAATGGTTTATTGGGGGTTATAGTGTAGTGTTTGTAGTTAGTGTCATGATGGTCCTTGAGGACCATCATGGCACTTATGTGGTTAATGTTGGGTTGTAACAGGCCCATAATGGTAATAATATACCCTTATGGGACTGATGGGGTTAAATAGAGCCTTATGGTGGTCTGGATTGACGACCATGAGTTAATGGGTTAAATAGAGCCTTATGGTGGTCTGGATTGACCATCATGAGTTAATGGGTTAATTTAGGCCTTATGGTGGTCTGTATTGACCACCATGAGTTAATGGGTTAATTAGAGCCTTATGGTGGTCTGGATTGACCACCATGAGTTAATGGGTTAAATTGAGCCTTATGGTGGTCTGGATTGACCATCATGAGTTAATGGGTTAATTTAGGCCTTATGGTGGTCTGTATTGACCACCATGAGTTAATGGGTTAATTGGAGCCTTATGGTGGTCTGGATTGACCACCATGAGTTAATGGGTTAAATAGAGCCTTATGGTGGTCTGGATTGACCATCATGAGTTAATGGGTTAATTTAGGCCTTATGGTGGTCTGTATTGACCACCATGAGTTAATGGGTTAATTAGAGCCTTATGGTGGTCTGGATTGACCACCATGAGTTAATGGGTTAAATAGAGCCTTATGGTGGTCTGGATTGACCATCATGAGTTAATGGGTTAATTTAGGCCTTATGGTGGTCTGTATTGACCACCATGAGTTAATGGGTTAATTAGAGCCTTATGGTGGTCTGGATTGACCACCATGAGTTAATGGGTTAAATAGAGCCTTATGGTGGTCTGGATTGACCATCATGAGTTAATGGGTTAATTTAGGCCTTATGGTGGTCTGTATTGACCACCATGAGTTAATGGGTTAATTAGAGCCTTATGGTGGTCTGGATTGACCACCATGAGTTAATGGGTTAAATAGAGCCTTATGGTGGTCTGGATTGACCACCATGAGTTAATGGGTTAAATAGAGCCTTATGGTGGTCTGGATTGACCACCATGAGTTAATGGGTTAATAAGAGCCTTATGGTGGTCTGGATTGACCATCATGAGTTAATGGGTTAATTTAGGCCTTATGGTGGTCTGTATTGACCACCATGAGTTAATGGGTTAATTTAGGCCTTATGGTGGTCTGGATTGACCATCATGAGTTAATGGGGTAATTATAGTTTCCTGGGGTTAATATTTTTAGTGCGAGTCCTTTCAGGACCTTTACGGTCCTTTGAGGACCCGCGAGGCGGGAAATTTAAAATTGAATTGCAGCAGGGTCACGATCGGTGCCGATCGGGGCCCCCCGCTGCAGGGGGTTTATGTGGGGACACTTCGGGGGTCCCGATGGGGACCCCCAGCATAGAGGGGGGTTAATTTTAAGTGCCGCGGCCGGGATTGGGTAATAGTGTGCCGCGGTCCCTTTAAGGAGCCGCGGCGGGGAATTTAAAAGTTTTAAATGCAGCGGGGGGCCTGATCTATGCAGATCGGGGCCCCCCCCTGCAATGGGTTTATGTGGGGACACTTCGGGGGTCCCGATGGGGACCCCCAGCATAGAGGGGGGTTAATTTTAAGTGCCGCGGCCGGGATTGGGTAATAGTGTGCCGCGGTCCCTTTAAGGAGCCGCGGCGGGGAATTTAAAAGTTTTAAATGCAGCGGGGGGCCTGATCTATGCAGATCGGGGACCCCCGCTGCAAGGGGTTAATGTGGGGGTGCTGCAGGGGTCCCGATAGAGACCCCTGCAGCATGGGGATGTGTATAGGGTGCAGGGGGGAGCCTCACACTGCTGTCTCGGGCTGTTCCGAGGCAGCACGTAGAGGCTTTCGGATCCCTTGCGTGGACTTTTTGTCCACGTAGGGATTCTTACGATATGCGAGACTCGTGCATAGATTTAAGGCTACGTAGCTCTCTCGGAGCCTATTCTCGGCCATTTTCTCGCAGTC
The DNA here is from genome assembly GCA_027410445.1 of Discoglossus pictus. Classification (NCBI taxonomy): domain Eukaryota; kingdom Metazoa; phylum Chordata; class Amphibia; order Anura; family Alytidae; genus Discoglossus; species Discoglossus pictus. The sequence continues at coordinate 25,198,986 of CM050175.1, forward strand.
ATATCGTAAAGCAGGCTGCGAGAGATTCGGTTCTCGCAAACAGCAGGAAAACTACCTTTTGCGAGCACCGAGAGAACTACGAGGGAGAATTTAATAGGGCCCTATATTTTCAAAACGACAATTAAAGAGGAAATGTTGGTATCAGTAAAATCCACATTCTTCTATAAACTCATAGTAAAGTAAAATCATAATAATTAAAACTACAAGCAAGGTGGTGAAGAGTTAATATTATCTACCACAGTATATTAGGATCATTTGAATTAACAAAGCTCTTGCTACATTGTATTATAATGCAGAAATTACCAATTTTTTTTAGATTATCTTTAAAACATGTTGAATTAATGTCTCAATATATATGACAGGTTCTAGAAATATAGAAGTTGATACATTTTAGTGGAACATGCCATTAGTTTTTTTTTCTCCAACTGCCTTGTGAAATCATTAATGAAGAGATGTAATTACAAGGAGATTTAGTAGGATAGTTTTATATGCAGTTAAGGTATTGCCATATATTTTAAAAGTGATGTTTTAGACATATTCAACAATATTAATATATGTTATAATTGTCACAAAACACATTAATAAAATGCTTTACAATCACCAATATTGATAACGTTGTCCAGTGTGGAATTTCAGTAATGGATCGTTGCTTAAGGTACAGTCTGTACAGCCTCCTCCTGCTAGAAAGCTTGTAGTCAACATAATCCATAGACCACCATTGTCCTCTAACCTTCACTGATGGGTCCAAGGAACAACAGACACTACAAAACATTTACTAAATGAATACAATTAGAAACAAGTTTGCATTCCTGAATTCTAAATGTCCTTGTTTCTAAGTGTGTATTCTGATACAAACCATAGAAATGTTACACAACAAGCAGAAAAATTGAGGCCAACATCCTTGGCAGTTATCAAGTGGTACACCAATGTACCTATGCATTTGAAACTGATCCTAAGAATAAAAGTCTGGGATCCATTGTCCATTATATCGCCATGTTCTGTAATGGTATGTTACCTTTTGATGCCAGTTAACAACAGTGCCCATGTATGTCCAACTAATTCATGTTACGATCATAGAGTTTTGTGTTCTCTAAAATGTGCCTTTAATTGGTGTATTTGAGGGCTTATGATATAATACAGCAGTAATCTTTTTGTTTTTATTTGTACCATTGGATTCAATAATGCATTATTATATGCAGAGATTTTTTCTTCTTCTTAACAGGATTAGCTACAGGGTGAAAATGGGAGGAACCTTGGATGCAAATAACATCTTTATTAAGTTCTGTCGAAAAACTGCCACTATGAAGTGCAACTAGAGAGTAGACTAATGGAAGAACAATTCCCAACCTTTTCTTCAGACTTCAGGTCAACTAGCCATCCAAGGCAGAAGTGCCTATGATACAAGTTGAGATTGCTCTTATGGTGACATAGCTGCTAAAGTTGTTAGCTTGTTAGATACAGCACTAAGTAGATTTATTTCTGCTATGACCTGTCTATCTTGGGTGACCCTACATGGTTTAGCTCCCAACTTCATAGAGGTACAGAAGCCCTTTCACCATAACAAGGTAAAAATCCAGAAGGAAATTTTAAGTTACATAGATATAAATAAATGATCATTGTACCATGCTCATTGTTCAGATGGGCAGTTTCAAGCATCACTCACAGACAGCAAACTGATAACACACTAGATGTGACTTTCTTAGTTGACTATGTATTACTGTTGAGAAAGCCACATCTAGTGCGCAAAACGATCGTTGGGTAGTTTGCTAGCCCACCTTATGGAATCCATGTACTATCTCTAACTAAGCTTTGTCACTTAGTTTGGCTTGTGATTGCCTCCATGGTATTTGTTCTTTTCCCCTTTTTTAGGGACTATTTATTGTGTGCAGTTTTATGCTGACTCCATTTATAGTATATGGCCTGCTGTTTTGCTTTTATTGACCAAGCCGTTTACTAACTAATCCTGCTTTTGTTAGACAAATAGAGCAATTTTCCATCTGAGAGGTATTAATAGTTATGACTACTGTATATGATTATCTTAATGAGTTGGATTACTCTGATTATATTTACCTATGTGCTTATAAGTCATACTATATCTAGCAATTCGCTGTTGTTTTTAAGACCCATTTTTTCCCTTTATGTTTTTAGCTAATGGAACCTGGCCTTTTGTAACAACTAAGTGGAATTTATTTGATACATTATAACCTACTTGATATGATATTTTACCAATTATAGTTGTTGCCCTACTGAATACATTTGTATCATTTAGTGTGCTCTATTCTAGTTGCAGTTCCACCTAAATACCGTTATACCAACTTTGTCATGTTGACGGTATGTCGCATTTTGTACCTTATACTATTTCTGGCCTAGGTTACCAATTTTTTATGTAGTGCTGTTGTTAAAGTGTCAAATAAAGTTTTCCAATTTTATTATACTATATTTCAATCTGTACCCATATTCCCTGCAACAGTCTGATTGACTTTGTTCAATAATGTAACCATTTAACTCTGTTACAAAACCAATTATTAAAACACCTATACAGCAAACCATACTTAACAATACTCAACACATATAATCTTGTATCACACAATCAACAACACTGTTTTACATCGTTATTAATTGAATTGACTGATTTTATAAATTAAATTAAATGTAATCAATTTTGATGTTAGACCAGTAACCAAATAATAGCTTGCCAATACCTAAATACAAAGGTGTATTAGCTTGCAACCTCATATACAATATAATCAACTTTGATACATATTGCTTCAATATAGATTTCTATATTCTTAATAATATGCCATTGGCTCTTTGTTTCCAGAATATGCAAAAAATTCAACACAAATTTAAGGGATTTTGTTTTTGGAGCATTTACAGATGCTAACATAGGGCCCCATTTTTTTTATTTCCATGGTATTTGTTCTTTTCCCAATAGAGGCAATATCATTTAGGAGATCAGAATGTAGAGTTTGCATTTCTATTTTAAATAAGGCAGCAATGTTCTGATACAGGATTTCGTTTTCCTGTTTATGGGTGTTGCCTGCTTGAGAAAATAACTACATTTTTGCTTTAGGTTTTCTTTTGAGGTTTTGGTAGGCTGAGGTGACATTATTCCTTTATAGGACCACAAAAGTCCTGTTATGTATTCTGCACCATCAGCTAGCGGGTACAAATCATGTGGAAAATTAGTTTACATTTTGAAAATTGATCAAGAATTGACTTAGATATAATCATGTTCAATTAGCCCTTGAAGCTGGAGTCCATAGCTGTTACACATTTATTATAGATTTACACTATCATTACATGCAGAGTGTGATGGTGCAGTGGTAAGTATTCTGTGTTTAAGATTTTTTTACTGGTTAGTCGTAATGTTCGATTCCCCTACCTTTGTTTAACTAATGTACTGTACCTATTTATTTATATATATCAATGGTATGTTTTTTAATAAATTCATTAGTAAATAAAAAAAAAAAAAGTGGAAGGCATTGATTTAGAACCAATGACTTACTAATGAAAGCATTTTTATAAAACAACACACCACTACACCATCACACTCTTCTTTAGTTCACATAATTATTTTAAAACACATAATTATCACAGTTACCTCATATTAACATATACTTTATTATATAACCTAAAGGACACATTTCTGATTTTCAAACACTAAGGAAAAACAGAGTGACTTTATGGGGATTTGAACTCAGGACCTTCACTATCATAAACTGCAGCATTAGCTACTGTGACATCTGCACTATTGCTACCTGCTGGAGTAGTAACATGTTGTTACAAATCACTCAGCCCCTGCCAGATTTGAGGCATCTAAACCTAATTCTAATTAATATTTATTAAGTATCGCTAGAGACCATTACTCATTCAGGCAGAGGCAACACACTGAAATAGCCTGATCTTGATTGCTCATAACTCCATTAATTCAGCACCAATATTAAAAAGGAAAACAATTTTTTTTGTTTTTTTCACCCTGTGTTTATCACATATGGAGACTTTTGTGCTCCTTTGAGCTTCCGGACTAACTCTCTTATTAGACAATTTCTCCCAAAAACAATTTCCTTTTAAATTGCCTGATGACAAAGAATTACTCTTTCCTGTAGCCTTTTTGTCTCTCTCTCTTTTTTTTTCTGTTTTCTTATTTCTTTTATTATTTTTTTCTCTTTTTTTTGTCTTTCTTCTGTTTTCTGTTTTTCCTCCACTCTTTTGCTTTTCTTTTTCTGCTTTCCTCTCCTCTTATCCATATATATTATAATGTCTTTGTGTTTCTGACTTTCCCACGTTTTATCTTTGATACCCTTTGATGTCTTTGACCAGGTAGCCCACCTTACCTCCAGCAGCTCTTCTTTTCTCTCATATCTCACCAGGCTGCCCTCTCTCCGTGCCGCCTCTCTTCTCATAGCAGCTGGTTCTCCTGCCAGGGATTCCTCCATACTGCAACACCTCATCCCGCTGCAGGCTGCCTTCCTGCCCTTTGGCTCTTCTGCCTAGGAAGCGATCTCCGGCCCTGCCAAGGTGAGGACACGATCAGACTATGGGCCAGCCCCACATCTCTCTATTGACCAACTTCCACTTCCATAGACTCCTCTCTGCATCACAAGATCGGTCACCGGCCTACAAGGTATGCTCTCCTCTCAGTCTCTAGGGCAGCTGCTGATTCCTGGCATGCTCACATTTTGCTCAGACACACATATATGTTGGTGGTGTGCACTATACGAATTTAGGGTGTGCACTATATGAGTTTAGGGTGAGATCATAGGAATCTGTTTTTGAAGCACTATACACATTCATTTTAATATTGCACACAATATTGCACTAGGTTGGGTGTCCAGTTTTTTGAGGGGGAACACCTGGCAACCCTCATTGGTGAAACTTGAGGAAGGAAAATGGTAACCACTGCCCTATATCTTATGTTAATTAAAAAAAAAAAAAAAAAACATGTGCACTATAGCTACAGCATGTCTATGCTCTCAATTAATGTATGCTGCACCAATATCTTGATTTATATGTGGTAGATAGCATTCTGCATGCTTATTTTTAATGCATAGATTTAAGAATTTTTTAGTAGTCATAAAATGTTCTAATAGAGATTGTGGGGGCCTGGAGGAGCTCTGTGCACATCCCACATTTCAAAGTTCCCCAGTGGGAATGTTTTTTGAGTTGTTTTTATGTGGGTGTATTGTTTTTATAAGTGTTTTTTTGGTATGTTGTGTGTCTTTTTTCTTATTTCTTTTGTTACGGTTTGCAATAGTCCTCTTCCTTATGTTTGAGGGGCTAAGTAGAGACCCGTAAAAGTTACAAGGCAACATAGCTGTTTAAGGTTTTCACTGAATAGGGAAAATAACTTAAAAGTTATTAGTCTTTGTTGAAAACTCAATGCCTTTTCTGCCTGTTAAAGTGGCATGGGCTATATTAAAGTATACATGAACTTATAAACAGCAAATTGTAATATGCATAGACACTTCTGTACTAGAGATGTCGCGCACAGATCGCCCGCGGACTATTCGAGGCGATTTTGGCTCTTTCGCGCTCGCAGCGGACGGCGGACACATGCGCTTTTTGGTTCGCCCCCTATTCTTTATCATTGAGGAAACTTTGACCCTGCACCTCACAGTCAGCAGACACATTGCAGCCAATCAGCAGCATACACTCCCTTCCAGAGCCTTCCATCTGAAGGACAGCATACTTTCAATCATTCTGAAGCTGCATTCGTTGTGAGAGGACAGATAGTGTAGCTGCTGGAGATTTAATAGGGAAATAGATAGCCAGGCTGTGTATTTAGCTTCCACTACAGACCTGAAGGACTCATCTAATATCTGCTGCAAGGACAGCAACCCAAAAAGCCCTTTTTAGGGCTAGAACATCATTTATTTTTATTTTTTATTTTTTTCTGTGTAATCTAATTGCATATGCCTGCCTGCCAGTGTGTGTGTGTGACAGGCTAACACCTAACAGCTTATATTGTGCTTATTTTCACTAATCATACCTGGTGGTGTACCATACATTAAAAACAACCATTTTTTTCCTATAATCTAATTTCAGTTGCCTGCCTGTGTCAGGCTCACAGCTAATATTCTGCTCTGTTTCACCAGTCATAGTTGGTGTACAATAAATTGAAAAAAAACAACCCTTTTTTCCTTTAATCTAATTTCAGTTGCCTGCCTGTGTCAGGCTCACAGCCTATTTTGACTGTAATAGATTGAATAGCAATTGCCTGTCTACAGGCGTGTGTGTGAAGCCTATTGTATCTACTCTGCCAACTTTTGCCAGTGCACATTGATACGTCATATCTGGTGCAACCGTAGTGTACAGTGACATAAAACAACACTTTTTTGACTGTAATCGATTGAATATCAGTTGCCTGCCTACAGGCGTGTGTGTGAGGCCTACAGCGCCTACTCTTCCAACTTTTGCCAGTGCACAGTGACACTCATATCTGGTGGCACCTTAGATTCCACGCGCAGTGCCCCAAATTTTAAGTGGGAGGACCGACCAAGCATCTTTTTCCATCTCCCGCTTCCAAAAATCCATGCCATATACACGTCCCCTGATAGGTGACTTAACAGGTATCAAACTGATAGGAATAAATAGTACAACTTAATACACCACTCCTATCTGGTGGCACATTACATTGCACGTGCAGTGCCCCAAATTTGAAGTGGGAGAACCGACCAAGCATCTATTTCCATCTCCCGCTTCCAAAAATCCATGCCATATACACGTCCCCTGATAGGTGACGTGACAGGTATCAAACTGATAGGAATAAATAGTACAACTTAATACACCACTCCTATCTGGTGGCACATTACATTGCATGTGCAGTGCCCCAAATTCGAAGTAGGAGGTCCGACCAAGCATCTTTTTCCATCTCCCTGTTCCAAAAATCAATGCCATATACACGTCCCCTAATAGTGGAAGTAACAGGGATTAAACCGATAGGAATAGTACTACTTAACAGTACATACCTTATAATAACGCAGACAGAGGCAATGCAGAGAGAGGAGTCTGAAGAAGAGGAGTCAGAGGAGGAAGGTTGCTTTGAGGAGGTTGAAGACCAAACACAGCAGGCATCCCAGGGGGCTTCTTGTCACCTTTCGGGGACCCTTGGTGGCTGGGTGGAGGAAGAGACCTTCAATGACATCAGTGAGGACAAGGAACGGGACATGGCTAGCTTGGTATCCAACCTTGTGCAAATGGGGAGTTTGCGGTTGTGCAAAGGGACTGTTTGCGGTTGTTTGCTGTTCATTAAATGGGGAGATTAGTCTGTTACTGTGAAGCGGGTGTAACCCTTACACTACCTGATCGATACAACATCATACCTGATGTTTTAAAGCATGTTATTCCAAACAATTTAGGAATGTTAGGTGATTTATGCCCTTTATGGCTTAAAACCAGACTCTGCATCAACTATGTAATTTTCCGTGGGAGTTTTGCCATGGATCCCCCTCCGGCATGCTACAGTCCAGGTGTTAGTCCCCTTGAAACAACTTTCCCATCACTATTGTGGCCAGAAAGAGTCCCTGTGGGTTTTGAAATTTGCCTGCCCATTGAAGTCCACGGCGGTTCGCCCGGGTCGCCCGTTCGCGAACATTTGATGAAGTTCGCGTCAGCGGTTTGCGAACCGAAAATTTTATGTTCGCGTCATCACTATTCTGTACTATTGTTCACAAATCATCCAGATCATTTAATTTTGATTTATAATTTTGATTTTGTTTTATGCTAAGAAGATTTTCTAATATTTGAAATATGCATGTAACATTAGGACATGTGGAAATCCAGAGTCTCTCTAGTTGAAAAGGTGAAAACAGTGCTATGTAGTAGCAGAAATGTATAGTTATCTAGATGCAAAAGGGCAAAGGTTTCGAACAACAGAAATTGAACTTCAAGCTCATTCAACATTAGTCTTTGGGCATTATAGGTTGATTGATCAGTTATTATTATTATTATTATTATTATTATTATTATTTATTTGTAACGTTCCAACATATTCCGTAGCGCTATACATGGGTTACAAAAAAGGCAAAGACAATAGCAGTATTAACAAATTGCAAAGGATCGAGGGCCCTGTCTTCGAGCTTAGAATCCAGTGTCCATAGAGCTTTCCCCAAAGCACCACGTAAGATTGAAAACTCGCAGACTTGAAATCTAGATCAGTTAATCTACTTATTTGTGCTGAGTAGAGACATATCCTGAAAATGTAGCATACATCCGAGGGGCTTCTAAGACTCCATTATTATAAATGAGTCCACTGGACAATATTTAATTATATCTCACTGCCCACAGTTGAGGATAGGACACTGGAGTAAATTTTTTGATTTATGTGAATGAAGATCTTTTTCTCAATGATCAGCTTACGACATTAGAAGATATGTTGTCCGATTCTCTGTTACCCTATCCTATGAACTCTATGGCTCACGGCACTACAGTCACATCTTGTGTCTTGGTGTGCTAATCCAAGGTTTTCATGGCAAAGATACTGGCATTCCTTTTCATAATCAGGTTCAGAATTCCTATTCCTTAAATACCAAATGGTTACACTGGCATTTAAATCAGTTAAAATCATTTAAACATTGACGGAGCTAGCTGCCAAAGAGTTCAGACGTGCATAACACGATCTCCTTAGGGAATTTGCCCAAAACAACCCTATTTGAGTCAAAAAAAGGTTACAAACTACTTTGAAACAATAACCAAGCAGTCTACCCACAGACCTTTAACCACAACATCAAGCGGGAAGGATGCCAGCACACTTTGCTGGACCTCCTGGGTCCAAAGCCTATTCGCGTGGCTGGACTGCGTGGCTGCCCAACCCATAGCATCGGGATCCCCTAGAGCCCCAAATGAGGCAGTGCGGAGCTGGAACCACCCTGGCAGGACAGTCTCAGTGCAAAACTGACGGGCCTGGCGCAAGAGGGCTCCCACGCCTAGCACACACTGTGGTGAGGAAGGGCGGGGGCCAAGGACCTACTGCAAGCATGTGCCTGGAGACCCTGCAGGCCTCTGGCCTGCACCAGAGACAAACTTCATGGGACCCAGGGGGAATATACTTCGATCCCAGAGGACCCTAGCTCACCGGTTAAGCCCCAGGCCACAGACAGAGGAGGGGCAGGGACAGATGTGAACCCCGGCCTTTCAGAGCTGTGTGACTGCGACTGGAGGCCCCAACGAAACCCTACAGCAGTGGCAGAGAACCAGATAGAAGGAATAAGGTGGGAGGAAGGAGATAGCCCCCACGCCGCCAGCTGCACAAGAAAGACCTAGCACGTCACCCTGAAAAGGCAGGAAGCATAAGCAGAGAACAGCCCACGTGGCTGCCTCAAACAACATCTGAGAGGCAGCCACACAACGCTCCCAAGAATTATCAATTGGGTTTAAGTGGTGCCCACACCTGAACTCCAGGACCTCCTTCTGACACAGGTATGAATAAAGCCCTGGGAAGAAAACAACCAACATAAAGGAATATAAAAAAGACTAGCGACTTGCCCGTCAAAAAATGACGGTCAATAAAAGAAAGTGTTGAAATGCTGTTTGTCACACAATGTAAGTGTACTGTGTGCCTCAAGTAACTAAATTCCTCAAAAAGCAGAAATCTATATTACATAAAATAAGAAAAACTAAAATCACCAAAAATAAAAAATGTACATTACAGAAAATAACAAAATACATTACAACCCCCCCTCACTACAATTTTTTTTTTAAATTACACACCTGAAAATTAAGTACATATAATACATACATATAATACAATACAACACAATTAAATAAAATACAATACAACACAATAAAATACAATATAATACAATTACATAAAATACAATACAATACAATTAAATACAATACAATTCAATTAAATACAATACACCCCTATCTAATATACATGCCACTATCTAATATACATGCCACTATATAATGTAATATACATCCCACTATCTAATATACAATACTATCTAATAATACATCGCCCTATCTATCTAATATACAATACATGCTATCTATATATCTAGCTACCCTAATTCTAAGCTACAATAAAATAATTAAGACCACTTACCTTTGAGATGTTTCTTCAGATCAGCAACCTACGGTAAAAAAGATAAAAAAAATTAATACAACACGTTTACATGAAATACCTAAACATTCTAAACATTCTAAATATTCTAAATATTATACTCACCTTTCCAGCATGTCCCGTTCCAGCATGTCACGTCCCAGCATGTCACGTCCTCCATGTTCCGTCGTCCATCTTTGCGTCTTGTCCGGCGCTACTCCTGTAAAAAAAAACATTACATTAGTAAACATAAACCAAAGTTAAATAAACACAATCTACATTATACTTACCTTTCCGCGATGTCTCCGGCCTCCTCGTCTTCTCCGGAAGCATCCGCGCATTAACAAAAAAAAAAAAAAGGGTCACACATCCGCCCTGGCGGATGTCTCCGACGCTAATGACCTTCCTATGGAGTGTTCCAGAATAAAATTGGCAATGGCGGCTTCTGATTGGCTGAAAAGGCTGTCTATCAAATTCAGCCAATGAGAAGACCCCATTTGTGAACCAATGAAAAAAGTATACACCCCAAAATACAACGCTGATTGGATAACACACCTGTCAATCTTTATTTGAATCAATCCTAAGGCTTTATTGCCATCAGCCAATCACAATGGAATATACCCCCACGTACTGATTGGTGAAGATATCTGAGCCTTCCCAATGGCTGTAATATTGATTGATATTAACAGTAGCCAATGAGAATGCGCAAATCCTTCACCAATCAGTACGTGAGGGTGTATTCCATTGTGATTGGCTATTGTCAGTGCAACCAATCAGAATGTGCAGAGGCTCCAACCAATCACCCTGTAGGGGTGTATTCCATTGTGATTGGCTGATGGCATCTGCGCCTTGTGATTGGTTTAAATAAAGATTGACAGGTACATTATCCAATCAGAGTGGGATTTTAGGGTGTATCCCTTTGTTATTGGTTCACACATTGGCGCCTCCTGATTTGGTGAATTTGATAGACAGCGTTTTCAACCAATCAGAAGGCGCCATTGCTTATTTTCTTCCGGAAAAGTCTCCTGGAGCCTCAATAGCGTCGGGGATGTCCGGGAGTGCGAATGTAAGTATATATATATATTTTTTTTTTATACAGGGCATGGCAGAAGAGGATCCGGAGGAGGCCGGAGACATCGCGGGGAGGTAAGTAGAATGAAGATTATGTTTATTTTATTTTGATGTATGTGTATTAATGTTGAGTTTTTTTTTAAAGAATAAGGACTAAAAGGATTAAAAGAATAAGGACGGGACATGACGGAAAGGTGAGTAGAATATTTAGAAGGTATAGAATGTATAGAATGTTTATTTTAGAACTGTAAACGTGTTGCACTAATTTTTTTTTTTTCCGTAGGTGGCTGATCTCAATGGACATCTGCAAAGGTAAGTGGTCTTAATTATTTTATTTTAGCTTAGACTTAGATTAGTTAATATATAGATAGCATTTATTGTATGTTAGCTAGGGGTATGCGTTTTATATAGATAGCATAGGATGTATTGTAGATAGATTGTGGTATTTATTTAGATAGATTGGGGATGTATTATTATATAGATAGGATGTATATTAGATTATGCTATTTATTTATTTAGACAGATTGTGTGATGTATATTAGATAGGGGTGTATTGTATTGTATGTAATTGTATTGTATTGTAATTGTATGTATTTGTATTGTATGTATTTGTATTATATGTATTTCCTTTTCAGGTGTGTATTTTTTTTTTCTGTAGTGAGGAGGGGGGTTGTAATGTTTTTTTTCTGTAATGTTCCTTTTTTTATTTTTTGTGACTTAGGTTTTTTTATTTTCTGTAATGTAGTTTATTTTTTGTGTGACTTTAGGCTTTTTTATTTTCTGTAATTAGAGTGGTGGGGGTTAATAGGGGGTAGGTAGTGTAGATGTTAATAGGTTAGTGTAGAGGGTGTTTAGTTGATATTTAATGTTTTATTGGGGGTGGTATAGTGCAGTATAGTGTTTATAGTTAGTGTCATGCACTTATGTGGTTAATGTAGTGTTGTAACAGGCCCATAATGGTGTTAATATACCCTTATGGGACTGATGGGGTTAAATAGAGGGTTATGGGGGTCTCTATTGACCCCCATGAGTGACAGGGTTAATGATGGGTTTATGGGGGTCTGTATTTACCCCCATGAGTGACAGGGTTAATGAAGGGCTTATGGGGGTCTATATTGACCCCCATGAGTGACAGGGTTAATGAGGGTTTTATGGGGGTCTGTATTGACCCCCATGATTGACAGGGTGACAGTGTATATTTGTTTTCTTTTACAATGGGTCCTTTATGGACCTTTACGGTCCTTTAAGGACCTGTAACGCAGGAATTTTGAATTTTGATTGCAGCGGGGGTCCTCGATCGCGTGCAATCGGGACCCCCACTGTGATGGTTAATGTGGGGTTAATGCAGGGCTCCGAGCTTATCTCGGATCCCCTGGGGTTAATGCGGGTTTCCGAGCTTATCTCGGATCCCTTCTTGGGTAATTTGTACGTGGCTGCGCTGTGAGCCTCATTTTCGTTTTTTTTTTGGCGGCCATTTTTTCTCTTGCTTCGGGGATTTTCGTGTGTCTGAACTCGAGAATTTGGACTTAAATGGAGGTGTAACTTCACTTTCAGAGGTCCTGGGTGCCCCCCTTGCTATGGGTAAGCTTTTTATGTAGTTTTTGTGAGTATTTGGTGTGTTTTCACTGTTTTTAGTTACGCGTGGGTCAGCCGTTATAGTCGGATACTTAGTGCGTGTGGGTGTTTGTTACGTTAAGATTGGTTCCGAGGTGGGGTTTTTTTTCTAAGTCATGCGTGTGACGTGTTTAATGGCTCGCCAGCAATGTATTGTGTTTTTTTTTAACAGGGCTGCGCCGGAAGAGCTAAACAATGACGGGACATGATGGAAAGGTGAGTTGAATATTTAGAATGTATATAATGTTTATTTATTTCATGTTAATGTTTTGTACTAATTTTTTTGTTTTGTTTGACCCATAGGTTAGTGATCTGAAGCAACATCTTAAAGGTAAGTGGTCTTAATTATTTTATTTTAGATTAGAATTAGGGTCTGTGTAGTTAGGACTGTAATTATTTTATTTTAGCTTATAATTAGGATCTGTGTAGTTAGGACTGTAATTATTTTATTTTAGCTTATAATTAGGGTCTGTGTAGTTAGGACTGTAATTATTTTATTTTAGTTTAGAATAAGGGTCTGTGTATGTAGTTAGGATTTATTGTATATTAGATAGATAGGGGGATGTATTTAATATAGTTATGATTTATTTTAAATTAAATAGATTGTATTTTAGATAGATAGGGGGTATTTGATTTGGATTATATGTAATATATTATATGTAATGTCATGTATTGTATGTAATGTATTATGTGTAATATATTATATGTAATATATTATATGTAATATATTATATGTAATGTATGTAATGTCATGTATTGTATATAATATATTATGTGTAATATATTATATGTAATATATTATATGTAATGTATGTAATGTCATGTATTGCATGTAATGTATGTAATGTATTATATGTATGTATTGTATTGTGTTTATCTGTCTTTCCTTTTCAGGTGTGTAATTTTTTTATTTTCTGTAGTGGGGAGTGGGGTTGTAATGTATTTTTTTGTTTTCTGTACTGTAGGTTTTTTTGTTTTCTGTACTGTAGGTTTTTTTGTTTTCCGTAAGGCAGGTTTTTTTGTTTTCTGTAAGGTAGGTTTTTTTGTGTTCTGTAAGGTAGTTTTTTTTTTGTAATTAGAGTGTTGGGGAGGTTTATTAGGGGGTAGGTAGTGTAAGTGTTAATAGATTAGTGTAGAGGGGGGTTAGTTTAGATTAAATGGTTTATTGGGGGTTATAGTGTAGTGTTTGTAGTTAGTGTCATGATGGTCCTTGAGGACCGTCATGGCACTTATGTGGTTAACAGGCCCATAATGGTAATAATATACCCTTATGGGACTGATGGGGTTAAATAGAGCCTTATGGTGGTCTGTATTGACCACCATGAGTTAATGGGTTAATTAAGGCCTTATGGTGGCCTCGATTGACCATCATGAGTTAATGGGTTAATTAAGGCCTTATGGTGGTCTGGATTGACCACCATGAGTTAATGGGTTAATTAAGGCCTTATGGTGGTCGGGATTGACCACCATGAGTTAATGGGTTAATTAAGGCCTTATGGTGGTCTGTATTGACCACCATGAGTTAATGGGGTAATTATAGTTGCCTGGGGTTAATACTTTTAGTGCGAGTCCTTTCAGGACCTTTACGGTCCTTTAAGGACCCGCGAGGCGGGAAATTTAAAATTGAATTGCAACAGGGTCACGATCGGTGCCGATCGGGCACCCCCGCTGCAGGGGTTTTATATGGGGACACTTCGGGGGTCCCGATGGGGACTCCCAGCATAGTGGGGGGTTAAATTTAGGTGCCGTGGCCGGGATTGGGTAATAGTGTGCCGCGGCCCCTTTAAGGAGCCGCGGCGGGGAATTAAAATGTTTTAAATGCAGCGGGGGGCCTGATCTATGCAGATCGGGGCCCCCGCCTGCAATGGGTTTATGTGGGGACACTTCGGGGGCCCGATGGGGACCCCCAGCATAGAGGTGGGTTAATTTCAGGTGCCGCGGCCGGGATTGGGTAATAGTGTGCCGCGGACCCTTTAAGGAGCCGCGGCGGGGAATTTAAAAGTTTTAAATGCAGCGGGGGCCTGATCGGTGCCAATCGGGGACCCCCGCTGCAAGGGGTTAATGTGGGGGTGCTGCAGGGGTCCCGATAGAGACCCCTGCAGCATGGGGATGTGTATAGGGTGCAGGGGGGAGCCTCACACTGCTGTCTCGGGCTGTTCCGAGGCAGTACGTAGAGGCTTTCGGATCCCTTGCGTGCACTTTTTGTGCATGTAGGGGTTCTTACGATATGCGAGAATCATGCGTAGATTTAAGGCTACGTAGCTCTCTCTGAGCCTATTCTCGGCCATTTTTTCGCAGTCATATCGCAAAGCAGGCTGCGAGAGATTCGGTACTCGCAAACAGCAGGAAAACTGCCTTTTGCGAGCACCGAGAGAACTACGAGGGATAATTTAATAGGGCCCATAATCTCTTGAGACAAGCTCTCCGGCCATCTACTGTCCAGTTAACAGAATACATACAGAAATTGATTATACTGTCAATAACTACTAAAGCTCCTTATTACTTTCAGGGACTCAGTCAACACAGGAAATATTAATCTGATTCTCAGCTTTTGTAAAAATAAAGGAGCTCACAAAACAATGCTAAAGTTTCAGTTAAACCAAATGAGCGGCAAAATTAGCTAAATAAATACCTTTATGCATCAATAAGTGAAATGCACTTGGAGAAATAACAACCACTTTAAATCCTTAAATGCAATCCAGACTCCTTCACAAGATTCAATTTCAGGAATATCTGACGGCTCAGAATCAGATGGGGAGTTACTAAATCCAAACCCGAATATGGACGCGTCAGAAAGATCCATGTCTAGAATTAATACCTGTTTAAAGACACAACTCAGTAAAGCGGTTGACGACCTCAAAAAAGAAATACACAACCTGCGCCAACAAACTCATCTACTAGAAACCACCACAGCTTGTGGGGCGCACCATAGCCCTTCAGATAGGAGATCACTGAAATTGGACATAGGACTGTACTATCTGTCACCTGCTTAATAACTTTATAATGTGATCTCTATCATAGGATCAGTTATTGGAAGTAATTGCTGATCTATTTAATAAATTCCAAGTTGGCTTATACCATACATTGAAGTATTTAAGTTGTTACATTGTAGTGGTAATTATTTACCAGTGCACTTTTACAATTCTTTAATCATCCAATGTGATGGTGGCTAAGTGCGGCGTAGTTTAAATTTTAATAATGTTAAAATAATGTTCCAAATAATTTTAGATATCAAACCACCACAGATGAAATAGTAGAAGCCCAACTGAGGGACAGAACTGATATTTCACAAAACTTTGCCCAAATTGCGACTTAGAGGAAAATCGAGATATAGATAATAGAACTTGCAAACACAATCTCCGGATAAGAAGTATTCTCGGAGCTGCGACAGACTTTATTCCATAAGTACTCTAATACCTTATGTACCAGAAAGTGAATGGGAGATCGAGACAGCACACAAGGCCTTGGGAGCCTCCTCAGCACCTGAGGCACCCAAAGATGTAATAGTTTGCCTACTCAGGCAAAACACAAGAGACTTGATCCTCTCAGCCTCAAGGAAATGCTCCTCCATTAAGGGCCCATAGAACTCCCCTCTGCAAATCTGCTTCTAAATTAAAGGCACCCCATACTCAGCAAAAAGCTTGGAAGACTGCAGTCTGCACTTTATATCCAAAGATGACAAAATCTCCCTCAGAGACGCTCCAAGTTCCTAGACCAACCAGACAGTGTCTGGAAGCACCCCTGATTAAGCACCAGAGGTGGCAAACATCCTCCAGGGACTCAGTTAGGCCCTCTCAAGCAAAAAACACGTGAGTCTTTACCGACCACCCGGTTTTGCTAAAACACTTAGTTATGGTTAAACTTTCCACCTGTGTACTAACATAATTAAACTTTCCCTGAAAATCATTCATCAACACACAGTCACAGATTCATTGACCACTTGGTCAAAAATAGAGAAAGATGATATAATACTTTCCATGATGATTCCATGATTTTACAACAATAACTTGCCACTAATAACATTACGAATCTAGAGTCTTATTAAATTGCGATGCGGCCAATTGAATAGGGCTCTATAGAAGCACAGAGCATATATTTTTTACAGAACTTTTTAGTTAGTGAAGACTTTGCTTTTGAAAAGAAGTTCACTAACTAAAAACTTCTGTAAAAAAATATGCTCTGTGCTTCTATAGAGCCCTATTCAATTGGCTGCATCGCAATTTAAATAGGCTGCTAAAATGTCGCTTTACCCAACTAAACAAACGGTTTGGCCTTGCGCATGCAGCCTATTTACACTGCACACTTGCCACATTGCTGACACTTTCTCCTCAGGTCACCAACAGTCCAAATGTACATTGTATGCTGCAGGAAAATCAAAAGATGTTGCTAGCTCTTCCAGATATTGATTGTTGGATATATTAATTAGAAATAGGTAATGCATATTAATTAATTAATTAATTAATTATTATTATTATTAAAAAAAAATATATATATATATTTAAAAAAAAAACGCTAATGAGCGCCGAACGTGCACAGAGGAGCAAAAGTACATGAGGGGAGTGGCTTTCAATGAGCGCCAAAGGTCCTCAGAGGAGCAAAAGCTTTACATTGTGTGGCAAACAGCATTGCCATGCCTTCAAATGTTATTGCCCCGTCATTTTTGACGGGCAAGTCGCTAGTAATTTTATATCACATAATGTAAAAGGGTTTAACTCACCTTTTAAAAGAAGGAAAGCATTTTTAACTTACCAACACCACCACGCAGCTCCAAGAAACACCCTTCGCCCATAATAAAGCTCCCAAATACATATACAAACACTACCCACACCTGTACGCCACCACCCAAAGCTCTAAAAGAGCAGGTGCAGCTATTGTCCACCATAAGGATTTCCTCTTCATCATAGAAAATAAAAAAATAAGCCCAAAGGTAACTTTATCTTACTGGCGGAAAATATCCAAAACATTAAAATCACCCTTATAGCACTCTATTCCCCAACTACAGACGCACATAATTGTCTAATAAAATTACTTAAAAGTATAGATCAACAGGATTTAGGATTAGTAATAATAGGGGGAGACCCTAATCTTACATTAAACCCAAAATCAGACAAATCTAATACAAAGAAGGGAAATTTACCAACAGACTCAAACAAATTCACTCCCACTTTAAAACACAACATTTAACAGATATTTGGAGAGAACTTCACCTGAAAGATAGGGAGTACACATTCTATGTCCCCACCCATAGAACATACTCAATAATTGACACCTTTCTGACCAGCACATCCTTAATTGACAAATATGAATTTATAGATATTTACCCTGGCCCCTGGTCAGTTTCTTCATCACATATATAGTTGTGAGCGTACGGGTCGTTGCTCACGCTTGCGGGCTCGCGTAGCGAGCCCTCGGCCCTCGCGAAGCGAGGTCACTGGGCAAGGGCCTCAGTTGCTGGCATGGAGCGCCAAAGGCGCTCCATGCCAGCAACTGAGGCCCCTCGCGAAGCGAGGGCCTCAGTTGCTGGAGAGGTCACTGGGCAAGGGCCTCAAACCCTCGCAAACTTCACGTCGCTACTCAAAAAACACGACACACAAATTACGACACTCGCTAAATTTTACGAGGAACGCAAACAACCTACGAAACACATTACGACCTCGCAAACATCGGACGCAACACGCCGACATACAAACATTTAAAACACAATAAATACACACAACACACACATAAAAAGCTTACCTACAGCAAGAGGAACCATCCAGCACCTCAAAAAAACAAGTTACACCTTCATTTAAATAAAAATAAAACACTTTAGACACTAATAAAATCGCTAAGCGAGAGAAAAAATGGCCGACGGACAAAACGAAAACGAGGCTACAGCACTCTCCAGACGTAAAACACCACACCACACTCGCAAAACACCACACGAAACTCGAAAACCACTACAAACCAACAACGGACAATACGCAAAGACGCACAACACACATAAACCGCCATTTAACGCAAATGCGGAAGTACGACACTACGCGCACGGTTTCGACTCGCGCACGCACAGTATTACACTGCACACATTCACCACGCTTACACAGCAGCTCCACAACACTAATGCTGCAGCAATGTCAAAACACATTCACATCTCTTCAACACAATGCTTCCAAATAGGTAAAGTATATTCATTTATTAATGTATTATATCTACACACCAAACAACATTAGCTACCTTACAATTTCATTGCCGTCATTTTTTGACGGGCAATTCGCTAGTATATATATATCTAACACTGAAGTTGGGTCTAGATGCAAGGCCTCCTCCCACATGGAGAATTCCAGAAATGCTACTGACGAACACTTCATTAAAAAAACATATTGCCAAAGATATAGAATTCTATTTTAATTCAACTTAAACCAAGAAACAGAGTTGGAGTGCATATGGTTGGCACATAAAGCCTACATTAGAGGCTCATGCATACAACAAGCTTCCCGATATAAAAAACAGCAAAGGAAATGGGAAGAGGAACTAACGAAAGATCTTGCCCACCTAGAGAAGTAAATCAAAAGCAACCAACTGAGGAAGTAGGCAATTTTTTTTTAGATAAAACCAGACTAGGACTAGATCTAATGCTATCAGGCAGAACAGAAAAGGCTCTTAGGTGGACTACTCATAAATATTTTTCAAAGGCCCAAAAAAACAGACTCTCTGGGACAAACATATCACTATTTAACCCTAAAAAAACCTGGAAATCAGTAACCAACAAACAATAATCAACTTCTCAGACCAAGCTGCAACCTACAGCATTAACATATAATCTCTTGAGACAAGCTCTCCGGCCACCTACAGTCCAGTTAACAGAACACATACAGAAATTGATTAAACTGGCAATAACTACTAAAGCTCCTTATTACTTTCAGGGACTCAGTCAACACAAGAAATATTAATCTGATTCTCAGCTTTTGCAAAAATAAAGGAGCTCACAAAACAATGCTAAAGTTTCAGTTAAACCAAATGAGCGGCAAAATTGGCTAAAAAAAAAAATGCTCTTTAAACCTTTATGCACCTATAAGTGAAATGCACTTGGAAAAATAATAACCACTTTAAATCCTTAAAAGCAAACCAGGCTCGTTTACAAGATTCAATCTCAGGAATATCTGACGGTTTAGAATCAGATGGGGAGTTACTAAACCCAAAGCGGAATATGGACGCGTCAGAAAGATCCATGTCTAGGATTGAAACCTTATTAAAGACACAACTAGAAAGTACAGTAGTTGACGACCTCAAAAAAGAAATACACGACCTGGGCCAACAAATTCATCTACTAGAAACCACCACAGCTTGTGGGGCGCACTTTACATTGCGCGGCAAGCAGTATTGCCATGTCTTCAAATTTTATTGCCCCGTCATTTTTGACGGGCAAGGTGCTAGTAATTTTCTATCACATATTAAAAAAAGGGTTTAACTCACCTTTTAAAAGAAGGAAAGCATTTTTAACCTACCAACTCATAAATATGATATAAAACCAGACTCTCTGTTATCAAATAAATTAAAGAAAACATTTTCTCAGTCTAAGGTTTATCAGATAAAACCCCCATCAGGCCAGATAACAAACAACGCTACCGAAATACAAAAAACTTTTCCAAATTCCTACCAAAAAACATACTACTCCCTAAAAATGAACAACAAAACAAAATATATTTTTATACTCATGGGACATTCCTTCCCTTACTGAAAGGGAACTCCACCTCCTAAATTCTAAAATAACTTTAGAAGAAGCCAAAGATGTAATCAAGGGAGCAAAACCAGGTAAATCACCAGGCCCAGACGGCTTTACACCCCTTTATTATAAAAAAATGTATGGCCCTCTTATACACCCAATTAGTTAACTTATTCAACCAGATTTTAGACAGTCAACGAGTCCTACCAGAGCTAAATTATTGGTTTTCGTTCCCAAAGAAAATTGTGATTCCCTAGAAGGCAAAAAATATTTTTAGTTAGTGAACTTCTATCCAAAAGCAATAGAGCCCTATTCAATTGGTTGAATCGCAATTTAATAAGGCTGTAAATAATTGTAATACATATGAGACAATATGGAGACCATATTATGCATTTAAATTACAATTTTGTTTAAAGGTAGATATTATTGAATGACAACTCATATTTTAAGAAATACATATTTTATGTATAAACATATAGGGCCTCATTCAATTGCGATTTGGCCAATTGAATAGGGCCCTATATAAGCACATATCATATTTTTTAACAGAAGTTGTTAATTAGTCAAATCCTTGCTTTTGGATAGAAGTTCACTAACTAAAAACTTCTGTAAAAAAATGTGCTCTCTGCTTATAAAGAGCCCTATTCAATTGGCCAAACCGCAATTGAATGAGGGCCATATTTTAACTTTCCTTTTTATTTTATTTGTCTTTTTGATGTTGAAAGAGTTTGCATTACTGATTACTGTCTAACTTGTTTACTTTGTCTATAGAATGATTTGAAGTTGAAATAAATAAAGAGCCTCGTCTATTGCACTCATATTGTGATGTTTTCAGCTCACCTGTGTTGACTGCTTATTCCCCAACATATTCCTCCTATAAACTCTGGCAGGAGCAAGGAAAAAAAGACGGAAATGGTCCTGGTATAATATGTAAAAAAAATCCTTAAAAATATGCTTACAATTAAAACAGGCGAGTCAGTTGTCACAACGTGTATCACACAATAGCAATCCCAGTTACATGCCATCCAAGGCAGAGTGCATGCTGGTGGGTCCAGTGGTGCTGGTGATGATACTTCAATTTGGTTAATATAGTGAACTTGACATATTTTGTTCCTAAGCTTCTACTGGAATTAAATAGTGTCTAGAAAGACATTCCTCTGTAGCATTATGCCCACTTATTTAATATATGGTTATAATTATTACATAGTCATATGTCAAAATATATTAATATAATACTATTGCTAAATCTCAAAATTAACTTTTATACAAACCAAAGATATTTTTATATATGCTAAAAACAATTAGTCTATTATTAATTAAAATATATATTCAAATAGTATGTGCAAATATGTAAACACATGTAAATCAGCATTTTCACTCTATATTGCTACAAATACCTTGCTAGTAATAAACTTTACAATACTGTAAGCAGTAAAAAGATGGCTTCTCACATCTGTTGTTTACAGATATAGTGCCTTGCAAAAGTATTCACCCCCCTTGGCATTTTTCGTGTTTTTTTGTCTCACAACCTGGAATTAACATGAATTGTTTGAGGATTTGCATCATTTAATTTACAGAACATGCCCACAAGTTTGAAGATTTTTTTTTTTTTTAATTGTGAAGCAAACAATAAATAGGACAAAATAACAGAAAAAGTCAATGTGCATAACTATTCACCCCCTAAAGTCAATACTTTGTAGAGCCACCTTTTGCGGCAATCACAGCACAAAGTCACTTTGGATAAGTCTCTATGAGCTTGCCACATCTTACCACTGGGATCTTTGACCATTCCTCCTTGCAAAACTGCTCCAGCTCCTTCAAGTTGTATGGTTTGCGCTTGTGAACAGCAATCTTTAAGTCTGAGCACAGATTTCCTTTTGGATTGATGTCTGGACTGTGACTCGGCCATTCCAACATATTTACATGTTTCCCCTTAAACCCCCCAAGTGTTGCTTTAGCAGTGTGTTTGGGGTCATTGTCCTGCTGGAGGGTGAACCTCCGTCCTAGCCTCAAATCACGCACAGAGTGGTACAGGTTTTGCTCAAGAATATCCCTGTATTTAGCACCATCCATCTTTCCCTCAACTCTGACCAGTTTCCCAGTCCCGGCTGCTGGAAAACATCCCCACAGCATGATGCTGCCACCACCATGTTTCACTGTGGGATGGTGTTCTTTGGGTGATGTGATGTGTTGGGTTTGCGCCAGACATAGCGTTTTCTTTGATCGCGGAAAAGTGCAATTTTAGTCTCATCAGACTGGAGCACCTTCCTCCATAAATTTTGGGAGTCTCCCACATGCCTTTTCGCAAACTCAAAATGTGCCATTTTGTTTTTTTTGCTGAAAGTAATGGCTTTCTTCTGGCCACTCTGCCATAAAGCCCAACTCTATGGAGCGTACGACTTATTGTCGTCCTATGTACAGATACTCCAGTCTCTGCTGTGGAACTCTGCAGCTCCTCCAGGGTTACCTTAGGTCTCTGTGCTGCCTCTCTGATTAATGCCCTCCTTGCCCGGTCCATGAGTTTTGGTGGGCAGCCGTCTCTTGGCAGGTTTGCTGTTGTGCCATGTTCTTTCCATTTGATAATGATAGATTTGATGGTGCTCCTGGGGATCATCAACAATTTGGATTTTTTTTTAACCTAACCCTGACTTGTATTATTATTATTATTATCCTTTATTTATAACGCGCCAACATATTCCGCAGCGCAATACAGGGGTTAGGTACAAGTATAAACAATAACCCCACAATAATAATGGAAGACCCTGTTATTGAGCTTCCAATCAGATATACACAATACTTTCCCTAGAGCACCTCGCTAGATTGAAATTCGCAAACTTGCACTGTACTTCTAAACAACATTGTTCCTTAATTGTTACATAATTTCACTAATTATGTGAATTCTGAAGGTAATTGGTTGCACCAGAGCTTTTTATGGGCTTCATAACAAAGGGGGTGAATACATAGGCACATGCCAATTTTCTGTTTTCTAATTCTAAAAAATAGTTTTATGTATATATTTCTCTCATTTCACTTCACCAACTTAGACTATTGTGTTCTGATCCATCACATAAAAATTCAGATTAACAAAACATTGAATTTAAGGCTGTAATGTAACAAGATAGGTAAAAAGTCAAGGGGGTGAATACTTTTGCAAGGCACTGTATATTGTACATTACACTTTTCTCCCTAAATTAAAATATATGTAGAAAAACAGTAGCATCTGAATCCTTTCTTAGTCAGATGCATGTAATTGATGTTCTGCTGCGAAAGGAGATGAATAAGGTAGATAATGAGCATTTTCCAGGAATTCCCCACTTAACGCTGTAGATAGGTTCCAACCACCTTGAGTGTTAGGCGAAACAGCGCTAAACGGGGCAGTTTAACATGGGGAAGATAGGGATAGGGCAATGCATTGAAAAAAAGACACCACACCAATAGCATTTTGAAACAGTTTCACTTTATGTGAACTGCACACAGCAGCATAAAGAAAAAGTAAAATAAATCAAGAGTTTTCCACCCAATAAATTAAATAAACAGTACAAAATTCAAGAAACAGTACAGTACTGAACAAAATAAAAAGTCCACTTTATGTCTTGGATGTGGAGGCTCCAGGATCATCCCCCTGCCTTGGTTTCTTGGCCCCTAACTGGTCAAGGATCAATTGTCTATGCTTCTTGTGCCTATCCAGCCGATGATGGTAATGATTTTGGCAACGCTGTTGTTTTTCAGCCTATAACCCGCAGAACGATTGAGGGTAGCTAAAAGAGGCCAATTTAATAGCTGTAACTTTTGTGGGCTCCTTTACGGGTTTAATGGACTACAATTTGGCTAATTTAATAGGGCCCTCAGTGTGTCAGAAAGTGTGCATAGAGACATTTCTGTGCATATACGCACACTAGTCCATGGAACTGCACTGGCAACTTCAGGCAGTCTGCTGCCCATTTACATTGTGCTGCCCTAGGCCTGAACCTCATCAGAAACCTCTGATATACAGTAACAAATGGATCTTATCTCTTTGTTCTTCTTTTTGTTTTTAATTCCTCCTCTAACACTTTTTGAACCTTCTGCAGATTAAATGCTCTTTCTACACATTTTTGACTGTTCCAAAAATATCTTCTTATCTGTGCACTTTTCTTCCTCCTGGACTCCATCTTGTTCTGTTTTGTAACCACGGGTTATAATGCTTACTGATTTTACACATTAACAGCCTTATTAAATTGTGATTTGGCCAATTGAATAGGGCTCTATATAAGCACAGAGCATATTTTTTTTACAGACATTTTTAGTTAGTGAACTTCTATCCAAAAGCAAGGTATTCACTAACTAAAAACTTCTGTAAAAAAATATGCTGTGTGCTTATATAGAGCCCTATTCAATTGGCCGAATCGCAATTTAATAAGGCTGTATATTATTATAGTCGCGGGCTTTGTGGAATATATTTTATACAATCATTTTCTATGTATATTGTTAAACCCACAAATAATGGAGGCGGTACTGGATTAATCAGTAAATCTATGTTTTTATGTATTGTTATTTAAATTACACAAAGGTACTTAGGGAATTCTCACCAACTTCCGAGATAAAAAAAATACATTTTTTTCCAGCCCTGCTCTAGAAGTGTTTTTATTACTTCCTCCCCCAAAAGAACCTTCACAAAATTGGTATATCTGGGCACAAACATTGCTGTTTTGATGATCTTCAAACCAAAAGTAATTGTTGGTCAATATAAAATATATACAATCTAGAATTAATATAATCTCTAATTCCTTCATATCCAAATATCCATCCAAAATACCTTTAACAACTAGATTATGGGATATTGATGTATAAAAGTGACATCAATCATTACTATCCCCTTTTCCATAGAATTTGGTCTAAGCAACTGTGTAACTTCAGTGGTGTATTTTACAAAGGAAAGCAAAGTTTGTACATGAGGCTGAATGTAAAGATCAATGTATTGGCAAGCCATAGGAGTGATAGGATAAATCGCAGACATAATTGGTCTTCCAACTAGCTTTTAAAGGTTTTTATTAATGTTTTATGTATATAAAAGACTGTCATAACTGAATATGAATTCAAGTATACACTTACAGTGATATAGGAACTTAGAGACACACAGTGACATTTAACTAGCAGAAGCGTATTTAGTTAGATTTACTCTACAGAGGCTTTTTACACTCTGTTGTGGTTTTAGAGTTACATCTACTACTTTGAGGGCAATGACATTTTTTTTCCCATTTTCCTCTGCTGCAATTTCTGTTCAGCCTCAGGTTGATTCAACTCTTCAAATCGCCTACTATGGGAAGATTTTACTGTCACAAACTGCCCTCTAGTGGTGAGTATTTTTTATTGGTTGTACAGTGCTTTCAAATTGTGTCAGTTGAAGCCCATATATTTGTTGTTGTTGTTGTTCAGACATTTATTCGGGTCCGATTCTCCATTACCCCATGGACCACAGCACAGCAGACACAATCGTTGTGTCTGTGGTTGTGTTTGTCCATAAGATTTTCTTGGCAAAGATACTTGAGTGGGTTGCCACTTTCTTCTCCAGTGGACCTCGGTCTGTCTGACCTCTTTGTTATGGCCATCTTCGCTGACCCTACATGGTATAGCTCGCAGCTTAACTGAAGTGCACACGCCCCTTCACCATGACAAGGTAGCGATCCAGAAGGGGCCATATATTTAGCAATCTACAAAAACTTTTCTGATAATACATTTTAAAATCTGAGACAGGAATGTGGCACAGCTTTCGATAAACTGTCAGCTTAGCCTAGGCCAGAAACCATACTACATTCTGCCACCAACACTGACAAAGAGTTAAAAAAAAGATGGAACAGGTAGAACATTCAAGATGGAAGTAAACTAGCAAATGTTACATTGTTGAGCAGATACAGTGGTATTTTATTGTTGTTTTAATATAAAGCTAGAAATACTGCATCATATTATTCAAGATGGTTGCTGCCTAGCCTGTATTCAATGGCGAATTAGATGAATCATGTGATCAGGAGCACCAATCACTTGCAAACTCCAGGTATCCCTGCAATAAGAATGGACAACACTGTCACAGTTACTGTGTCACACATTTTGTTTGACTGTATGCTATTTCCTCATTAAAGAATAGACTTAAAGCATGACATTTATCCAGGAGGATGTTATGCTTTGGCCATGAATTTTCTACATCACGTTAATGAATAAGGAATAGGGTAGTCTTGTCTGAGACCCTCTTTCAAGGGATGTCCAGGCTGACTCTAGGAGACAGAGCAATATATGAATCTCGGTCACCCTCCTGTCAAAGGTACAGGAGCTCTACATCATGACTTCATATATTGCATCACATTCAAGATGCTAATGGCATTAATTGGTACAAAGGGGTTCATTGATCTCTGGTATCAAGGGAATTGTCGGTGGATTGTTGTGGTTTTGTGCAAATAGTATGTTGACCTAAGCACCCGTGAATTGGTCCGTCCCATCTGCACATACCACCTATACCATAAATAATGACACAAAACATAATTTGGATATTAAACAGGCCACATCTTTATTAACACTTAAACATTTTTATCAGAGGCAGCTGTACACCCCACCCAGGAAGGAGCTCCGCCCCCCATCCAGAGGCCCAATGGAACCCCATGTCCAAGAGGCCTCTGGCAACAATCAAATCGGTTACCTTCAAAACTACTGAGCTCATACCTATGGTGATACAGCACCCCCGCCACCCGCAAGCCCACTGGGCTCAGCATCACCAAACTGCTGCATAGCCTGATTAATACCCACCTTAAGTTGTTTAAAATTAAAAGGCCCACATTATTAAGATGAACCCTGTCTTTTAAATAATATGTCTTTGCTTCCACAATTTCCAAATCCTTATGCCTAATCGAAAACCCACCCTGCTTTCTTATAAAAGAAGACATGAATCTTTTTAATCTAAGCCTGGCCTTATCTAAACGCTTATGATCCATGTCATCCTGGGAGTAACCTAGGACCATATTATAAACAGCCCAGGGAAAAGTTGAAGTAAACGAATAACATCCCTTTTCATTATACGGATTAACTCCTTCAAAGGAGTATTCCCTAAATCGTTTCGCCCCTCATGAATTACCAAAATTTCCGGCGGAGGAAAAACCTTAGCATAATCACCATAACTAAAATGTGTTCCCATTTTAAACCCTAAACCCCAAACCATTTAAACAATGCAGCCTCCTTCGGAAAACCCATCTTCCTTCGAAATTGATGCAAATCCTCTCGCCCAATATATATAAGAATGTGCCACAATCCATATTTGCTAAGGCAAACCTGGAAAAACATCATACACTCAATCAATATGTTGGGAATGGTAATTTAATACAGATTACAATCCAATTGATGTGCCTATGTCGATTTGAATTCCTAAAAAACTCAAGGAAGTACAAGGACATTCCGATTTTTCCTCCGCTATTGGAATACCAAAATCAGCTGCCATACTAAGAAAAGCCTGTTGTAAAGTCCGGCAAACTGCAGTACCAGCTGCCCCCACAAATAGAAAAACATCTAGGTAGAGGGCCACCGAGAAAAAATCATCCCATCATTAACTGAAGACCCAGTAGGGTAAGACAAGTGATGTATAAGCCTAAAAACACCTGCTTCTTTTTTAGGAACTAAACCAAATGGTGACACCCTCAAATTGTCAAACGGGCTTGTTTCAAAAGGTCCCACCATTCTTCCTCTTTAGACCTCTACCATCAACTTTTTCCATACCTTGTGACGGTTATCCTGTGCCGATTTTAGGTTGAGCGGCCGACCCTTTGAAAGTTCCATCACTGACGGAATAACAAAACCATTACTGAAACCTGACAACAATTACTGCGCGTCATCCCAACTGCCCACCAATTTACCGTACTGGTTTAGCCAACCCTCCATCATTTTTAGCAAAATTGGGCTCCTCCCCTTTTGCAGGTGCCTCTTCTTGCTTCTGGGACTTCTCTTTTTTAAAGCATCGAAAAAGAGGATGCGAATTCCCACATTCTTAGCACTCATGTCTAAATCTGCACGAACTTCCCATACTACAAGAAACTTCATTAAAAGTGAAACAACCCCCCCCCCTTTTTTAACCTGACCCGTAGGCAACTGCTTGGATCCTAAACCCGTATTAGGTCCCCAAGGACTATTTTTAACCACGCCCTTATATCCAGATCATCCTTCTGCATATCAGGCCTGACCGCTAACTTCTGCCTAAACTTCTCATCATAGGCCCACCAAGCTAAACGCCCATTTGTCTGATGAATACCCTCTATTTCATCGAGGTAACAAAAGAGAGCAGAACAATATTCTGGGTTCTTCTCCCCTACTATACTGGCAAATATAACATAAGCCCGCAACCAGTTACAAAAAGTTTTAGGGATTTTCCTATATCTCTTTTTTCGCTCCTCCTCCTCTTTCTTACAATATTCCTTCTTTTCATCGTGCCTTATTTCGATAAAATTATCTAACGGGAGCAGTGAAAATAACTCTATAAACTCCTTTTTCCAAATGTTCTCTTTTACCTCTTTTGAAACATGCTCACCTATGGGCCCAATAGAGCACATTGCTGACTTTTTCATTACTGCATCAGCAACCTTGATTACCGAATCACCCTCACTTTCCTTGGAATTAACCTTGACTGACATACTCCCCTCTTCTATAGACCCTACCTTCACCTCCGGAACTACTACTCCCAAAGCAACTGGACTATTAAACTTGCCCCATTGAGCGCTCCCCACTGCCTTTTGGTTAACCCATGCTTGCCCAGGGTCAACACTGTGTGTACTCTCCAAACCCCATAACCAATTCCTTAAAACCTCAACCAAACCCAGAACCGTAACCTGCTCCGTGTTCCTAACAGTACCTAGTGTGTTATTTCTGGACTCACCACTTTGCCTCCTGTCTGTGGATGATGAGGGGGCTGTCTGGCCAGAACCTGTAGGTTGCCACCTGTCTGTGGATGACGAGGGAGCTGTCTGACCGGATACTGCAGGCTCTAAACTCCTATCTCTGCTGCAGCCCCCAGCTTGACTAGCAGAAGGGCGTTGATCTAACCTGTCCGACGTTCTTTTCCTGCGATCATATCTTGACTGATGTACCCTCCTATCGTCCCTGGAAGGCAGTTCATATCCTGACCGGTGTACCCTCCTTTCATCCCTGGAAGGCAGCTCCTTCTCCGGCATTCTGTCTTACCTGAAATCAGCAGATCTCCCTTGCATCCTCCTTCCCCTTCTCCTCTGCTCACCTTGTCCTGTAGATTGAAACGGTGACCCTTAACCTGAACGTCGGCTCCTTCTGGGTGATGAATAATCTCTGCCCCTGCATAGTGGGGATGCCGCCAGCCTATTCCTGCTTCCTCTGGACTGAGACCTCCTGTAATAGTAATCACAAGGATCGTTATGCCTATGGTCCTTACCCCTTCTATGAGTAACAGCCACAGGCGTCTTCCTCAGCTTCTCATGCTCTGGCGTGAAAGAAGTCTGCAACAAACCCCTGCTCTCCACCGGTCCTTCTTGCAAATCCATTACGGATCATAGATTCCGGTTCGACGGGCCTTCATCTGAGTCAAGAAATGCAGAAACAGGACAGAAACCAGTAGACACCTCTCCTCTTACATGACAACCACCACCACTCTGTTCCACATCTGCTTCTTCCTCGCTATTCCAGTGCACATCTCAATTCTGCTCCATTTTCCTACTGCTACCAGCCTGTTCTCTGAAGACCTGTGCCACCTCACCCAAGCTGAGATCTTCCTGCTCTACACCTCCAATTGCACTCTGCAGATGCTGCGCCGGATGCTGCTGCTGTCCTATTCTTCCACTGCTACCCTTCATGCTGCTCCTCTCTGTGCCAGATGCTCCTTTTCCTGTTGCTTTGCCTCTGACTGCTCCCTGTCTGCACTGGCTCTTTCTTCTATTCTGTCTTCCTCCGCCACCTCGCTATCCACTCTCTCCTTTTCCTGCTCACCGTTCTCCCGACCTCCGGATGGGCTGCCTGCTGCTGTCATCAAGGTAAGGCCACCGGGGGGGGGGGGGGGGGACGGCAGTCACAATCCTCCTCCGCAGGGGACGTCCACGGGCCACTGGGGAACTTCTTTTTATTCTTCTGTCCTTTTTGCATCCAGCCACGCTCGCCACTCACCATCTGGGGGTACTGGGGATAGGGCTGAGCCTCTCAGGTGTCCTTGACCTCCTTTTGGGGTGCACTTCATGCTGCTGACTCGTCAGCCCGTCCAGGCTCATCAGTCTGCACATTAGCTCTCCTGAGCTCCTAACAATAATGTTTGCAGCCACTCCTGCCCATTGATAGCCACTTGGGCCCTCAGCTGGGCCCCTAGGAGATTCAGTACTGGTGAAGCCATTCTTAGATGCTTGCTTGCCAAATGTTCACACTGACAAAATTCCGGGAAACATGCTCCCTTTATTACCCTTTATTACCTCCTCTTCCCCCACCTCTTTTTACCCCCTTAACCAATAACTACCCTGCACTTGGCCTGGTCAAATGTCCTTTCACCTATGCTGCCTCCAGGGCTACCTTTCTGAAGTAATATCCTATTTGTCTCTTTCAAATTACAGGGAAAAGTTATCTACGTGAAGGATATGCGTGTTTCAAATATGACTACTGAAAGTTTTATATTAAGATAATATATGTACATTTATTATCTACATTATTATAGAATAGTTAATGAATTGATCATTATAAAATACATCAAATACAATCATCATAAAAAGTATTATAGATAGATGTGAGATATAGAGTTATATAAAATGAAATAGATCTGTGAACATATTAAATAAATATAAGTTACAATATTGCTATACATTTTGGTAATATTGAACAATAAAAAGAGTTAATAAAGTGCATGCTATAGGTTCCTAAACATTTTTGGTACTGATATACTATACAAGGGTTGTGACAAGTGCCTTGATTTACCATTTTGAGAGGGCTCCATTCCATTACTCCAGTGGGAGTTTTATGCGTAAGGTTGATTCGTAAGTCACTACCTAGCAATCACATCACACATAATAACAACCGTACTAGAACTGCTTGCTCAGTGCTGTAGAAACTCATTGGTTTTGTTATAGGTGCAAGCACCACTTTGGCACAGGGGTTATAGTTATGTGCCATGGAGGTCCTTACAGGACCTCTGTGACATGGATGTTAATTAAAGATGCCAAGGAGATCTTTTAACGACCGCCGTGGCAGCAAGATTAATTTTAACTGCCACTCTGGTTCTGTTAATTAGCTGCCACATAGGTCCTTTAAGGTGGGTAATTTTTGGTACCATGGGGTTCCATAGTGACCCCATTGTAATATGTTATAAATAGATATACCATGATGGTCTTTTGAGACCCCCATGGTATACGGGTTAACTTTAGGTGCCATGGGGGTCCAAAAATAGAGGAGGATACCCAGGAATAGCCCATGAGAAGGTGTAATCCTCAGGGCTCTCCACTCATAGCACTTGGGAAGAGGGAATTCGTAGGGTTCTTC
Source organism: Discoglossus pictus (assembly GCA_027410445.1). Lineage (NCBI taxonomy): Eukaryota > Metazoa > Chordata > Amphibia > Anura > Alytidae > Discoglossus > Discoglossus pictus. The sequence continues at coordinate 25,230,914 of CM050175.1, forward strand.
CCTCAGCTAGTGGGAAGACAGAATCCCCCAGATCTCTTGGATCCGTTGGCTTATAGGAGGTAGGAAAGTCATGCCCTGCATATTTTTTTTAATCATTTTTCCCCTTCCCTGACATGGAAAGGAATTTATGTAGATAGATAGAGGAAAGGGGTGATGCTAGTGTCGTGGGTACTTTTCTTTAGCATTGCTATTTGGACTACTGAGCTTCAGACTCACAGTCTCTTTTGAGCAAGCTGCATGCATGCGTTAGGGCTAGAGAGCAATGGGAGAACTGCCTCGGTGCTTATCACCTACATTGATAGCTTTTTTTTTTTTTAGAGAGGAGAGGCAAGAGAAAAAAAAATCATGCAGCAAAAACAGAGAATTTTATCGCTACTACAAGTTTACTAGTCTTCATTAAGCATAGAGTAGGCAGGAACCTAAGTGCTATGTTCTGGCACTGAAAATGTATTAATTGGGCTTACACAGCTATCCCGGGAATTCCTGATTTTCTAGGTGCGGGAAAGGTAAATGTAATTATCAATAGGATGGATGTCTTTTTTCCTTTATCTTATTCCTTTTTATACTTTATGACACTAGTTTTCATCGTCAGATTGAATTAAACTATTTTAACTATATATTACATTTAAAATGTGAAGCAACAAGAAATGATGGACTGTCTGATATGTTTCTGACTTAAAGGCTTAATTCAGCTCAGAAGTGAAAACAATTTTTAAAGAGCCATTATAATGCTTTAGCTTTTTTTTTTTTTTTTATTAAACTTTATTCAGGTCAGACTGCCAACAAACATTAGGTAGATAATAATACAATGGCAATTTGTGATATTAGAATTTTTTGATATAACATTTTACAGAAACATATTACTGCTTATACAAGAATCATATGTAATTTCCCGTGATCACTTTGTGTGGTATGACCACTGTATCTTGCCTATGCATTCTCTTTTTTAATCAACACGCACAGTCTGCCTCCTCCATTTTCTATCAATTTCCTCCATGTGTAATATATGTCTCATTTCACATAAACTTTATTACTTTTATTATAATTTCTAGCTTAGTATCTTGCTTTAACATACTAAAAAGAGTTGTCTTAACAGAGCTTTTCCTCTTTGTAAATCTCTCTAAACTTTTCATGTACCGATTAAGGTTTAGTAAAAACTGTGACCTCTTACCACAGTTGGTGGTATTATCTTCAGGATCCTCCATTCCTCTGGTCCTCCGCAGAGACAACCTTCCCTGGCCACCTGGTACAGCTCCCCCCCTTCCCCTCTATTTCACCTTTACCGGTGAGGCAGCACCAAGATTGAATGTTCCACCCATGGAGCCCAGATTTCTAGAAACCTAGGCATAGTATAGTTGATAGAGTGTGTTATGCGTTCATTAATGGCAATATAATTAATTTTGTTTAATATTGCCGAAAATTCTGGTCCCCCTGTCTTCAATTTCCTGGCTATGTGACTCTTTGTAGCTAAAGTCAGGAATTGGATCAACCTATTCTGAGTCTTAGTAAGGTTAGGATGTGGTAATCCCAGACACGCTACTTCTGGTTTCAGTTGAATTTTGTGGGAGAATAATTTAGAGGCTAATTCCTGTGTCTGTCTCCATACCCTCTGTGCTTCTGGGCATGTCCACCAAATATGAAAGAATGTACCTTTTTTCTCTACAACCTCTAAAGCAATCTGAGTTTTCACTCTTTTGCCATTTCGATATTTTCTCTGGAGTAGTGTATGACCAGAATAGGACTTTAATGGAGGTTTCTAGTATGCTGTAACTAAGGGCTCCCTTAAAGATATTGGCCCAAACCTTTTCCCAAATGTTCATTTCCCATTGAGCATTAAGGTCCTTTTCCCACGTTAACATATACCTCTCCTTATCGTGTTCAGGTTTGATGTTGAAGATATCATATAGGCTTCCTAGGATTCCTTTAGTATGGGGGGAGTTTTTACATATTCTGGAGAGCCAATTATGCTTTGGGGTTCCTTTTTCCCTAATTACCGTCTTCACAAAGTGGCCTAGCCTAACATAATTGTAGTGTTCTCTCAGCAGGAGATTGACTTGCTCTTTTAGGGTGTCAAATGAGACCACTCCATCCTCCTTAATCCAACCTCCAATTCTATCCAGGTGATTAGATTTCCACCAATGTTGTGAGAGAGTAGTTATTCTCTTGGGGGCTTGTGGGTGGCACAGTACTGAGGCCATGCTATTTGACTATATAAATAATGTTGCATAGTGTTGTGACCATTTTCCAGCACCCCAGGGTATTCTTGATCATTGGGTTTGCATTTAGTCTCACTTTGTTTGGGCTATGCTCCAGCCATATTAGGGTGTCCCAAGTATATGGGTGAAGAAGGAGATTCTATATAGCAACCCAGGATGGCTGAGCTTCAGGGGAGTGTGCTAGGGGTATGAAGGCCAATTGTGCGGCCCTGTAGTAGAGTTTGAGGTTTGGAAAGGCTAGTCCCCCTTTATCTTTGGGTTTAAATAGTATATTTTAGGATATTCTCGCTGGCTTGTGGTGCCATATGAATTTAAGTGTCAATCTTTGAAAGTCAGCTAGTTCCCTCATATTGATTGATATAGGTAGTGTTCTGAAGAGATACATCAGGCGGGGCAGCACATTCATTTTGATTGTATTTATCTTCCCTAACCAGGATATCTTGTATGATGCCCAAGTGCTTAGGTTTTTCCTGAGTGTGTTATATAAAGGAGTATAGTTAGTCTTATAAAGTTCTTGAAATTTGGGTGTCAAATTAATTCCTAAATATTTTATATGGGAGCTAGACCAGGTTAATGTATACCTATCTGTCAGGAGGTTCCTTTCTTGCAGCGAAATATCTAATTGTAAGGCTTCGGTCTTCTCTAAATTAACCTTTAATCCTGAGATACAGCCAAATTCCCCTAATAAGGCTTTAGCGTTTAATAGGTTTTTGAGAAGTGTGGAAAATGAAAAAATTGTATTATTTATGAAGTGTATCTAATTTATGTTAGATTATATTATAAGCACATATATTATGCTTGTTGATTTGATATATCAGATCAGCATGAATAATTTTATACAAACTCTATGGAGTTTGCAACATTAATATTACACATTCTACCTTTAGACCTCTGTAATTCTATACCGTATTTGTACCACAAAGAAAATTTCGTACTAAGATAAACAATTATAACTCCATCAAAAACGATATGTATCTGTCGGAAAATAACTATTTTGTAATAATGTAATATATGTGAATCCAAAACACTTCCTTTGGAAACTATAATGTGCCACCCCTACCTCTCAGAAGAGGTAAGATATAGCATAGCTTAGATTAAAAGAGCAAATGGGGGTGTTTGGTAGTCACATTTTTCCTACCTGATTTTTTCTAAGGCCTTTCTCAACACTTCTTACTTGTTGTGTCTCAGGTTTATCCATGTGGTAACATGGCAACATATGTGTATATGAGCAGAGATACTAAGTATGGAAATGATGGGTGTCCATTTGTTGAACCACGAGTTGCTCTCTACTTCTTGTTTTGACTGATATTGTCAATTCAAGGTGGACAGAAAGAAGGGTGAGAATACAGTTGAAAATCAGAGTAATGAAATATAAAATCTCACAGGATTATTTGAGGGTTGAGATGCTAGGATTTCATTTAGTCCCAGGAGGATTCCAAGATCCCTATTGCATAGGTGTAATTGCATGATGTTTATGAATGTAATATTGTACAGTAAGCAAATTCTGTCCTTGTGGCATTTAAGACAGGCTACAAATGATTACCTTTATATACCAGACCCTGGAATAAACCAAAATTGTACTCCAAATTCCAAATGAGAGCATACTAGCGATTTGTTTTATGGCAGAATTATATTTGCTTCTATACACATCTTAATACATGCTAATATTGTACTTGCCTTTGCAGATGCTGCTTGGCATTGAGCACTTTTACCTAGGTGGTTGTCCACAAGCACTCCCAAATCTCTTTCAATATCTGATACCCCTAGAATTGCTCCATTAAGATTATATATTGCGGGCGTGGCCAGCAGCAGCCAAGGACGGTTGTATGGAGTTAGAGCTCCACAATGAAAACCCCCAAAACCAATTTAAAAAGGCAGTTAGTGGGCTAAAATTACCCTGGCCCAGACTCATATATCGGGGAAAGTTGCTCTACATCCTTGTCCGACCCGATATACACTGAAAACTGGTGCAATAAACAATTATAACTCCATCAAAAACGATATGTATCTGTCGGATACATATCGGACAATTGGTCCTACCCAGCAGCCCAGGTCCTACCCAGCAGCCCAGATCCAGATAAACAACACTTAGGCAGTGGCAAAAAATGTACCCTCTTGCACCCCACACCAGACGAGACAAGCCTCACGGGAGGGTCGGCGGCAGCATGACACACAGCAAGACGGAGGCGGAGGAAGCAGCATGGCAGGCGTGCCGGGCCATAACAGCAGCAGTGTCGCGAGTAGGAGAGAGACCCCGGAACCTAGAGGTGAGTTTTTGTAGCAAGAAGACCAACACTGAGAAGACTGGTGAGGGGTTCTGACCCTAGAAGGGAGGGACAAGATAGAGAAAGGGGATTTTCTGTAATGCTACCAACTGAACTAATCTTACCAGTATAATATACATTCCAGAACCACATTTTTTCAGACAAATAAAAAGGAATACAATACCTCCACAAACCAGAGTATGGCAATTGTGTGATTCTGAGACCAAGTGGGCTTTCTTTGTATGGAGCGTACTCTGATGTAATTGTGGGGACATTTCTGGGGAGCCACAGACTTACAAAAGCTCAATTTTAGACCACTGAGAGCTATTACAATTAAACTGATCAGACTGTCATACTCAACAAAGGGGTGTACATCACCAGCACAAATATGATCAAGCAAAAACATAAGGAAGCAGACATATAGCAATAAAGCTATAGTATATCACCATCTTGTGGTCACAAAAATTATTACGGCCTACAGAAAAAACAAAGACAAATTCTAGATCTCAGAGGTGGAACACAGTGTAAATAGTTGTAACCTGCAGTTATTGATAAGACAGCTATACAAAGCAATAACTAGCTACTATAAAAAGAACACACTCTTGACAGCAACTATTTAATCTATTATCTGGTACCCAAGCACCCAATGGGCTGTAAACTAGTGGTCTTGCTGATACCTGGATATTCAGGCTTGCAAACATAGGCCCTGGTATGAAGTTACCGCTGTTTTTGAGTGAACTTCCAGTGAATTCTAACATGTAAAAAAAAAACAACCCCCTCCCTACACTGGGGCACCCACATAAGCAGAGTGACATATGTGTAAAGCAAAAAAGAAATCCTGAATACAAGATTGACATAAGAGATGGCATGTGTATCAACCAGGTGTAACACCAAAGATATACAAACTTACTGCACGGCAAAAAATACTGTAAAAGCATCTCAACAAGAGTCTACACCAGCAAGGCACGCATCTAAATCAAACATGGAGACATCCGCCCCAAGTACAAAGGCGGACATTTAGGATCTGAAAGACTTGATATCCTCAGAACTAAGATCAAATCAGAAATTCAAAAAGTGGTAGTAGAAAAATAAAGGCAATAGGCTCCAAAATGACGGTTTTGGAAGACAACTACAATGAACTACTAAAAGCACATACTCAGATAAAGGAAGAGGTGGCTCTACTGAAAGAGGAACAACTTCACCAGTCAATTCAGGAAGATCTGGAGAAAAGATCAAGGAGACAAAATATCAGCATATGGAATCTTCCTGAATCAGTGCGAGATCTCTCGCAATACAGGAAAGACCTATGCAATTCTCTCCTACCAAATATGTGTGAAGAGGACTTTAATCTAGATAGAATTCACAGAGCACTTAGTGGCCGCTCGTCCAATATGGATCGTCCAAGAGACTTAATTAGCAAGGTTCCTCTATTTCTCCACCAAAGACCAATTCATGAGAGCAACTAGAACCGGCATCCCGGAAATAGAGGGCCATCAAATGAGCATATTCTCAGATCTATCTGCAACAACCCTCCTCAAAAGAAAAAGACTAAAACTGATCCTTGAAATCATTCTATCCCAGGGATTCCGAAAGTGTGCCCCTCGGCTCCCTGGTACGCTGTGACTGTGCAACAGGGGAGCCGCGGCATGAGGGAGACCAGGAGAGTGCTGTGGGGCTGTGCAGGGTGTGTGTGTGTACAGTGGTATAGAGAGGGGGTAGCACCCCAGACAGCAGTTCTTTGGGACTACAAAAATGCCCTTAACTGCCTTCTACCCCCTGGTTTCTCCTTCCCACAGGCGCCAGATTTCTCCCTCAGAGTCCTTTGACACCGGGAGAGGAGGAGCCACCAGGGGGAGGCGCCACTGGCAGAGGAGCAGCCGAGAGAGGACAAGAGTGGAGGGAGAGAGAGAAGGAGAAATGTGCTCAGCAGCCTGTGCCTCTACCAACCAATGTGCCCAGCTTGTGTCTGTAATAGCCAATGTGCCCAGATTGTGTATGTAAGTGCCAATGAGCCCAGTTTGTATCTGTAATAGCAAAAGTGTCCAGCTTGTGTCTGTAATAGTCAATGTGCCCAGCCTGCGTATGTAAGTGCCAAAGTGTCCGGTCTGTACCTGTAATAGCCAAAGTGCCAAGCTTGAGAGAAAACAGAGAGAGATGGAAGGGAGAGAGAGATAAGGGGGAGTGAGAGAGAGAGAGAGAGAGAGACAACATTTGTAATAATTCATGCTCATTTTTTTACTAGAGACTTACCCGTCAAAAATGACGGGGCAATACAATTTAAAGCCATGGCAATGCTGTTTGCCACACAATGTAAAGCTTTTTCTACTCTGAGGACCTTCGGCGCTCATTGCGAGCCTCTCCTCTCGTGTACTTTTGCTCCTCTGAGCACCTTCGGCACTCATCACAAAGACCGATATATATTTATCTATATTTTGTTAACTAATAATGAATTAATTAGTTAATTAATAAATTAATATACTTTACCTATTTGTAATTAATATATCCAGCAATCAATAACCTGAAGAGCTAACAATCTGTTTTTATTTTCCGGCAGCATACAATGTACAGTTTGAGTGTTGCTGCCCTGAGGAGAAAGTGTAATGAATGTCCCAACTGTGTATTAGAAATAGGCTGCGTGCGCAAGGGTAAACCATTGTTTTAGTTGTGTAAAGCGGCATTGTAGATTCCTAATGTTATTAGTTGCAAGTTAGGATTGTAAAGTGGCATCGTTTGTCTATGTGTTGCGCGTCTCGCGAGCATTTTCCGTCATTTGTAATACTGTATTTTGTACCTTGCGCGTTCCTGTGTGGAAGTGCTACACGGTTGGAAGTGTTTTGCGCAGTCCGGGGTCGTGTAGCCTCCTTTATATTTTGAGTGGCAATACTCAGCCAAATCTACTTAAATTAGCATTCCACCTCACTCCCAGACATCCTGGCTGTTCCCCCGTGCTGTGTGTGATGTTTTTGTTGTATTATTATTTTTTTGTTTTTTGTGTTTTTTTGTTTTCGCGGTTCGGCCGTTAATTTCCTTTTTTTAGCATCTCGTATCTTTTCCCCTGTGTAATAGTGTATTTTGTACCTTGTACGTTCCTGTGTAAAACTGCTACGTGGTTGGCAGTGTTTTGCGCGGTCCGGGGTCATGTAGCCTCATTTTCATTATGTTTGGCGGACATTTTTTTTCTTGCTTAGGAGATTTTCGAGTGCCTAAACTCGGCCAATTCAAATTAAATACACGTTCCACCTCACTCCCAGACATCCTGGCTGTTCCCCCATGCTGTGTGTGATGTTTTTGTTGTATTTTTTTTTTGTATGTTGTGTATTTTTATTGTTTTTTTGCTTTGCGCGGTTCGGCCGTTAACCTCGTATTTTTCATTTCTCTTATTTTTTTTTTCAAAGTCCAGAGTCTCGTAATTAATTAATTAATTCTCGTAATTAAAGTGGTGGCTAACTCTCGCGTCTTTCATTGCCTTCACTTCAATGCCTTCGCGAGGCGAGCAGGCAATGAGCGCCTTTGGTGCTCATCGCCTTTTTGCTGTGAGTTTTAGTGCCTTAATGGCTCGCTTCGCAAGGCTTGCATGCGATGAGCACCTTTGCCGCTCATACGCACCACTCAAAGAGTGACGACGTCTCGTAGTTTGACAACTATTATATGTGATAACTAATCGGACCATATATATATGTATATAGAACTATGGTCTGACTTGGGGAGCCTTGGAAAAATTTTAAAATAGTAAGTGCGCCTTGAACTCGAAAAAGTTTGGGAACCACTGTTCTAGCCCATGGATGTAAGTATACCTGGGGATTTCCTTTCCGGTTGAACATCTCCAAAGAGGAAAGGATGAATACCATCCAATCCATGGAGAAGGGAATTTACCTCCTCATCATGGAATATCCAGATACCTGAGAACATCAACCTACTTCCTGAACCAGCCACACGACAACGTTGTGGTCCTCGAATACAAATCACTGCAAAAGACTGAATATGACTCCCATTGCTTATTCACTAGACCCGCTATCATGTGGAACTCACTTCAGTCTTAAACCATGCATACTGGGACACTAGTCCTAAAAGCCGAACCTGAAGTGATAGGCTATTATATCTCAAGTTTGCTTTACACTTTTATAGCTTTAAAACGTCACTCGTAATAATACAATATGTAATAATAGTGCACCTAAAGGGCTATGTTATAGAGAGGTGCATGGAAATAACTGGATAAATAAATCCACTATATATAAAAACAAAGGTTATCCAGAGTATAAGAACCCTATTCATAACCCTAGGTCAAAAATAAGCATATTAGTGAAGCCACAATAGAAAGTGACTAAGTGCATAAATAAATTAATTAATGGCAGGAAAATCAAGTATAGCCATATATATTATATCAAATAAAGGGAGTGTGAATGGTGTGGACCACTGAATAATGGTCACGTGAACCAAAAGTATAGAGAATAATTCAATTAGGGGTAAGATGTGATCCATAAATGGGCCACATCTACCTGAAAAGTATTATAAGTGAAGCAAAAATCATATATATTGATTTTTAAAAAGTGCATATATCATGATCCTGATTAAGGAAATACTTATTTATGTTTCTCATATTGGTCAGAGGCTCCAAATCCATGGCCCAGAAAAAGGCCTATATGGACAACTTATGTAAGATAAAATTACATAAGACTATATGAAGGCCGTATAAGAAAAGCCTTCATTCAGGCCATCAGGTACCTGTGCTCTTAATTTATAAATCCATTGTGATTCACACTGTAGTAATTTATTTTGAAAGTCACCCCTTCTAAGTCCTGGTTTCACAGTATCAATAATGCAAAATTTAAGTACTTCCGGATTGTTGTTATGACAGTATTTCACATGTCTTGCTACGGGGGTGTCATATTCATTTTTGATAGAATATATATGTTCCCCCAATCTTCGACGGAATTCCCTGCAAGTTTTCCCTACATAGATCTTGTTACATAAACAAGTAGCTATATATATAACTCCTGATGATTTACAGTTGAAAAAGTTATTTATATCAAAAGTAGCACCATTTACTGGATGTGTATAATGTTTGCAGGGTCTTACAAATTTACAAAATTTGCAATTCCCACATTTATACATTCCCTTCAGTGGTTGGAGCCAAGTTTTTGGTTCAGATATCTGGTCTGTGTATACACTATGCACAAGCATGTCCTTAATATTCTTTCCTCTTCTGTAGGTGATGCCAGTGTTTAGAAAGGATGTTTCTGATTATTTCAGAGTCATGACCAAATGTCATTATACATCTAGTAATCTTAGATTCATTAGATGTGATGCTTTTAGTGGGAGTACCCATTTTACCTTGAGCTTTTCTATTTGAATTTAGCAGATCGGTCCTGTTGCAGTTCATAGCATGTTTATAAGCCAGCTTAAGGCTTCTGTTAGGGTAACCTCTTGCTTTAAAACGTTCCCTAAGTTTGTTCGCTTCAATTTTAAATTCTTCCTCTGAACTGCAATTCCTCCGAATCCTGAGGTATTGTCCCTTAGGAATTCCTCTCTTAAGTGGCTCGAAGTGTTGGCTCTCCCATTTCAGCAAAGTATTAGATGCTGTTTCTTTTCTAAATGTAGATGTACATATTTTCCCTCTTTCATCCTTTTTAAATATTAGATCTAAAAAAGAGATCTCACTCTGACTGGTTTCAAAGGTAAATTTGAGGCCTAGTTCATTTGTATTCAGAAATTGTACAAATGAACTCAATTCCTGTCTGTTACCAGTCCAGACCAGGATAATATCATCTATAAATCTCCTCCAGACAAGTATATTTGCTCCAAAAGGATGTGCATTGTCATCATATATGTATTTGTCTTCCCACCACCCCAGGAACAAGTTCACATAACTGGGGGCACACGGTGTGCCCATCGCTGTTCCCTGTTGTTGATGGTACCATTTTTGGTTAAATAGGAAAAAATTGTGTTTTAGAACATATTCCAAAAGTGCTATTAGCAATATATTTAGTTCATCAAAAGGAGAGCCTTTCATCTGTAAAAAGTATGTGGAATGCTGCTATATAAGGCCTCAACATCCACTCACAAGGATACTAGTTGGCTCACCGTTTAAATTTAAGAGGACAGCTTCTGCTCTTCTCTAAGTAAATTAAGTTACTGTTGATTTCTAAACGTTAGCTAGAACCTTAATTCAAGGTGTACTACAGACACTAATTTAAAACCAATTAGCTTATTGACATTATTCTAGTCTATAGAGGTGTCAGTACACTAGACAATTATATAAATCAATATTTGCTTCAAGTGCTTCTGTACAAACTGTTTTGCTTCTGTTTTGTTTTTATTTTACCTGTCCTAATCTCCCTTTCCCCCCTCTCTCTCCTTCCTTAGTCCAGTCCTCAGCTCTCAGGCTCCAAACTCAAAACACTATATCTCGCACAGGAGTTCATCCCACACCGGCATCCAAAGAGGCCCAGCTGATTGTCAGACACTCTCCACTTTGATCCTATGCTTCAGTGTTTTGTGAGTCATGGACATCAAAATAATCTCACATAATACCCAAGGTTTAAATGAACCAGTTTAGAGGGGGATTGCCTTAAAATAATATCTTTGCCTAGGAGCGGATGTAGTACTAATAAAAGAAGCTAACTTTAAAAAAAACTCAGTACCCAAATTCTGGGGCAAAGTTTACACACAAACCTATCATGCCACTGCATTATAAAAAAAGGGTAGTATCGGTTTTAATTCACAACACACTATCACCCAAAAAGCCAATGATAGTAGATATATTGTGGTACATGGAATCATTAACGATAGGAAAGTGTTGCTGCTTAATGTGTATGCACCAAACACAGAACAATCCGCTTTCTTTCATAGCATCCCAAACTTTATTTCCAATTGGCAACAATCTATTTGGATTATAGGAGGAGATAAGAATGTGGTTCTAGATCCAATGAAGGATAAATCCGGACCTTCTGCTCCAACCCTAGTTCCCACTGCTACGAAAGCTTTTAAGTCAATTCTAAAATATAACTGCTTATTTGACACATGGAGGGGAATAAATCAAAAGGTCAAGGATTTTACCTTTTACTTGCCCAGACACAGGTCCCATTCACGTATTAACTATATACTATTACAACAACAAATGGCCTCTAACCTAACTAAAGCAACAATCCATCCTATTTTGTGGTCTGACCACAATCTTGTCATTCTGTCATCATGGGATTTGCTCCCAATAAGACAGTCCTCCTCATGGCCTTTAAACCCAGCACTCCTCAATGACCCATTGACAAAGAAGAAAATCAACAAAGCACTTGCAGATTGCTTTACGCTAAATAGAGACAGTGAGGAGCACAGGATGGGGGAATGGGCAGCCCATAAGACAGTACAGAGAGGGGTCTACATACAACTAGGCTCGGCAGCAAAAAAAGCCAGATCAACTTCAAATAAAAAAATCTAAATAACAAAATATCAAACCTCCATAAATTATTCTCTATTCAAAACTATCCTGAAATCTACGGGGAAATCCTCTAATGCAAACACGATTTAAATACGATTCTGAGAAAGAAAAGGGTGACCATTCTGCAGCGTACACAATCCAAATTCTTTTGATAACCCAGCAACAATGTTAGCCAGGAGACTTAAACAGCAGAGGGCCAACTCATTTATTCCCAAATTACTAACCAGAGAAAACACCATTATACATCAGCCAGATCAAATCACAAAGACATACCAACAATTCTACAGAAAGCTATACTCAACAACCACCCATCTAGGACACAAATTCATAAATCCCAAATTAATGATTTTCTATGAACAATCAAATTCTCCTAAATTGAAAAAGTCATAATAAATTCCCCTACAACCCTTAGAACCGCAATCAAAGCAGCTAAACCCCACAAAGCCCCTGGCTCAAATGGATTAACTAATTACTATTACAAACAATTCATGGAGACTATTTTACCTCATCTTCAACATCTCTTTAATGTCTTTCTCTGTGGTAACCTCATGAGAGCAGAATTATTGGAAGCAAAGATTATTGTCTTACACAAAGACGACAAAGACCCCACACAATGTAACAGCTATAGACCCAATATCTCTAATTAACAATGACATTAATCTTTATTCCAAGATTCTGGCAAACAGATTGGCCTTATTACTGCCATCTGTGATCCATCCAGACCAGGTAGGCTTTATCACAGGTAGGGAGGCACCCAATAACACCAGGTGAATTTTGAACCTCGTGGACATAGCTTCCAATTAAAATATACCTTTGATGTTGTTATCCTTAGATGCCCAAAAGGCATTTGACATGATTTATTGGACCTACATGAAAGGGGTTTTACTTAGATTTGGCCTCAGTGAAAGCTTCATAGGGAGTGTTATGACACTGTACTCAGTCCCAAGAGCATCTATTTCAGGGATTTGGATCACAACTATTTAAAATTGCCAGAGGAACAAGACAAGGGTGTCCCTTATCTCCTTTGCTTTTTTGCACTTTGTATCGAACCCCTGGAGTTAGCATTAAGGGAAACTCCAGATGTTAAAGGGATTAAGCTAGGTGACAAGGAGTACAAACTCAGGGCCTCAATCAAATGCGATTTGGCCAATTGAATAGGGCTTTATATAAACACATAGCATATTTTTTTTACAGAAGATTTTGGTTAGTGAACTTCTATCCAAAAACAGTCTTCACTAACTAAAAACTTCTGTAAAAAAATATGCTATGTGCTTATATAGAGCCCTATTCAATTGGCCAAATTGCATTTGAATGAGGTCCTCAGTCTCTTTGCTGATGATATCCTACTTACCATTACTAACCCACTAATCAGCCTTCCTAGCCTGTTTAAAGTACTGGGTAAATTTGGCCACATATCAGGCTTCAAAGCAAACATGAATAAAAGTGAGGCCCTCAATGTCTCTTTACCTAAACAATTAGAAAACTTGTTAGCATCAAACTTCTCTTTCAAATGGTCCCTGAATTATATAAAATATCTAGGTATTCACATTCCCAGACATACAAAGCTAATCAATGACGTAAATTACCCCAATATCATTAAAGAACTACTCAAAGATCTACATACTTGGTCATCCCTCAAAATCTCATAGTTTGGCAAAATTTACGCTGCTAAAATGAACACCATTTCAAAGTTACTGTATCTTTTCAATACTATCCCAACCGCAATCAAACAAATATATTTAACAAATTTACAGAAGGCAATCTCTTGCTTCATCTGGGGCAATAAAAAGCCAAGGATAAACAAAGCAACCATGACGTCCTCTAAAAAGAAAGGCGGTTTATCCAGTCCAGATATATTAAGATACTATAAGGCTGTGAGTCTAGCTCAACTAACTAAATGGTATATCAAAGACTTCTCTCCAGTGTGGGTAGAAAAACACGTACTTTAGGAACAAAACATACTACTGAGTCAGATATTATGGCTGAGCCTACACCATAGGATTAATCTGAAACCGCTTCCACAAAGTGTTAGCTAATCCATCACACTGTGGAAACAAATAAACAAAAGATCCCAACTGATAGAAATGGTTCATGGCTTTCACCCCTATGGCTGCCCCATAAAGACCCCTTTAATAAACCAAAATTCCCAGCTAATTTGGTGGATCCAAAAACAGATAACAATTGCAGCAGATATACTAATGGAATGTCAGCATTGGTCCCCGACAGAATTTAGCACAAGATACCAACTACCACTCATAGAATGGTTTAATCTGATGCTGTTTAACACCAACTTAGGACATATCGCAAAAGACAACAAACGAGCCAGTAAAAGCCCCTTTGAACAATGCTGTTTATACAACTCAAATGGCAAGACAAACATCACCATACTTTACAATTACTTAAATGATCAGGGCTCCCCTATCAAATTACCCTATAGATCCTCTTGGGAAGCTGAACTTAATGTTACCATAGATGATGATCAAAGGAGAAAAATTTACAAAAAATGCAGCAAACTCTTCCATTAATATAACCTTGAAAGAAAAAGCAAATATAACACCATCATGAGATGGTATCTCACCCCAGCTAGAATTCAACTCTCAACTCACTCACTAGATGGAAAAAATTCCAGAGGGTGTAACACTCTAAAACATATCTTATGGGACTGCCCCAAAATCAAACATATTTTGAATGAAACATACACCTCTCTGGAAAAACATTGGGATACGAATATCCCTTAAAAACCAGAAGAACCCTTGTTAGGGTTACCAATCCCATGTCTACCAAAAGCGGCCCAATTCTTATCAAATCAGATATTCCTTGCAACTAGAAGCATAATTACAAAACGTAACCACTCCGACTTACGAGGAAGTCTTGAGAAACATCAACTTAATTAATTCAACTTAATTAATTCAACTTAATTTATTCTGCTGAGATAGATGTAAGTTACAGAAAATTGGCCTCTTGATGGGACATTTGGACCCTGAGAGCTGACAGATGGTGAGTGTAGGAGTTTGCAGTCATGGACTTCACAACCCTTCCCCCGCCCCCCCACTTTTCTTTTACACTATTTCATTTGTTAAATATCTGTTAAAGTTCACCTAGGAAACACTACAAGAAGACGAATATACGGTAATTAAAAATATAAAAAAACAAAGGAAAATCTTTTGGTTACAAACCGTAATATATCACTGTATTGTATTTTTTTTTTCTTTTCTTCTTCAATGTCTGCCTGGATGTGGTGTAATTTCCTTTTCTCACAATAAATATCATTTACAAAAATCTAAAAAGAGATTGTAAATTGCATGGCTATTTTTACTTCATAAATGCATAACTTTACAATTATTTGTATTGAAAGAAAAGTACATTGCTTTCTGATTTAATTATTTTGCACAAATTAGTGTCCTCTGCAAAAATGAAAGCAATACTTTCCAATCCTACTTCTAAATCATTGATAAATATGTTAAAAAGGAGAGGACCTAATATTGCACCCTGAGGAACCCCATTACCACATTAGTCCAATCTGAGTATGATCTATTTACAACAATTGTTTGCTTCCTATTTTTCAGCCAGCTCTCGATTCATGAGCAGATATTTACTGCAATACCTGTATCCCTTAGATTACACAATAGTTTTCTATGTGACATTGTATCAAAAGCCTTTGCAAAATCCAAAAAGACTACATCCACTGAGTTATCTTGATCCAGGTTCCTACTAACCTCCTAATAGAAACTAATTAAATTTGTTTGACATTACCTATCCCTCATAAATCCATGTTAACTCCTCATATTCTTGTATACTAACCCTATTAACGCTTCTAAAAGCTTCCTGTCTACTGAAGTGAGACTTATAGGTCTATGATTCCCTGGATTTGCTCTTGCTCACTTCTTAAGTATCGGTATCACATCTGCTTTTCTTCAGTCATCTGGTAGCAACCCTGTGGTGCGTTTCTTGAAAAATTTGATATAATGAGGGACACTGAAGGCAGCCCAGGCTCCCTGGGATCGCCTGCAGGGTCCTTTGACATGGCGGGGCCTGGGCACGCCCTGATTGGCTGGCCGAACCGAGGGGCAGGACTTAGTGGGGCGGTTTGGGGTGCATCAGCGTCATCTTCCCACTCTGCAGCTGGCCATCAGAACGTTCTCCCGCCCATCCTCCCAGGATTCAGTATTTGTAGCAAGGGAAGATGTCAGTTTCTGTAATATGTTATTGGATAGCATGTTTGTATAAAATAAAAAAAAGGTTTTATGGTATACAGGCAGATCCCGCTTAACACTACCCTGTTTAACATTGATTCACTATATAGCACATCCCCCATTGGAAATAACTCAGTTTTCGCCAGACACATCCCAGATTAACAATGATTCGATGCTTGTGTATCATTCCAAAACACCAAGAACCATGGAGGGAACTTTAAAATTGAATTTCCCTGTGATTTATTCTATTTTTAAATTGACCAGTTTAATACTATTTCGTTTAGCACTTGGTCTTCTAGGAACACATCTTCAGAGTTAAAGGGGGTATGCCTGTATTTATATACAGGTATACCCAGCTTAACGCTACCCTTTTTAGTGCTGTTTCGCTATAACGCTATCTATTTTGACCCATAATTCTCTGTATAATGCACTGCCTTGCTATAACGCTATATTTGCTGCCAAACTCCTTTTAATGCTCTGATTCTAAAAAAAAAAAAGAATCCAGGATGCCAGAAGCTTCAACATTACAAATGTAAAGTTTATATTTCTGCTAATGTTCAGTTAGTGTTATGTTTGCCGTTTGTTTAAAGTTCATAAAGTATAAATTTCAATTGTGTTTTTTTTTTTTTTTCGGGAGTTTACCCTAACCCATTCTACCTTATGTTAAGCTACCCCGTGTAGAGCTGTTTCGCTTACCACTACTACTGCTTGGAGCCTATCTACGGTGTTAAATGAGATAAAACTGTACTTTTATGTATTTATATGATTATGTATTAGTTGTGGATTATATCTCCTGCTGTGTGAATTGGGTTTTACTGTATGTATTTGTTATATGAGGTTATACTTTTCTATTTGCTGTTTTGGTCACAGTGGTGTGAAGGGGAGTTGCCCGGGCCAGTGGTAAAGAAAAAGGGGCTTGCCCCTATCTCATGGGCGTTTACAGTAATGAATAGGTGGGCCCATAAGCGCGTGCCCAGGGGCGGAGGTTATTGCTGCTGGCTGGGCTCCTCCCATAATGTTTGGTTTCAATAAATGCTGTGGCCCGCTGTTACCCTGTACTAGTTTCTGGTTTCAGTTATTGTATGTATGTGATGGCCCAGTGGTTAGGATGCAGGTGCTTTCACCACAGCATCCTGGGTTCAAATCCAGCCAGGGAAACAAGAGGTTACACTAGTAAGCACTTGGATGGGAGACCACCTCGGAATACCAGGAGCAGTATGCTCTGGCCCACTGCAGAAGGAACTAGCAACCCACTACTATATCTCTGCCATGAAAACAAAGTGGATCAGCGTGGTGTGTTGTCCATGAAGTCACAGAGAGTCAGACACACCTGAGTAACATAATTTACATCCGCTGTATGGATCCTGCTACATGGTTTGGCTATTACAAAACTCAGTACCCTTGAATGAATTCCACCAGAACCTGGGGCTTTATTAACATTTATTTTGTCTTTTTTTTTTTTTATTTCCTCCTATGTATACCATAGAAAAGAACCTAACAATTCATCAGTCAGCCTGTATCACATTGTAATGTTCCTTTACCTTCCTTCCTGGCCTTCTTCCATTTAACATATTTAAAAATATATATTAGGGTTAGTCTTACTTTTCTTTGCAACTAACTTTCCATTTTCTATTGTAGCCAGTCTAATAGCCCTTTTGCTGCCTTGTTGATTTCCTTGTACTCACATTAAGATGACTCTGTTCCATCTTTCTTGTATAATTTAAATACCTGTTTTTATTCCTTATCATGATCTTTAAATCATTGTTGATCCACATTGGATAGGATTTATTACTTTTATTTCCACACTGTATATGCCGATATGTATATTTAGTAAGAATTTGAATGTTGTCCATTTATTTTCATTATTTTTACCAGTCAGTTCATTATCCCAACAAAATTTGCAATTCCTCATATTAAGTTATATGTGGGGGTTTATAGCATATCCCTACCCATAGCCTTTAAGGCTTTGTCCCTCCACTATTTAACTCAAACCACAATAAATCAATCTTAACACTAGTTCCAGCATAAAAATCTTCTCTGACTATAGGTTTAAATTCAGGCTTAATATACAGACACATCTCTCCTCCTCTTTTACCATTTCCCCTATCTTTCCTAAATAGGTTTTACCCATCCAAATTAAACATCCAGTCTTGAGATTCAGCCCACCATGTTTCAGTAATTCCTATCAAGTCGCATGTCATTTACCTTGAATAATTCTAGCTCGTCCCTTTTTCCCTGGCAAGCTTCTTGCCTTAGCAATCATATACTTTATGGTGGTATGACTGCCACTGTATTTGAATTACCTTTCAATCCCTTCCTATTGTCTATAATAACCCCCCCCCCTTCTCCCCACTACTCATCCCTTTCCCCCTCTATACTTTCTACCCCATTATTGCATCTGGTCCCTCCCCCCACCCACTAGTTTAGAAAAAAAATCAGCCTTTTTACCATCCAATGTTTTAGGTGTTATTAGTGTAATTAAAATGAAGATAATTTTAACATACAATCTTGTGCTTTTTCACACTATGAAGAAGTAAATGACTCTTTAAGGTGCAATCCATCACTGCTATAGATATTATACCTAAGCCCAGTGCTCTAAAAACCCAAAGCTCCTTCTGTCTCCCGTGCTAGCAATGGCACCGGTAGTATCTCAGAAAATACTACCTTGGAGGGGCTTGCCTTGTTTCCTAGTTCTATGCATTATTGTATATAGTAGAAAGACCCTTTTAATGCTGTCTAGGACTTGATATCCAAAGGAGATATTATAAAATATGACGTTAATTCGCAAGAAATAGTTTATACACTGCAATATTTTTAAATTGTATATCCTAAGTACTGGATTAGCATGGTTACATTATTTTATTGTCTGTGATATTGATTATGTTTGGTTCTATTTGGTTCTAATCTTTGTTTTTCTCATTATTTTTTTTTTTTCATATTTGTTTCTGATTTGTCAGTAATCACAGAACAGATTTTGCTGGCCATTGGATAATCTTAAACAAAGAGCACCACAGTTCAGTAACAGATACAAAGACATTATAACTTGCTTAAAGATTTTAATAGACATCATGTTTAAATATATATACACAAAGAAAACATAAGTCAAATCAAATCAGTTTCATTTTTGGTGCTAGAAAGAACATTAACAGTATCAAAGGCAAAAGCAGTTGAGTATTAAGAAAATGGTTCTATACAATATATAAGTCATCAAATTCTCCCTGATCTGATTGGGAATGTTTCAGAAGTTTTTTTAATGATTATTTTTTAAGCAATGCATACACATGATAATAATACCCTGTGCTATCACTACTGCTGACAGACATCATATTAATGAGAATTTATAGAGTACAACCTTCTTAGATACTCATACTCCTTTTACCTACATATTCACATATACCATAGACTATGACAAATTAAAACATAGAAAATGGAATTATGTTTAAGAAAACCCTCCCCAGAAAAAAATAAATTACCATAAATTATGACAATTTTATCCAATATACTATATACGTAACAATTGTGTTCTTCAACAGAAAGTGATAGTGAAATATAGAAATGCTGCTATGATGACCTTAGTGTATTTTACATTGAGGGGTAGTAATAGGTACATGAATACCATATAGTCCCTCTAAATAATACATTTTCATGTTACTTAAATCTTTTTATAATTGATCTCTCAATTGATTGCTACAATGTTTTTCTAGAATGTTTCAGAAAAACAGGAAATCATAGAAAACAGCAAGCATGGTCTTCTATACTTTTCATTTCTGTTGAGTTATATCTATTTCCGTTTTTATTCAATCATTACGATTAATTGTCTTCAGAATTATCTTCGTTAGACTCCTGTTGATCATCTTTTAATGTTACACAGTGAGAGTCAACACAGGCACAGCTCATGACATCAATGTAGGTGTATGGCATCATTTTACCAGATGGGCATTGTAAATTGATTGTCTTCTTCATGGTTTTTGTCTCCTGACAACAACTACACGTGTGCTCCATGCTACCAGTTTTTGTGGAAAACCTGGAAAAAATAAATAAAGAGAATTAACTATCATATCGAGGAGTAGAAAAGATATATCTTGCATGTGAACAACATATTTTTGCATTCCAAGCAGTGGCAAAACAACTTAATCTATGATTTTTTTTTAAATATATTATTTTGTATTATAGGCTTTCATCTATAACTTTGTTTCTGTGTACCAACATACGCTATAGAGAATAGTATATGTGAAATCACTTAGCTATATAGCTTTCACTTTGTTGCATATAATAATAGATCTAAACAACTAGGGTCCATGGGCACTCACATGGAGGAACTGCCGCAACTGCCTTGGCAGTAGGAAATCTCAACAGGAGCGACTGATGTGCAGTTGTTCTGAAGGAGGATCTTTTGTATCTTTGATGTTTGACACTTTTTGGGTTGCTGGACACCTGCAAAAATAATAATAGAAAGTTGTATTAATGAAGTTTCTTCAACCAACAAAAGCAGTAAGTCTTGAACTAATTGTTTTGCTCCTTAATATGTTTGTCTTGTTAAAGTTCCCATAAATGTTACTATTAGTAGTGTTATTGTGACTCTTGTAGAGCTGTTATGTGTAGCAAACAACATTGGACAAGGTCAATGTCTCAGTCTACTATTCTTCATTCTGATTCAGCTTAACAATAGAATACCATAGGTGTTATGAGACTGGTGAGAGTTAGTAGCCACATTTTAAAACCCAAAAGTTCATGTTAATTTCTCATGTCCCAGGATAAACATTTAGGTTCAAGAATTGAGAACCACTTACATGTTAAGCAGCATCCAGTGGCATCCTTTTCAATGGTACCCTGAAATAGAGAAACAAAAGATGAATTATTAAAATGTATAAAAAGGTTCCCCAACTGCTGCATATGGATAAGCAGAATCAACAATATTTACACATATATTGATACTCACCGGGACGCATTCATCAAGGTCAATACGTGGACAGGATTTCTTGGAGGCGACAGTCATTAACTTGTCCTTACGCATTACACACTCATACTCAATACAGCTATCTCCAGGAGGAGACCAGACCTCTCCAGGCTAATTGGTTAAAAAATAAACAAATTACATATGCGAATAATTTGCATAGGAATCTACACAAATTTGTTTCAAGTACAGACAATTTACACAGGGATCAACTCGGATCTGACATTTTAGTTTTGACACACAATATGTATTGTGTATATATATCAGTGGATCTATCACTAACGTGTTTTCTTCTCTGCATATAATATGTCGGCACACTCCTTGCTATGCACATGGGTATACCAAATGTATTTTTTTATTTGTATTCCTACAACAGCTATTATACATACCTTAAGCAGATAAATAGGGTGAACAGATGGATAAGCAGAGTTTCCAGGTGAGTATGTGTAGTTTCCAGGCAGATAAGTGGGGTTTGCGGGTGGGTAAGCAGAGCTACCAAGTGGATAAGTGGGGTGTACTGATGGGTATGCAGAGTTGCCAGCTGGGTAAGCAGAGTTCCCAGATGGATATGTTGGGTTTGCAGATGAGTAAGCAGAGTATCCAGATGGATATGCAGAGCTTCCATGTGCATTAGTGGGGTTCAAAGATGGGTAAGCAGAGTTTCCAGATGGGTAAGCAGAGTTTCCAGGTTGATTAGTAGGATTCACATGTGGGTAGGCTGAGTTTCCAGATGGGTAAGCTGAGTTTCCAGGTGCATTGGTGGGGTTCACAGGGGGGTAGGCAGAGTTTCCTGCTGGGTTAGCAGAGTTTCCAGGTGCATTAGTAGGGTTCACAGGTGGGTAAGCAGAGTTTCCTGCTGGGTAAGCAGAGTTTCCAGGTGCATTAGTAGGGTTCACAGGTGGGTAAGCAGAGTTTCCTGCTGGGTAAGCAGAGTTTCCAGGTGCATTGGTAGGGTTCACAGGTGGGTAAGCAGAGTTTCCTGCTGGATTAGCAGAGTTTCCAGGTGCATTAGTAGGGTTCACATATGGGTAAGCAGAGTTTCCTGCTGGGTTAGCAGAGTTTCCAGGAGCATTAGTAGGGTTCACAGGTGGGTAGGCAGAGTTTCCTGCTGGGTTAGCAGAGTTTCCAGGTACATTAGTTGGGTTCACAGGTGGGTAGGCAGAGTTTCCTGCTGGGTTAGCAGAGTTTCCAGGTGCATTAGTAGGGTTCACAGGTGGGTAAGCAGAGTTTCCTGCTGGGTTAGCAGAGTTTCCAGGTGCATTAGTAGGGTTCACAGGTGGGTAAGCAGAGTTTCCTGATGGGTTAGCAGAGTTTCCAGGTGCATTAGTGGGGTTCACAGGTGGGTAAGCAGAGTTTCCTGCTGGGATAGCAGAGTTTCCAGGTGCATTAGTAGGGTTCACAGATGGGTAGGCAGAGTTTCCTGCTGGGTATGCAGAGTTTCCAGGTGCATTAGTGGGGTTCACAGGTGGGTAGGCAGAGTTTCCAGATGGGTTAGTAGAGTTTCCAGGTGCATTAGTAGGGTTCAGTGGTGGGTAAGCAGAGTTTCCAGATGGGTTAGCAGAGTTTCCAGGTGCATTAGATGGGTTCATTGGTGGGTAGGCAGAGTTTCCAGATGGGTTAGCAGAGATTCCAGGTGCATTAGTAGGGTTCAGTGGTGGGTAAGCAGAGTTTCCAGCTGGGATAGCAGAGTTTCCAGGTGCATTAGATGGGTTCATAGGTGGGTAGGCAGAGTTTCCAGGTGCGTTAGTGGGGTTCATTGGTGGGTAGGCAGAGTTTCCGGATGGGTTAGCAGAGTTTCCAGGTGCATTAGATGGGTTCATCGATGGATGGGCAGAGTTTCCAGGTGCATTAGTGGGGTTCATTGGTGGGTAGGCAGAGTTTCCGGATGGGTTAGCAGAGTTTCCAGGTGCATTAGATGGGTTCATCGGTGGGTAGGCAGAGTTTCCAGGTGGGTATGTGGGGTTCACAGGTGGGTAACCAGAGTTTCTAGGTGGGTATGTGGGGTTCACAGATGGGTAAGCTGAGTTTCCAGGTGGGTATGTGGGGTTCACAGGTGGGTAAGCTGAGTTCCTAGGTGGATATGCAGATGGGTAAGCAGAGTTCACTGGTGGGTAAGCAGAATTTCCAGGTGGGTAACTGGGGTTTGCAGATGGGTAACCATAGTTCCCAGATGAGTGTCCAGATGGGTATGTTGGGTTGATAGGTGGATAAGCAGAGTTTCCTGGTGGATATGTAGGGATCATTGATGGATACATGGTGTTCACAGGTGGATAAGTGGGATAACCAGGCAGATAAGGGAAATCGTCTGGGAAATCCATGACACAGTGAGTTTGCACACATGTACCACAGCATTGACCTGAGACCTCCTGATACTCCGACCCCTGGAGAAAAAAAAACACATTAGACCAAAAATCTATACAATTTTTTTTATTTCTGTGTCTCATATGAGAAGAAGTTTTCAAATTCATACTTTAGACCTTACCTGTTCACACTGCTTGTTACATGGAATTGGGCTGCAGGTAATTGGGTGCAGGCCTGACATGTCAGTCATTGTGCTGTCACACATGCACTCGTCACACGGCTTTTGGGCAGGAACCATGGCTCCAGGCTATGAGGAATATAGAGAGACGTAGGCACATGTTTATAATACATCCATAACAATAACATTTTATGGAATACACATTTTTATTGTCTTTACTTTAAAATACAGTGCTAAAATGTAAGCCATGGCCTATCTACATGAATAGTCTCAAAGATGCCATTACTATTTATAGCACTTACAACAGTATTGTCAGAGAGAGAGAGCACAGAAAATACACAGGATTTCAGTGTCTTTACCTGATATTCTGTTCCATTCAGTACACACACTTTTTTGGGCACTGCAAAGAGAGAAATACAATAAATATTATTTAAGCTACTTTCCAAGTGCATTATTACCCTAAAGACAAACTTTTAATATCTTAAAATACTTTGTCCTAAAGATATAGTCTAAAACTTGGTATGATGTATTTAAAGAAGTATATATTATGCATAAAAGGTGTGATCTGTGTTAGTATGACTTCTGAATTAAATCTTTTTTTTTTAGGAAGTCTTATTCAGGACTTGATAAGCAACAAACATGTATTTGCTTAGGTAGTAGAATCAAATGGGGATTGAATGAACATACAATAGATTCCCAAAGATTCCTGTCACTCTGTATAATGTAACAAGTCAGGACAGGAAATATGGAGAACACATTATCCCCTCTTTCACATAAATGTATATTTCCAGCTCTCTGACCCACTCATTTATTATACATTTTTTTTTATGTTTAAAGCGATAGTCAGTTTGAAAAGTCAGTTATTCTGGAATGTATTTTAAGAAATATCCATTAAAATGTTTATATATGTGTTCTATTCCTTCTTGGATACCTACCACATTTGTATACAGGGCAACAGGCTCCTGAGGACATCTGGGGCACAGCTTGGTATCCAGGCTCACATGTGTTATTAGCACTGGAGCAAAGGCTGATGTTACATCCTGAGGAATCAAATGGAAAATACATTTATATACTCTCATCTGAAAGAGATACAGGACATTGCTCAGCTCTATCTAATGCACAAATAATATATTAATATCTCCAACATATATCTCATTGCAGAAATGTGTGTAGTTAATACTTGTAAGGCCAGCCCCTTCCTTACTCCTCCCTGCCATCAGCAGATACATCCTTCACTGTCTGCATACTTGGTATATTCTGCTTGCTTATAATGCATGACATTTACAAGTGTGACCCTCAACGGTAAATTATATTCCAGGTTAATTTCAATATATTGATATGGTCAATATGTTGTAAGGTGGATTTCCCCACTAAAGGTTGTCAGCTCCTAGGTTTTCATGACTTCCTTGGGCAGTCTCTCCTAAGTGTACATTCATCTCTATATTCAAAGAGGAACAAGAGACATTATTATGTGAGGCCTTTATAAGATCGTCCTGTTCTATGGCATTTCATACAAAAGTAGGAGCAGCCCACCGACATAGGAAAATAGGAAATCACCTACAATGCACTTTAAGGGATGCTAAATTATAGTAGGTGATTCGTTTTTTCTATTACAAAACTTAATATTTCATTATATAGTAATTTTGTAAAACAATGTTATGTAACATGAATATGTTATTTCACCTGAATTAGTTTGTCTTTTGAATGACTAGCATGAATTGATGAGGTATGACATCATCATCTTACCCAATTAAAATTGTCTTTTGCAACACTGTGCCAGTGCTTTAGTAGTGCAATTCATTGGCACACCAACAACTCGGACGTGCCCCTTCTCTCATGAAATAAATGTTATAAATGTAAACCTCTCTTGCACTAAAATATATAATATTGTACTCTTTTCCAAGTTACTGCCAGGAAGAAGATTAAACAACAAAACTGACTGAAATCTAAACTTTACATCTTTTAAAAATGTTGGATATCGTGTCATCTTCTATCTCTCAGTCATGGTTCCATATACTGTTGCTATACTGAAGCACATGCCCTCCTGCACATAGTCTTGAGAGTGGGGACAGGACACTTACGGCACTCTGTGACGTGGCAGCAGGGGTTTGTTGGGTCCACCACAGACACTGGCATAGATCCTTCCTCGGTGCAGGCTGCAGGGGTGGGTGAGGAGCACGGTTTTGCATTGCACACCACACTCATTGTGACGTTATCACATACACAGGTCTGACAGTTACTGTCCCATGTCTCGCCGGGCTAAAACAGGACACAGCAAATCAGTAATGTCAGAATATGTATGATGAGATACAGTGTATTCTCAGTATGTACAATATTATTGGTGGGTAAATATATTTATGGTGTCATTTTCACATTACCTCTCTGGGCATTCCATCTGGGCCAGTGCAACCTGCAGGAAAATTAATATCCAAGGTTAGAAATATTTAAATAATATGGGGATGATGATTTTCTACTGAAACTAAGGTGTGCAATTAGGTAATGAAGTGTGAAAGAGCCATTTACTGAAATGCTAAATGTAAGACATGCAAAGATTTTGTAAAATAGTATATAGGCTCTACTCACTGCGGAAAGGTTTAGGGGATCTACTGTATGTATTTGCTACTCACACAAAACATGGCATTTCCAAAAGGTTACTGGATTGATTTAGGTGTATTAATACAGATCACAGTTATGCTTTAGTATGAAGGGTCTGCTCATAAAATGATATGGCATGGGAATATTCATTATTGTATGAGCTACTTAATGGGTGATGTGGTGGTGGAGATGCTGCCGCTGGGTGACATAGCATGGATTCCACTCAATCAGTTATATGGTGTCAGAAATATAATATGTTGAGATACTATAATTTAGATATAATTATGCTAATTTGGTAAAATGGTGCATGTGTGCCACTCACTGGGTAACATAAGATGCAAGGAGCGACAGGGAGAGTTGGAGTTAGTTTGTATAGAGTTGTGTATTGGGCTGTGTAATAATACTGTATGAAGATGTACAGTATAATTAGAACAAGAAATAGTGTTAAATGCTGTCAAACCACCAAAGAAGTCAGATGAAACTTACCACAAGAGGAGACACATTGCTCAGAAATTGTGTTGAATCGTGTGGTTCCCTCAGGACAGTAGCACCCTTCCAGGAATGCGCTGGTTATATTTTGCTCATATTCCTGGTTGTACCTGGGGTAGCATGCAAAGCAAACATTAGGGTTCAGAGACACTTAGTTCAATAGGAGTTTACAGCTACACATTATTGCATTACCAACCTGGAATTACATGTATGTTCTACTGGTGGGCCGCATGCCTTGTACACCTTATCTGAAGGGCAGTTCATGGCTACAAACATAGAAAACATAAAGTTAAACCAAACAATATGCAGTGTGGAGAGTAAAGGGTTTACATATTTGCAATGGTAAGATAAAATATGTGGTATTATGATACATGATGCCGGATATTTATAATGCTAGACATTTTGAAAACTTACGGCATACATCCTGAGTGCTGTTTCTCCAATCCACACAAACACCTTGTATGGCACAGATCCTGGCATAAGTCTGCAAGTTGGAACAAATGACAGGACCCTCAGTCTTGGTGCAGCCGTCATTCACACATGACTGGTAGAATGGCTCCGGAGGCACAACTTGGTGGCAGTTCTCAAATACACTGGTGACAAATATGACAAAGCAGTGTTAGAAATCAAATATAATTTTCCTGCACAACAGTTTGTGACTAATAGAATACATTCATGCATAGGAATCATATTTTCTGCGTATTATCAATCTATCAGTCTACATTTATATATTTTCTACTGTAAGGCTTTACAGGACAATATCAAAATGAGCAGATCAATTTCTATATTTCACTGAAATAGTAATTCAATACATTTATACCACTTTCCCCCCCCTAGCTATACATTTTGATTGCTTATTCCACATAGTCATAAATGTAGATTTTATGTTTTATATTTAGATATTATATTTATATTTGGACACACATTAACCAGGGAAGTGCTGTATTATATATATTTTAACTGCCTAAACAAGAATGACTACATCTGTTCAATCATTGCAGCTGTACCTGCTGAGAATAATCTTGCAAAGCTCTGGAGGGTTACAAGGCCCTTCTGATCCAGGTGATGAGATGGGTGTAGAATAAATAGATGGAAGAACAGAGATATCGGTGGCTGGTACACTTGATGAAAACGTTGAGGAAACACTGGCTGGAAAACTTGATGAAACTGATGGGGGTAAACTAGATGGAAGACTTGATGAAGATGTCTTGGAAAAGAGTGTTGAGAAATAGGAAGATGGAGACTTAGAGGATGTGAATGTAGATTTGGTGTTGGGAGCACTGGTAGTTTTAGGACCACAGGAAGATTTATCTTGACCTGGAGCACCCCAGTTTATTGCCATCTGAGCACATGATGGAGCCAACTCTCCAGTGGGCAGAATGCAGTCATCATATTGATTGTTGGAACATTTTCCTATAGGATGAATAGAAATTACATTAGTGTACATATAGATACTGCTGAGTTATTAATATGATTTGTTGTGTTAGCAACTTGGCAGTATATGAAAGACACTCATGTATAAAATCACATTAATTATATGTAAACATTAGAGAAGCATTAAACATTTATTGATGCATGTGCATATCAAATCCTTACCACAGTGGCCTTCTGTATTGTCTAAGAACTTGTTGTATGGCAGCTTGATGGTAAAGCTCAAGACATTAAAGGAGATGTATGCGCCCAGTTCTGGTATCTGCACAACTACGAATATTCCAGAGCTAATGATTGTTATACCATTAGTGGTCAGTGCTGGATATACTCTCTCTTCGTTCAAGTACACCTAAAGAAATACAAATACAACACGCATAAGTTATAAACTTGGAATTTGCAGTGTATTATACTATTTTCTATATTGCCTAGTCCTTATTTAAACCCATATTTGGCATATTTACATATTACAATAATATTTTATTTTTGTTTATTTATATTCCTAATATTCATTTTTATCCTTTTTATTGATTTTAATTAAAAAAGCTGGTGTTTCCATTTGTAACCTTTATATTTGCTCTTAGCTTATATCACCCTGGTACCTGGTTAAATGGTCGGTTGTTCACATCCTGGGATATCAGGACTACTGTGTTACTTCCATACATGATGCGAAGAGTTTTAACGCAATTTGGATCATCTGGCTCACATGAGAAGTTGTCAAGATAAACTCGGAAGTGGTCAAATCGTGGAGTGATCTGCTGGACCAGGACATATGTGCACTTTCCATTGAAGTCATAATATGTACCATCAAATGTGATGTAATGAGAGGTTCCCCATCCACCACAGACACCTGAATAGAAAAGAGAACAAGGCACAACAGCAGGTTCAGTTTCAGCTCTTAGGTACCAGTAAATAACTAAATAAGGACATATAGTTTTTATTGGTAACTCTTTATGGTGACATTATGCAGCATTTGGACAACAAGTTGTGCTATGAAGACAAATATATGAGTGGTAATTCAGTTTTAATGTTAGGGAAAATTGAAATAATGAGAGATAAAGGTGTAAAATCTTGTTATTATGTCTTTCAGAGAAAGGTTGAGCATTTGGTCACCAGAATGTTTAGAGTTGATTTTGAACTGAGAAAAGAAATCAACTAATGCTGAGTTATGATCTGATATTTGCACCTTCATATACAAGTTTGTTGTTGTTTCACTAAAATATTATAGATTTTACTTCCTTTTGCTTTACCACTATTTTTTCCTATATATATGTATATATATATATATATATATATATATATATATATATATATATATTTATTTGCATAAACTCCAGATACATGAAGAACGGAACGTAAGGCTAAAAAGAAGGACTCTTCATATCTCCTTAATCAGATAATCATTTGTGTCTTGCTTTTGGAAGTATATACCTAGTAATGGAGCTAGGACTTTTCTTTAGAATCGATAACATAAATTGAAGAATGCACGTGTCCTACCAATACTTCTTAATCAAGAAGATATTCTAAAGTTTGGGCTTAAAGTATTGGGAATAGGAGCAGACCCTTGGCATGCATATGTAGTTATAATTATTTCTATTGAATGTAAATATTTCAGTAATGTTGTAAATATTTATGATCTTAATGATCTAGTATCTTTTCTTGCATTCCATATTCACCTCAAGACAGCTCTATTATAGTCTAAGCCTTCTTGGCAGGTGAACATATTTATAGTCGTGAAAAAAAATACTTTGTCACACATTAAATTGACATATGTTCCCACATTAATAATGTTGACTCACATTCACACTCATTCTGGTAGCAGCATCCACTGTCATCGTAAGTCTTCTTGGGTTGGAAGCGGTTGGCACAGACTACCTGATTAATAGGTGGGCACTTCTTTGCATCTATGACTATCTTATTGTTGCCAGTGCAGGTTGCCTTGGTGCACTTGTCCATCGACCATGTCTCATTCAGCTTGAAGGGAAGACAATAAAGAAATTTAGAATCATAGGTTTTGATGGCAGATATAAACCAATAAACTAGTCATGTTTGCCAAACTGATGTCATATTCTGTGTGCAGTTATTTAGCAAAATTTGATCAAATTACCATGCTTAGTAAACATATTTTCCTTATTCATTGATAAAGTTTTTATTGATTTAAGTATCCCATAGCTTAACTATACTGTATTAAAGCAACAAGAATTGAAAAGAACGTTATGTATATATGGACATAGGTCCATATGTTTAGATGTTATTATGCTAACTGAGACATACATACCTTTCTTGGAGGTGTTAGTGCACTGCACTCATTAGGAGGTGAGCTAGTTGAACTGGAGGTCTTTGTCTGAGATGTCTTTATGCTCTTCTCAGTTGTTGCCTTCATGGAAGTTACAGTTGCGGCGCTGGCAGTAACCGTCTTTGATGTCTGGGTGCTGGTTACGACAGTTGGGACTGTAGATCTATGACATTCCTCACTGTATCTCTCCACTTGGCAGCTCTCATTGCACCGTGCATAGAAACACCAGCCAGCATTATCAGTTGTGTTATACAGCACTTCCCCTGTAAGATGGAAGATAGAAATCATTTGTTGTTGTTTTGTCAATCAGTCTCGGCCAACTCTCCGTGACTCTATGGACTGCAGCACGCCAGGTACATCTCTCATTTACTGCCCCTCTGAGCTCCATCAAGTTCATGTTCATTGCTTCATCTACCCATTAATTTCATTACACAACTGTTTATTATCTACATGAACAGAGCCAGCAGCAAAAACGGTATTATCACTTTATGTGATTATTACTTTAACAGTAATCTCTGCTGAAATTGCTATTTATGTGATTGTAAAATAAGGTAGCCCACTCTAGATGCAATTTATACTGTATGCAGGAAAGTTGGTGGGTGTGTGGGGGGGGGTAAAGCAGGGATTATTAATGAAGTACACTGTGTGTTTAAATAATATTTTCTGGCTGAAACTTCATTTTGCTGCTGCTTACACATGTATTTTTAATGCAAGTTACAGGTGAAATACGCTTTCACTGGCCCTTTAAGGCTGAAATAAATTGTGCAAAAAAATTAATGCTGATTATAAAACAAATTGCCTGTTATTAGGTTAGTGGCTGTTATCACTTCTGAAATCATTAAAAGAACAACTTCTTACAATATGTAGGTGACTAAAATATTTAAGTTAATTTTGTTTACAAACGTACCTGGTGGTATCATGGTGCCATTGACACTGCACATACACTTTGTGGTAAAAAATCTTCCTTCAGATGTTGTTGCTAATGGGGTTGTTTTACTAAGGGTGCTTCCATGTTCTTTTGTGGTTCTTAAAGCAGTAGACGCAAATTCAGCACCTGTTGTGGTTCTGTATGAAGAGGTCCCTGCTGATGGGGATTTAGATATTGGCTTTGTAATGTCCAAGGGCTTTGTTGAAGAGAATTCACTGTTGGTAAAATGTGTTTTACTGGTACTCATTTTGCCAGTTGTGGAATATTTGGTAGTTTTTAGTGATTCTTCACTAGATGACATAGTTGTTGTCTTCTGAGCACCTGTACTAAGCCTAGCAGAGGTAGTCTTGGCTGTATTATCACTATATGCAGTAGGAACTTCAGCAGTTTTTATGGAAATTGGTTTATGAGAAGTGGCTTCCTCATTTGCTGACTTAGTAGTAAATCTAGTAGATATTACATTACTAGATGGAGAAGATATTTTAGTTGTTTTCAGGGAAATTTGAGATGTAAGCACATCATGTGAAGACTCTGTTGTTGACTTATGGAAACTGGATGTGAAAGTAGGGGAAGTTGATTCTCCCAGGACAGACCCAGTTGTTGACTTGCCACTTGTAATTTTAGTAACTGTTTCTTTAGGAGTGGTCATTTTGCCAGAAGTTATTTTTCCAGCGGTTGTCATTTCATTTGCTGCAGTAGGAACATTAACACTTGTTTTCAATGACAATGGTGTATAAATTGATAATTCTTCACCTGAAGACCCAGTCACTGTTGTGATTGGCTTTCCTGTACTCACTTTACTAGAAGTACCTGTTTTGCTTATTGTAATTTCGCTAGATAAAGTAGATAATCTTGTGGTAATCAATCGCAGGGGTGTACTTTCCTCCTTCGGTACAGATGTTGACTTCTGGAAAACTGTACTTAACCTGGACGATGTTGGTTTAAAAGTGGCAGATGCAGTTGATAATTTAGCAGTGGTATCTCTTTTGCTAGTTGTTTCCTCTTTAGATGCAGTTGATACTGTTGTAGTTTTAATGGAACTTTGCCTATGTGATGTAGTTTCCTCTTGTGAAGACTTAGTAGTTGACTTGGGGTACCCTGTGGTAAATTTAGAAGATGCTTCCTTTGTGGTTCTCATCTCACTAGACATAGATGTTTTCATTGATGTTACTTCCCCAGAAGAAGTAGATACTTTAGTTGTTTTCATTGAAATTGGTTTTTGAGATGTGATCCCTGCTTCAGATGATGTCTCTGGTGTACTAAATCTGGAAGAAGATGCCTTTGTGGATGTTGTTTCAACAGATGCAGTTGATACTTTACTAGATAATGGTTTAGTTGTACTTAAAGCAGAAGCAGCTGTTTTACTAGTTGATTCCTCTTCAGAAATAGTTGACATTATTGTAGTCTTTATAGAAATTGGTTTATGTGATGTAGTTTCCTCTTGTGAAGACTTAGTAGTTGACTTGGGAAAGCCTGTGGTAAATTTAGAAGATGCTTCCTTTGTGGTTCTCATCTCACTAGACATGGATGTTTTCATTGATGTTACTTCCCCAGAAGAAGTAGATACTTTAGTTGTTTTCATTGAAATGGGTTTTTGAGATGTGGTCCCTGCTTCAGATGATGTCTCTGGTGTACTAGATCTGGAAGAAGATGTCTTTGTGGATGTTGTTTCAACAGATGCAGTTGATACTTTACTAGATAATGGTTTAGTTGTACTTAAAGCAGAAGCAGCTGTTTTACTAGTTGATTCTTGTTCAGAAATAGTTGACATTATTGTAGTCTTCATAGAAATTGGTTTATGTGATGTAGTTTCCTCTTGTGAAGACTTAGTAGTTGACTTGGGGAAGCCTGTGGTAAATTTAGAAGATGCTTCCTTTGTGGTTCTCATCTCACTAGACATGGATGTTTTCATTGATGTTACTTCACCAGATGAAGTAGATACTTTAGTTGTTTTCATTGAAATGGGTTTTTGAGATGTGATCCCTGCTTCAGATGATGTCTCTGGTGTACTAAATCTGGAAGAAGATGTCTTTGTGGATGTTGTTTCAACAGATGCAGTTGATACTTTACTAGATAATGGCTTAGTTGTACTTAAAGCAGAAGCAGCTGTTTTACTAGTTGATTCTTGTTCAGAAATAGTTGACATTATTGTAGTCTTCATAGAAATTGGTTTATGTGATGTAGTTTCCTCTTGTGAAGACTTAGTAGTTGACTTGGGGAAACCTGTGGTAAATTTAGAAGATGCTTCCTTTGTGGTTCTCATCTCACTAGACATGGATGTTTTCATTGATGTTACTTCACCAGATGAAGTAGATACTTTAGTTGTTTTCATTGAAATGGGTTTTTGAGATGTGATCCCTGATTCAGATGATGTCTCTGGTGTACTAAATCTGGAAGAAGATGTCTTTGTGGATGTTGTTTCAACAGATGCAGTTGATACTTTACTCGATAATGGCTTAGTTGTACTCAAAGCAGAAGCAGCTGTTTTACTAGTTGATTCTTGTTCAGAAATAGTTGACATTATTGTAGTCTTTATAGAAATTGGTTTATGTGATGTAGTTTCCTCTTGTGAAGACTTAGTAGTTGACTTGGGAAAGCCTGTGGTAAATTTAGAAGAAGCTTCCTTTGTGGTTCTCATCTCACTAGACATAGATGCTTTCATTGATGTTACTTCGCCAGATGAAGTAGATACTTTAGTTGTTTTCATTGAAATTGGTTTTTGAGATGTAATCCCTGCTTCAGATGATGTCTCTGGTGTACTAAATCTGGAAGAAGATGTCTTTGTGGATGTTGTTTCAACAGATGCAGTTGATACTTTACTAGATAATGGCTTAGTTGTACTTAAAGCAGAAGCAGCTGTTTTACTAGTTGATTCTTGTTCAGAAATAGTTGACATTATTGTAGTCTTCATAGAAATGGGTTTATGTGATGTAGTTTCCTCTTGAGAAGACTTAGTAGTTGACTTGGGGAAGCCTGTGGTAAATTTAGAAGATGCCTCCTTTGTGGTTCTCATCTCACTAGACATGGATGTTTTCATTGATGTTACTTCGCC
Organism: Discoglossus pictus; assembly: GCA_027410445.1. Lineage (NCBI taxonomy): Eukaryota > Metazoa > Chordata > Amphibia > Anura > Alytidae > Discoglossus > Discoglossus pictus. The sequence continues at coordinate 25,265,240 of CM050175.1, forward strand.
AGATGAAGTAGATACTTTAGTTGTTTTCATTGAAATGGGTTTTTGAGATGTGATCCCTGCTTCAGATGATGTCTCTGGTGTACTAAATCTGGAAGAAGATGTCTTTGTGGATGTTGTTTCAACAGATGCAGTTGATACTTTACTAGATAATGGTTTAGTTGTACTTAAAGCAGAAGCAGCTGTTTTACTAGTTGATTCCTCTTCAGAAATAGTTGACATTATTGTAGTCTTCATAGAAATGGGTTTATGTGATGTAGTTTCCTCTTGTGAAGACTTAGTAGTTGACTTGGGGAAGCCTGTGGTAAATTTAGAAGATGCTTCCTTTGTGGTTCTCATCTCACTGGACATTGATGTTTTCATTGATGTTATTTCCCCAGATGAAGTAGATACTTTAGTTGTTTTCATTGAAATTGGTTTTTGAGATGTAATCCCTGCTTCAGATGATGTCTCTGGTGTACTAAATCTGGAAGAAGATGTCTTTGTGGATGTTGTTTCAACAGATGCAGTTGATACTTTACTAGATAATGGCTTAGTTGTACTTAAAGCAGAAGCAGCTGTTTTACTAGTTGATTCTTGTTCAGAAATAGTTGACATTATTGTAGTCTTCATAGAAATGGGTTTATGTGATGTAGTTTCCTCTTGAGAAGACTTAGTAGTTGACTTGGGGAAGCCTGTGGTAAATTTAGAAGATGCTTCCTTTGTGGTTCTCATCTCACTAGACATGGATGTTTTCATTGATGTTACTTCGCCAGATGAAGTAGATACTTTAGTTGTTTTCATTGAAATGGGTTTTTGAGATGTGATCCCTGCTTCAGATGATGTCTCTGGTGTACTAAATCTGGAAGAAGATGTCTTTGTGGATGTTGTTTCAACAGATGCAGTTGATACTTTACTAGATAATGGTTTAGTTGTACTTAAAGCAGAAGCAGCTGTTTTACTAGTTGATTCCTCTTCAGAAATAGTTGACATTATTGTAGTCTTCATAGAAATGGGTTTATGTGATGTAGTTTCCTCTTTTGAAGACTTAGTAGTTGACTTGGGGAAGCCTGTGGTAAATTTAGAAGATGCTTCCTTTGTGGTTCTCATCTCACTGGACATTGATGTTTTCATTGATGTTATTTCCCCAGATGAAGTAGATACTTTAGTTGTTTTCATTGAATTGGGTTTTTGAGATGTGTTCCCTGCTTCAGATGATGTCTCTGGTGTACTAAATCTGGAAGAAGATGTCTTTGTGGACGTTGTTTCAACAGATGCAGTTGATACTTTACCAGATAATGGTTTAGTTGTACTTAAAGCAGAAGCAGCTGTTTTACTAGTTGACTCCTGTTCAGAAATAGTTGACATTATTGTAGTCTTCATAGAAATTGGTTTATGTGATGTAGTTTCCTCTTGTGAAGACTTAGTAGTTGACTTGGGGTACCCTGTGGTAAATTTAGAAGATGCTTCCTTTGTGGTTCTCATCTCACTAGACATGGATGTTTTCATTGATGTTACTTCACCAGATGAAGTAGATACTTTAGTTGTTTTCATTGAAATGGGTTTTTGAGATGTGATCCCTGCTTCAGATGATGTCTCTGGTGTACTAAATCTGGAAGAAGATGTCTTTGTGGATGTTGTTTCAACAGATGCAGTTGATACTTTACTAGATAATGGCTTAGTTGTACTTAAAGCAGAAGCAGCTGTTTTACTAGTTGATTCTTGTTCAGAAATAGTTGACATTATTGTAGTCTTCATAGAAATTGGTTTATGTGATGTAGTTTCCTCTTGTGAAGACTTAGTAGTTGACTTGGGGAAGCCTGTGGTAAATTTAGAAGATGCTTCCTTTGTGGTTCTCATCTCACTAGATATGGATGTTTTCATTGATGTTACTTCCCCAGATGAAGTAGATACTTTAGTTGTTTTCATTGAAATGGGTTTTTGAGATGTGTTCCCTGCTTCAGATGATGTCTCTGGTGTACTAAATTTGGAAGAAGAAGTCTTTGTGGATGTTGTTTCAACAGATGCAGTTGATACTTTACTAGATAATGGCTTAGTTGTACTTAAAGCAGAAGCAGCTGTTTTACTAGTTGATTCTTGTTCAAAAATAGTTGACATTATTGTAGTCTTCATAGAAATTGGTTTATGTGATGTAGTTTCCTCTTGTGAAGACTTAGTAGTTGATTTGGGGTAACCTGTGGTAAATTTAGAAGATGCTTCCTTTGTGGTACTCATCTCACCAGACATTGATGTGGTGCTTGATTCAGGTGAAGCTTTGGGTGTGCTAAATCTGGAAGAAGTTGTCTTTGTGGATGTCGCTTTAACAGATGCTGTTGATACTTTAGCAGAAGCTGTGTCAATAGGATTTACTGTAGAAACAGGTAAGACAGTGGTAGTTGCACATTCAGAGCAGCAAAGAACCCTGATTTCATAGTTATAGCAAAACGGGAAAGGCATCTCCTGCTGATCTTCATTTCTACAGGTGAGACCAGTAGAGACATTGCACTGTACATTTTGCTGCAATTCTTCCAGTGGGGTATCAGTAAGGTCAGAAGATCTGCACTGGATTTTAGAAGGTTTTTCACAGATGTTAAATCCCGAATTTCTGATATTTTGATAAGTTTCAAAGTCTCCCTGTGTGTCCATATTGGGGATAGTTACATCATACCACTGTGACCATTGGCACTGAGGTTTACAGTTATTGTTAGCTGACGTCAATCCTGATGTGCTCTGTGAATTAGTCAATAGTTTTGTGATTTGTGTGCCAGTAGTTTCAATATCTATGGGATTGGTCTTATGAGTAATGGTTGTAGTTCTGCTCTCTCTCCCTGTCACTGGACCAGAGGTAGATAAGTTGCTGATTGTTACTCCACTTGATTCTGTTGATGCTGTAGTGGTTTTCACAGAAACTGGTTTACCAGATGTCTTATTTTCTACTTGTGATGTAGTTAATTTAGAAGAGGCTTCATTTCTGGTACTCATTTCGATGTTTGATGTTACTTCACCAGATGAAGTAAACAATTTAGTTGTTTTCATTGAAAATGGTTTATGAGATGTGGTCTCTACTGTGGTTGATATCTCAGGTGTACTTAATCTGGAACTTGTCTTTGTAGATGTTACCTTAACCGATGCAGAGGATTGCTTAGCTGTACTTATAATGCCAAAAGCTGTTGTTACCTCTCCAGATGGCAATGTAGTTTCCATATAAATAGGTTTATGTGATGTACTTTTCTCTTGTATTGACTCAGTTGTTGATTTGTGTATACCTGTAGTTAATTGAGAAGATGTTTCCTTTCTGGTACTCATTTCTCCAGATGTGGATGTCTTAATGGATGTTACTTCACCAGATGAAGTCGTTTTAGTAGAGATGGGCTTTTGAGATGTGGTCTCAACTGCAGGCAATGTTTGAGGTGTTGATTTATTGAAGCCTGTAGTCAATCTGGAAGAAACTGTCTGGGTAGATGTTACCTTAACCGATGCAGAGGATTGCTTAGCTGTACTTATAATGCCAGAAGCTGTTGTTACCTCTCCAGATGGCAATGTAGTTTCCATATAAATAGGTTTATGTGATGTACTTTTCTCTTGTATTGACTCAGTTGTTGATTTGTGTATACCTGTAGTTAATTGAGAAGATGTTTCCTTTCTGGTACTCATTTCTCCAGATGTGGATGTCTTAATGGATGTTACTTCACCAGATGAAGTCGTTTTAGTAGAGATGGGCTTTTGAGATGTGGTCTCAACTGCAGGCAATGTTTGAGGTGTTGATTTATTGAAGCCTGTAGTCAATCTGGAAGAAACTGTCTGAGTAGATGTTACCTTAACCGATGCAGAGGATTGCTTAGCTGTACTTATAATGCCAGAAGCTGTTGTTACCTCTCCAGATGGCAATGTAGTTTCCATATAAATAGGTTTATGTGATGTAGTTTTCTCTTGTGATGACTCGGTTGTTGATTTGTGTATACCTGTAGTTAATTGAGAAGATGTTTCCTTTCTGGTACTCATTTCACCAGATGTGGATGTCTTAATGGATGTTACTTCACCAGATGAAGTCGTTTTAGTAGAGATGGGCTTTTGAGATGTGGTCTCAACTGCAGGAAATGTTTGAGGTGTTGATTTATTGAAGCCTGTAGTCAATCTGGAAGAAACTGTCTTAGTAGATGTTGCTTCAACAGATGCAGTTGATACTTTAGCAGAGGAAAGGTGAGATGTACTTATCACGCCATGAGTAGTTTCTTTTTCAGTAGAGTGCGTTGCTGATACAGGTAAGACTGTAGTATATGAACATTCTGAACAACAGTAAACCCGGATTTCATAATTGTAGCAAAAGGGGAATGGTTTGTCTTGATTATCCTCATTCCTACAAATAAGACCAATGCTGACATTGCACTGCACATTCTGCTGCAATTCTTCTAGTGGGGTATCTGGAAGGTCAGCAGATCTGCACTCAATATTAGAAGGATTCTCACAGACAGTAAATCCTGAATTTCTGATATTCTCAAAAGTTTCAAAGTCTCCATAAATATTCTGTTGGGGGATGCTCACATCAAACCACTGTGACCACTGGCATTCAGATTTACAATTAATGTTGGCTGAGGTGACTTCTGATATGCTTTGTGAATTAGTCATTATATTGGTAGTTTTTGAGCCAGTAACCACAATATCTTTAGGGCTGGTATAATGCCCCTCATTAGGAGTTACTGATGTGCTGCTCTCTCTCCCTGTCACTAGACCAGAGGTAGATGCTTTGTTAGTTGTTACTCCACTGGATTCCCTTGATAATTTAGTAGTTTTCATGGAAGCTGGGTTATGAGATGTTGCTTCTTCTACTTCTGATGAATGGGTAGTTGACTTGGGGATACCTGTAGTTAATTTAGAATATGCTACTTTTGTGGTACTCATTTCACCATAAGTGGCTATCTTTATGGATGTTACTTCACCAGATGAAGTTGAAATGTCAGGTCTCTTTGATGTGGTTTGTACTTTGTTAGATGTCCCAGGGACTGGCTGTGGACTTGCTGTAACAATGGAAGAAGCTGCCTTTGCAGATGTAACTTCAACAGATGATGTTGATACTTTAGCAGAGAATGGCTTAGTTGTACTAATTTTAATAGATATACCTGAGTTGCTAGTTGTCTTGCTAGATTGGATTGATCCTGTAGTAGTTTTTATAGAGGTTGTTTCTTCTACTTGTGGTGACTGAGTACTTGACTTGTGGAAACCCGTAGTTGATTCTGAAGATACTGCCTTTGTGGTACTAATCTTATGAGATGTGGATGATTTTGTGGTACTCATTTCACTACGTATTGTTGTTTTTGTTTTTTCCACTTGGCCAGAGGAAGTAGGCACTTCAGTAGTAATTTTCATAGTAGGTGTCTCCTTCTGTGTAGTCTCAGTAGTTGCTTCGTGGGCACTGGTGGCATTGCTGTGTGAAACAGTTGTAAAACTGCTACCTTCAGCTTTAATAGTGGTTTGTGAAGCAGAAGTCAGAATGTCCATAGGACTAGTATATTCTCCTTCTGTAGGAGTTGTTGCTGTACTGCTCTCTCTCCCTGTCACTGGTGTGGATGTGATCTTCATACTTTCAGTTGACCCAACAGTAGATTTTTCCAAGAGTGTCACAGAGATGGGCTGTGAAGATGTGCTAAAAGCTGGAGTGGAGGAACTGGTTGCCTGCCCGCAGGGAACAAAGCTACAGCATAGAATACGAATCTCATAATCCAAACAGAGCTGGGAAAATTGATCTCGGTTGTGACAAACAAGTCCTTCAGATGCACTGCACTGAATGATCTGACCCAAGTCTTCAACTGGAATTTCGGGGAACTTCTGAGCTCGGCATTGCACCTGAGATGGGACTTGGCAAACGGAGTAGCCTCTTTTCCTGATCTTCTCAAATGTTTCAAAGTCCCCATCATTTTCACCATAGTTGGGGCTACTGACGTCGTACCACACTGACCATTCACAGACTTCTTCAAGGCATAACACAGAGGTCGGAGATAATGGGGCTGTATAGAAATACATTTAACAAGGTTCATTATTGATGAAAAGAAGAACAAAACAACTATATATTTTTTGCAAATGTACCATAAAGAATCAATGTAGGCTGCATTTGTGGTGTGTAGAGGAGTATATGTATCGTATTGAAGAATAAATGGGAAAATATACTTTATATATTTCTTTAGATTTTAAAAATGCAGAGATTAATTAAATATTTGTGGGCTATGTTTTTATTTCTATGTATTATAAAATCTTATTCCTACCTGTTGTTGAAAGATTCTGAGATTGCGATGTGGTGGTTGTATCAAAATGGAAGGTTGTTGCTGGTGCCTCGGTAGTTGGGACACATGGGTAGACATCTCTGCTAATGGTTCCGTTAAATGAGCAAGTGGCTGTTATACATCCTCCAATTCCATCAGTTGTATTGTAGATAACATCCCCATAGTTGTATTTCATATTCCCATAGTAACAATAACAGGCTGTGAAGATAAGAAGAATGTTTGATGACAATTATTTCAGAGACGTAGTGATATGTAATTATTTTGAGATGTGGAACCAAAAAATAATTAAGGCCATATTAGGTGCTTTCTTTTAATTGAATTATCATTATTTTTTTTGCCAGCTTGGCATAGGATGAACTGTCCTCCACCATACCAATCTGTTTTTTTTTTTTTTCCAGAGATTTGCACCCACCTCTCAAGTCTGTTTGGCAGCGACGTCCTTTCTTAGTGCAGATACTACAAAAAGAAATAATTAAATGTTAACAGAACTGGAACTGTTTAAGAATGGTATCCTTTTCTCCAGTAGAGTGGATTATTACAGTACCTTTTTCAATTACTGGGGTTACAATGTATTGTAAAACTTACCATGACTCGCAGTTTCTATAAGATGGCACCATGTTGCCAAGACTGTATCGCTTGCCATCATCATCATAACAGCCACAGTTTGCTTGTGCAACACATTGCATGATGTCCTCATCGAAAAAGGGGCGGTCCTTTGGACATTTTGGATAACACCCTGGAAATCATTTAAAAGCAAAAACAACATTTAGCTTTAGCAATTGCCCTCTCTAGGAAACAACAAAAATTAAAAGGAATTTCTGCAGTGATAAAGGGATCTGTTTTATTATAGTGGGTGCAAGATTTCCCATCTCTTATGAAAGTATTTGAAAGGAAAATGACAATGGAAAGAGACAAAATAATGTAGAGGAATACACTATATGTAATATCAGAACACTAGTGACATATTTTGCCCTCCCACTGGCTTTTTAATTTACCTTCTAATCCTGGAAGTTGGTTAATGCATTTCCCACTGGGATTCCTGCAGGTCTTCATACATGGTGCTCCACAAGGCTTGTAGTGCCAGTCACACTCTCCTTCCGGGTTGTAGTAATCACAGAACAGAGCTGGTGACGACATTGTATAGAACATTAGAAAGTTCAGCTTATATATTTAACTCTAAAACAGTGTTAAATTGAATAACTACCGTGAACTCTATCATATAGCTCAAATGGTGGTAGAAATCTTTAGTGAGGTAACTTACGGCAAATCTCTGGCGTCCTCCATGCAATGCAGAGTCCAGCATCATTACAGGCCGCGGCGTAGGCAGCAACAGCTGTGCAGTAACACTCACAGTCTCCTCCAGAGTCGCATGCACAAGTGTCACTGACACATGCCTCATAATAAGGAGTGGGGTCAACCTGGAAATTGTGCACAGTTAGAATAACTTAGACTAAAACAAAAAGCAAAAGAGAAAAGTGGGCAAGGGAACAAGAAATGTATTGGGAAGCAGTACATTCATTTTATTTACTACACTATTGAGACCTTTCTGCTCTCTTCCCATTCCCCTTTTGTATTTTTCAGTTATCCTTTTCCATGAAGAGAAGTGTTGGGATGGCTTACATTGGACTCATCGCTGAAGAATTTTCTGAAATATACTGATTTCCTATCTATACTATATATATATATATATATATGTGCTATAACAATGTAAAATGAAAAACTTTAAAAATGTTATCATATTGTATGGACGGTGCTAGTTTAGATAGATATTACATTATCCCATGTAAAAAAAGATGAATTACAGTACATTCTAACTTACTGGAGGATTAATTGGTTTTTGGCTAGCTTACTCAATATAAGAAGTTATCTCTGGACAATATGTTATCATTTGATAACATGAAAGAAAACACCAACTATATTCCCAAAGTATTGTTATTCCTATGAATTATTGAGTAGTAATGACCCACCTTGGACTGGCACTTGGCGAAGACAGAGCTCATGATGATGCTGCAGTGTTTCTGAGCCCAGGTCTGTCTGTATGGGTTGGCAACACAAGGGTCCCTAATGGGTTGAGCATCAGGGCAGGTGGGAGAGGCTTTCCAGCTGTTCCCAAACTCTTGTACGTTGACCACAACTGACAGACTTCTTGTGGTAAATTCATTAGGTACACAACCATCATAGTTGCCACAAAGACCACAGACTTTGCCCTAATTGGAAAAAAAAGCACAAAGGTCGGAATTTACAATACTATTTGCATATTTTAAAAGGTATTTATTATGCATAACTAGTTCTTTTCTTTGGTAGAGGTACTGTACTTTTGCAACAAATCTGGATTAATCTATAAAGAAACCAAAGAATGACTGTATGACATCAATTTACCACTGAATAAAGACAATGGTGCTATGCATGTCATTTTCTTGTTGTAAGGGTATACACTGTCAAATAATAAATAAAATAATTAATATAATTTTAATAAAAAAAATTGCTTCAAATTGACGTTTAGACATGTCTCAAAACCATGTTTTTATTTTTTATTAAGTGATAAATAGCGGGTAAATGGGCCTAGGAGCCCAAACATATCTGGGGGAGATAATTCAACACTCCTCACAGGACAGAAAGGAGGGGCAGATCTACAGCAGGTGCACCTGGGTCCTGCTCTGGGGGGGGGGGGGGGGGTCATTGCTTCAGTTCTCCAAAAAAACTTGTTTTTTTTTTATAAATTCTTAATGTCTATCATTGAAAAGCCAAATCTGGTAATCAATGACTAAGTTTAATTTTGCTATTTTTTATGTCTCCTATTAATTTAATCTGGGGGGGATTTGTCCCCCTATTCCCCCCAGTTCCTACACACCTGAGCGGGTGTACTCAGAAGCTGTGAGAGTTGATTGAAAGTGACGAAAGTGACATTTTCCAGAAAAATAGATTTTTAAATAGTGTTTACAATCTTCAAACAGATTTATATATATCTCACCTTGAAGTCTGGTCTTAGCTTGATTAGGATGCTGGTCTTTTTGTCCCACATGAGGATCAGTCCATTCTTGGACTCAATGACAAGGTAGATGCCCATCTGTCTGACCTGGTAGGGGACCTCACTGCCGATGTCTCTCTCCAGAACTTCAAACACTCCCTCACTCAGCTTGAGCTCAAAGTTCTGAAAGTTGAAACAGGGTAAATCTAGTTACGACAGTGTAAAGGAAATTATTTCAGTGAGCAATATGTTGGAAAAGGTTATTAGGAAAATGTAGAGAGGTTAATAGGGGGTGGGGGGAACGGAATGAAATACTTTTTTAGAAGTTTTAAGCAGTGGAAACTTTTAGGATGTTTTTACTGAAAGAAATATGTAATAAAATGACCACTCCATGAAGCATATTTGTGAGGTTATATATGAATGGGAATTAATTATATGGAGCAAAAAGAGTAACATGGAATTGTTATATAGATCAGTGTGAAGTGAAATAGAGAGAGGGTATAAGTAATATAAGTTGTTCTAGTGTATTATTATATGTACTAATAGTAGACTTTGTATTGAGCAATGAGAAGCACTTTATAGGTAGATACAGTACATATGGAGCACAAATACATAAATAGTAAGTGTCTTTAGAACATATATTGAATCCTTAGGCATCCAAACTTTACTGAATGGAGATATTAGATCTGTCTACTCACCCCCAGAAACACTTTGATGGCTTTGGAACAGGTGGCCCCAATGCTCCCACATGGGATGTTCTCAGAGATTACTCGGAAAGTTCCATTTGCTGAGTTTGATGCACAGTAATCCTACAGAAACGAGAGAATAAAAATAAATAGGTTTATTTATTAAACGTAACAAATCTATAGGCTGATGTAAGGGGTTTAACCCTAAATTAGATACGGGATACTTTTAATATTTGTATGTATAGTCAATATTAACAAAATTAGATATTATATTAATATTGGTTTATGTCAATTACAGATTGCAACATGTTGACTGCCTTTCATGATATGTGCTATACTAATTTTAGGATATAGAAAAGAGACAAGGATATAGTGAGTGTTTAAACACGTCTTTACTGTTCAGTATCCCGAATGCTAGGTGAGTATACCATGAGTAGATTCTTCATACACCGAGAAAGAATATACACCAGAGATACATTTAAGAAATGATTAGATTTTAAAATCCTGAAACTTCCACCATTTGAGCATTTGTGATTATTGGTGAAGGTGCATGTATTACCTGGGTTAGAGTGTATTCACAGTCTCCATTAAAGTCAAATCTCTTGCCATCAAAGGTCACATAGTGCCCCTCTCCATAAATAGCACACGTCCTGCTACACTCATTGGTTGTACATTGCCATTTCCGATCCTTACAGGTGCTGAAAGAAGATCCAAAATGAAACTAATGGTACTATGCCAAATATAGTTTAAAAATAAGAAAATGAAGCCTTTCTTCCCTTGTTGCCAAAAAATAACAAAATTAATTTGAATTGCTTGGTTATATATGTCTCTATAGATTAAATGCTGGCAACTGATTCATGTTTGAATCCATTTGGAATACTGTTTATGACAGCCATGTCCATGGGTGTAGGAACTGGGGGAGGAGGGGGACAAATTCCCCCCCAGATTTTTCAATGTGGGTGTTTATGTGTAGAGAAGCAGTTGTGTGGTATTTCTATTCTATATGTAGTATCCCCCCCCCCCCAGATTTTCTTTGGCTCTTACACCCATGCTCAAGACCTATAGGTAAAGCCATATAATATGTATCCTGTCCTCGCTTACCATGTGTTACAGTCTTGCTGGATACTCTCCCCACTCTGGTAAACATCTCCATTGTATACACAAGGACACTCTTCCTCAGGGACACAGCTGCCATCATTACTGAGTACAAGTCCATCAGGACAGACACACCCAGAGGCGCACTGAATACTGAACTGTAGGGGCAAAAGAAAAAACATTTGGGTTAGATAGCAATGGAGTCTCTAGGCTACATGATTGTCTGAAATGGGCCTTCATAGCCTGTGTATATGTCTATGGAAACAATTGCAATATCTGTCAATCTGATTGCACTGTTTTACAGATGGTTGCACTTCATAAACAATATACATAGCATACATTTTTATCATATGGCAGTGACTATCACTTTCGTAAAGCTAAGTACAAGTATGTGACTGGCATCAGATGATAAAGGATGAAGGTGCAGTTTCTGTTACAATCCAGCTAGTTAAGTTGTTAGACAAGATTCCAATAAGACAACTTACACACTCCATGCCCAGCGTCTGACATCTCTTCTGACACTCAGCACCTTTGGCTCCCAGGGTAGCATTAGCACAGTCAAAAAACACCATGCCTGGAGGACACACTGTAACAGAAGAGGGATTTGAGATTCTATGGAAGGTGTCTGCTCTCCATTTAGCACCTTTATTTAAACGTTTTATCAAGATCCAGTAGCAATGCCTTTGCATTCACATAATTACCTGAAAAGGTGGACATTTTTCCGATGCAGTTCAGTCTACCACTCTGACAGGAGCTAGAATAAAATAATAATGTAGCAAAATAAATTCTTTCATTTCAAACTGAAGAAGTATTAATGATTTACATATATAATTTCAGATCTGTGTTAACCTTTTATGATTGGCTGATATAGTTATTCTTTTTGCTACAGGTACACATAGAAAGTAAACAAACCCCCTAAAAACTATGTCCCAGTAAATTTGATCCAAGCTATATCAGCTTCTTCCAAAGAGTACACTTTTTATGGCTATACTGTATATATATATATATATATATATATATATATATATATATATACTGTATATACACTGTACCTGACATTGATTTTGTTTATTAATTGTTTTTATTGCACATATCATTATTCTAGCTGGGACATTCCCATGAAAGAATGTAATTTGTATTGGCATTGGAATAGATGGGTTCATATATTATGACATTCTATTATTTGCATGTGGGCCAAAAAAGTTTGACTTATGCATCATAAAAAAAATAAGATCCAACCTGCTCTTTTGCATTGAATTGTCAGGTCTTCCATCTCTAATAACAATCTTATTGGATCTATAGTAGTGTATTGCATTAATTTAACATAAATTGCTCTAGAAACATTTACCTCCTATGTTTTCTACTGTAGTACCTTCTACCATACTGTAATGGTTATTAGTATCTGAAATCACATGTATGTTCTGTTGGTTGGGCTCTTATGATTCTTAATAACAATAGTTTACAGTTTTGTAATTTGTTACTCCATTGTGCAGTGATGTAGAATATGATTGTATTATATAAAAATATATCAATAAACAATAATAATATTAATTATGGTAAATCTGATAATTGGCAGATGGTGACAACTTGTAGCTGATGTCTGTATTTCCCTTATTATATCTATACTACTCACCACATGGCACCATTGTCATAGATGACCTCTCCTGGGGGCATTATTGATCCTTTGTAGTAACAGGGGCAGCTCTTAGCCGGCACACAGGAACCACTGTCATCCAGGTAGGTTCCTTTAGGGCATGCACACCCATCCAGAGGGGAGAATCGGACACTGCAGCTGGGGTCAGGCTCACTCAATGAGCGGCAGGTTTTCTGGCAGGATTTTATGGAGTATTGGTAGGAAGAGTTCTTAGGACAGTCCATAGTATATTTATCTAAGAAGTGAAATCAGAGGAAGGGTCATTGTCAAGCATATATACTTAAAATTACTGTTTAATAAGTTAAAGGTGGGCAAAAGTAAATAAGATATGTGTAGTAGACTAAATAGTTTTTAACACCAATGAGTTCAGATGCACTTTGTAAGAAAAGGATACAAGAGAACCATGTACTTACCACAAAAGGTATCTCTCCACCCTACGAGAGAGACGCCCTCAACAGCACAGGCTCGTACATAGGACGACATGGCAGCACACACACTGTCCTCACTCCTCTCGTTGTTACAGCTGTCATACATACAGTTCTATGGGAGAATACAACTATTAGCTCCTTAACAACAAAAATTTAACTTATATTATTGCTAAAGTTAAATATACTTTTTTTGAACAAACATTAAGTTCTTGGGCACTTAAAATTAATATATTGAGTATCAATAAAAGGTGTACACAGGATAAAAGTGTACTTAGGTGTTGTGTGGGAGAATACAAGCCTCAGTCCCTCACAACAACAATCCAGCTGTTATTAATTTCGATTTAAATTGCCTTTTTTGAACAAACCTAATTAATGGACCCGGCACTTAATATTTTACATAATTATAATACTATTATTATGATTGTATGCCTACCAGGATATTGAGTTATATGTAAACTGAATATATATATTCATATGTGATTTATGTATTGAAGTTAGTAGCTTTGTGGTGCAGCCAGTATTATTGCAGCCATATTAATAGATTGTTATAACGACATACTATAATTGTCATAAGTTGTTTTTGCACCGGGGTTAACAGCTTATTTTTAAGAATTCATATCCCTGTTACTAATGCAAATAATGTGTAAAGTATGCTTTTTGAAATACATTGTAAAAATGGAAAAAATTGGAATTCCATTAGTGTTAATGCAAAAGATAAAATACTCCAAATGGTTTACATGCAGAAAGTGTAAACGCTCAGCAGATTTCAGCATGTGCTCTTGTATATAAGGGGGGAGTCGCTTACCTTCTGGTAGATCAGGGGATGCACTGCATCATGGCAGGGGGCAAATGGTCCATTGTCATCAGTGAGCAGGGAGCACCACTGCTGAGCATATCTCTCTGTGGATGACATGGAAAAAGTTGTTTGAAGAACGGTATTAGACAATCATAATCATTTCTTATTCATGAAAACATTTTTACTTATTTATTATCTGCTATCTGATACCCTATAACAGAGATGTAATAACTATATTATTACAATTATAGCAAGGTCTTGATTTCATAGAGTTTATATACAAATTAAAAAAAATGGCACAAGAAGGAAGTGAATAGAGAGAAAGGACACTATTTCATTGATAAATATATATTTTTTTTAAATATGAAACCCTCCAGTAGTCAACATGAAAGGGCTTGGGAACCAGACTTGGACATTGCCCCATCTAATTCACATTTTAAAGGAGCTATTAGACGGCTTGCATACTATTATTCTTTTGAGGCAGATACTGTTGAATGAAAGACTTAACATGTTTGGCAAGCTTAATGCTAGGAAACAATAAAACTATAATGTTTAGACAGCTCAGTACAGATAAAGAGGATACATAAAAACATATATTCCTTATACCTAACTCACATATTTACATATTTGTTCCTAGATTACCCATAGTCACTCCAGGCCTAATGATTTACTTTGTTCCCTTCATACCATTATCCACACTGAGTGAGCAGGGACTTTCATAGATGTCCTTCACATCATCACAGTCTGCTTGACTCTTCCATGTGTTGGCAAAGGCGGCAGGTGTCCCTTCCAAGGCTCCACTCACAGATCGGAAATCATCTGTTCGAATATTGTTAAAATCTCCACAAAGACCTGTAGACCACCGAAAATAAGAGCCAGTTAATTTATCTATACATATATTCTCTATATCCATGTACATCCTTGTTACCTCAGTATCCACAATCTCATATCAATTTTGCAGCCAGTCATCCATACCCCATCAGCCAAAGGGCCTTTCCACAAGAGCAACCAATAAAAGGGGCTGTTGATATTGTATACAGCCCTTAATTCAGCTAGCAGTGTTGTGTTTTGAAGGCTTTGCTAGCTTCTCTAGTAAATATATGGCTTGGGAAAGAGAAAAATCTAATGAAATTAAAATACCACCAAGTAGTAGTAGGTTTTGTGTTCAAATTACATTTAGTATTGATGGATATATAATGGGAGATGTACAGTGAGCAGTTAATGTATTAAAAGAGAGCATTTTACCAGCAGTTTGCTTGGGTTGTGAGTCTTCCAAAAGTTCCACTAACTATTAACAGAATTATAATTGAAAGACAACTCTGATTTCATGGGGGAATCATCTTGGTAAAAAACTAAGATTCAACCTATTGAGATGATTTCTAGATTCAATAGAAACCTCATGTGGGATTTTAATGAAGTACTATTGTAGATCAAAAGAATGATGTCCTCAACTTACCACATGTGTTCCCCTGGTATTCAGATTCCAGGTTGACATAGAGCTGCATGATGGGAGTGAGCTGGACCTGAATCTGGACCCCACTGAAACTGTGAATGATCAAGTAGAAAGTGGAGGGCTGCAAAACAGCAACGCTTTCTGAAAAAAAAATGGAGGTAATTGAGAAAAAAATATCATATTCCCCTTAATATCACGCAATAAAGCACTCAGAGGCATTGGATAGATCCACAAAAGATCCAAACTTATCTGTGATATTCGGTGGATCATATTGAGCAGCAAGTCAACCTTTTGTTTAATTGGTTCCATAAATAACAATGGCATTCGCTCATGAACACCTGAGGGATAACTTCATATCATTCTATCATTATATTATGTTATACTGTACCTGTAACCAGAGGTATCTGTGCATAGATGCCATTCAGTAGGACAGTTCCAGAGGACTTTACTGTGACAACCTATTGAGAGAAACACGGTCAGCCGGGAAGCAGTAAATAGTCACATTCTTAGCAAACATATCCCTTTCATATGAAATCATTATAGTCTCGAAATATAGATCCACAGAAAATAATACTGGAATATAGTTTGCCTATTAACTACTTATTAGATGTGAATGTCTCAACATATAGAGGATTTACAGTTATAATAATAATGTAATAGATATATTATATTTTTAAAATAGATAACATAATTATAGTCTGTAAATTGATCTGAGAGTTGCACAGAGTGAATGATATGGATACTAATCCAAACAGTAGAATGTGATCCAAGAAGTGCTACTTACAGTGTTTCCTTTATCCAGGGAGAGTGTAATACTCTTCAGACAGGTTTCAGACTCTGATACTCCACATTGCCGCACCTCAGCCAGCACAGTGAACATACTTGTTGCACAGTCCTAAGGAAATTATATTGATGGGTCAGTCATGACTGGGGCACTGACCCTTAGTTTGACTTTCTAAGGTTTTTATTTATATTAGTAATAACGATAAGTTAGACGTACAAGTCATACTTTCAATTTAAAGTCAGTGTTATTGATGTAAATAAATAAAAAATACAATTTATTTTAGGCCTAAATCATTTGAATTTGGAAATAGACATTAAGTTAAAGTTATAGTAAATTATGGATGGATTAAAGGACAACTGCACAGTAGAAAATAATATGTCTGGAAACTTTATGTCAGACTAAGAGCATACACAATCAGGAAAAAAAGTCATACAGCTAGCTTTTAATTAGAAAAATAAATGTTGATGCCTCTGCAAAATCCTGAGAGGATCCATGACCCATTGGAGGAAGTTGTGTGGGTGAGAGAGTCATTTACATTTCTGGATGGCTGTGGTCGCATTGAATGTTGCAGAGTGTCTGATAATTAGCCAGTGAGCAATAAAGAGTGTAGTGTCAATTTCAATCTTATCCTATTATCAAACAAAGGCTCTGGACTTCTGCCTGTTCCCTCCTCCCACATCCAGCTGGCAGGATGTGATGTAACAAACACAAAATGGATGCCTGTATTCATAAACAGAGTCTTCAAAAAATCATATTTTCCCAAAAGTTGTTATGTCCATGGCTGCTAATAATATTAGTTTGGCACATGCTAATATTAGGTCCTGATCATTTAAAAGCAAAACCCCAAGACCACAATAAATATTAAACATTGATCAACATCTTATTTATTTTGTTAAAGTTCTGAAGCATGACCATAGCTAGTTAAAATGTTAGCTTTGACTTGGGGTTGGTCAAATGAAGTACCTTAGTAAAGACATAACTGCAGTCTCCATAGAAGGTGTAGTGACCTCCATCATAGGTCTGGACATGAGATCCTCCTTCCAGAGAACAGTGTCCAGGACATGGCAGAGTCTGGCAGCTCCACTGACCTCCTGTACAGGTGCTGTGAAGGGGATAATGTATAATCCAAAATCAATTGAAAGAGTTCAAAAGAAAGAGCAAAATATGTGTCATTTAGAGCAGAACATATAAGGCAAGAGAGATTTAGCTTACATATAACTGAGTATCTAATATTTTACACTTAGTTAACAGAAGTGTCACTAGTTACCAGTTTCTGCAGTTGGTGCTGTAGGATTCCCCTGGTGCATATTTCCTATTGTTGTAGGTACAGGAGCATTCAGCGAGTGGGACACAGCCTCTGTTGTCAATATCATCAAATACAGTCCCTATAAGTAGAACATTTTACTTTTACTGGTGCAAACTGAAAGCATTGAGAACGTGTCTACCAAGAGAATACTTTGTATTTGGGATGGACAGACTGTTGGAGACATTGGTTCCTTATTGTTATTTGAGTGTGTTAGATGATGATATCTAGCTCTTCCTAGTGTCATAATATGCCATGGTGAATTTATAATCCATTGGTCAAATACCTATTTTTTCTCACTCATTTCCACTCTTCAAATGGAAGCATTTCTCATTTAGAGGAACATGTCAAAGCAAGGGCACACATTTTTAACTAAAATGTGTGGAGTAGCTTTATTTTCAATGGTGAACTTACCTGGAGGACAGAAGCAGCCATCTACACAATGCTCCTCACAAACCATTGCCCTCTCTTGATTAGAGCAGGTATCCGTACACGGAGAGCCACATTCATTGTACGTCATATTCACTGGGCAACTCCTCTCTGTCAAATAGAATTTGTTTATTAGTTTGACACATTAAATAATTTAAACATTACCAGGTTCTATAACAGCCAAAAAGTTAATTCTGTGTGCTCTGGTCATGTACACAGTAAAAATAGCTAGTTGAATTTGAAATTAATTACTAATGAATGTCATAAAAATAATTAGTTATTGTTATATATTTCCATGATTTGGACAACGTTACCATTTTCTCTATACATGCATGGATATTATAAGAGTTCATATATTCATTTTATATTCTTAACAATATTGAATTAATATATGAACTAGATTTTCATGGTCAAACATGAAAATATGTGTATACGAACCTGGACATGGTTATGCTAAAATATGTGACACAGCTTGGATCAGATATACTAGTGTATACCTTATAGAACTTAAATATATTTTAAGGTTTCATGTAATTCTATAGAGTTGATATGTATACCGTCTGGTTAGCTATGTGGATAGTGTATACATGTAGCTCACCTTCAATGTATATAACAGCTAGATCAATACTTACCACAAAAGTTCTCTGTTCTCCAGTTTTGGGGTATCCCTCCAGCATGGGCGCACTGTCTGGAGTACTCAGCCAGAGTATCACACGCGCAGGATACATCAGATGGAGACTGGCAGATGCACAGATCTGACACACAGGCGTCCACATATGGATCCACAGGAACACGCTGAATGCAATCCATGAAGGCAGAACTGGACAGTATGCTGGAACAGGTCTGCGTCTGTTGGGGCAAGTTTTTTTTATTACTACAAGTATAGAGAAACTGGAAAAAACATGAATCTCTTGGAACTAAAAGAAAATATGGTCCATGAAGTCTGATTATTTTGCTCAACTGCTACCCTTATCTAAGTTATCTTACCTGTGTCTTACCTGTGTCATGCATTAGATTTTAAATTAAAGAAAGTGGCCAACCTATGTATAACACGCTTTATTTTTTGACACCTGATAAAAAGTCAATAATTTCTTGTGTCTCTTACCAGTGCACTACAATTTTTGGGTGCAGATGCGGCTAAATCTTCACATTGTTCTGTGGGTCCATTCAACTTTTGCATATTTCCAAACTGCAGTGGTGTCAGCTGCATATCTGTAAAAGGAGAATAATATTTTAATAATTGTACATCCATCAGCTGAATTTATTTGGCATACCATAAAGGTTGATACATCTTGATTTAACTGGAGCTAGGACAGAAAAGAACAGGCAAGAGTGTGACCAGCCTTGGATCAGCTAAAGACATTACAGAGAGTGCAAGAGACTGATCTTATGTGGCCCAGTTGGCTGCTACTTTCAACATGAAATTTATGGTTGCCAGAGAGGACCTTACTATTAGCCACGTAGATGACAAGTCTAGAAGAATGTCAGTAGACAATATCCTGATCGATTTCCACACTCATGTCCCTGGTGTGACCCTCAACAGTCATTACTGGACCGGTTAGACATGATAAAGAAGTAAGCGTCCAACGAGGTACTATTTTGAGCTCTCTAGCACAAAAAACTGCTGACAAATGGTGTTACATTTTTCTTTGCACTAGTTTATCCAACAAAACTAGCTTAGAAGTATTGATTTGGAATTAAGTATGGAAAATATTAGCAGTAAAAGCCTAAAGGATAAAACTACTAGTAATGTTAATTATGAATAAAAAATAGTTGAAACCTTCTAAGACCAATATATAAATGTAAAAATTGGAAGATAAATATTAAGATGGAAATATCTTAAAGGAGTAATGAGCACAGAACTCACCATTGACGATAAAATCATCCTGCACAACACCATTATAATTTCCACACAGTCCACATGTGCTGTTGAGATATTTTGGCTGCAGATCCACCTGGATTTAAAAGGAGGAATTAGGTTATAAGAGGTAAAGGCAGTAGAGGAGATTTCATTGGATCTGGTTACTTTGATCAGGTATGTCTTAATAGGGGTTCAAACTATTTTCAATTAATAAACTCTATAATGTTCCATAATGTATGATCCACAATTAACTAGCAACCTTATACAATGAATATAAAACGTTTTGTGTCCCTGTTACAGTACAATAAAAATATAACATTTTATATTACCGTTACTGTTACTGTACAATACTTTCAGCAAGAAGCTATATAAATTTGAATAATTAAGTACAATTACATTTACTGGATTTCATCAGTGCACTATTAAACATTTCTGTCTCACCATGGCAGCATCATCTTCATTCCACATAAACGTCAGACCAATTTTGGCTGTCACTGTCATATAAATGCTACTTCTCTGGATTTGCACTCCATACTGGCTGTATGGAAGAGAAACACTGGGAAAAAAAGAAGATAGTGTTTAATGGCCATGTGTAGTCTAACTTGATCCATGTTCTTGTTTCACATCTTCTACTGTATTTCTCAAACGGCCTACATTTGCATAATGTTCTTTTTTCTGTCCAAATATTTCAACAAATTAATTCAATCCTTCATTATGTCCATTTATTGTAGAGTACATATTCTACCACTGTCCTAAATTGTGTCTCCAGACTTACATTTCTCCTGCTACTTTGACTTCTCCTTTCTTCATCTCAATGACAAGACCCTCTATCTTCATCACCACGTAGGACAGGGCTGTATTCCCTTGACCAGCATGGCGTCGGATCTGAATGTTGAAGTCCTCAAAGGTGCTCTTGCATTGAGAAGCAAAGACGTAGTTGCAAGTTCCTGGGAATTGATAGATGTCTCCATCGAAGGTTTTGTAGTGGGAGTTTCCCCATGTACTGCAGACTTGATCATTGTGCGCAGGGTTCAGCACTGTGACAAGATAATTAATTATAAATAAAAAAACAGAATAGAAGTTGTCCGCAAATATGTTATTACAGTAGTCTTTCTTTCTACCTCCTTATTTCACACTTCATACTATACTTCATGCTTTGAATATTAAAAAAAAAATAAGTAAAAAAAAATAAAAATCTCCATATATTATCTATCTTTGTCCAAAAAATCTGAAGCATGTTGGATGTTCAAAAATCTCATTGATGTGAATGCAATTTCACTATAAAGTACCCTTACCAGTCCCGTACCAAAAAGCTACTTCTTAAGGTACAGAAACACAGAAACAGTTCCAGCTGATGTAGTACTGTCATCTACTAGCCTAAATAAATACCCCTAAATCCACAGACTTTCTTACATAATTTGCTGTAATAATGATGTACCCCTCCTTGGTCAGCCTGTTGTCAATGAGTGCCATTAATTAGCAATTTGTTGGTTCCACATGTATAGGAGTAGTTGCTGAACAACACATTCTGATCATATATGTTAGTGCCATCGTGCAATGACTGCCATACTGTTGACCCCCTGCAGAGCTTGTATGAAGCAACACTTTCCAATAACTTGCAAACTTCCTTATTTAGACTTTTAAATACTTTTAACGATGCTTAAACCTGAAATGCAAACTCCAAACTAAATTATAAGATGGTGAATGCCATACAATAAATATAAAATTATACTTTATTTAACACAGCTGCTATTAAAATAGGCTGAATCCAATTTTATATAATAATGACTGGAGGAATTCAATATATTAGTATACTAGTATATAATAGCGAATGGAGGAATTCAATATATTAGTATACTAGTATATACTAGTGACTGGAGGAATTTAATATATTATCTTCAAAGATATAAGTAGAAAGAACTTGCAAAAAGGAATAAAATAAAAAACAGGACTTTGACTCCTGAAGGGTCCTCCTCACTGGAAGGCTCACTAATTGATGCCCCAAATCTGGCTAAAGAAGCTAGCAAGTAAATGGAAAGAAAAATAACTACTCTTATGAAGAAACACTGTATAAGCTTTTCAGCAATCAGATGCAGCCATCACTGAGTAGCCTTTTAATCAGACCCTTATACTGATGTATTAACCTCTGAATATGAATAATCTAGACTACAAAGGAAAGATAGTTCACATATACAGACTGCATTTTCCTACCTAAATGTCACAAAATATAATAAGGACATAGTCTATCTCTTTAAAAAATACATATATACACATGGGGGGTAGCTTTTTAGTATGAATAACTTTTCAATGCTATTTTTTTTTTAGAGATAACATATAGAAATTAGTCTGTGTTCCTTATCTTTACACCGATGCTTCTCCCATTTTTTATTGTCATTTTAGCAGTGGTGGCAGACCACATTACCACTTCCCTGCAACTGCCACATCTTTGCACAGTAAAGTATAGTATAACAAAATTGCACTTTTTGTCACCACTGCTTAGCAGTTTAAAAAATGGAGGGAGCTCCAGCCTAATATGACAGAGCTATTTTCAAATAAATTATATGATAGGTTAACTGGTAAAATAATAAACTAGACCACATCATTATACATAGTTGATAGATAAAAGTTTCTGTTATTGCCCAAAAGGATAAAATAGGCCACTTACCTCTAGGTTGGATTGTAGCAGATGAATGAATAACTAAGAGAGACAGGATCCAAGGAACTGGATCCAACGTCCCCATGGTGTTCAATTACAGTAGATACACAGCAAGCTCATAGAAGTAATATGTCCTTGAGTGTACAGTTTGAATATTTATAGGGTAGCTGCCTTCACTTTCAATGGGAATGACCAATAGGGTCTTAGTTCTGATCCTAGTAATTACACCAAAACTCCCAAAACCTTTAATTACACAAGAGATCTCAGCTGATTGGATGGGATTATGAGATCCTGTACTGCATCCCTGACATTTGAAGAACCATGTATTATAGGATTCCTCCTGAGAATGAGTAATTCAAATATTGTATAATGCTTTGCTATGGTGTATATTATATTATTTACCTGTATCAAAGAGTCTAGATTCCATGGGTTGTAAACTACAAAAAATATGTTATTTTAGACTGAAACTTCATTAGCTTTCTTATTAAATATAAAGAAAGATATACAGTGTTATACAGTGTAAAATTATACATAGTAAAACAGGAAATATAATTTACCTAAAAATCTAATTAAAAAATTGAAAATTAGTACTGTGTAATACAAATTACTTTTTGACATGCCTTGAACAAAAAAAAGTAATTTATAACTTAGATGTCCATTTTTATTTACAAAATGTTGAATCACAAATATTAATAGTATATCATTTTTGAAGAAATTATTAGGGTTATATTGAGTATATCATTGTTATTGTATATTCTGCAATGTGATGACAAAATTAGCATGTGACGTTGTTATTGGGAATCCGTAATTTTTGTTTGTCATTTTTGAATCCATCATTTTTGTAAACTTTAAATAGCTAGTAGTAAACTTTCTTAGACTTTTAATTCTCTCATTTTGGGTGATTTGCACTGAATGTATTAGCATATTCTAGAACTGTAGTTCTCACATGGTAGAGGTCAAACAAGACATTATTAAACATCCCTTTTTATGATTAAGTTCTATGCCTTCCAAATATGAATATGAAAATATGAAAATAACGTGCTACTGAAAATAACAATTCAATATCAAGATATGAGGAAAGAAACAAATCAGCTTGGTTTCTAACTGATCTAAAAAAAAGTAAATATTACAATTAAATATATGTAAAATCTGTAAGAATATAAACAAATATATGCATTTAGAAAAATCACATTATTCAATACATTTCATAGAATTCACAGATGAGCTGAGAATCTAAATGAAAATATTTGAGGGTTTGGTGTAGTGGTACACAGATGTTCACTGTGTGATGAATAGCAACTACTAAGGTTATTTATTTTATTTTTTTCCAAGGCCTGCTGGATTGTCCAGAAAGAAATTAAGAATACATAGACTTGATCATCATGAATATAAGTTGAACAAAATTAAAAACAATTGGGTACATTCTGAAATTATAACCTACCCCGACCCGCAAGATCCCAAAATTTGATATGAATAATCAACCTTTAATAGATTTAGATATTTATGTATCAAGCCATATCCAGGAATTCAATAAATGTGTGAAGTCACAAACAATATTGGCTCAAGAAATTCCTATGTGGAATATATTGTATGAAAATCCAGCATTTCTTCCAGGATATCCCAAGCAGGTGAAATTAACAGGCTGACCTATATCTGAATCTGGAGCCCCTTCACCTGACTCACTGCCCTATTAAATTCCAGCCTTGTAAGTCCAACGTGAGCCTTGCAGCGGCTGCGGGGTCGGAATTTGCCCTACTTACGTTGCTAATAAATTAGAAAGGGCTGAGAGCTACGAGCGAGGCTATTTCGTAAAACAGTTCGCGGCCGTCGGGGTTGCGTGCTCAAACGCAGACAATGAAGCAATTACGTAGTTACGTGTTCAGATGAAGCCAATGGAAAAAGAGATTATAATCGTTACGTCACTGAAAAAGGGGAGGGTAGATTTCGAAGTGCTACGTGCTTCAAATCCAGTTTGCGATTGGACCCACAGGCCAGAAAAAATGCAATATTAATAAAGCAGTAAATATGATATTCCATTACATGTGAGTTACAGTATATGTCGTAACACATTGGGCCCTATTCTGATGTATACACACAAAATCAATCTTAATCTTGCTACATATTCGGCAAATATTACTTATTGCACTAATGAATTCGTAAGTCAATAGAATGCATATAAACATTTATAAAAAAAACACCCAAAGCCAAATGTATGAGTTCAAGGCATTTGCAATTAGCTAATAGAATATGGCCCATTGATTGCAGGGATCGATAACACAAAATATGAACATGAAATTAAGTCTTTTTCTGGGCCAATTTGCAAGCTTTAGAATGTTGTGAATTAATTCTAAGACCTAAAATCACTTTCCCTTATAATAAATGTACAGTAGTGTGTTTTTATTTGCCTACGAAAATTCTACGTATTGTACTTTACCGCCCTTGCGGGTGTTCTCGAGCCCACGTTGGCGTTTGGGCTCCATTTGCGTGTTACGTGCTTGCTCGTAAGTGGCAATTTAATAGCTGAATTGAACAAGTAGAGGTTATAGGCAGGACAGATCAAAGGATTTACGTGAGCAATTTTCGGCCGTCCTGCTTGTTAACACGCAAGTCCGCTGCAAGCAACATTACGGGGTTAATTTAATAGCGGTAACATGTAAATCTCGATTTCCGAGCTACGTTTTAATACGTAGCTCCAGTTTAATAGGGCTGATAATTGTTAAGTTCATGTATTTTTGAGAAGCTTCCTTAAAATAAATTAGTTAAATAATGTATTTTATCTAAATTTCACTAAGCAAGGTTCACTAAGCAAGGTTTTTTCCTTTGTGCATACCAATTCCATTATCCTGTTTTTCTCTTAAAGTGATGGTATTTTCATATTCAGACAATAATCTCATAAATAATTGATTCTGAGGAATACTAATACAGCACCTGTATATATTTGTACAGGAATTTTGACAACCTAACAAAAAGTTCAGAAATTAAATAATCAGTCATATTTAGATTGGTTGTGAATTTAAGATGTTCAAGAAAAAAAAATACTCTACAAAAGACTCATTAATATTCTTACATCTTTTTTTTTATTCTATAAAGAAAGAAGCCATACATATAAAGGCATTCCAATACACACAAGGGAAGAGGAAACCCAAATAAAACTTAACTTTTATTGTGTAAATTCACCCATTAAGAAAGTTAAATACTGCAGCTCATATACTGAAAGCTGATAAAATGTATATATCCCTGTTTGAGGGAAGCTGTTGTCTGGAAGTCGAATCCTGGGGACCAGTTTCTGACTGTTACTTTTCCAGTTAGCATGCAAACTCTGAGTTAGAATTTTAAATTGTTATAGTTTTTAGTATCCCATGTTAGGTTAGCATATTTTTTATTATGAACTTGGCGTTTAATCATCAAGATTCATAAAGTGATGTGACTGTGAGATCACATTACATATCTGAATTGTCCCCCTTTTCATTTATATTCGGATAATAGTAAATATATATAAAAGTAAATACATTATATATTTGATAACAAATGTATATAAATATATATATATATATATATTTACAAGGCAGGAAGGGTGATGGAACATTTTTGTTGATGGTCAATGTTGTATTTTTTAAATAGTATGGCCTTTTGAGCCCCTGGGAGATTAGATCATAATTTTAAAAGGGCCCCCAAAGCACCCCCATTGGCATCTGTCAGAGCTTTTTTTAATTATGGCAGATGTTGGTGACAGCTATGAGGCCTTTCCAGATGTTATAGTTTTTCAAGTAATATTGATCTAGTCTTACAATTTTACAAGAGCCCACTATAGGACCAACCACATGCCCCCTGTGCTGGTGGCACTTTGGGTGAGAGGTTATTTTAATTTGTGTCCGGTGGGAGGAAGATAGCCCTGCATGCATATATGAGCATCATTGCTTCCTTGCTCCCGCACTTCCAGGTTGCAGACTGGTTTATCGATTGGAGGGGGTTCCAAGTGAAGTCACATTACATCACCAGATTGTGTGATCTCTAACCTTTCCTTCTTTTGTCCCTCTCTACTGTCTTTCCTTGTCCCCTCTTTACCCTTTATTATTTCCCTTCTCTCTACTTTATATCTTTCACTTCCCCTTATTCTCCCAAAATACTGTCATATGACCTATTAAAATAAACCTTTTACTCTGAATCTGCATTGGAAGGCCATAAAAGTTAAATAAAGATTTGTGTAATTCCAAGATATAGGTAAAACTATTCCAGTATATAGCCACGTACATATAAACACATACACTTAATGCACCTGCAATGGGAAAAATTAACATTTATTAACTAAATTTACATTTACATCATGTATACTTAAAACTCCCTGAGATGGAGACGTGGGAATGTTCATGTCTTTAGTCAGGTATACAGTATCTGTAGATCACTCAGCGGGCTTTGTCTAAGTCTATAAGGATTTAGGCACCTGCCTTTAGACATCCACCTAATCCACTTAATCCTTTAGGTCCTGCTGAAAACAGATTTCCATTGAGCTAGTTTGCAGCAGTTACAAAGTGGATATTAAGTAATACATAATTCAAAAACATATGGGCATATACAATACACCTTGATTCAAAGGCAAAATGGGTAAAAATATTAAAGGGACATGTAAAGAGTTGTTTTCTTTGTTGCATCAGAACGACGGTATTTGATAATATGTCACAATCTGTTTACATTTTTCAAATAAAGGTCAGAACACAAAAACGTATGCAGAAGTGTAACTGCTCTTGAGGGCTTGCCCTCTGCCAGCCAATGAGATCTACAGACTTAAGTATGCTCCATGCATTTAATGTTAGTTTCAAAGAAGTTTAAAAATAGTTGTGTTCTATGTACCTTTAATTCTTAGGGCCCTATTCAAATGCAAGCCAGCAGATTACGTTATACAGGCCATATCTCTGCATGCTTGAAATTTGCTACAATTACAGAGAGATTTAATTAAACAAGCCCGCAATTTATGGGCCAAAAGCCGAAACCGTAATCCATGCACCCGTAAGTGGTATTTCAGAGCATGATCATGATCAATTAAGCAAGGCTGTAACTACCAATTTAGAAATTAGACCGTCATCATTACGTCAGTAAAACATGGAGGTAACATGTCAATCAATTAGCGTTTAGAGGTCCCATACGCAATTCGGCAATGCACAAAATAATAAAAATGAATGGCAATACTGTTCTAGTCCACGTGGGTGGCCTGATATGTATTAACTCATTGATTCCCGAGATTAATATGACACTGAATTGAAACATTAAAAAATAAAATTTTATTGCAGATTTGAGAGCTTAAGACTGTTAATTAATTATAATGTCTTTCATCACTTTTCCCATCATTAACAGTGCAGGATTGATTTTTTATTTGCATTTACAGTGCTACCATCAGGTGTTTAACCCCCTTGCAAGTCCTATCTGGTACCCGTAGGATTTTCTTCTACATTTGCCAATTACGGTTGTGAAATAATTTGCGGGTTTAAGGAATTGTATACATTTTATAGCAATTTGTGATTTTAGCGATTGTAACTTTTGCCAGCTTGAAAGATCAAAGGTTTAGATGGGTTGTAAGTTATGATTTTGACAACCACATGTATTTTCAGCCTGTAACCCGTAGATCGTTTGCGGCTCGTTAAAAGACGCCAATTGAATAGCAAATTAGTTTACGGGCTCCATAACGGGCTCCAGTGACCAACAATTGAATAGGGTCCATAGAGTCTAATAAACTAAATATTTCTATACTATAGGTGATTCATTTCTTTGTGATACAGGTGTGTTGTGCCTATTAAAAAGGCACATTACCCGTTGAAAAATTATCCGGCTTAACATTAACATCTTTTATTATTATCCTTTATTTGTAAGGCACCAACATATTCCATAGCAATGTAAATCATTAGCATAAAATAAATTTAATTTTGGCAGATTCTCAAAGAATACTATTTGCTTGAAGGTAAGACTAGATGGCTAAAAGCTTTAGGTGTCTCAAAATATTAGCTGCAGCTCTTTGGGCAGATCTATGTCGCAGTCATAATTTGATTATGTTTTAAAAGGATTTTAAATGGGGTTATCTTCCAACAGTAATAGATTATGAGGAGGTGCGATATTATGTAGATAGACATATTATTATAAGATACCCATTGAAACTATTTCACGGTTACAATTATCTAGCTGGCAATATGTTTTCATATACACTGCTCAAAAAAATAAAGGGAACACTAAAATAACACATCCTAGATCTGAATGAATTAAATATTCTTATGAAATACTTTGTTCTTTACATAGTTGAATGTGCTGACAACAAAATCACACAAAAATAAAAAAATGGAAATCACATTTTTCAACCCATGGAGGTCTGGATTTGGAGTCACCCCCATTATGAAAGTGAAAAAACACACTACAGGCTGATCCAACTTTGATGTAATGTCATTAAAACAAGTCAACAGGCGGCTCAGGTGTGTGTGTGCCCTCCACGTGCCTGTATGACCTCCCTACAACGCCTGGGCATGCTCCTGATGTGGTGGAGGATGGTCTCCTGAGGGATCTCCTCCAAGACCTGGACTAAAGCATCTGCCAACTCCTGGACAGTCTGTGGTGCAACATGACGTTGGTGAATGGAGCGAGACATGATGTCCCAGATGTGCTCAATTGGATTCAAGTCTGGGGAACGGGCGGGCCAGTCCATAGCATCAATGCATTTGTCTTGCAGGAACTGCTGATACACTCCAGCCACATGAGGTCTAGCATTGTCTTGCATTAGGAGGAACCCAGGGCCAACCACACTAGCATATGGTCTCACAAAGGGTCTGAGGACCTCATCTCGGTACCTATTGGCAGTCAGGCTACCTCTGGCGAGCACATGGAGGGCTGTGTGGCCCCCCAAAGAAATGCCACCCCACACCATTACTGATCCACTGCCAAACCAGTCATGCTGGATGATGTTGCAGGCAGCAGAACGTTCTCCACAGCGTCTCCAGACCCTGTCACGTCTGTCACATGTGCTCAGTGTGAACCTGCTTTAATCTGTAAAGAGCACAGGGTGCCAGTGGCAAATTTGCCAATCTTGGTGTTCTCTGGCAAATGCCAAACATACTGCACGGTGTTGGGCTGTAAGCACAACCCCCACCGGTGGATGTCGGGCCCTCATGCCACCCTCATGGAGTCTGTTTCTGACCGTTTGAGCAGACACATGCCCATTTGTGACCTGCTGGAGGTCATTTTGCAGGGCTCTGGCAGTGCTCTTCCTATTCCTCCTTGCACAAAGGTGGAGGTAGCAGTCCTGATGCTGGGTTGTTGCCCTCATACGGCCTCCGCCGCATCTCCTGATGTACTGGCCTGTCTCCTGGTAGCGCCTCCATGCTCTGGAAACTACGCTGACAGACACAGCAAACCTTCTTGCCACAGCTCGCATTGATGTGCTATCCTGGATGAGCTGCACTACCTGAGGGTTGTAGACTCTGTCTCATGCTACCACTAAAGTGAAAGCACCACCAGCATTAAAAAGTGACCAAAACATCAGCCAGAAAGCATAGGAACTGAGAAGTGGTCTGTGGTCACCACCTGCAGAATCACTCCTTTATTGGGGGTGACTTGCTAATTGCCCATAATTTCCACCTGTTGTCTATCCCATTTGCACAACAGCATGTGAAATTGATTGTCACTCAGTGTTGCTTCCTAAGTGGACAGTTTGATTTTACAGAAGTGTGATTGACTTGGAGTTACATTGTGTTGTTTAAGTGTTCCCTTTATTTTTTTTAGCAGTGTATATCTAATGAAGGACACTGGATCATCACATATATAGTTGTGAGCATGTGGGTTGTTTCTAACGCTTGCGGCCCTCACCATAGGCGCTCATCCATACGACCCCCTACGACTTTCGGCCCCCAAATGCAGACCCTCGCAAAGCGAGGGGACGCATTTGCGGAGGTGGAGGCTCCCACGTTGGCTGCAATGAGCCGCAGGCTCATTGCAGGCCGCAAATGCGGACCCTTGCAAAGCGAGGGCTTGCATTTGCGGAGGTGGAGGCTCTACGGTGCCTCACACGCGTTTACAAACACCAATACAAGCGGCACTTTACCAAAATACATCTAACAGGCAATCACTATATACGGACTTACACAAAAAAATACGAAACACAGGACTTACAACGGAAAATTTACGGACTTAGCATAAAAAAATACGACACGCTGGACTTAGAAAAAAAAACATTACGACCTCGCAAAAATACGACCTTAACGCCCGAACCGGGCGCAGATGAAAACATTAAAAACACAATAAATACACACAAAATCCCCTAGGTGAGAGAAAAAATGGCCGCCGAAAAAAACGAAAACGAGGCTACAGGACCCTAAACACGCAAAACACCACCAAGCGGATTTTCAAAAAAGCTGCACGAGGTACAAGATACACTATTAACAAGGACACTACATCATACACAGCCGCGTACCACATACACATTAGACGCCATTTTACAACACTAACTTACACAATGCGGAAGTACACAGCTACCCTAAAGGCTTCCCCTCGCGCATGCACCCTATTTACACTACACACTGCACACATTGCTGACACTTACACCTCAGCTCCACAACAGTGCACAATGACATTGTATGCTGCAGGAACATCAAAACAGATTGTCAGCTCTTCAGCACAATGCTTCCTGCATATATTACTTACAAATAGGTAAAGTATATTCATTTATTAATTTACTACTTATTTCATTAGCATCACAAAAAACATATACACAAAAAAATATATATATATCGCAATAAACGCAAAAGACATTCACTGCGCGCCTCACAACAAGCGCCAACGCTGCTCATAGCATCTAAACTACACCAGGGGACAGCCTTGCAATAAAAAACACATCAGCGCCGACCATACAATGACAGCAAAAGCGCCTCTGATAACAAAAAATACAACAACCAAGAGGCTCACAATGACCACCAAGATCTCAGACCACCACAAAAAATAATGTCTGTGTCAAACACTATTCCTTGACTTACAATTCTATTGCCTCATTTTTTGATGGGCAATTCGCTAGTTATACAATAATGTCAAGATATCTCATTATTTAAATTACCTTGTCAGTATCAAGTATAAAATAGTGTGGACTTCAATCCAACAAGAATAGATAGCACAAATGTACTTAATGAGAATATATTATCTCTATACAGTATTATTATATATTTTTCCTTTTTTTCTTTATCAATATGCAATACAAATAACAACCAAATACTTCTGTCCACCTTAAAAACATAGTAAGAAATCCCCT
This sequence comes from Discoglossus pictus, assembly GCA_027410445.1. NCBI lineage: Eukaryota > Metazoa > Chordata > Amphibia > Anura > Alytidae > Discoglossus > Discoglossus pictus. Next base: position 25,296,875 of record CM050175.1, read on the forward strand.
ATTTTATGTAATTCTAAATAACATCAATTTTGCCCTGATATAAAGGTTATTTTTGTTGGGTGTAGCTCTAAGATGTATGCTATTTTGTTTACTTTTTCATAAAGTTCTACATACATAGAAAAACTCTTAAAAGTTAATATTTTTTGATAATGTCCAAGGACCACTATGCAAATGAATACCCTCTTTAAAGCCGAATGTAATATGATAGTTACTTTGTACAGCATTTTGCCGATTATCAAGACAAGTTCTGCGAAAGAGCATATTATAATTATGATACTACAGGAGCCTTTAAAGTGGGTGTCCATGTCAGACACTATACCTGTGCCCCCCCCCGCACTCCCTTCCCCTTTCCATTGGACAATATCATCAGGTCTTTCTTGCAAATTCCAAGTATAGACCAGTTTTACTTAAGTTCATGTAGGCTATGGAGAGTATGGGGTTCCTGATTTCTTAGTATAATTGATCTTTTTTATTCAATGCTGCATAGAAATAATGCATTGCTGGTCCCTTTTAAGTCTCTGTAAACATTAGTGATTTTGTCCCTTTGTATCAACCTTAACTATCTACCAATGAACTATCCCCTAGTTTGAGTTTCACCTACATTTCTTGTTAGCATATTATTATTATTATTATTGTTTATTTGTAACGCACCAACATATTCCGTAGCGCTATACATAAGTTTAGTTACAGGCAATGACAAGTTCAAGATTCATACATTGCAAAGAACGGAAAGGCCCTGTCTTTGAGCTTGGAATCCGATGTCCATAGCTCTTTCCCTAAAGCACCTTGCAGGATTGAAACTTGCAGACTTGCAATCTAAAGGGTTGAACAAGAGTCCTTGGATGTTATTAAAGGTATATGCAAGTGAGCTGGGTTATGAATGCATCTGCTAGAAGAGAATTAGTAGTGTATGATTACATTTATTTGCATGCAAAATATTTTTTTTAGCTTTGCATAAAAAAAAACTGTTGCAGGTGATTGAGCTTGGCTCCTGAGAGGGTTCATTTTTGTAAATATGTACCCTGTCTATGTGAGCATGCTCAGCTTTGCAGCCAATCAGCAATGCTGTATGCAGCCAGCTAGATGAGGTAGCTAAACTGGGTCCTTAAAGGACCATAAATCGACATTCAAGTAAAAATGCTTGAGCGGATACACAGTTGTTATTTCGTCATTCACCCCCTCCTTAATAAATTCTGACAAATTATAATTGTACTGAAACCAAACATTTTAGCTTCTTCTTCCTGTCCTAATCTGTCTTTTAGGCGTTTGAGCATTTATGCTTGATTTATGTTCCTGCAATGACCTGCAAATTTGAAGAAGAGAACGTTCATGGTCTCTGCATGTGTCTCTGTGTGAGTGAGTCCATGCAATTCACTGGGACTGGGAGAGATCTCAGGGGCAAATCACTGGGGCTGGGGTAGGTAATGGCTGGGCAAAGTGATTGGGTAAATCACTGGGGCTGGGGGGTTACATGGGCAAATCACTGGGGCTGGGGTGAAGTTTCACCTTGGATGTAGATAAAACAATCAGTAAATGAAGGGATACATACCTTGTTCTGGGTATTACAGAAATCTAAAGGAAACAAGCAGCTCAATTCACAGACCAAAAAGATACAATGTATTATGTATGCTAATTTTTGCTGGGATTTTCAGGGGGTGTCAACATTAACAGAAAATAGTTTGCAAATGCAAACAATTCATCAAACTTTAGGGTAACTGTTTAAATGTTTATATTGCTATTTTTCATGCAAACATTTTTTTTGCATATACTACTAATTATCCTCAGATGCATTCAGAATCCAGCTCATATCAAATTCATATGGCCCAAGTACCATAAAAAAAAATGAAGTTATTATTTCATAACAGAACCTCCATGACACCACATACACTCATAACAAAGACTCAATGACATCACGTACGCTTATAGTAAGGCACACACATATGTTCATAACAAGGCCTCCATGACCCAATATGCACCTATAACAAGGACTCCATGACTCCACATACACTCATAACAAGTACTCAATGACAACACGTACGCTCAAAACAAGGCTTCCATGACACCACATGCACTTATAACAAGGTCTCCATGGCTCCACATACACTTATTACAAAGCCTCCATGACACCATATAAACTCATATCATAGCTTCCATGACATTCCGTACATCCATAATAAAGCCTCCATGGCTCCATGTACACTCATAACAAGGCCTCGATGACACCACATGCTCTCATAACAAAGCTTCCATGACACCACGTACACTCATATCACAGTTTCCATGACACTACGGACACTGATTACAATGCCTCCATGACACCACATACACACATTACAAAGCCTCCATGACACAGCATACATTCATAATAAAGCCTCCATGATACCACCTAAAGTCATAACAAGCACTCCATGACACCACATAAACATATTACAAAGCCTCCATGATACCACGTACATTCATAACAAAGCCTCCATGATACCACCTATGGACACAACAAGGCCTCCATGACACCAGATACACTCATAACAAGGGCTCCATAACACCACATACACTCCATGTACATTTTGGTTGTCCATTTTGAAACATAGATACTACTTATAAACTGGCCTGATCAAGAGGGCTGTTTGACAAGGTGTATCCTGCATTCCTATATAAATACATACAGATGGCTTATGGTCAGACAAAGAACATTGCTACACCCAGCTTCTGAGCCGTTTGTCACCAGTGTGATTTTATACTGGTTCAGTGAGGCCAGGACTTTCCAGTTATCTCCTGTATTTTACATTTCAAATTGTCTTCTGCAGCATGGCTAATTTTATTAAAACTTGTGGATGGACAATAAATGGAAGGGATGGATTTTGACTTTTTATTTCCTTTTGATTGATGTCTATTTGTCTGAACTCTCTCTTAATGACCTGACCATCTTGGGTGACTCTACATGGTTTAGCTCCCAGCTTCATTGAAGTACACAAGCCCCTTCACCATGACAAGGTAGCGATCCAGAAGGGGAGTTTGGGCATTACTTCTTTAGTATTATAAACTAAAGGCCAACTTTAGTGTTCTTATAAAAAGGCTCTTTAGAGAATAGTTAGGTGACACTTAATAAGCAGAAACCTATTTAACTTTTACTGTGCATTTAAATAATTAATTATATTTTTACATCATGCCCCATGTTGTAAAAGCTCCAGATCTCTTCACCTTCTGAATGATGTATTGTCTTTGGAGTGGAAGCTGACCAGGGGAAAGTACCAAGTTGAAAAACCTTTGAGACCACGCTGTAAAGCCCACATTAGTAGCAGGCAATAGTGTACCATTAGCTGCTAGCACTGCGCACAAATACACTTTCAAGTCAGCTCCCACTATCATACAGGAAGTACAGTATGCTTGTTTTGAAATCTCATACTATCCGTGGCATGATTCAAATTAATAATCAATAGTATTCTTATCAAGTCCTACTTATTTTTTATAAGAACACTAAATTAGTCCTTTAAAGAAACAAATGTTCACTTTAACAAAGTAAAACTAACATATGTCTAACATCTAAATATAAATATGTTTATTGGCAAAAACTATGTTAAGGTTTTAAATAAAACATTAAAATAAGGGACATTTGGATGTTCTGGTTCCATGTAATCTTAATTCAATTCTAAAAAATATTTTATGATATCATCATTCATGGCATCACATATGAGATGACTTGTGACATCCGCCATTATTGGCACTTTTCATATTACATAATAACAGATTTCAGAAGAGAGGGTGTGAGCATGCAACCACCAAGGGGAGCAATTTGCGCACGCCCCATGACTCAGTTACTAATATTCCTTTCATCTTGTTATATCCACACACCTATATATACAATCATAAGCGTATATATGTCTATGTAAGTGTACAGTATGTTAGAAAGTGCCATGTTATGGTTATTTTTTTATATCCTTCAAAGTATGCGTGCGGTCTATAATGGTCCCTTAAGTGACAAGTTGCCCAAACATTTCCAGTTGCCATATTTCCTGTTTTATTTGTTTGATTATCTGCCCAGTTTTAAATAAATACTTTATATACACTGAATTTGCATAAATATGTATTGATTAACAATTTTACAATGGGTGCTAACATTGTGCAATTCTAAGTGAGACAATGTATTGAATAAGCGGGCGGTGGAGCTCAGCATTTGTGTTGTTTTGTAAGGAACACTTTTACTTCTTTAAATGTTAAAATTTTCTCTTGGGAAAATACCTTTATCTTTGTGTGTACTTTGTTACATTGGGATTTAATGCTAATTATTTTTTTAAACCTTCCCAGTGCTATAGACAGAAGAAATAGCACTTGGCAAGCGGAAATATTTGAAAAGGCTGACAGGTACTTGAGAAACTGGTCTAATGACATCACTACTGGACTGTAAGCACTTGATTACAGTCAATACTAGATCTTAAGACAGGACAGTAAACTAGTGATTACCGGATTATAGTGACATCACTAGTTGACGTTTATATTGATATTACCTATAGGATTGTATGAAGTAGCCAGAGGACACCGGTTATTGGATTACCATATTTAAACATTAAAGGACCACTCTACCCTTATAAAAATGTTCCATGTTTGTGAAGTATGTAATAAAGTCATAATATTAACATGCATGCAAGACAGGAACATTAAAAAAAACATTATATTTAGGTGTCCCTAATTGTAATGTTAGACTGCTCGTCTATCTGTAGCTTGAGTGGGATGGTTGTCCGATGGGGCCTTACTCTTCCACTGAGTTCTGTTCTGAGTGTGCTATATGGAAAGACCATTTTAACAGAAGTAAATACAGATCTTATTGGAATTCGCTGTTCCTGCCCTTCCTCCCATGTTTCCAATAATTTTTAGAAACAAAGGCAATATGGCTGTCATCATTAAAGCAAAATTGACTACAGTAATTAAAAACAAAAAGCTTTAATTATTAATTTTAAATAGTGTAAAGAAATGTGCATGATAACAAAATCCTCAAAATTGCATTGACATTTCAGTGGTATTAACATTGATATAGTACATCCTGTACCATTAACATTGATGCAATTTATTTTTAGATAGGATTGTAGAGAGATTAAAAAGAGAAGTCTGCCTATACAGTTTATTAGGGATATTTTTTACAAGGTTATGTATAATATTCCTGCCATTCTCTTTCCTCCAGGGAGTTCTGGTTTTAGCATAAACCCGGGACATAAATGGCCACTGTGGACTCTACAACTATAAACTTAATGTTAGGATTAAACCGAATAGCCATATAAGTTTGTAAGTCATATGGTGCAGTTGGATGGCAAACTGGGGTGGGTGCTTTTATAAAATTGTATGTAAAGAATTGAGCCTGAAACAGCTTCTTCCTCGTTCCCTAGTAAAGTGAGAGTGAAAGTCTTGGATAAGATTAGTATTATGCAGGCCTAGAGGATATTAAATTCTGTTTTGTTTGATGGTACTACAATTCTGTTATTTCACAATTATTCAATTAAATTCTTCAGAATGCTCAGAAACTCCATTATATTCAAAATTGTTTGCCTAGTCTGTATGTTTTACTACTTCCTCTGCCCACTTGATATTACATACTTTGAAGGGCCAAGATAGAACTTATTTTTCAAAACTAATAATACCTGAAAGATCAGCTCCGTCAGGGAAGGTAAAAGTTTAGGTGAAATTGCCACAATGAGCTTCTTATATATGGAGGTTAATGAGAATGATGTGATTCTTTTTGGTGAAGTCTCTTTTATTACTTTTTTTTGTTATGTTCTCATTGTTTCTGAGAAAAAATTCCTTTTTTTCTTGGTAGCTTGAGAATATCATCATGGAATGTGTGACGTGTCAAATCACCATTACAAAAAAATGTATCCTAACACATTTAAAGAAATTAAAACAGGCAGCCACTGGAAGCAACATGGGGAATGGGGCATTTTTACCTGCCTACGATATGGGGAGGAGTTGGTTAGGCTGATGGGGAGGATCTTTGGGTGGGAATGGAAGTGGTTTTGGGGATTTGATAAAATCCTTTGCTAGCCTGCTATCCTGGCAGTCAGACTGGTGCACATGTTAGATTACCAACCTCCCTCTTATTTTTATGGTGTTTATTTTATCTGTCACAGCTGGGGTGGTGGGGGTGCTTGCTTACTTTATTGGAGAACCTTTACATGGGGTCTGTTTCTTGCAGTGTTCTGAGTTATGCGGAGCTTGGGTTTCTAGGAGACTTGTGGTTGTGAGTAACTACCTCTGTCTTTGTATGTTTCGGTAAAGCTGTGGCCCGTTATTACTTCGCCAATGTGTTTAGTCTCAATTATTGGTGATGTGGTTGGGTTCATCCATTATCTTAGTTCGGGTTTGTTGGGGGGCATCATTTTCCTCAGTTGGTTGAGTAGGCAGAGGTCAAGTCTTAGCTCTCATTCAAAAGACACATTTGTTTGCAGAGGAGCATAAAAAGCTTAAATAAACGTGAGTGCACTGTCATTGATACCCCTTAAAAACAAGGATTGCCATCTTGTAATCAATATTATTTTCAGAAAATGTGTTTGGAATACCAAAAAAGTTGAGTTGCTTTAAAAAAAGAAAGGTTTGGAAACCAAAGAAGCTAGGGCTTTAGCTTTGCCAAATTGTGGGTGGTATAATTTGGCAGGTTTAGCTAAGTATGCTTTTGACTGGATATTGAATTTAAGGCATTATACTAATAATTCTTTAGAGATAAATGTAATTACATACAAATAGTGTTTTCTTTGGAGAAGGATTCTGAATATCCCTAACTTCTTTAAAAGGAAAACTTACAATTGAACACATTTCCTATTTAATTAATGCTTCTCTTATTTTTTTTAATTTTAAATATGTATATATGTTTCTTTCTGAATATATGTTAATATATTGAACAGAGAAGCCTTGCAATATTAGCTATTTCTTTCTTTCTACTTTACTGTGTGTGTTGTGTGGTTGCAGAGGCCATATTTGTTCCTGGTTTGAGTCCGGCAGCCATCTTTGTCACTACATAGTTGCCAGCAGCAAAATGCCTGAAATGGCTGCTGCACACTGTACAGGTAGAGTTCAATGTCAGTCATTTTAACATGACCTGATAAGGTGATTATTTAAAGAAATGTGTATACTTTTTATGGTGTGCATCATTTTATGGACACATTTATTATAATAATAGTAAGTTTTAAAATTGTCACAGTCTGTGTTATTTTCTGCTTTCAATGGTCCTTTTATGATAATGTATCAGCATGGCAAAAAATGTATAACATTTTGGGATTTAGGGACTCAATTATTGAGTATTTGCCTTTGGTAGATAGATAAATAAATAGATATGCATCTAGTGTTTTGTTGCACTATTTTATATCAATGATAAAGACCTTTTTACTCCAAAACATGTATGATTTTAGTGATTTATGGATTAATATTTGTAAAAGATGTCTATAGAATTTAATTTTACTATATATGTATATTTTGAGTCATAGTAATGTTTTACTCACTGATTATCCAGTAATAGTGACTTTATATTACTTATATGAGTAGTGGAGACAAAAGGGCATTTTATCCTATTAATTATCTACTAACTGAGGCATTCTCTGATTTGCATTGCAGTTTAGGCCCAGCAACCTTTACTGCATGCTTACATGGGAATAAAAGGGACTAACGTCTAAATCCCCTGCACCACAGTTATAGTAAGTTATTAGAGAAAACCCGTTACCTATCACACCAAACTCTATTTGTGGTTAAAGTGATTCTACTTCCCTGATGACATACAGGAAGATATACTAGGAAATTGTCTGTCAAAACGGGAGTAAAATTGTAAGCCTGGCAATGCTGTTTGCCACACAATGCAAGGCTATGGGCCCTATGCGCACCTTTGGCGCTCATCGCGAGCCTCAACTTTCCTGCATTGCAATGATCACCTTCGGCGCTCATTGCAAGGCTCTCCCTCTGTGTAGTTTACAGGCTTCGCGCTTAAGTGTTACTGTGTTTAGTTGTGTTAGTGCCTTGGGTTAAGTGTTACTGGGTTGGGTTAAGTGTTACTACGTTGTGTTAAATGTTAGTGGCTTGAATGAAGTGTTACTGGCTTTCGTTAAGTGTTACTGCTTAGGGCTCGTTTTTCCATCTTTCGGGCTAGTTTTCCGTCCTTTGGTCTCGTTTTCTTTGTGTTGCGTTTTTTCGGCAGCCATTTTTTTCCTTGCTTAGGCAATTTTCGATCATGAAGAAACGACAAATATGCCTCAAATTAACTTGCAACCTCACTCACAGGCTTCCTGGCTCTCCCCCTGTGCTGTGTGTAAGTGAATTTGAGGCATATATATATTTTTTTAGGTCTTTCCTGTTTCGTGGTTCGGCCGTTAAAGTCGGATTTTTGCGAGGCGCACAGTGTATGTACGGGTTTCGGTCCTAAGTCCTACGCGAGGCTTGCAGTGCAATGAGCGACTTTGGCGCTCATTGCAGCCTGTCACACGTGCTGCAGGTGTCAACGACCCTATGGGCCGCAACGTGACCAACGTCCTTGAACTGACAACTATATATGTGATGCCATTGAACCATCTCACATGTCAGTGTCCAAAAAAGTGTATTGATCTACACTTGGAGTGGGTGGTGCTTCCCCCATCCCTTTTTTCTTTTTCATTTTAATAGGGTTTCCTACATAAACATAACACATTTTCAAAATAAACATGATCTCCCATATTCTCATTTTTTTTTACAAAAGCTAAAGATAATGTTCAAATTAAAACTGATATACAAGTGGCTTGTAACAAAATTAAATAGGAGAATATTTAAAATGTCTTCCTTTTATAAACTATTGAGGAATTGTGAATTATATTTATAATAATATCTATTTTATTATCTTTTAAAGGAACATTGAGCAATGATAAAACAAATATATAAGTGAAACTTTTGAGTGTGACAAATACAATAATTAATCAGGAATAAAGTCATACAGCAAGTTTTTAATTATAAAAGTTTTTAATTAGAAACGTTTTAAATTAGAAAGTTGTGTATGCGTGAGAGGCGTTTACATATCTGGAGATCTGTTGCACCATCCTTAGATGCAAGGAGTTTATTTCTGAGCCAGTGAGGGGTGTGGTGTTAAGGTCAATCTGATCCAGTGATCAAATAATGGCTCTGGACTTCTACCTGCTCCCTTCTCCCCCTCCCCTCCCTCCACTTATAACTACACACACACAACACTTTCATCAAGCTCCTAGGATGTGAAGTAACAAACACAAAATGGATTCCTGTACTTATAAGCAGAGTCTTCCAAAATTCAGATTTTACATACAAGATAAACAAGTGTCTTTTTTTCTCCAGGTGCAGTGGTTCTTTAAATTCATTTCTTATGGGTGGGAGATTCTTAGCAGTTGCTTAGCACACCGAAGAAATATGGACCTTATCCTCTAATCTTAGGGAGGTTCAATTTTAGCTTTTACATAAGACTTTCTTTACTCTTCATTAATTTGGCGGTGTTCAAGATAATTGTCTGAAATGTCAAGAATTTAACTCATATTTCACAATATTTTTAGTTAAAAAATCTGAATATTGTGTGCAGACTTGGTTGTTTAAGATCACTAGTGATAGGGTTGATTTGCTGCCTTTGAAATATATTGGTGAGATATAGTGATGTCGCGAACATCAAATTTTGGGTTCGCGAACAGTGGACGCGAACTTCATCAAATGTTCGCGAACAGGCGATCATCGGCGAACCGCTATAGACTTCAATGGGCAGTCGAATTTCAAAACCCACAGGGACTCTTTCTGGCCACAACAGTGATGGGAAAGTTGTTTCAAGGGGACTAACACCTGGACTGTGGCATGCAGGAGGGTGATCCATGGCAAAACTCCCACGGAAAATTACATAGTTGATGCAGAGTCTGGTTTTAAGCCATAAAGGGCATAAATCACCTAACATTCCTAAATTGTTTGGAATAACGTGCTTTAAAACATCAGGTATGATGTTGTATCGATCAGGTAGTGTAAGGGTTACACCCGCTTCACAGTAACAGACCAATCTCCCCGTTTAAAGCACCGCAAAAAAACGCAAACAGTCCCTTTGCACAACCGCAAACTCCCCATTTGCACAAGGTTGGATACCAAGCTAGCCATGTCCCGTTCCTTGTCCTCACTGATGTCATTGAAGGTCTCTTCCTCCACCCAGCCACCAAGGGTCCCCGAAAGGTGACAACAAGCCCCCTGGGATGCCTGTTGTGTTTGGGCTTCCACCTCCTCAAAGCCACCTTCCTCCTCTAATTCCTCTTTTTCAGACTCCTCTCTCTGCGTTGCCTCTGTCTGCATTATTATAAGGTGTGTACTGTTAAGTAGTACTATTCCTATCGGTTTAATCCCTGTTACGTCCACTATCAGGGGACGTGTATATGGCATGGATTTTTGGAAGCGGGAGATGGAGAAAGATGCTTGGTCGGTCCTCCCACTTCAAATTTGGGGCACTGCGCGTGCAATCTAAGGTGCCTCCAGATATGAGTGTTGGCAGAGTAGATGCAATAGACTTCACACACACGCCTGTAGGCAGGCAATTGCTATTCAATCTATTACAGTCAAAAAAGTGTTGTTTTATGTCACTGAGCACAATATAAGCTGTGAGCCTGACACAGGCAGGCAACTGAAATTAGATTACAGGAAAAAAATGGTTGTTTTCAATGTATGTTACACCACCAGGTATGAGTAGTGAAAATAAGCACAATATAAGCTGTTAGGTGTTAGCCTGTCACACACGCTGGCAGGCAGGCATATATTACACAAAAAAAAATTATAAAATAAAATAAATGATTTTCAAAGTTTCCTCAATGATAAAGTATAGGGGGCGAATTGAAAAGTGCATGAGCTCGCCGTTCGCGGCGGACGCGGACATGCGAAAATTGCCGCAAATAGTTATCCGGCGAACTGTTCGGGACATCACTAGTGAGATACTGAGATTATTTACCTACAAATAAAAAAAATAGTTTTTCAAATGTGTAAAGTAAAAACTTTGGTTAAAGCCTAATACATAGACCTGAGAGATCAATTTAGTTTAGAACTTTTTTATACTTTGGCAAATCATATTCTTAGAGTTGTATATATTTTAAGAAATGAAAAACTTTTTTTGAGAGCTATGCCACCTCAAGAATTTAGTGATTTTTCTGCTGTTTTTGTAAATATCGATTTAATTACAAATGTATAGTTGAAATTGATACGTTTTACATAGCCCAATGAGATGATTTATCACTGTTTTGAGTATATTACAGTTGGTGTGGATTATCTGCTTGTTTCTGTTGTTGATTGTAATGCTACTCTATTAACATACAAAATGGAAAAAAACAAAACTTTGGTAAAATACCTCAACATTAGCTATCCAAAAGTGGGAATTCCTCTTTGATATTTAATTGGAGAAGAATATGATTCATATGAATGCTTCCATTGCAGTTTCCTGGTTATCACAACTACAGTATATTAATGTAGAATGAAGTCACCAAGAAGCAGTAATTAAAGCAGAATTATAAAGATTAAGGAATGACGTTTCCAGAAAAGATAAAATCTACTGTATCCTTCAATGGATGAGATAAATAGTACATTTCTATTTTTGTAGAGCTACCTTTGCAATGTGTTAATATTGTTTTGCCTTATACTTAACCCCTGTAAAGTGCTATGAAAAGCAAAACAAGCTTCATGTCAAAGGGTATTTTAATGTGTTACATTTTACAGAGATGTTCTGTTTCTTTTCATGTAATGGAGTATTTGAAGGCTTTAGCATTACTTAAGCATTGTTTGGAGTGCTAGGGTAATTTATGAGTTAGGTAAGAAAATAGTTAATCATTTTATTATTATGTATTTACAGTTGTGCTCAAAAGTTTTCATACCCTGGCAGAAATTGTGAAATGTTGGCATTTATTTTGAAAATATGACTGATCATGCAAAAAAATCACCCAAATGGCCCTGATCAAAAGTTTACATACCCTTGAATGTTTGGCCTTGCTACAGACACACAAGATGACACACACATATTAAAATGGCAATTAAAGATTAATTTCCCACACCTGTGGCTTTTTAAATTGCAATTAGTGTCTGTGTATAAAGAATCAATGAGTTTATTAACTCTCACATGGATGCACTGCACAGGCTTCATACTGAGCCATGGAGAGCAGAAAAAAACTGTCAAAAGACCTGAGTAACAATGTAATGAAACTTCATAAAGATGGAAAAGGATATAAAAAGATATCCAAAGACTTGAAAATGCCAGTCAGTAATGTTCAATCACTTATTAAGAAGTGGAAAAGTCAGGGATCTCTAGATACCAACTGCCAGGAGAATTGTTCGGGATACAAAGAAAAACCCACAGGTAACCTCAGGAGAAATACAGGCTGCTCTGGAAAAAGATGGTGTGGTTGTGTCAAGGAGCACAATACGACGATACTTGAACAAAAATGAGCTGCATGGTTGAGATGCCAGAAAGAAGACTTTACTGAGCCAATGCCACAAAAAAGACCAGTTACAATATGCCAGACAACACCTTGACATGCCTCACAGCTTCTGGCACACTGTAATTTGGAGTGACGAGACCAAAATAGAGATTTATGGTCACAACCATAAGAGCTATGTTTGGAGATGGGTCAACAAGGCCTATAGTGAAAAGAATACCATACCCACTGTGAAGTATGGTGGTGGATCACTGATGTTTTTATTTTTTTCATGGGGGAGAGGGGTGAGCACAACTGTATATTTTTATTTGCCTTACCACAAATGGGAATAGGTAAGGGAATGGCCTCAGGGAGCCAGCCTCACTTTTTTCTGTTTTTTAATTTTGGTTACCAGACGGTTCACTAGGACTTCAAAACACTCCTAAATCGCTATCTTAGGACTCCTTGATGCAACTAGTTGGTGGAGAGGCAGTGCTGCAAACATCCATGCCCCAACTGAAAGATCCATCCACTGCATGTCATCAATACCATGTTAGTGCAAAATTGGTTGAGAGCTAGAGGAATTTAAATGTAGAGATGAACTTGGGGACCATTTGAACACTTACATCATGTTCTTTTTTGACCAATTGCCATATTTGAAGGTAGAATGTGACTTAAACACATCTACCATACTTCTGTACGTCTGTATGTATAACCTTGGCATGTCGTACAAATTATTGTTTAAAATTACAGTTTTAATATAAACAAGATTGCATTTTGTATGTGTTTTCTATACATGCCTCCATGAATGATGTTTGTAATGGAAACCACAAGAGGGATGTTTTTCAGCAACTGTTTGTACCATTGGGTATTTGTGTAATTGAATATGCTGTATATTATTAAATAATATTGTTTTTGCCTTTAGAATGAAAGTTGTTTCTTTTGCACTGTTGGGTAATGATGTAGTGGAGATGTTTCTAAAGTGTGGTCTGTCGATCATAAACTATTAATTTAGTTGACCTGTGGATAAAATGGAGCTACTAAAAAATTCTGAAACAAAGATAATAATGACACATTTTCAGATTAAGGTGAAACAAAACATTCTAATTAGGGCATTTAAAATAAAAAATTAATGTACTTATTCGGCTTAATACAGCTGCGAACAAAAATGAAATTGTCAACATACAGTGGATATAAAAAGTCTACACACCCCTGGTAAAATGTCAGGTTTCTGTGCTGTAAAACAATGAGAAAAAGATAAATCATTTCAGAACTTTTTCCACCTTTAATGTGACCTATAAACTGTACAACTCAATTGAAAAACAAACTGAAATCTTTTAGGTAGAGGGAAGAAAAAATATAAAAATAAAATAATATGGTTGAATAAGTATGCACACCCTTAAACTAATACTTTGTTGAAGCACCTTTTGATTTTATTACAGCACTTAGTCTTTTTGGGTATGGGTCTATCAGCATGGCACATTTTGACTTGGCAAGATTTGCCCCAAAACACTCCAAATCTGTCCGATTGCGAGGGCATCTCCTGTGCACAGCCCTCTTCAGATCACCCCACAGATTTCCAATCGGATTCAGGTCTGGGCTCTGGCTGGGCCATTCCCAAACTTTAATCTTCTTCTGGTGAAGCCAAATACTTTGTTGATTTGGATGTATGCTTTGGGTCGTTGTCATGCTGAAAGATGAAGTTCCTCTTCATGTTCAGCTTTCTAGCAGAAGCCTGAAGGTTTTGTGCCAATATTGACTGGTATTTGGAACTGTTCATAATTCCCTCGATCTTAACTAAGGCCCCAGTTCCAGCTGAAGAAAAAAAGGCCCAAAGCATGATGCTGCCACCACCATGCTTCACTGTGGGTATGGTGTTCTTTTGCTGATGTGCAGTGTTGTTTTTGCGCCAAACATATCTTTTGGAATTATGGCCAAAAAGTTCAACCTTGGTTTCATCAGACTATAACACCTTTTCCCACATGCTTTTGGGAGACTTCTGATTTGTTTTGCAAAATGTAGGCTGGCTTGGATGTTTTTCTTCGTAAGAAAAGGCTTTCGTCTTGCCACTCAACCCCATAGCCCAGACATATGAAGAATACGGGAGATTAATGTCACATGTACCACACAGCCAGTACTTGCCAGATATTCCTGCAGCTCCTTTAATGTTGCTGTAGGCCTCTTGGTAGCCTCCCAGACCAGTTTTCTTCTCGTCTTTTCATCAATTTTGGAGGGAGCTCCAGTTCTTGGTAATGTCACTGTTGTGCCATATTTTCTCCACTTGATGATGACTGTCTTCACTGTGTTCCATGGTATATCTAATGCCTTGGAAAGTCTTTTGTACCCTTCTCCTGACTGATACCTTTTAACAATGAGATCCCTCTGATGCTTTGGAAGCTCTCTGTGGACCATGGCTTTTGCTGTGGGATGCGACTAAGAAAATTCCAGGAAAGACCAACTAGAGCAGCTGAACTTTATTTGGGGTTAATAAGAGGCACTTTAAATGATGGCAGGTGTATGCTGACTCCTATTTAACACGATTTGGAATGTGATTGCTTAATTCTGAACACAGCTACATCCCCAGTTATAAGAGGGTGTGCAGACTTATGCAACCACATTATTTTTCTTTTCTTTTTTTCTTCCCTCCACCTGAAAGATTTCAGTTTGTTTTTCAATTGAATTGTACAATTTATAGGTCACATTAAAGGTGAAGTTCTGAAATAATTTATCTTTGTCTCATTTTTTTTACAGCACAGAAACCTGACATTTTAACAGGGGTGTGTAGACTTTTTATATCCACTGTATATAAATCACATACAGTAAATAAGAGATAATACTAATAATATATAATTTAATTTTTGAAAATATTTTTCTTTACTTGAATATGTTTGAACCATATGTTTGAAATTTTCAGTAATTCAAAACTGATCGGGTAATGAATTAGTAACTGTTGCAACTTTATAAAGATTAGATGTGTTTATAGAGACAATAAAACATAAGTTCATTGATCATAGCTGCACAAGTCTTTTAAGATATTCGTCCTACAAGTCCATGGGCCCAATTAAATTGTAATTCTGTGGGCTTAAAATGTTCAGGAGTTACAGAGCGATTAAATTGAATAAGGCCGCAACCAAAGGGCTGAAGCCTCAAGCCCCTAAACCCTTCCTGCGCTCGCAAGCTGTAGCGTAGCTAGGGGGGTGCGCTGAGGGCAGACAGACACTGGTCCCTCCACCTCCTTCCCGGCAACTGCTCTTTCCACTGAGTGCCGTGGAGAGGAGGAGCCACCAGAGGGAGGAGACACAAAGGGGAGGAGCCACTGATGGGAGGACCAGCCAGACACAAGAATGCAGGTAAGGAGATTGAAAGGGGAGACAAGGGGGGAATGAGAGAGAAGAGAGGGGGAGAGGAGAGCCAAAGGGAGAGAGAGTGGGGAACATTGAGAGAGAGAGAGGGGTGGGAGAGATGGAGAGAGAGGGGGAAAGAGACAGAACGTAGAAGGATAGAGAGATGAGAGATAGGTGGAGGAAGAGAGAGAAATAGGGAGATAGAGGGAGAAGGAGGGAGAGAGAGAATGAGTGAGAGAAGAAGAGAGGGAGATAGGGAGAGAGTAGAGAAAGAGAGGAGAGAAAGAGAGGGGGAGATAGAGAAGGAGAGGAGAGAGAGAAAGAAGGGGAGATTGAGCAAAGGAGAGTAAAAGGAGGAACGGTGACAGATCGCAAAGGGAGGAAGAGAGTGGAGTGAGAGAGAGAGAGAGAGAGGAGGTATGAAAGGTGAGGAGAGATAGGGGAGGAGGATGAGAGATAAAGAGAATAAAGATTGAGAAGGGTTCACTTTATGTATATATATATATATATATATATATATATATATATACATACACTCTACATTATACGCTGTGGCGGAAAACACAGGGAAACCCCCGGGCGGCAAAAGCTCTGGAGGAGGTGGTGGAGGAGGCGATGGAGGTGGTGGAGGAGGTGAGAAGTGGGTGATCATGTGCCCATATGGATAGGCACACCTACATCAGGGTCAGAGAGGGAGCGGCCTGATCCCAGGGGGGTGTCATGCCTGTAGCATGCCAAGGTACAAGCTGTGCAATACCTTACAGACAAATGCCCTCAGCCATATAGGCTAGGCGTATTGTGCCAGGGGAAAGGGGCCCACTGAGATATGGGTAAACATTGGGGACATTGTGATTTTTGTGTTATACCTTGCTGTTAGAAGCATAGGATAGTGGAAATTGCCTAGGTACCACTAGGTCCATACTATGGTACCCATGTGTATAGCTGGGGTGTGCATAAGAACGTGATAGGAGTAATGGGATATATGCCTATATTGTGCTTTGGGCGCACTAGCAATTACAAGGGAAATATTGTATATGCTCAATATTTCCTAGTACTGGACTAGTTCCTTATTAACCAGATTAGGGAGATAACTGACCCCTAAGGGTCACATAACACACAGCCAGATGGCTATCATTCAGTCCAGGGCTGATGTGGATCAATACGATGGGTTGTTGTTTAATGCAATTACTGTAATTGATGTATTGTTACAGTAGAATGGGTGATTCTCTTAGACTTTCAGGCTCCTAGCCAGGGAGGTAATCAAGAGGCATGATATCATATAGTAAGAGGGTGGGATGGAAGCCTGTCAATCAAACCCACATGGGCATGAGTGGTAACATGAGCTAGAATGTGAGTAGAGTAACAATGGATGCAAATTTGAATTGATTGGCCTTTTGTTGCTAAGAGTGCAGTATAAATATGTCTGTTGTTTCAGTAATAAAGACCTGTTAACTGGTTTGCATAATTAATGTGTGGATTTTGTTATTGATCCTGGAATCCTGATTGCTGGAGTAAGTTTTATTCAGAACTTAGAAAGATCTGTATGCTATACAAGACCATAGACACCTCTCAGTCTAACCCAAGGGCTGTAAGTTCTTCCTGCTGTACAGAGGTAAAAGGAACTGGGCACACCTGTGTGGAGAGGTTTGGGCAATAGGCTCTTATCATACCTCATTCAACATACAGGTTGTCACAGGGGGTGGTAGCAGGAATGAGGGACAGGCCCCATGGACAATTGAGGGAGGACAGGATCCCCACCCACAGTCGGGAAGGCAAGAGGCTGAGGGTAGGCACAGGGCCTTAAATTACTCCCCCCAGGAGATGGTGATACTCCTGCAAGCCATCCATGAGTGGCGTGCTATCCTTTCAGTGGGTAGGGAAGTTAGGCCCGGGACTAGAGGCCAGGCATGGAAGGAGGTAACAGCTGCAGTAGCAGCAGTGAGCACAATGGAAAGGGGTGTGAGGTCTGTGAAGTACAAGGTTGATGACAACAAGGTCCCTGGTGAGAAGGAAGATGGCCAAGGAGATGGCCACAGCTCCATCAGCAAGTGGTGGCCCCAAAGTGATGGTCACCTACAATGAGTGGGAGAGGGACCTCAAGGACTTACCGAGCTAGGTGCCCGCCGCTGGAGCTTCAGGCCTGGGGGCCCAGCAGGATCCAGCCTCCGCGTCAGGTGAATATCACATATACCAACATGCCACCACATGTTCATAACACACACTACATATGTACAGTATGATCAACAAGGACACTGACATGTCAGCTCCATGGAATTAACAAGGTATAGATAGATCAGTCGTGCATCATTAAATCCATGAGACTAGCAAAGCACTGACTTCAGTGGGCACAACAACATTAATCAACCAGTCGCCAGTCCATGTATGGGTGTGCCCAAGGCAGCGTATTCAGTCAGAGACTGCAGCCATAATCAAGAGAACGTTAGGAGCCAAGCACAATCAAAATCAAGAACCCAACAAATATCACATCTAGCAAATCTATTTGAATCTGCTCTAAGTCAGTGCACAGTTTGTCTGCATTAATCAGTGTACAGGTGAGAGTGGGTGTGGCTTGGTCTGTGTAGTTATATCTGGGTGCATTTGTGTGAGGTCTGGTTTGAATCCGCTTTGTAAGTCCGTGCACAGTTTTTTGTCTGTTGCATTAATCAAAGTACAGGTGATAGTGGGTGTGGCTTGGCCTGTGTAGTTATATCTGGGTGAATTTGTGTGAGTTCTGTTTGAATCTGCTCTAAGTCAGTGCAGAGTTTTCTGTCTGTTGCATTAATCAGAGTACAGGTGAGTGTGGGTGTGGCTTGGGCTGTGTAAGTTATATCTGTGTGTATTTTGTTGTTTTCTGTTGAATGGGTTCTGTGGGGCAGGACCGTGTTTTCTATCCTGTGCTCTTTTATCATTGTACAGGCAAGTAGGCGGGGTCTATTTTAACAAGGGAAGGGAGAGCTTGGGAGCTTGCAATCTTTTCTACTATAAGTGTAGTTGGTGTGTAGGAGATTAAATAAAAGGAGGAAATCCAAATAAGGGGTATTATAAGAAAAAACAGAAAACAAACGTACATATTGTTTCTGTTTTGTTTGGTTTAAGGTGTGGAAAATAATTTTTTATACAAATACATTGATTTGTTTTCTCACTGTATTTTTGTAACTGATAATCATGAGTCAGTCCAGTGGAAACCTCACTCAGTGTACATCCTGCCAAATGTATGCACTACTGGAACAGATGATCCAGGGTCCATACCTCTGTGACAGGTGTGAGCATGTTGCCTCTTTGGAAGCTCAAATTGAAGATCTGGAGAGGAGAATTGCAGCACTTAGTGATATTGCTCCACTGGAAAGGGAGTTGGTGCTCACGGAGCACAGTTTAGCTGGGCCTAGTATGGAGGGAGGAGCTGGGGCTAGTGAGGATGGCCAGGGAGGTAGCTGGGTTACAGTTAGAAGGGGAATCAGGGGGTACAGGAGGAGGCAGGCCAGTTCTGAGTTGGCAAACACCAACAGATTTGCGAGATTGAGTGAAACTGTTGGGGATGTCCATTCAGGAATGGCAATGCCAGATAGAGCTGTTCCCTCTAACAGCCGGGAGAACAGTTCTACTGGAGGAGAGGGAGGGCAGAATAGGCAGAGCAACAGACATGTTTTGGTGGTAGGGGACTCTATTATTAGGAAGGTAGACAGGGTAATTTGTCACCCAGATCCCAGCAATCGAACAGTTTGCTGTCTCCCGGGTGCTCGGGTTCGGCATGTTGTGGATCGGGTGGATAAATTATTGGGAGGGGGCTGGTAATGAACCGGCGGTCTTGGTACACATTGGTACCAATGACAAAGTTAGTGGAAGATGGAGCGTCCTAAAGAATGATTTTAGAGAATTAGGGAATAAGCTTAAAGCAAGGACCTCCAAGGTAGTATTTTCTGAGATACTACCAGTGCCACGTGCTAGCCCAGGGAGGCAGAAGGAGCTTAGGGAGGTTAATGCGTGGCTAAAAAAGTGGTGCAGTGCAGAGGGTTTTGGGTTTTTAGAGCACTGGGCTGACTTCTCACTTGGGTACAATCTCTATAGCAGGGATGGATTGCACCTTAATGATGAGGGCGCTTTTGTGCTAGGGGATAGGATGGTAGAACGGCTGGGGGAGTTTTTAAACTTGTAGGTGGGGGGGAGGGACTATATAGAAGTATTGGGGTAAATAGGGTAGAGAGGGAAAGGGATGAATTATTTACCCATGGGGGAGGAGAAGGGGGGAGGGTTACAATAGAAAGTAGGGAGGTAGTAATAGGGGCCTCAAATACAGTGGCAGGCACTTCACAACAGCAGAGCCATAGCAACATAAAGTGTATGATTGCAAACGCAAGAAGTTTGCCTGGGAAAATGGATGAGCTAGAAATATTAGCAGTACAAGAAAAATGGGGCTTAATAGGCATTACGGAAACATGGTGGGATGAATCTCATGACTGGACTGTTAATCTGGATGGTTATAACCTATTTAGGAAAGATAGGGGAAATGGTAAAAGAGGAGGAGGGATCTGTCTTTATGTTAAGCCTGAATTTAAGCCTATAGTTAGAGAAGATATTTATGCTGGCACTAACGGCATCATTGAATCCTTGTGGGTTGAGCTAAATAGTGGAGGAGCTAATTCTAAACGCATATTGGTGGGAGTATGCTATAAACCCCCAAATATAGCTGAAAGTGAGGAAATACAATTATTGTTACAGATTGGAAATGCAGCTAAGCATGGGCAAGTTCTAATAATGGGAGACTTTAATTACCCTGATATAAACTGGATAAACGAGACCAGCAGCTCAGCTAAGGGGAGCAGGTTCTTGAGTACACTCAGGGATCATTATCTAGCCCAGGTAATACAAGAACCTACTAGAAATGGGACCATCTTGGATTTAGTCATCACAAGTAATATTGATATAATATCAAATGTAAAAATAGGGGAACCCTTGGGGAACAGTGATCACAACACAGTCTCATTTGAGATTGAATACAAAAAACAGAGTTGTAAGGGGCCAACAAAAACTCTAAATTTTAAAAGGGCTAACTTTAATGGGCTACGGGCAGCAATACAACATATAGACTGGGACAAAGAACTTACAGGGAAGAATACTGAAAATAAATGGACAACATTCAAATCCTTACTAAATAAACATACTCATCAGCATGTACCATGTGGAAATAAAATGAATAGGAGTAAATCACATCCCATGTGGCTTAACAATGACTTAAAGATCATGATGAGGAAAAAGAAATATGCATTTAAATTATACAAGAAGGAGGGAACAGAGGCAGCTTTATGTGACTATAAGGAAATCAACAAGGCTTGCAAAAGGGCTATTAGACTGGCTAAAATAGAAAATGAGAAGTCAGTTGCAATGGAAAGTAAGACTAACCCTAAAATATTTTATAAATATATTAATGGGAAGAAGGCCAGAAAGGAATCGATAGGACCATTACAATGTGACACAGGCCATCTGATAATTAGTGACCAGGAAAAGGCAGATGAGCTAAATAGGTTCTTTTCGTCGGTTTACACAAGGGAGGTACCAGTGGTTGGGACACTGCAACATAATGGGGCTACACTACCTTTACTAAATAATTGGTTAACGCAGGAAGAAATACAAAAGAGGTTGGAGAAAATAAATGTTAATAAAGCCCCAGGTCCTGATGGAATACATCCAAGGGTACTGAGGGAGCTGGGTTCTGTAATAGCCAAACCATTATATCTAATCTTTAAAGACTCACTCACTACAGGGTCTCTACCAGATGACTGGAGAAAAGCAGAGGTGATACCTATATTTAAGAAGGGATCTAGAGCAAATCCGGGGAATTATAGACCAGTGAGCCTCACTTCTGTAGTTGGGAAGCTTTTAGAAGGGTTAATAAGGGACAGCATACAAGAATATGTCTATTTGAACAGGATCATAGGTAGCAGTCAACATGGATTTATGAAGGAAAGGTCGTGTCAGACCAATCTAATTAGTTTTTATGAGGAGGTTAGTAGGAACTTGGATCAGGACAACTCAGTGGATGTAGTCTTTTTAGATTTTTCAAAGGCATTTGATACAGTGCCACATGGAAGACTAGTGAGCAAATTAAGGGATACAGGAATTGCAGTAAATATCTGCTCATGGATCGAGAGCTGGCTAAAAGACAGGAAGCAAAGGGTTGTTGTAAATGGAACATACTCCGATTGGTCTAATGTGATAAGTGGGGTTCCTCAGGGCTCAGTATTGGGTCCTCTCTTTTTTAACATATTTATTAATGACATTGAAGTAGGACTCGAATGTAGTGTCTCCATTTTTGCTGATGACACTAAGTTGTGCAAGGTAATAAAATCAGATAATGATGTACTTTCCCTACAAAAGGATTTGCATAAATTAGAGAAATGGGCGGCTAAATGGCAGATGAGATTTAATACAAATAAATGTAAGGTTATGCATTTGGGAAGGAACAATAGCCAAGCGATCTATAATCTTAATGGAGCAAATCTAGGGGTATCAGATATTGAAAGGGATTTGGGAGTGCTTGTGGACAACCACCTAGGTAACAGCGCTCAAAGCCAAGCAGCGGCTGCAAAGGCAAATAAAATATTAGCATGTATTAGGAAGGGTATAGAAGCCAGGGAAGCAAATATAATTCTGCCACTATACAAATCTCTAGTACGCCCTCATTTGGAATATGGAGTACAATTTTGGGCACCACCTCATAAAAAAGACATTTTAGAGCTGGAAAAAGTACAGAGAAGGGCTACAAACTAATAAGGGGAATGGAGGGGCTAAGTTATGAAGAAAGACTAACAAAATTAAACTTATTTTCGCTAGAAAAAAGGCGTCTAAGAGGAGATATGATTACGTTATATAAATACATCCAGGGTCAATATAAGGCTTTGTCAAGTGAACTTTTTGTAGCAAGAGATTTTCAACTGACAAGAGGACATCCGTTGAGGTTAGAGGAAAAAAGATTTCACCTTAAACAAAGAAAAGGGTTCTTCACAGTTAGGGTGGTTAAACTGTGGAATTCTCTACCAAAGGAGGTGGTGACAGCGAATTCGATAGACAACTTCAAAAAGGGGTTAGATATATTTCTGAATAAAGAGGGCATTCAAGGCTATCCTAAATAACTAGCAAGGAATATTGATCCAGGAAGAAACTTGATCGCCAGTTTCTGGGGTCAGGAAGGAATTTTGCTTTTTTTCCCCCTAATGAGACAATTGGCAAAGTTTCAATGGTTTTTTTTTTATGTTTGCCTTCCTCTGGATCAATTAACAATAATAATAAATAGTCCAAATTAAAAAGATCAATAGAGATCTAAAAAGGTTGAACTTGATGGACTAACTCTATTCATCCTCCAATACTATACTATTAATAATTATTTAATCAATAATTTAATTAATAACTAATCCGCATATTGCAAATCAGAGGAGATCTTAACAGGTTGAACTTGATGGACTGAAAGTCTTTTTTCAACCTTAATTACTATGTAACTATGTAACTATAGCTACTCAGTGTTACACTCAAAGGGACAGTTACCTAACTATAGGTGATATTCATTCTGTTAAGAGCACCAGATTCTATGTTAAAGTGATCTATTGCTTTCTTGTAATTAAAAAAAGACCAGTTAAGCATATGCAGTCTAAGGTTTGTCTACAGACACAGTGCTGATTAACAGCCTCTGCCTCAACAAAGGTTTCACATATTATGGTTTAACTGCTTACATGAATGTAATCAGCCAGAAGTTAACCACTCAATTACCATAGAATCTTCTGTTCTTTTACACAATGAAGAGCACTGATAATGAGGTCAATGGCCCTGTAAGTGATTCTTCCAGGTTAAAGCCTAGATGTCAGATAGTTAGGAAGGAACAGAAACCAATGTTTTCTTCAGCATCATTAACACATATACCTTTCTTTTCTTGTTTCTCTTTTTTAGCTTTTCGGAGGCCTGGGTCCACTGGTGAGCCAGAGACGGGGGCGTTGGATTCATCGGTGCAAGCCCCCACTCAGCAGGATCTGAAACAGGGGAGGTGGGCCCGGCACTAGCCCTGTGCCCTGGTGAAGAGGAGGAGGACTTTACCTGGGTAGTGAGGCCACTTGCTGGATCAAATGCCACACCAGTGGCCTCTGACTCCACTGTCCCCCTTCTCCAGCAGCTGCAGCCATAAACAGGGCATTGGAGGAACGAGAGAGGCATGTCCCTACCTTCTCCTCCCCACTTCTCCTCCCTTCCACCAGCCAGGCCACAGCCCCTCCCCACCGGGACACCACCACCACCTCCCCACTCACCAATAGGCTCAGCAACCAGACCTCCATCCCCACTACCACCAAACCAGGCTGCTCAGGAGGAGATGCTGGCCATGTCAAGACAGATCTTGCAGTATCTCTTTGCGCACCCACATTCCGGCCTCTCCTCCGCTCATGACTCCACCACTGCCACCAGCACCACCACTGCTTGTGCCGCTGCCTCATATGAGAATGCCTTCCCCTGCCTCCCAACCCCCAGCACCTGTGAGACGGCAGCCGCACACGGGGGATTGGGGTCCTGATGCTAGGCGGAGGAGGATGTAGGTGTTGTGCATATTTTTGTGCCTTCTCAACAGCACTCCTCAGTGACAATCTATTGGTCCAAATGTTAACCTCATCTAGCCTGGCTACAGAGTCTTGGATCTTGGTCTGTATGATCGTGATATTTTGTACGCAGATGGCTACCTCCCATCACATGGTCCATGATCCCCTTCTCTGTGGACACGTAGGGTTCTGTTTAACATTTCACCAATTGATGGTCACTGAGGAATGCTGTTGAGGGGAGATGCCTCAGTCCCTATCTTTTTTAAGGCCTTATCTTGCAGGTTGTTATTTTCTTTTTTTTTTTTTTTTTGCACAATTCAGGTCCATGAAGGCCTCTTCTGCACCTGCAAGCATTGTGCAGGAAATGTATTAAGTGTAAGAGTCTCCCAGTGCCTCTCAGGCAGACATTCCTTCAATGACAGCCCCCCCCCCCCCCTAACATATAGCTCCCACAATATAAAAGCTATCATACATCCAGATATGCAAGACAAGATTGTTGTTAGCTTAAATGTAGACTAATACAGTTATGGTGTTGGACTTGCAAAGTCTCACAATGGCATGTTAATGACAGCCAGCATTAATATATGTAATACTGAAGCATGTGATCCTGACCTCAATATCAGTTTGAGAACAGATCTTTGGGTCTGATGTCAGTAACATTGAATCTGGCTGCTGACCTTTGTGTCCTCTCCCTAATAATGGTTATTTTCCTCTATTACTGATATCATGAGTATCATTTAACATGTGCTAACACCTGTATAGCAGATGGATGTGATATCAATGTTGATTAACAATATCATATGGAGAAGGTGATTGTACATCTTGATCACTGACGCTGGTCACAGCTATGTATTTATGTGATATGTTATATATTGTGAGATGACACATCATTATTAATGGTTATGGCCAATGAGATATCCTGAGAACTAGCAAATAGTAATGCAGATGGGAATCAGGTAATTGGTATATTGTTACAGTTACAGTATTTAGCACTCTACTGTACTTGCAGGTTTTTATTTATTTTTTATCCTCCTCCTACTTCTATTCAGATTATTGTTTTGGGAACACACTGTATGTGTTAAACTGGATAGGATTACACAGTCCAGAGGTTTTTACATCTGTTTCTTTGAGCAGATATATACAAGTTGTAAGTGCTATGCACATTAATGGTTTCTTCAATTAAATGGAGTGATTTCTGGTGATCATTTCTTTCATCCGATAATGGTTGCAGTGCTGTAGTGACCACATGTGACCCTGGTAGGTGCTATGCATCATGCTAATTCTAGACTATGACATTACCCCCTTTAGGTATCACCTTTGTTCCCAAAAGCATCCTGCCCTTCCGGGATCCGCCCACACCACACCCATGATATAAATGCACAGTCTTGAACATTTCTGAGTGTGCTTTGTGTATGAAATAAAACTTTGTTATAGTGTTCTCACCATGTTGGTGTGTTTTCAATGGTTGGGGTTTTGGGACATCCATATACATCACATTTGTGTCACATTCCCATATCTGTAAACTGATGAGCCCTGAAATAAACTGGATAAATGAGACCAGCAGTTCAGCTAAGGGGATCAGGTTCTTGAGTACACTCAGAGATTATTATCTGGCCCAGGTTATACAACAACCTACTAGAAAATAAACTATCTTGGATTTAGTTATCATAAATAATATTGATATAGTATCAAATGTTGAAATAGATCAACCTTTGGGGAACAGTGATCACAACACAGTCTCATTTCAGATTGAATTAAAAAAAAACTGTAAGGGGCCAACAAAAACTCTTAATTTTAAAAGGGTAGATTTTAACCGTCTAAGGGCAGCAATACAAAGTATAGACCGGGACAGAGAACTGGCAGGTAAAAATACTGAACATAAATGGACAACATTTAAATACTTACTAAATATGAATACTTATCACCATATACCATGAGGGAATAAAAGTAAAAAGAGTAAATCACATCAAATGTGGCTTATCAATGATTTAAAGCTCAAGATACAGATTAAAAAACAGGCATTTAAGTTATACAAACAAGAGGGGACAGAGACTGCTCTACATGAGTACAAGGAAATCAACAAGGCTTGCAAAAGGGCTATTAGACTGGCTAAAATAGAAAATGAAAAAATAGTTGCAAAAGAAAGTAAGACTAACCCTAAATTATTTTTAAAATATGTTAATGGGAAGAAGGCCAGGAAGGAAGCTATAGGAACATAACAATGTGAAACTGTCCGTCT
Organism: Discoglossus pictus; assembly: GCA_027410445.1. Taxonomy (NCBI): domain Eukaryota; kingdom Metazoa; phylum Chordata; class Amphibia; order Anura; family Alytidae; genus Discoglossus; species Discoglossus pictus. The sequence continues at coordinate 25,323,405 of CM050175.1, forward strand.
GACAAATAGTGACCAGGAAAAGGCAGATGAGCTAAATAGGTTATTTTCTTCTGTACCAGTGGTTGGTCACTTCAAGATAATGGGTCTGCACTACCATCACTAAATAATTGGTAAATGCCGGAAGAAGTTCAAAAGAGGTTGGAAAAAATAAATGTTAATTAAGCCCCAGGTCCTAATGGAATACATCCAAGGGTATTGAGGGAACTGGGTTCGGTAATAGCCAATCCATTAAATTAATCCAAAAAAATAAAATAAATAAAAGTAAAGCTATGCATCTGGGAAGGAAAAATAGCCTTGCAATTTATAATCTTAATTGAGCCAATATAGGGGTATCAGATATTGAAAGGGATTTGGGAGTGCGTGTGGACAACCACCTAGGTAACAGTGCTCAATGCCAAGCAGCAGCTGCAAAGGCAAATACAATATTAGCATGTATTATGAAGGGTATAGAAGCAAGGGAAGCAAATATAATTTTGCCACTATAGATGCCTTTTTTTCTAGAGAAAATAAGCTTAATTTGGTCTTTATTCTTTCTTAAATTAAGCTTATTTTCTCTAGAAAAAAGGCATTTAAGAGGGGATATGATTACCCTATATAATTACATCCAGGGTCAGTATAAAGATTTGTCAAGTGAGGTTTTTGTGCCAAGAGGATTTGATAGATAACTTTGAAAGGGGATTGGATTTATTTCTAATTAAAAGGGCATTCAGGGTTATCCTGGATAATTAGAGAGAGAGAATCCGATTGCCAGTATCTGGGGTCGGGAATTAATTATTTTTTTTTCCCCTTTGAGACGACTGGCTCAGTTTTACTTGTTTTTTTTTTCTGTTTGCCTTTCTCTGGATCAATGCATTAACGACTAATTAATTAACAACTAATCCGCATATTGCAGATCAGATCTTAAAAAGGTTGAACTTGATGGACTGAAAGTCTTTTTTTAACCTCAATTACTATGGCCCTCATTCAATTGCAATTTGGCCTATTGAATAGGGCTCTCAATAAGCACATAACATATATTTTTTAAAGAAGTTTTTAGTTAGTAAACATCTATCCAAAAGCAAGCTTTTCACTAACTAAAAACTTCTTTAAAAAAAATATGCTATGTGCTTATTTAGAGCCTTATTCAATTGGCCAAATCACAATTGAATGAGGCCCTATGTAACTATGTAACCATTTTAGGGCTTCTGTGAGGGAGAGAGGGTTAAGATGGTAAGTTTCATGTTTTTGGGTTGCAATTTAATCAGGTAGTGTGCCTTCAATTGCTTTATGCATGTTGCAGCAAGGCTTTTCATATTGGCATATGCATGAACATTCCAACATATGATAAAATAAATCATATGTTGGATTGTTGTACCGTGAATTGTAATGCATTTCATTGCTTTCCCCATATTTTAAAGTCTAGTGGTGTTTTTATATTGTTTTTTACAGTGTTAAGAACTTGTCTGTAAACCATTTGCGGGTCCTATTTGCAGCCCGTAATATTTTTGGATACATTTGCTGTTTATGGGTTTGAACTGGTTTGGGGAATTGGAGCAATTTAATCGCAATTTGCAAATTTATCGATCGTAACATTTGCGGGCTTGAAAGATCAATGGCTTAGCTGGGTCGGGGGTTCTGATTTTGACAGCCCATAGGGATTTTTAGCCTGTAACCCGCAGATCATTTGCGGGTAGCTAAAAAAGAAAAATTTAATAGCCGTGACTTTTGCAGGCTCCTTTACAGGTTTCAGGAACTACAAATAGGAGAGTGTAATAGGACCCCATATACGCAGTTATGTAGTGGTGTTAAATAGTACTAAGGGAATAGAGAAAGTATTTTTGCAATATAAAGTGTAAATGTGTCAACATCCCCTTGTTTAGAAACTATGAAATATACATTGGTTCTGATAAGAAGTAGGGGTTCCTCTGCAATTTCACTGGTATTATGATTTAATGTGCCTAATTGCAATATCTATATATTACACTAGATGTCATATCAAATTTAAGTCATGATTAAGTCATTTGTGTTTATGATATAAGCAGCATGTGTTAGATTAGAAAAAGGTAAGAACAGGGAAACTTAGATATGCCTTTAAAGGTATATTTAAGTTTAACTGTTCTTACCTTTTTCTAATCTAACAAGCCTACTCCTTGCAGCGTCTACTCAAAAGTTGTGTCCTTATAAACTATCAAGCTTTCCATTTGAGATAATGAGAGCACTGACCATTGCATATGCCACCATCTCACTGTGCAGACACAAACTGCCTAAATATTCAAAGGCTCATCCCACCACAGGAATCTGTTCACTGCAAACTAAAATGGTAGTTACCACAGTAGAATAATAACATATATAAAAATAATAAGTTGGAGGTTGTATTATTTCTTTACATTCTAAGAACATGCTTCTTATTTTCAAGTGTACTTCTTGATGTAGCTCCAAGATATTCTGCAAAACCAATGCATCTATGGGATAAGAGGGCTTCATCTCTTTCTGTGCAATAAGAATGGTAGAGATCTATGTCCTCTGAGCAGCCTTCTTAGCAGTTTCATCAACCAGCCATTTTCCTTGGGTCACTGGATCTTTTCCATGGGTGTGTACCGCTCATTTAAAAATAACAAGTTAAGATGGGGATGGATTCTTGTAGCAGAGAAGCATGTTTCATAGGTGTGTTATCTACTCTCTTAAATCCTCTTTGTTTCCAGGTGCTAGCATGAGAATGTGCTATGGAACAAGCATATGCAGAGTATGTGTAAATGGTAGCTGAGTGATCCCTAGCATGCTTGCAGGCTGCAATAAGTGCATCGAGTTCAGCTTGCTGGGCAGAGTAGTTGCTTGGGAGTTTATCTGCTATCAGGACTTTGAAGTAGTCATCTTTTATGCTTACTACCCCTGCTCCTACAGTCGCTCCTGATTTGCTAAAGACAGAGAAGCAGATCCATCAGCAAATAGGGTATAGTCCTATTTTTCAATTGGGTTTGCTTGGAGATCCTCTCTCAATGTTGTCTCGACACAGTCATGGGGCTCTCATTTCTCAGGTAAAGCCAGCACAAGTGGATGTGAAAAGGTATATGGTGCAACTTGTAATGTCACTGAAAATCCCTGGGTGCATACAGTCTGGCTTGACATGGGTAACTTTTCCTAACCTTTTCCTTTCTGGTCTATACAGTAATATGTGGCTCAGAAATTCCCAGGGTCTTACATTCACCAGAAGCTGTATTTTATGTTAACTCTAGTGTCATTTGATGGTTGCTCCCCATGGGCTTCTCTGGGCCTCTCTATTTATTCCATTGCAGCTGGTTACCTTGGATTTCTTGGTCATGTTGTCCTGTTGGCACTCTGGCAAAGTGTCCTTGTTGACCACAAGTTCAACAGGTCACTATGCAAGGCCTTTGGGTTTGATTACCTTGTCCTCCACATCCTCAACCGCAGTTTCCTCCCCTGCCCCTCTGGTTAGTCTGGTATTGTTGGTTCCCTTGGTAGTTTCCTTGCTGCTGGCTGTTGAGAGAAAGGCTGGTTGATTATTCTCCAGTATTGTCAACTGTTTTTTGACCAGATGGGACTTGGCCTCACCTTTCTTCTTATCTTGCTCCTCTTCTTTGACTCTCACTAGATGTGTATGATGCACAATGTTAGCATGTACCTGATTTCAGGGCAGCTCCATCAGCCCTACAATCTGTTGCAGTTTATTAATCACTAGCGACTTGCCCGTCAAAGAATGACAGCAATAGAATTGTAAGGCAGGTAATGCTGTTTGGCACACAAAGTAAGTCTTTTGGTTGTGTCAGTAGCTTTGGTGCTCATTGTGAGCCTCGGGCTGAGCGCCTTTGGCGCTCATCGAGTGGCTCACAATGAGCGCCTTCGACGCTCAATGCAAGCTTCTTGGCTGGTGTATTTTTGGTTATCAAAGCTCATTTGGCGCTCATTGCAAGGTTGGAGCTGATGGGCTTTTGGTGCGCATTGCGAGCCTCTCCCCTGGTGTAGTTGTGCTTCTCTAAACAGTGTTGGCGCTCCTTGTGAGGCTCGGTGAGTGCCTTTAGCGTTTATTGTGATTCTGGCGTGTGTTTTTTTTTCTGTCTATGTATTTTGTAAAGTTAATTAATGAATGACTGAAATTATAAATTAATATACTTTACCTATTTGTAATTAATATATGCAGGAAGAGCTAACAATCTGTTTTGATGTTCCTTGCAGTGTTGTTGAGCTGAGGTGTAAGTGTCAGCAATGTGTGCAGTGTGTAGTGTAAATAGGCTGCGTGCGCGAGGGGAAACCGTTTGTTTAGCTGTGTAGTTGAGCCTTCCTAATAGTGTATTTAGTAGCTCGTACGGCTCTGTGTAAAAGTCGTATGTGCTAGGCGTTTTTGTGTAGGGCATTTTTTTCGGTCGCTTAGGGGATTTTTGAGTGTCTTTAAATTGTATTTAAATTAGCGTGTAACCTCATTCCCAGACTTCCTGGCTGCCCCCCCCCCCCCCTTGCTGTGTGTGTATTTTTTATTTTATTTTAGTTTGTATTTTGTGTGTTTTTCGTGTTTTTTGCTGTGCGTGGTGCGGTCGTTAAGTTTGTATTTTTTGTGGCTCGTATTTTTTTTTCTAAGTGGCGGTTTCTTTTTGTAATTGATACAGGCCGTAATCTTTTATAGGCGATTTTTTCAAAGTGCTACGGGTCTTGTATTTGAGTTTTGTGTTGATGTGTAGTTCCGCGGGTTGTAGGTATGATGCGAAAGTCGTGCTGGGTCGTAGGGATGGGTGCCTACAGCGCTTATCTCCACCAGCGCAGTAAGCGCCTTTGGCCTAAGACTTAGTTGTACGCTCATCTCTACCAGCACTTCGCGAACCCGCAGTTTTAACGTTGCATTAACAAACGGATTTTGGCAAGGTCAAGCTGCTGAGAACTATATATGTGAATAGAATTGCCCATCAAAAAATGACGGCAATGAAATTGTAAGGTAGCTAATGCTGTTTGGTGTATACTAATGAAATATATAATACATTAATAAATGAATATACTTTACCTATTTTGAAGCATTGTGTTCAAGAGCTGCAATCTGTTTTGATGTTGCTGCAGCATTAGTAGTGTGGAGCTGCTGTGTAAGCGTGCTGAATGTGTGCAGTGTAATAGTGTGCGTGCACAAGACCAAACCGTTAGTGTAGTTGTGTACTTCCGCATTGGCGTAAAATGGCGGGTAATGTGTGGTATGCGTCTTAGCGGAATATCCGCGGGTCGTTTGTGGTGTTTTGCAAGTTTCTTGTGGTGTTTTGCGTGTTTAGAGTGCTGTAGCCTCGTTTTCGTTTTGTTCGGCGGCCATTTTTTCTCTCGCTTAGCGATTTTTTTAGTGTCTAAACTCTTTTATTTTTAGTTAACTGAATGTGTAAGTTGTTTTTTTGAGGTCCTGGATGCTTCCTCTTGCTGTAGGTAAACTTTTTATGTATGTGGTGTGTGTATTTATTGTGTTTTTAATTTTGTGATGTTCGCGAGTTGCGGCTGATTTTTGCGAGGTCGTAATGTGTGGTAACGTGTCTCGTATGTTAAAGATTGCGAGGGTCGCGGTTGTTGTGTTGTGTTGTTTGCGTTTTAACGTAAATTTTGCGAGGGTCGCAAATGCCAGCAACTGAGGCCCTCGCCCGCAGCCCTCGCTACGCGAGGGCAGCTGCTCGCTGCGTATGAGAGCCCGCAAGCGTTAGCAACAACTTGTACGCTCACAACTATATATGTGATGGTAATCATAAACAGAGATGTAGTGGCTTATCCTATGCTTCCCCTGTCTCCTTTCCCATCTTTGCTGATTCCTATGAATAATCAATGGGATCCTTAATTTTGCCTATAAATACCTTGGTAAGAGAAATCATATCTCTTACATCGATAAAATGTACACGCATAGCTGTCCATAGATAATTTCTATGTGGTATTAGCCCCATCATTTTAAATACTGTATATATTTGAGCATAAGTGTCTCTTCTGCCTCCCTTATCACCCTCCTCAACTCCCCTCCTCATTCTCAACCTCCCTCATCAACCCCCCTCCTCTACCTCCCTCCTCATCCTCAACCTCCCTCCTCATCCTCAACCTCCCTCCTCGACCCCCCTCCTCATCCTCAACCCCCCTCCTCATCCTCAACCCCCTCCTCATCCTCAACCCCCTCCTCAACCTCCCTCCTCAACCTCAACCCCCCATCCTCAACCCCCTCCTCATCCTCAGCCCCCTCCTCAACCTCAATCCCCTCCTCATCCTCAACCCCCTCCTCAACCTCAACCCCCCTCCTCATCCTCAACCTCCCTCCTCAACCTCTTTCCTCAACCCCCCTCCCCATCATCAACCCCCTCCTTAACCTCCCTCCTCAACCTCAACAACCCCACCCTCCCCTCAACCCCCTCCTCAACCTCAACCCCCCTCCTCATCCTTAACCTCCCTCCTAATCCTCAACCTCCCTCCTCAACCTCCATCCTCAAACCCCCTCCTCATCCTCAAACCCCCACCTCATCCTCAACCCCCTCCTCAACCTCCATCCTCAACCCCCCTCCTCATCCTCAACCCCCTCCTCATCCTCAACCCCCCTCCTCATCCTCAACCTCCCTCCTCAACCTCCCTCAACAACCTCCCTCCTCAACCCCCCTCCCCATCCTCAACCCCCTCCTCAACCTCCCTTCTCAACCTCAACACCCCCATCCTCATCCTCAACCCCCCCATCCTCAACCCCCTCCTCAACCTCCCTCCTCAACCTCAATCCCCCATCCTCAACCCCCCCATCCTCAACTCCCTCCTCAACCTCAACCCCCCTCCTCAACCTCAACCCCCCTCCTCATCCTCAACCTCCCTCCTAATCCTCACCCTCCCTCCTCAACCTACCTCCTCAACCTCCCTCCTCAACCCCCCTCCTCATCCTCAAACCCCCTCCTCATCCTCAACCCCCTCCTCAACCTCCCTCCTCAACCTCAACCTTCCCCATCCTCATCCTCAACCCCCCATCCTCTACCCCCTCCTCAACCCCCCTCCTCATCCTCAATCTCCCTCCTCATCCTCAACCTCCCTCCTCAACCTCCCTCCTCAACCCCACTCCTCACCCCCCCATCCTCAACCCCCTCCTCAACCTCAACCCCCCTCCTCATGCTCACCCTCCCTCCTCAACCTCACCCTCCCTCCTCAACCTCCCTCCAAAACCTCCCTCCTCATCCTCAAACCCCCTCCTCATCCTCCCTCCTCAACCTCAACCCGCCCCATCCTCATCCTCAACCCCCCCATCCTCTACCCCCTCCTCAACCTCAACCCCCCTCCTCATCCTCAATCTCCCTCCTCATCCTCAACCTCCCTCCTCAACCCCCCATCCTCAACCCCCTCCTTAACCTCCCTCCTTAATCTCAACCCCCCCATCCTCATCCTCAACCCCCCCATCCTCAACCCCCTCCTAAACCTCATCCTATGGAGGCATATACATGTCCAGTTCCTTCAAGTCTTACACCATTTTCTCAAGGGGGCTTTACATTCAGGATATGCATGCAACATGCGCTAAAGGGTTCTCATTCATATCATCCTTTTTCTTCCTCCCAAATAAAATCAACCACTGGGTGGTCATCTTTCAAACTACCACACACTCACACACGATTACTGTTACTTGACTTATACTAAATAGAGTAAATTCTAAGACTTCTTCCTTAGATATTTTAGCATTTACATTCTCTATTTTCGTGCACCTATATGCCTGGCCCGTTTGCAATCAGCACATTTTGATCAAAGTCCTGTTGGACTCACAAACATGCTGGGGCCTCTTGACAAAGCACCAGTCAATGTATGCCTCTATTGGATTCTGTGGCAACCATGTGCTAGCTTAGATCTCCTTAGACACAATTGGCTTAGTTACCAATCAATGTAAGCAGAAAAAAAAGAAAAACGTCGCCCATTTTATCCAGTATGCCCTATTACATTACCCTTATTAATTATAAATAAACAATATAGTAGTGTTGAATCAAATATTTAGAATTTTATTAGCAAGTATAACACTATTAAAAAACGACGATTAAAATACAAACGGTTGCCCTTGCAGCCAATAACACCCTCACATATAAATTACATCAATATATAAAGTCTATGTGCAAAGTATTGCTGGTGGTAATCTCTAAACCACTTAGGAAATAAATTGCTTAAGTGTTAGTGCAATATTATATACTTATATAAAACCTAATAAGAGTGGCATAAGAGGAGCCCGCCACTTACTCCCTATATGTGCATAAAGGTGAAGGCTAATGTAACACTTTTGAAAAACTTACCCGACTATAAAAGGGAAAAACGATTAGGATGTGGCAGAATGGGGATTGCCACTTATCCCCCTTTCTGCATGTGAAATTAACCTATACTATATTATACAATAATAATGTGTATACCACTTATTATGCCTAAACACAAATATATATTGTAAGATTGTAAAAATAGCTAGTATATCAGAAAATATCTGTATCCACAAGATATAATACAGCCTTATTAAATTGTGATTCTGTAAATTTAAAAGGGCTCTATATAAGCACACAGCATATTTTATTTACAGAAGTTTTTAGTTAGTGAAGACCTTGCTTTTGGATAGACGTTCACTAACTAAAAACTTCTGTAAAAAAAATATGCTGTGTGCTTAAATAGAGCTCTTTTAAATTTACAGAATCGCAATTTAATAAGGCTGATAATGTATATAATATTAATCAAAAGTATTGATTTTGGATCAGTCTGATTACTTAGCTTTGAATATATCACATTGAGGGATGTTAAAACATAAAGTGAGTCAAAACCGTCATCACTTCAGTGAAGTTACTCCTCCGGTATGCACCATGTCTCCATCTCATATACACATAGTGCAGATCCAATCCCTCATGCAGTAGTTCCGGGTTGACGCGATGACATCACTTCCATGGCATCAAGGGCAACGTAGCCGACTCATGCGTTTAGCCGACTCATGCGTTTACCAATCAGCAAACAGTGACACTAAGACAAAAAATACTTTTTCAAAGATGGAGAACAGTAAATTACACTAGGGCCACACTTAATCACTATATCCATGCACCTATGCAATCTATCCCACTGGCAATCAACAAGCACCAGTCAAAGTCCTGTGGCACTCATGAATCATCAGGCCAACTTGAATAGAGTGCTTATACCATGTCTCATGAGAAATTACTTTACACTAACCAGTCACTGACATACACATAGACATATACTGTAAGTCATACAACACGCTTTTTATTTTTCCAGTGCACTTTTCCTATGAGAGATTCTAGCAATTTTATCTGTTTAGTCAATGTTATTCAAACTTTTACCAGGTTGCATTTCCCATTAGCCGTCACTCCAGCTTTGTCCCCAAAATTCTAGGTCTCATGCATGCAATAACAGCTTAACAATATCAAAAACTCCTTACCTGGGGTCAGCCAGTTAGAGGACTTGGATATACAATAGGTTTGAGGGCGCCACTCTCTCAAACGGGATCGATATAACATGGAAATTAAACATGAAAAAAAGTATTTTATATTGCAGATTTGCAAGCTTGAGAATGTTGTTCTATTAATTGTAATATACTAACATCACTTGCCCTTGTATTATAAGTACAGAAGTGTGTGTATATTTGCATTTACATAGTTACATAGTTACATAGTAATTTAGGTTGAAAAAAGACTTTCAGTCCATCAAGTTCAACCTGTTAAGATCTCCTCTGTTCTGCAATATGCGGATTAGTTATTACTTAATTTGTTGATTAAATAATTATTAATAGTATAGTATTGGAGGATGAATAAAGAGTTAGTCCATCAAGTTCATCCTTTTTAGATCTCTATTGATCTTTTTAATGTGGACTATTTATTATTAATTGTTATTTTATCCAGAGGAAGGCAAACAGAAAAAAAAAAACATTGAAACTTTGCCAATTGTCTCATAAGGGGAAAAAAAGCAAAATTCCTTCCTGACCCCAGAAACTGGGGATCAAATTTCTCCCTGGATCAATATTCCTACGCTAGTTATCTAGGATAGCCTTGAATGCCCTCTTTATTCAAAAATATTTCTAACCCCTTTTCGAAATTGTCAATCGAATTCTCTGTTACCACCTCCTTTGGTAGAGAATTCCACAGTTTAACCACGCTAACTGTGAAGAACCCTTTTCTTTGTTAAAGGTGAAATCTTTTTTCCTCTAACCTCAAAGGGTGTCCTCTTGTCAGTTGAAAATCTCTTGCTACAAAAAGTTCACTTGACAAAGCCTTATATTGACCCTGGATGTATTTAAAAAAAGGTAATCATATCCCCTCGTAGACGCCTTTTTTCTAGCAAAAATAAGTTTAATTTGGTTAGCCTTTCTTCATAACTTAGCCCCTCCATCCCCCTTATTAGTTTTGTAGCCCTTCTCTGTACTTTTTCCAGCTCTAAAATGTCTTTTTTTATGAAGTGGTGCCCAAAATTGTACTCCATATTCCAAATGAGGGCGTACTAGGGCAGAATTATATTTGCTTCCCTTGCTTCTATACCCTTCCTAATACATGCTAATACTTTACTTGCCTTTGCAGCTGCTGCTTGGCTTTGAGCGCTGTTACCTAGGTGGTTTTCCACTAGTACTCCCAAATCCCTTTCAATATCTGATACCCCTAGATTTGCGCCAATAAGATTATAGATTGCATGGCTATTTTTCCTTCCCAAATCCATAACCTTGCATTTATTTGTATTAAAATCTCATCTGCCATTTAGCCGCCCATTTCTTTAATTTATGCAAATCCCTTTGTAGGGAAAGTACATCATTATCTCATTTTATTACCTTGCACAACTTAGTGTCATCAGCAAAAATGGAGACACTAGTTTCGAGTCCTACTTCTATGTCATTAATAAATATGTTAAAAAGGAGAGGACCTAATACTGAACCTTGAGGAACCCCACTTATCACATTAGACCAATCGGAGTATGTTCCATTCACAACAAACCTTTGCTTCCTGTCTTTTAGCCAGCTCTCGATCCATGAGCAGATATTTACTGCAATTCCTGTATGCCTTAGTTTGGTCACTAGTCTTCCATGTGGCACTGTATCAATTGCCTTTGAAAAATCTAAAAAGACTACATCCACTGAGTTGCCCTGATCCAAGTTCCTACTAACCTCCTCATAAAAACTAATTAGATTGGTCTGACACGACCTATCCTTCATAAATCTGTGTTGACTGCTACCTATGATCTTGTTCAAATAGACATATTCTTGTATTCTGTCCCTTATTGACCCTTCTAAAAGCTTCCCAACTACAGATGTGAGGCTCACTGGTCTATAATTCCCTGGATTTGCTCTAGATCCCTTCTTAAATATAGGTATCACCTCTGCTTTTCTCTAGTCATCCGGTAGAGACCCTGTAGTGAGTGAGTCTTGAAAGATTAGATATAATGGTTTGGCTATTACAGAACCCAGTTCCCTCAGTACCCTTGGATGTATTCCATCAGGACCTGGGGCTTTATTAACATTTATTTTCTCCAATCTCTTTTGGATTTCTTCCTGCGTTAACCAATTATTTAGTGATGGTAGTGTAGCCTCATTATGTTGCGGTGTCCCAAACACTGGTACCTCCCTTGTGTATATCGACGAAAAGAACCTATTAGCTCATCTGCCTTTTCCTGGTCACTAATTATCAGTGTCACATTGTAATGTTCCTATAGCTTCCTTCCTAGCCTTCTTCCCAATAATATATTTAAAAAATATTTTAGAGTTACTTTCCATTGCAACTGATTTTCTATGTTAGCCAGTCTAATAGCCCTTTTGCAAGCCTTGTTGATTTCCTTATAGTCACATAAAGCTGCCTCTGTTCCCTCCTTCTTGTATAATTTAAATGCATGTTTCTTTTTCCTCATCATGATCTTTAAGTCATTGTTAAGCCACATGGGATATGATTTACTTCTATTCATTTTATTTCCACATGGTACATGCCGATGAGTATGTTTATTTAGTAAGGATTTGAATGTTGTCCATTTATTTTCAGTATTTTTCCCTGTAAGTACTTTGTCCCAGTCTATATGTAGTATTGCTGCCCGTTGCCCATTAAAGTTTGCCCTTTTAAAATTAAGAGTTTTTGTTGGCCCCTTACAACTCTGTTTTTTGTATTCAATCTCAAATGATACTGTGTTGTGATCACTGTTCCCCAAGGGTTCTCCTATTTTAACATTTGATATTATATCAATATTACTTGTGATGACTAAATCCAAGATAGCCCCATTTCTAGTAGGTTCTTGTATAACTGGGCCAGATAATGATCCCTGAGTGTACTCAAGAACCTGCTCTTAGCTGAGCTGCTGGTCTCATTTATCCAGTTTATTTCAGGGTAATTAAAGTCTCCCATTATTAGAACTTGCCCATGCTTAGCTGCATTTCCAATCTGTAACAATAATTGTATTTCCTCACTTTCAGCTATATTTGGGGGTTTATAGCATACTCCCACCAATATGCGAATTAGCTCCTCCACTATTTAGCTCAACCCACAAAGATTCAATGATGCCGTTAGTGCCAGCATAAATATCTTCTCTGACTATAGGCTTAAATTCAGGCTTAACATACAGACAGATCCCTCCTCCTCTTTTACCATTTCCGCTATCTTTCCTAAATAGGTTATAACCACCCAGATTAACATTCCAGTCATGAGATTCATCCCACCATGTTTCAGTAATGCCTATCAAGCCCCATTTTTCTTGTACTGCTAATATTTCTAGCTCGTCCATTTTCCCAGGCAAACATCTTGCGTTAGCAAGCATACACTTTATGTTGCTATGGCTCTGCCATTGTGAAGTGCCTGCCACTGTATTTGAGGCCCCTATTAATACCTCCCTACTGTCTATTGTAACCCTCCCCCCTTCTCCTCCCCCATGGGTAACTAATTCATCCCTTTCCCTCTCTACCCTATTCAACCCAATACTTCTATATAGTCCCTCCCCCCCCACCTACAAGTTTAAAAACTCCCACAGCCATTCTACCATCCTATCCCTCATCATTAAGGTGCAATCCGTCCCTGCTATAGAGATTGTACCCAAGTGAGAAGTCAGCCCAGTGCTCTAAAAACCCAAAACCTTCTGCACTGCACCACTTTTTTAGCCACACATTAACCGCCCTAAGCTCCTTCTGCCTCCCTGGGCTAGCATGTGGCACTGGTAGTATCTCAGAAAATACTACCTTGGAGGTCCTTGCTTTAAGCTTATTCCCTAGTTCTCTAAAATCATTCTTTAGGACGCTCCATCTTCCACTAACTTTGTCATTGGTACCAATGTGTACCAAGACCGCCGGTTCATTACCAGCCCCACCCAATCATTTATCCACCCGATCCACAACATGCCGAACCCGAGCAACAGGGAGACAGCAAACTGTTCTATTGCTGGGATCTGGGTGACAAATTACCCTGTCTACCTTCCAAATAATAGAGTCCCCTACCACCAAAACATGTCTGTTGCTCTGCCTATTCTGCCCTCCCTCTCCTCCAGTAGAACTGTTCTCCCGGCTGTGAGAGGGAACAGCTCTATCTGGCATTGCCATTCCTGAATGGATATCCCCAACAGTTTCACTCAATCTGGCAAATCTGTTGGTGTTTGCCAACTCAGAACTGGCCTGCCTCCTCCTGTTCCCCCTGATTTTCCTTCTAACTGTAACCCAGCTACCTCCCTGGACATCCTCACTAGCTCCAGCTCCTCCCTCCATACTAGGCCCAGCTAAACTGTGCTCAGTGAGCACCACCTCCCTTTCCAGTGGAGCAGTATCACTAAGTGCTTCAATTCTCCTCTCCAGATCTTCAATTTGAGCTTCCAGAGAGGCAACATGCTCACACCTGTCACAGAGGTATGGACCCTGGATCATCTGTTCCAGTAGTGCATAAATTTGGCAGGATGTACACTGAGTGAGGTTACCACTGGACTGACTCATGATTATCAGTTACAAAAATACAGTGAGAAAACAAATCAGTGTATTTGTATAAAGATTGCTTTTCTGCACCTTAATCCAAACAAAACAGAAAAAAAATATATACGTTTATTTTCAGTTTTTTCTTATAATTCCCCTTTTCTTTGGATTTCCTCCTTTTATTTAATCTCCTATACACTAACTACATTTACACTAGAAATGATTGCAAGCTCCCAAGCTCGCACTTCCCTTGTTAAAATAGACCCCGCCTACTCACCTGTACAATGATAAATGAGCACAGGACAGAAAACACTGCACTGCCTCACAGAACGGATTCAGCAGCACACAACAAAATGCACACAGATATGACTTACACAGGCTAAGCCACACCCACTCTCACCTGTATCACTGATTACTGCAACAGACAGAAAACTGTGCACTGATTTACAGAGCGCATTCAAACAGAACCTCACACAAATGCACACAGATAAACCTTTACAAAGGCCAAGCCACACCCACTCTCACCTGTATCACTGATTACTGCAACAGACAGAAAACTGTGCACTGATTTACAGAGCTGATTCAAACAGGAACTCACACAAATGCACACAGATATAACTTACACAGACCAAGCCACACCCACTCTCACCTGTATCACTGATTACTGCAACAGACAGAAAACTGTGCACTGATTTACAGAGCGGATAAAAAAAACATAAAACATTTAAAGTGGTACAGATAGGATTTTACCCCACTAGCGGGTCCTCTCTAGTGCTGTCGGCTTTTTGTCTCCATTTGAGTGTTACGAGCTTGAATGACAGTGAATTTGTTGCAATTTAATAGCGTGATTGGAATGTAACAGTTACGGGCTTGACAGGTCAAAGGATTTATAGGCGCACAGTTCAAATTTCCACTTCCCATAGCCTTTTCTTGCCCTTACCCTGCAAGTTGTTGGCGGGTTGCTTCACAGCGGGTTGCGAGGGCGTTACTCTCTCACATGTGCCCAGAATAGCTTGTAGTTCCCACACACTATCACAACACTAAACGCAGATTTCCCAAAAGCCATTCTGCGTCCCCTGTCCTACTAGTCCTTGGCTGATCTGTGTGCTGGAGCTGAAATCTGCTGGCCATTGAAGATGTTGTCTAGAGATTTGGAGCCCTCCTGGGTGTGCTCGCCAAATATTGAAAAGGAACCTCTCACCAGGCAGCCACCAAGAGTAGAAGGCGAAACTTACGACATCTTCACAAGTTTCTTTATAGTTTACAAGTTTGGAAATAAGTTACAGCCCCTCGATACGCACACAGATAGAAAAACAATGACTGGCTACAATACAGAAATCAATGTTTTTATGAGTCATAATCTGTTGTCCCAGTTAGTGCATCAATATTTACCATTAGCAAATGTCAGACTGACAATTTTTATTAAAGGTCAGTAGACAAATTTTCTGTGAAATGGTCAACAAAGTTGCCACTTCTTTGTTTATGCTACATGAAAACATGCATGACCTAAGCAGGGCCCGGTTGGTAGGTGCACATAAGGGTTTATACACAATCACCTATTAAATATAATGATTAGACACAGACCACTTCTTTGGGGGGATAACTGGCTACATAATTTAATGGTAAAAAACAAAATTACGTAATAACCATAACAATAAAAAAATCAACATAACCATGTGAGGGGAGGAGCCTGGCCAGAGACAGTACACCCTACGCCCTGAACCCTCATCCAAGGCCTACTGTGTTGAAACATCTGTACCACTATAGGGTAGGATCTTTTACCACTGTCCAGGCGACTCCCCTCACCACCCGCCGCTGTAAAAAACAACATAAACATAATTTGATTACAAATAATATACACTTAAATAATATAACCAACAACAAGTGCTTAAGACGATAAACGAGATAATCCCTCCAACTTGCCATTATTCATCCTTAGTTTTTTTTTTTTTTTTTTTTTTTATAAAGTAAAAACATATAAATAACTTTAAACAACAATACTTTAGGGATCTTCACACATGGCTAGCTGGGGGCATAATAGTGGAAAGCTCTACCTCCCCCAGCTAGCCACCTCCTATCCATACTTTGGTCCTGCCAGGTCAAGTGGCCCCTCCTTTCAACCCCAGGAGGCCTGTGGTGGTCTACGGGCCCTTCATAATAAGCACACATTAAGCACACATAATGAAATTAACCAATCACTAGTATAACAATAAAACTATATATATATATCAGTTAACCAGCACTCTTGGGGATTGGTAGATGCCGGATAAATACAGTTTCTGGTTGCTTGAGAGTTACTAATAAAAGATGCCTAGATTAGCTGAACATAGGAGGCTCTGCTAAGTATATTTGTCAGTGTGGGCTGTTCTAGCAGCAGCAGCTTTCACTCCTCACTTGCACACAGGTACGTTCGGCTGGAGGATGCAGTGCTGAACCCTGAGAATGTAATCTCAACACTGCACTGGCTCAGTCACTCATGCTGCTTCCAGGTAAAAATTAATTACAGAGACGTACAGTGGGTGAAATCTAGGTGCCTGTAACCATTTTGTGGCATGACAACCTGGCTCCTGGCATTTTCTTGTTGAGCCCTATAAATTACATTTTTTATTAAAAGTGCAGTTTCAAGGTTTTTTTCATGGATAAATACAGTTTGGCGTTCATTGCGAGCCTCTTGGTTGTTGTATTTTTTTGTTATCAGAGGTGCTTTTGCTGTCATTGTAAGGTTGGCGCTGATCTGTTTTTTGCGCTTATTGCAAGGCTGTCCCCTGGTGTAGTTTGTGTGCCATGAGCAGCGCTGTGGCTCGTTGTGAGGCGCGCGTTTATTGCGATAGTGTTTTTATTTTTTGTTTTTTGTGTATATGTATTTTGTGATGCTAATTAAATAAGTAATAAATTCATGAATTAATATACTTTACCTATTTGTAAGTAATACCTGTAGGAAGCATTGTGCTGAAGAGCTGACAATCTGTTTTGATGTTCCTGCAGCATACAATGTAGGTTTGCACTGTTGTGGAGGTGAGGTGTATGTGTCAGCAATGTGTGAAGTGTAAATAGACTGCGTGCGCGAGGGGAAGCCTTTAGTGTAGCTGTTTACTTCAGCATTGTGAAAGTTAGTGTTGTAAAATGGCGGCGAATGTGTATGTGGTAGGCGGGTTTGTATGATGAACGTCCTTGCTAATGGAGTATGTTGTAGGTCGAACGGGTTTTTGTAAAAGCCGTATTTGCTTTGTGGAATTTATCAGCTTTAGGTGTCGCTTAGGCTCGTTTTCGTTTTTTTCGTCCGGGGATTTTCGAGTGTGTACACTTTGTAAATTTGCCAGAATTCGAGCTTTAAGCATTGGTGCAAAGGTGCTGGGTGTCCCCCCTTGGTGTGGGTAATATTTTTATTGTATTTTTGTGTGTATTTTTGTGTTTTTTTATGTTTTTCGCTGTGCTCGGGTTGTCCGTTAAGGTCGTATTTTTGCGATTCCGTAATGGATTTTTTCGAAGTCCCGCGGCTCGTATTGTTTTATGTAAGTCCGTAGTTAGTCTTTACGTGTTTATGTTTTTTTTTCCAAGTCCCGATTGTGTGGTCGTTTTTAACCGATTGTGCAGCGAAGTAGAGCCTCCACCTCCGCAAATGCGTCCCCTTGCTTCGTGAGGGTCCACAATGGTGGTCACGAAGTCGTAGGGGATCATAGGGATGAGCGCCTATGGCGCTCATCTCCACCGGCGCAAGGAGCGCCAAGCCAGCAAGCAACAACCCGTATTGCTGACAACTATATATATATATATATATATATATATATATATATATATATATATATGTATATATCACATATATAGTTGTGAGCATACGAGTTGTTGCTAACGCTTGCGGGCCCTCCTTGCCAGCAACTGCGACCGTTGCAAACTTTACGTAGTAACACAAACAACATACGAGACACGTTACCACCCATTACGACCTCGCAAAAATCGTCCGCAACCCGCGGACATGAAAAAATTAAAAACACAATAAATACACACAACACATAAATAAAAAGCTTACCTACAGCAAGAGGGAGCATCCAGCACCTCAAAAAATGAAGTTACACCTTAATTTAACTGAAAATAAAAGAGTTTAGACACTAAAAAATTCTCTAAGTAAGCAAAAAAATGGCCGCCTAACAAAACGAAAATGAGGCTACAGCAGCCTAAAGACGCAAAACACCACAAGAAACACGCAAAACACCACAAAACACCTACGGATATTCCGCTACAGACGCTTACCACACATTAGCTGCCATTTTAGAACAATGCGGAAGTACACAGCTACGCTAACGGTTTGGTCTCGCGCACGCACACTATTACACTGCACACATTCATCACGCTTACACAGCAGCTCCACACCACTCCAGCAACATCAAAACAGATTGTCAGCTCTTCAACAGAATGCTTCCTGCATATATTACTTGAAAATAGGTAAAGTATATTAATTTATTAATATATTATTTATTTGATTATTATACACCCAACAGCATTAGCTCACTTACAATTTCACTGCCATAATTTTTTGACGGGCAATTGGCTAGTATATATATATATATATATATATATATATATATATATATATATATATACACAGAATCTGACAAAAGAGAGTACGCCTCTCACATTTTTGTATATATTTTATTATATCTATTCATGTGACAACTCTGAAGAAATTACACTCTGCTACAATGTAAAGTAGTAAGTGTACAGCCTGTATAACAGGGTAAATTTGTTGTCTCCTCAAAATAACTCGACACACAGCCATTTATGTCTAAACCGTTGGCAGCAAAAATGAGTACACCCCTAAGTGAAAATGTCCAAATTGGGCCCAAAGTGTCAGTAGTTTGTGTGGCAACTTTAACGAACGCCATTAAACCCCATAACTCTGAAGCCGTAGGAAAACCGCCCAAAAAATTAAATTACTTCAAAAATTAACTTAGCACCTCACACATAGCAAAGGGGGAGAGGCAGGGAGCCTGTGAGTGAGTTTGCAAGCTAATTTGAGGTTTAATTGGCATTTTTAAGTGAGGGAAAAAATGGTGGCTGTAAACCCGTAATTGTTTGGAAAAAGGCTCAAAATGAGGCCGAAGGCAGTAACACTTAGGCATTTATCGCAAGCTCCGCAAATCTTTGAAAAAAGAACCAACGGCGCTCAGCTGTTGCCACGCAAGACTCGATCAGGGAGAGAAAGGAGAAACACATAGGGGAGGGAGATGGGGGAGAGGGTAGAAAGAGACACAAAGATGAGAGAGGGGGGAAAAGAGATACAAGGGAGGGAAATAAGTGGTGGGAAATAGGGCAGGGAAAGCAGGGAGGGACAGAGGGGGAAACAGACATATGGAAGGGAAAGGGGGGGAACAGACACCGGGGTCAGAGAGTGGGGAGAGGTTTGCAATGCGAGCCAAAGGCATGAAAGTGGCGGATTGGACGACATCTGCAATGAACGCTCATTGCAGGGCTCGCGATGAGCGCCGAAGGTGGTATTTGCAGAACCTCTAGCAGAAGTGACTGCTTCAGGCCTTAATCTATTTTTTGTATTATTTCTGTAGAGTAGTAGCCCCCCACAACCATGGTGCCTCTCGGCCCCCTCCCACCAGCATTCCCTAAATTGATGTGGGCATCTTCTTCAGGAAATTCTGACTGAAGTCTTGTGTGTGATGTCATTGAGATTCCCTACCCTGGAAAGAAAAAGTGCTAACAGGGGAGGGATAGCAGAGCTGAACCACCAATGAATTCCACTCAGATCGCCCTAAGAAGCCCACCTTAAGGAGTGTGTGTGGGGGGAGGGGTGCTGAGAGGGCCCACTACACTAATGAAATAAAAAATAAAAAAAGTAGGCAGTACTTGGCTTCCTTCATGTTGCATCACCAGTGTCAGTGGTAGCTCCTTCCCTGGATCCATTCAGGGTCCAGCAGAGACGGAAAAAAAAAAATTCAAATGAAAAACTACCAGTTTTTCCCTGATTAAATATGCTCTTAGTCAGATTTAAAGTTTTCGAACATAAATTGTTGTCATTGTGCAATGGGTTATTAAATGGTACTATTCCGTTATTGTATTAAGAAGAACCAAAATAGGTAGGGTGGTTAAATTTACACTCGTCTATCCAGACCTATCTTTGTCCATCATAATAAAACTTCACAGGGTTATAAAGTTTTGTGATGTTTTCCATGAATGGTTTTGAAAGTTAGAGTAAGAGATTGTTGAGATTGAATATAGGCCCTGGAGGATTCCTGGTTCCCTGTTGCACAGGTGTACATGCAAGATGGAAAATAGCATCTCAGTGCTCAGACACCCAATATCACTTAAAAAGAAGTATGAAGCCTTTTTGAATATAGGGATATGTGTTACATATAACATAAAAAAGTGAACACCTTAATTTGCCCCCCGTTTTCACCTATTAAGAGTGGAAATAGCCCCTAGGAGGGAACTAAATAAATGTGTCTTAAATATAACATTTAGTGATGCAATTTAAAATTATAACTAAAAGAAGTAACAATTAATTAAAAATCAATGTAAATTGAGAGTCAACATGAATCCATGCTCCGTATGTAAAATTTAGGCAACTGGAATTATGTTATTCATATGTCAATAATTATTCCTTAATTTACATTATGTTTCGGGAATATGGGGAAAATTACAAATGATAATATTCATGGGGTGTATCTAATATATACTATTACCACCATCAAAATCGATATATCTCCGTCAGAAAACAACTATATTATTATAATGCATTATATGTGAATCCAAAACACTTCCTTTGGCAACCACAATGTACTTCTCTCCAGTATTATAGGTTACATTTGTAAATTGATCTTTCTTTTTCTTAACTACTGGTGCAAACCTAAATTATATTTACTAATTTTGCATTCTTATGAAATAGATCATAGCTTGCCAAACAAACAACACCTTTCTTGTAGTAATATATTTACTTAATTTGCCACTTAGGTGCTTGTTTAAAATGTCTCTTTATTTTTTAATCATTAAAAAACGTATTTAAAAATCCGAGCAATTAAAATATCTATTTTTTGAGCATTATCTCTTGCTCAATATTACTTAAAATATAACTCATTCTTTTGGACTATTTTATTTCAAATGTATTTTTTCTTGCTTAGTAGTGCTCTTATTTTGACTTCAATTATCCTTGACACATGGGATATACTTTTTTTTACTTATAGTAACTTCTAAATAATTTTTGGTAGTCACATTTGCCCTCCCTGATTTTTTCTCAGTCCCTTCTTCCCAGTCCTTACTTGATGTGTCAGGTCCATCCATGTGGACAGTGCAAAAAAAAAAATTGGGGAGTTCGCTCAGAATCTGAGGGGAGAGGTGGAGATGGAGGCAGAGACGAGCCAGGCATGAGAAAGTGAAGCAAGAGAGAGAAATGGAAGAGAGGGGAGGAGATAAAGAGAGGAGGGAAACAGAAGAAGGGAAAGCGGAGAGGAGAGATAACATGGGAAGAGAGTGGAAGAGTGACGTCGAAGAGAGAAATTATAAAGAAAAGGAAGAAAGAATGGGAGTAGAGAGCTAGAGAAAGGAGCAGCGATGGAGAGGGGGTAAAAGGTGGAAAGAGAGATGTGAGTGGTGAGATGAGATGGGAAAGAGAAGGGTGAGAGGGGAAGCGAGTGAGAGAAGGGAGGGACATAGGGAGGGAATAGAAAGTGAATGGGAGAAGAAATATGGAAATGGTGAGAAAAAATAAGGAATGGAGAAGTGAGAGATGAGTGGAGGTGAATAGGGATGAGAGAAAAGTAGGGCAAGAGAAATAGAAAGGGGGAAGAAGGTAGAGAGAAAGAAAGGTGTAATGGGATGGAGAAAGAAGGGGAACATGGATAGTGTAACAAAATGGGAGTGAAAGGGATAAAGAGAAGAGAGGGAGAAGGGGGTAGGAGAGAATGGGGAATAAAGGAGGTTAGAGATAAATAAAGACAAATAGAAGAAATAGGAGGGAGAGAGGGAGAAAATGGGGAAGATGAGTGATAGAGAGGAGGGTAGAGTGAAAAGGAGGAAAGCTAGAGAATGAGAGAGAAAAGGGAGATAAAGGGGAGAAAGGAGGAGGATCGGGACAATAAAGGGAAAAAAGATGAGGGGAAGAGAAGATAAAAAGTGAAAAATGACAGAGAGAGAAGGGGAGAGATGAGTGGGAAAAGGGAGGGAAGGGGACATGAGTGGAAAAAAAGAGGAAGAGAGGTGGAAAGAGAGCGGAGAAGAGGGATGAATAAGGGAATAGAGAGGAGGAAGAATGAGGAAGGGAGTGAGGGAATGGGGAACGAAATAGAAAAAAAGGGTAGAGAGAAGACTTGGAAAATTGGTCAAGAGGGAGAGGAGGTGGAAGAAGAGGGAAGAGCAGGGTAGAGTGAAGGAGAGAGAAAAAAGGAGAGAGAATTAGAGAAAGGAGAAAGGGATGAGGAGAGTGGGAATGGGGAGGAAGAGAGAGGGAGAAAGGAGGAGAAAGGGGAGTGAAGGAGAAGGGAAAAAGACAGTAGAGGAGAGAAGAGTGAAGGAGGACAGGGGACATGTGGAGAGAGAGAAAACTAGGAGCTGAAATAAGAGAGGAAGAGGGTACTTGGAGCCATGGAAGGAAATTGTAGCAGGGCGAGGATGAATAGGGGCTGGGGGGTCGAATAGGGCCTCTGGGAGACACAGAGACCTGCAGGAGGACATATTGAACCAGCGGGGGCTGCAAAAGGGTTGATAGGGCCAGAGAGGGCTTCAAAGGCTGAGCTGGAAATGGTTGGGGGGCTGCTAGAGGGCCACCAGGAGACATAGAGGGCCACAGGAAGACAGAGTGGGCACAGGGGGCAAGAATGGGGAATATGAGGAATAGCAGAGGCCATGAGGGCCTCCTGGAGGTAAAGGACCGGGTGCAGCTGCCCTGGCTGCAATGGTGGTTGTTCCTTCCTTGTCTGTGGTGTTATAGCAACATTTGTGTATATGTGCAAATATAGTTAGTATGGAAATGATGGGTGCCTACTTGCTTTGTTACGTGTTTTGGCTGATATTGTCAACGCAAGACTTTGGCTTTGGATTTGCAACAAAGAGGTGGGTGAGAATGCTTTTGACGATTTTGAGATTTAATGTAGGCTCAGGAGAATTCCCAGAACCCTATTGCGTAAGTGTAAGTACATAATGTTTATGAATTTAATGTTTTACAATAAGTCTACCATGTCGTCATGACATTTATTTAAAACAAAATACACTGAATTAAATATGTATGTGGAATACTGGCACACTTAAAATGTTATATAATGTATTGTTTTCCTCCTCTTTTTACTTTTCTATAAGATTATAAATTGTTTCTACTTTCTATATATGTTTGTATTGTAGCTTATGATTTTTAAACACAATATTATTTATAGTTGAAATACCCATTTAGTACTGTGTAGGACTTGATATAGAAGCAATTTATTATACACTACAAATTTAAATTGTGTATCCTAATTACTGGATTAGCATGGTTACTTTTATATGTGCTATTTTATTAATTATTTGCGGCAGTGAGTATATTTGGTTATTAACTATTTTTTTTTTCTCATTATTTATTATTTGTGTCATTATTTTTTTCTGATTTATCAGTAATCACAGAATTAATTTTGCTGGACATTGGTTATTCCAAAACAAACACCAACACAGTTAAGTAACAGATAAAAAGACATTATAACTTGCTTAAGAATTTTAATAGACAGCATTTTTAAATATATATACACATAGAACACATGGGTCAAATCAAATTAGTTTCATTTTGGTACAAGAAAAAACATTAAAAGTAGCAAAGGCAAAAAAAAAGTATAGAGAATTAAGAAAATGATTCTCCACCGTGTATAAGTCATCAAATTCTCCCAGATCTGATTGTTTTTTAATATTATTTTTTAAGCAATCCATACACATGATTTTATTACTCTTAAGTAAGTACTGCTGTCGTACACTATATTAATGAGAAATTGTGGACTCATACAAACCACCTTGTGGAGTACAACCTTCTTAGATACTCATACACCTTTTACCCACATATTCACATATATCATAGACCATGACAAATTTAAACATAGAAAACCCTCCTCAGAAAAAAATAAATTACCATAAATTATTACAATTTTATCTAATATACTAAATGCGATATAATTGTATTGTGCAGAATTAGGGAACAGATGGTTAAATATAGCAATTCTGCAATAATGACCTTAGTGTACTTTAATTTGAGGGGTATTAATAGGTGCATGAATGCCACATGTTCCCTCTAAATAATTCATTTAATTGTGTCTCAAATCTTTTTATAATTACTCAATCAATTAATTGCTACAATATATTTCTAGAATGTTTCAGACATTACTAGAAATCATAGAAAACATCAAGGATGAAGATTAATTGTCTTCAGAATTATCTTCGTTAGACTCCTGTTGATTATCTTTGAATGTTACACAGTGAGAGTCAACACAGGCGCAGCTCATAACATCATTGTAGGTGTATGGCATCATTTTACCAGATGGGCATTGTAAATTGATTGTCTTCTTCATGGTTTTTGTCTCCTGACAACAACTACACGTGTGCTCCATGCTACCTGTTTTTGCAGAAAACCTGGAGAAAAGAAAGTAAAGAGAAATAACTATTATATCAATGAGTAGAAAAGATACATCTTATATGTGAACAACATACTTTTGCATTCTAAGCAGTGGCAAAACAACTTTATCTGATTTTTTTAAATTATAAATTATTTTTTCAGAATATTTTTTATCTATAAAGTTTTTAAATATAAATTAAACTTTGTTTCTGTGTACCAACATATCCTATGTAATATGTGTTTCCCGTATACTATAGAGAATAGTATATGTGAAATCACTTAGCTATATAGCATTCACTTTGTTGCATATAATAATAGCTCTGAACTCCTAGGGTCCATGGGCACTCACATGGAGGAACTGCCGCAACTGCCTTGACAGTAGGAAATCTCAACAGGAGCGACTGATGTGCAGTTGTTCTGAAGGATGATCTTTTGTATCTTTGATGTTTGACACTTTTTGGGTTGCTGGACACCTGCAAAAATAATAATTGAAAGTTGCATTAATGGAGTTTCTTCAATCAACAAATGAAAGGTGGTCTTGAACTAATTGTTCTGCTACTTAATATTATTTTCTTGTTAAAGTTCCCATAAAGGTTACTATTAGTAGTGTTATTGTGACTCTTGTAGAGTTGTTATGTGTAGCTAACAACGTTGGACAAGGTCAATGTCTCAGTCTACTATTCTTCATTCTGATTCAGCTTAACAATAGAATAAAATAGGTTTTATGAGACTGGCGAGAGTTAGTAGCCAAATGTTAAGACCCAAAAGTTCATGTTAATTTCTCATGTCCCAGGATAAATATTTAGTTTCAAAATTTCAGAACCACTTACATGTTAAGCAGCATCCAGTGGCATCCTTTTCAATTGTACCCTGAAATAGAGAAACAAAAGATGAATGATTAAAAGGTATAAATAATTTCACCAAATGTGGCATATGGATAAGCAGAATCAACAATATTTACACATATATTGATACTCACCGGGACGCATTCATCAAAGTCAATACGTGGACAGGATTTCTTGGAGGCGACAGTCATTAACTTGTCCTTACGCATTACACACTCATACTCAATACAGCTATCTCCAGGAGGAGACCAGACCTCTCCAGGCTAATTGGTTAAAAAAAGACAAATTCGATATAAGAATAATTTGCATAGGACTCTACACATATTTGTTTCAAGCACAGGCAATTTACACAGGGATCAACTCGGATTTGTAGAAAGCTTAATGGGTTTCTGTCAGAATCTGTCATTGTAATTTCGATACACATGTATGTTTATATATATGTATATATATATATATATATATATATATATACAACATTTTATGAGGTAACAAGGAGCTAAGATAGGAGTAAGGTCAGTGTTCTGACCTCTGCCACTTAGCTCTCAGTAATCTTTTATATAATTACTCATTAACTGTGTACCTATATAATTAAAGTATATATTCTGATGGTCACTCACCTACTGCTTTGACTTATGCATGCTATTTAACTACGTCCACATATTCAACTCATCAGACTAATAATATTCTATTGATCAAGTAAGTTATTTGTTGACCATATCAGTCGATCAAACACTACATTGGCACACTCAGTGCTAGGCATTATTTTGGGCATACCAATGCATTACTTTTTATTATTCCTACAACCTGCAATAGCTATCGTACTTACCTTAAGCAGATAAATAGGGTGAACAGATGGATAAGCAGAGTTTCCAGGTGAGTAGGTGTAGTTTCCAGGTAGATAAGTGGGGTTTGCAGGTGGGTTAGCAGAGTTCCAAGGTAGATAAGTCGGATGCACAGATGGGAATGCAGAGTTACCTGATGGGTAAGCAGAGCTACCAGGTGGATAAGTGGGGTTCACAGATGGATATGCAGAGTGGCCAGCTGGATATGTTGGGTTTGCAGATGAGTAACCAGAGTTTCCAGATGGATATGGAGAATTTCCAGGTGCATTGGTGGGGTTCATAGGTGGGTAGGCAGAATTTCCAGATGGGTAAGCAGAGTTTCTAGGTGTGTTGGTGGGATTCACAGGTGGGTAAGCAGAGTTTCCAGGTGCATTGCTGGGGTTCATATGTGGGTAAGCAGAGTTACCTGATGGGTAAGCAGAGTTTCCAGGTGCATTAGTAGGATTTACGGGTGGGTATGCAGAATTTCCAGCTGGGTTAGCAGAGTTCCCAGGTGCATTAGTAGGGTTCACTGGTGGGTAGGCAGAGTTTCCTGCTGGATTAGCAGAGTTTCCAACTGCATGAGTAGGGTTCACAGGTGGGTAGGCAGAGTTTCCGGATGGGTTTGCAGAGTTTCCAGGTGCATTAGTAGGGTTAACAGGTGAGTTTCTAGGTGTATTGGTGGGATTCATAGGTGGGTAAGCAGAGTTCCCAGGTGCATTAGTAGGGTTCACAGGTGGGTAGGCAGAATTTCCTGCTGGATTAGCAGAGTTTCCAGGTGCATTAGTAGGCTTCACAGGTGGGTAGGCAGAGTTTCCAGATGGGTTAGCAGAGTTTCCAGGTGCATTACTGGGCTGCACGGGTGGGTAAGCAGAACTTCCAGCTGCATTAGTAGGGTTCACAGGTGGGTAGGCAGAATTTCCTGCTGGGTTAGCAGAGTTTCCAGGTGCATTAGTAGGATTCACCGATGGGTAGGCAGAGTTTCCTGCTGGGTTAGCAGAGTTTCCAGGTGCATGAGTGGGGTTAATAGGTGGGTAGGCAGAGCTTCCAGATGGGATAGCAGAGTTTCCAGGTGCATTAGTGGGGTTAATAGGTGGGTAAGCAGAGTTTCCAGATGGGTTTGCAGAGTTTCCAGGTGCATTAGTAGGCTTCACAGGTGGGTAGGCAGAGTTTCCAGATGGGTTAGCAGAGTTTCCAGGTGCATTAGTGGGCTGCACAGGTGGGTAAGCAGAGTTTCCAGGTGCATTAGTAGGGTTCACAGGTGGGTAGGCAGAGTTTCCTGCCGGGTTAGCAGAGTTTCCAGGTGCATTAGTGGGGTTAATAGGTGGGTAAGCAGAGTTTCCAGATGGGTTTGCAGAGTTTCCAGATGGATAAGCAGAGTTTCCAGGTGCATTAGTAGGGTTCACAGGTGGGTAGGCAGAGTTTCCGGATGGGTTAGCAGAGTTTGCA
The DNA here is from genome assembly GCA_027410445.1 of Discoglossus pictus. NCBI lineage: Eukaryota > Metazoa > Chordata > Amphibia > Anura > Alytidae > Discoglossus > Discoglossus pictus. The sequence goes on from CM050175.1 coordinate 25,350,927, forward strand.
GGTGCATTAGTAGGATTCACAGGTGGGTAAGCAGAGTTTTCATGTGCATTAGTAGGGTTCAAAGGTGGGAAGGCAGAGTTACCAGATGGATTAGCAGAGTTTCCAGGTGCATTAGTGGGGTTAATCGGTGGGTAGGCAGAGTTCCCAGGTGGGTATGTGGGGTTCACAGGTGGGTAGGCAGAGGTACCAGGTGGGTAGGGTGAGTTCCTAGGTGGATAAGAAGGATATGCAGATGGGTAAGCAGAGTTCACTGGTGGGTTAGCCGTGTTTCCAGGTTGGTAAGTGGGATTTGCAGATGGGTAACCAAAGTTCCCAGTCGGATATACAGGGTGTCCAGATGAGTAAGCAGAGTGACCAGATGGGTATGTTGGGTTGATAGGTGGATAAGCAGAGTTTCCTGGTGGATATGTAGGGATCATTGATGGATACATGGTGTTCACAGGTGGATAAGTGGGATAACCAGGCAGATAAGGGAAATTGTCTGGGAAATCCATGACACAGTGAGTCTGCACACATGTACCACAGCATTGACCTGCGATTTCTTGATACTCCGACCCCTGGAAAAAAATAAAGCATTAGACCAAAGCTCCATACACCATTTTTATTTCTGTGCACCATAAGACAGGACATTCTTCAAACTCATACTTTAGATCTTACCTGTTCACATTGCTTGTTACATAGAATTGGGCTGCAGGTAATGGGGTGCAGGCCTGACATGTCAGTCATTGTACTGTCACACATGCACTCATCACAGGACTTTTGGGCAGGAACCATGGCTCCAGGCTATGAGGAATATAGAGAGACGTAGGCACATGTTTATGATACGTCCATAACAAGAAAGTTTCTGGAATACACATTTTGATTTATACTTTACATCACAGTGCTAAAATGTAAGCTATGCCTATCTACATGAATAGTCTCAAAGATGCCATTAATGTTTATAGCACTTATAACAGTATTGTCAGAGAGAGTAAGCACAGAAAATAGACAGGATTTCAGAGACGTTACCTGATATTCTGTTCCATTCAGTACACACACTTTTTTTGGCTCTGCAAAGAGAGTAAACGCAATGTATATTATTTAACAACGTTTCCAAGTGCATTATAACCCTAAAACAATCTTTTAATATCTTAAAATACTTTGGACTAATGCTATAGTCGAAAAAAGCCTCTACTCCATCTTCTTGGATAGTGTATCATCTAATACAATAAATCTGTAACAACTCCAAAAATACCTACCACATTTGTATACAGGGCAACAGGCTCCTGAGGACATTTGGGGCACAGCTTGGTATCCAGGCTCACATGTGTTATTAGCACTGGAGCAAAGGCTGATGTTACAACCTGAGGAATCAAATGGAAAATACATTTATATACTCTCATCTGAAAGAGATACAGGACATTGCTCAGCTCTATCTAATGCACAAACAATATATTATTATCTCCAAAATATATCTCATTGCAGAAATGTGTGTAGTTAATACTTGTAATGCCAGCCCCTTCCTCACTCCTCCCTGCCATCAGCAGATACATCCTTCCCTCCCTGCATTCTTGGTATATTCTGCTTGCTTATAATGCATGACATTTACAAGTGTGACCCTCGATGGTGAATTATATTCCAGATTAATTTCAATATATTGATATGGTCAATATGTTGTAAGGTGGATTTCCCCACTAAAGGTTGTCAGCTAGTAGGTTTTCATGACGTCCTTGAGCAGTCTCTCCTAAGTGTACATTCATCTCTATATTCTAAGAGGAACAAGAGACATTATGATGTGAGGCCTTTATAAGATCGTCCTGTTCTATGGCATTTCATACAAAAGTAGGAGCAGCCCACCGACATAGGAAAATAGGAAATCACCTACAATGCACAACTTTAAGGGATGCTAAATTATAGTAGGTGATTCGTTTTTTCTACTACAAAACTGTTAATATTTCATTATAAAGTTTAAAATAGTATTATTGTAAAACAATTTTATGTAACATGCAATTGTTAGTTTACCTGAATTAGTTTATCTTTTGAATGACTAGTATGAATTGATGAGGTATGACATCATCATCTCACCCAGTTAAAATTGTCTTTTGCAACACTGTGCCAGTGCTTTAGTAGCGCAAGTCATTTGCACAACAATAACTCTCATGAAATAAATGTTATAAATTTAAACCCCAATTGCATTAAAAGAGATAAAATTACACGCTCTTTCACATTTCTGCCTTTTAAAAAAAAATGAATTGCAGGAAAGAGATTAAACAACAAAGCAGAAAATCTAAACTTTACATCCTTGAGAAATTTTGACAGTGTCATCTTCTATCTCTCAGTCATGTATCCATATAACGTTGGTATAGTGAAGCACATATTTCTGAGATCAGCGACAGGACACTTACGGCACTCTGTGACCTGGCAGCAGGGGTTTGTTGGGTCCACCACAGAGACTGGCATAGATCCTTCCTCGGTGCAGGCTGCAGGGGTGGGTGAGGAGCACGGTTTTGCATTGCACACCACACTCATTGTGACGTTATCACATACACAGGTCTGACAGTTACTGTCCCATGTCTCTCCGGGCTAAAACAACATACAGCAAATCAGTAAAGTCATTATATGTATGATAGCATAGTGTAACATCAATATAGACAGTAATACAGTAATTACCTCTCTGGGCATCCCATCTGGGCCTGTGCAACCTACAGACGGATGAAAAGACTAGGTTACAAATACAGACACGATAGAAGTAATATGTGTTAGGTGACAGTTTGGGATATCTAGTGATTAGACAATATAGATTGTGAGGTCTATTCATTAGTGGATAGAGATCTACATATTTAAACAATAGTTAATATTGCAGATGTAAATTATTGAGGTAATATGGTATAAAAGATCTAAAATGACAGTGTTACTGGGTGGCATATCATAACTTATCTGCTTCTAAGATTGGTGTAGAAGTGGGGTTTATTGAGTAAGAGTATGACAGATCTGTCGACTCTGTGATATAAAATAGGAGGTATATGGATGCCATATCATGTAATCCACTCATTGGGAGCCATTGTACTTTGAGGGTCAACCCATTGAGGCAGTTTTACGTATTTGGTGACATAGTTTGTTAGGGTTGGTCTTCAGATAATGAAAGATAAGAGAGCTAAGCCGTTTGTGATTTGGAGAGTGAATGTGTGACTATTTGCCCTAACCACTCGGTAGTGGGCTCAGTTATAAAATGGAGGATTTGTAGAATGTGTATTATACAGCACATATATGTAAACAATAAGGACCCTATCAGGTAAAAATTAAGCAATGAAGCTGTAGAATATAGGAATGTTACGTAGTGTAATTGTTAGACTGTCCTATATGTATCAACAAGTGTACAACAAGATGTTGGTACACCCCTATGATAGTCAGATCAAACATACCACAAGATGAGACACATTGCTCAGAAATAGTGTTGAAACGTGTGGTTCCCTCAGGACAGTAACACCCTTCCAGGAAATAGTCAGCTGTCTTTTCCACATATTCCTGGTTGTATCTGGAGTAGCAAGCAAAGTAAACATTAAGATTCAGTTACACACATCTTGAAAGAATTACCTAGCAGCACAATATCTCATTACTAACCTTGAATTACAGGTAGATTCTACTGGAGGACCGCAGGCCTTATATACTTTGTCTGAGGGGCAGTTCTTGGCTATATAAAGGAATAAAATATCAAATTACACCAAACACACAGCATGTACAGAAATTACAGGATGAGCCACACATAGCATTGCTCAACTAAAGTAACGCTCCATATGACACTGATAAAAAAAATGGCAACGCCATAATACACAATATGGATACCAATAGGATTAGAACAATATGGTATTTTAAAGTATCTGGAATCTGTTAAAACTTACGGCATACACCCTGAGTGCTGTTTCTCCAATCCACACATACTCCTTGTACAGCACAGATCCTGGCATAAGTCTGCAGATTGGAGCAGATAACAGGACCCTCAGCCTTGGTGCAGCCGTCATTCACACAGGACTGGTAGAATGGCTCCGGAGGCACAACTTGGTGGCAGTTCTCAAATACACTAGTGGAAGACATAATAACTCAGTGTTACAGAACAGATATAATGACTAAACAATCTTAACACTTTGCTGTGGCAGTGTTCGTATGACAGTGCTACCATCGAAACAAGTATAGGCTTAATAGTAATAGTCTTTGTATTCTCAGCATCTATCTCAGTTACATATTCTCTGCAAGCCCTAAACATGACATTCTATAGTTTCATTAGTCACTTGAAAAGACATGATAAATTATACTGCACGTACAGCACTGTATTTATTCTACTAATATCCCCTAGAATTGCCAAGCAATGAATCCCCTTTATACAGCTTCATTTTTATTTTTGTACTACATCTACTCAATATTTGCATATGTAAGTACCTGCTCAGTATAATCTTGCAGACATCTGGAGGGTTGCAAGGTCCTTCTGACCCAGTTGAAGCAATGGTTGTAGGAGAAGCCGATGGTAGAAGAGATAGATCGGTGGCTGGAACACTTGAAGATGTTTGGGGAAGACTGGCTGGAATACTAGATGAATATGTCTGAGGTACAGTGATTGGAATACTTGAAGCTGTCTTTGGCAGACTGGAAATGAGTGTGGAGAAATACGAAGATGGGGATTTGGTTGATGAGAATGTGGATTTGGTGCTGGAGGCACTGGTAGGTTTGGGTCCGCAAGTAGATTTATCTTGACCTGGAGCAAACCAGTTTATTGCCATCTGAGCACATGATGGAGCCAACTCTCCACTTGGCAGGATGCAGTCATCAAACTGATTGTTGGAACATTTTCCTTTAAGATGAAGAAAGATCAAATTATTGTACATTGAAATGCTGATTATTAAGTAATGAGTTGCTGAGCTAGTTTGTGTGGAGGTATATATATATATATATATATATATATATATATATATATAAACATAAAAGCATTAAGTTGACATTAATGCATATAAATATAAGGTCCTTACCACAGTGGCCTTCTGTATTGTCTAAGAACTTGTTGTATGGCAGCTTGATAGTAAAGCTCAACACATTAAAGGAGATGTATGCGCCCAGTTCTGGTATCTGTACAACCACAAATATTCCAGAGCTAATGATACTTATGCCATTAGTGGTCAGTGCTGGATATACTCTCTCTTCATTCAAGTACACCTAAAGAAATACAAATACAGAATATATAACACTACAGTTTTATTTAATGACTCATTTAAGCTGTAATAATTACATCTTGTAATAGTGATATTATATTTCTTTGTCTTGATTCAGACATTCTTTATTAGTATCTATTATATTCTCCTTCTCTAGATGAATAATTTAGTCTTATTATCTATTTCTTAGTCTCATTTCTTATATTTATATCTCTTGATCTTTCTTTTGCTTAAGACCACAGATGTCTCTATGCATTTGTCTTGAGACTGACCCTGCTTACACTTATTTTCTAGGCCTATCCCCCTGGTACCTGGTTAAATGGTCGGTTGTTCACATCCTGGGATATCAGGACTACTGTGTTACTTCCATACATGATGCGAAGAGTTTTAACGCAATTTGGATCATCTGGCTCACATGAGAAGTTGTCTAGATAAACTCGGAAGTGATCAAAGCGCGGAGTGATCTGCTGGACGAGGACATATGTGCACTTCCCATTGAAGTCATAGTAGGTACCATCAAAGGTAATGTAATGGGAGGTTCCCCATCCACCACAGACACCTAAATACAAAAGAAAACAGCCAGCAACACGTTTAGTTTCACAGCTTATATAGTAGTAAATAACCATGTATACAACAAAAAAATAAGCTTATTGGCTGAAATAAGGGGATTTTAGATTGAATACAATAAATAATTTATTTACATTACATTTTACATTTATTTATTGTTTATTCAGTGTTTGTCAATTAACTGTTAATTAAACTTAGCTAATTTATGCAATTACTGACATGTTATAGGATTATGTATATCACACACTTTCCCCTCTATAAGGGATCTGGGTTCCCTAGTTATATACCACACAAAGAGAATGAGTGGTCGGTTAGGAGCAAGCAGAATTCCTGTGAAGGGACATTCTGTTATTGAGTTAGGAAATACAGGGATAGTAGGAGAGAAGATCACCAAGCAGAAAGTAGAATGTCATTGGTTAGTAAAGGATGATTGGCAGTGCCTAAAAAGACAGACAGGACGATAACCTATAAAATGTCACTGAAAATATATAAGATTATAAACTTATAAATCCAAGTATTTTGTAAAATTTCATTCATTAAATAAAATTAATACTAAGGACTTAGCTGAGGCAAAAATTACTTTGCACATTTCTAAATGCATAAACAAATTAAGGATTAGTATCTATTTTATTTTGACTTAATATATGCAGTATAGGGTCTGGTTTAATTTAATTGGCTATTTATCACTATATAGGTTTGAGAATGCCTGTACTTCAGTCAGATAATTGGTGGCTAAATACCAAGGAGAGGAGAGTGAGTATTGAGTACAGGTATACAAGTTGCCTCTTGGCATAGCACCTTCATTGCCATACCAGTTTTTGGTGTCAATGTCCACAACTGGTTATGGTTTCAGCCTAGTGTCTGTTTTGCAATTCCTTTAAGCTAATTATTTACACATGGAGAGTATACTTCCCCACATAAGACAATTGAATAAAAGATGTAAAATACATTTTCATGACTCACATTCACACTCGTTCTGGTAACAGCATCCACTGTCATCGTAAGTCTTCTTAGGCTGGAAGCGGTTGGCACAGACTACCTGTTTAAGAGGTGGGCATTTCATGTCATTTATGACAATCTTATTGTTACCAGCACAGGTGGCCTGGGTGCATTTGTCCATCATCCAAGTTTCGTTCAGCTGAGGAAGAAAAGGATGTAAAGGTTTTAGTTGGTTATAATACAGATCCATTTTAAAAAGGATTTGCAACAATTGATCAATTCCTAAAAGTGTAATTTAGAGAAAGTCCTGTTCTAAGAAGATTTATAAAAAGGTGGATAAGCAGGAGGTGTAATTTGTATTTTTGCTGCCCTATGCTCATTTCTGTGTTTTCTGATTCCTTACTAATGTTCATAGCCCTCAGCATAACAACTATGATTGTAACACAGGTCAGCAAGAAAAAAATACTATTATAATATGGGTCATATTTAAAGAAGTGACATCCTTCATATATTATGAGTGGGCATTAAAAATAACTGAGACATACACACCTTTCTGGGAGGTGTTACTGCACTGCACTCATTGGGAGGTGAGCTGGTTGATCTTGTACTGGAAGTTGAGGTTTTTGTCTGAGATGTCTTTGTGCTCTCCTCAGCTGTTGTGCTACTTGTCTTCATGGAAGTGCCAATTGCTGCACTCGAAGTGACCGTCTTTGGTGTCTGGGTGCTGGTTACGACAGTTGGGACTGTAGATCTATGACATTCCTCACTGTATCTCTCCACCTGACAGCTTTCATTGCACCGTGCATAGAAACACCAGCCTGCATTATCAGTTGTGTTATACAGCACTTCCCCTGTGGAACAGAATAGAGATTTGTTTATAAAAATATACATGAATATCAACAGTAGTATTATCATTACATTTAATAGGTCAATTTGTTTGTGCCGCCCATGCATCTTTGTAAAGCACGCACCCTTAGTATTGACTTTAAGGAACCATGGTTATATTTTTAGGAAAAATAATTCTGAGAAATCTAAATGTTGATCAAAATAGCATGGACTTCATGTACTTATCTAGAACTCATTTAAAAGAGAATATAAAAAATAATATTACATTTTTTGCATTTATAACAAATGAAAAAATTAAGTAATTGTGCTTTTGATTCACGTGAAAATTGTCTTTGCATTAAAGTAATGTTGTTTTACCAACTCTAAATTGACTTGGTTTGTATTGTATTTTAATTAACAGACCACTATACAGTAGATGTACTTACCTGGTGGAATCAAGGTGCCGTTGACACTGCACATACACTTGGTGGTATAGAATTCTTTTTCAGGTGTAGTTGCTTGTGGTGTTGACATGGTTAGGGTACTTTCGTGTCCTCCAGTGTTCTTAGTAATATCTAGGGACTTTGTTGTAGAAAACTCATTACTGGTAAATAATGTTTTGCCAGATGTTGATAATATAGAATATCCTGTCGTTTTTAAAGGTTGGTGAGTACTAGATCCTTCAGATGACTTAGTTGTTGACTTCTGAACATTTGTGATAGGTCTGGTGGAAGTTGATTTTGTTGACTCTTCTTCAGTAAATATTTTAGTTGTTTTCATGGAAACTGGTTTATGAGAAGTGGTATCCTCACTCTGTGATTTAGTACTTAACTTAGAGGATGTCACTTCACTAAATGCAGTAGATGTTTTAGTAAGCCCCTTGGAAGTAGGCTTATATGTTGATTCTCCCAGGATAGACCCAGATGTTGACTTACCACTTGTCATTTCATTTGCTGCAGTAGGAACAATAACAGTGGTTTTTAATGATAGGGGTGTATACATTGATATTTCTTCACCAACTGTTGATTCATATAAAGCTGTAGTTATTGGCTTGGTTGTGCTCATTCCACTGGTAATACCTGTTTTGCTCACTGTAACTTCACCAGATTTAGTGGATAATCTTGTATAAAGTGATTTCCCAGATGTAATATCTTCCTTTGGTATTGTTGTTGATTTGTGGAAAACTGTACTTAACTTGGAAAATGTTGGTTTAGAGGTACTCATATTACTAACTGTATTTATTTTAGTTGATGTTGTTCTTCCTGTTTGTGATGTGCTGAGGAAACCTGTTGTTGATTTAACTTGTTCTGTTTTAGCAGTACTCAACATCGCATTTGTAAGAGAATTTGTAGATGACTTAGGGGAAACTGTAGTTAATTTAGAAGACTCTTCATTTACAGATGATGTAGACACTTCAGTAGTTTTCATCGAATTTGGTTTGTGAGATGTGGTTCCTGCTGCAGTTAATGTCTTAGATGTTGATGTGAGGGACCCAGTCTTTGCAGATGTTAATTCAACTGAACCAGTTGACACTTTAGCTGAGGACAATTTAGCTGTACTCTTCAATCCTGCAGTGGTTGTTACCTCTCCAGATGCAGTTGGTACAGTCATAGCTTTCATGGAGGTTGATTTATGTGATGACTCAGTACTTGACCTGTGAAAACCTGTAGTTGATTTAGGTGATTCTTCCTTTGCAGTACTCATCTCACCAGGCAGGGTTGTTTTAGCAGATGTCACTTCACCAGATGAAGTAGAAACCTTAGTAGTTTTCACTGAAACTGGTCTATTAGATGTGGTCTCTACCCCAGAAGATGTTTCAAGCGTTGATTTATGGAAGCCTGTAGTAGATCTGGAAGCAGCTGACTTGGTTGATGTTAATTCCACTGATGCTGTTGACGCTCCAGCTGAGGAAGGTTTAGTCGTACTTATTTTACCAGAAGTGCCAGTTTTAATAGTTGATGCTTCTTCAGATGAAGTTGATAATGTTGTAGCTTTATTAGAAATTGGTTTCTGTGATGTTGATTCTTCTACTTCTGGTGACTTGGTGCTTGGCATGTGAGAACCTGTAGTTAATTTAGAAAACTCTTCCTTAGTGGTACTCATTTGACTCGGTGTGGTTGCCTTTGTTGATGTCACTTGTACAAATGATGTAGACACTTCAGTAGTTTTCATTGAAATTGGTTTATGAGATGTAGCCTCTGCTGCAGTTGATATCTCATGTGTTGATTTAGGGGAACCAGTAGAAAATCTGGAGGAAGCTGCCTCTGTGGATACCGATTCAACTGATGGAGTTGATACTTTTGCTGAGGATTGCTTAGTTGTACTTCTTATGCCTGAAGTAACAGTTTTACTTGTTACTTCTTCAGGTACGGTTGATACTGTAGTAGCTTTCAAAGAAACTGTCTTATGAGATGTGGTTTCTTTTTCTTGTGATGACTCAGTAGTTGATCTTTTAAAACCTGTAGTTGATTTAGGGGATTCTTCCTTTGCAGTACTCATCTCACCAGGCAGGGTTGTTTTAGCAGATGTCACTTCACCAGATGAAGTAGAGACCTTAGTAGTTTTCAATGAAACTGGTCTATGAGATGTGGTCTCTACTCCAGAAGATGTTTCAAGTGTTGATTTTTGGAAGCCTGTAGTAGCTCTGGAAGCAGCTGACTTGGTTGAGGTTAATTCAACAGAAACAGTTGAGGCTCCAGCTGAGGAAGGTTTAGTGGTACTTATTTTACCAGAAGTGCCAGTTTTAATAGTTGATGCTTCTTCAGATGAAGTTGATAATGTTGTAGCTTTATTAGAAATTGGTTTCTGTGATGTTGATTTTTCTACTTCTGGTGACTTGGTGCTTGGCATGTGAGAACCTGTAGTTAATTTAGAAGACTCTTCCTTCGTGGTAGCCATTTGACTCGGTGTAGTTGCCTTTGTTGATGTCACTTGTACAAATGATGTAGACACTTCAGTAGTTTTCATTGAAATCGGTTTATGAGATGTAGCCTCTGCTGCAGTTGATATCTCATGTGTTGATTTATGGGAACCAGTAGTAAATCTGGAGGAAGCTGCCTCTGTGGATACTGATTCAACTGATGGGGTTGATACTTTTGCTGAGGATTGCTTAGTTGTACTTCTTATGCCTGAAGTAACAGTTTTACTTGTTACTTCTTCTGGTACTGTTGATTCTGTAGTAGCTTTCAATGAAACTGTCTTATGAGATGTGGTTTCTTTTTCTTGTGATGACTCAGTAGTTGATCTTTTAAAACCTGTAGTTGATTTAGGTGATTCTTCCTTTGCAGTACTCATCTCACCAGGCAGGGTTGTTTTAGCAGATGTCACTTCACCAGATGAAGTAGAGACCTTAGTAGTTTTCACTGAAACTGGTCTATTAGATGTGGTCTCTACTCCAGAAGATGTTTCAAGCGTTGATTTTTGGAAGCCTGTAGTAGATCTGGAAGCAGCTGACTTGGTTGAGATTAATTCAACAGAAATAGTTGATGCTCCAGCTGAGGAAGGTTTAGTGGTACTTATTTTACCAGAAGTGCCAGTTTTAATAGTTGATGCTTCTTCAGATGAAGTTGATAATGTTGTAGCTTTATTAGAAATTGGTTTCTGTGATGTTGATTTTTCTACTTCTGGTGACTTGGTGCTTGGCATGTGAGAACCTGTAGTTAATTTAGAAGACTCTTCCTTCGTGGTAGCCATTTGACTCCGTGTAGTTGCCTTTGTTGATGTCACTTGTACAAATGATGTAGACACTTCAGTAGTTTTCATTGAAATTGGTTTATGAGATGTAGCCTCTGCGGCAGTTGATATCTCATGTGTTGATTTATGAGAACCAGTAGTAAATCTGGAGGAAGCTGCCTCTGTGGATACTGATTCAACTGATGGGGTTGATACTTTTGCTGAGGATTGCTTAGTTGTACTTCTTATGCCTGAAGTAACAGTTTTACTTGTTACTTCTTCTGGTACTGTTGATTCTGTAGTAGCTTTCAATGAAACTGTCTTATGAGATGTGGTTTCTTTTTCTTGTGATGACTCAGTAGTTGATCTTTTAAAACCTGTAGTTGATTTAGGTGATTCTTCCTTTGCAGTACTCATCTCACCAGCCAGGGTTGTTTTAGCAGATGTCACTTCACCAGATGAAGTAGAGACCTTAGTAGTTTTCACTGAAGCTGGTCTATTAGATGTGGTCTCTACTCCAGAAGATGTTTCAAGCGTTGATTTTTGGAAGCCTGTAGTAGATCTGGAAGCAGCTGACTTGGTTGAGGTTAATTCAACAGAAACAGTTGATACTCCAGCTGAGGAAGGTTTAGTGGTACTTATTTTACCAGAAGTGCCAGTTTTACTAGTTGATGCTTCTTCAGATGAAGTTGATAATGTTGTAGCTTTATTAGAAATTGGTTTCTGTGATGTTGATTCTTCTACTTCTGGTGACTTGGTGCTTGGCATGTGAGAACCTGTAGTTAATTTAGAAAACTCTTCCTTAGTGGTACTCATTTGACTCTGTGTGGTTGCCTTTGTTGATGTCATTTGTACAAATGATGTAGACACTTCAGTAGTTTTCATGGAAATTGGTTTATGAGATGTAGCCTCTGCTGCAGTTGATATCTCATGTGTTGATTTATGGGAACCAGTAGTAAATCTGGTGGAAGCTGCCTCTGTGGATACTGATTCAACTGATGGAGTTGATACTTTTGCAGACGATTGCTTAGTTGTACTTCTTAAGCCTGAAGTAACAGTTTTACTTGTTACTTCTTCTGGTACTGTTGATACTGTAGTAGCTTTCAATGAAACTGTCTTATGAGATGTGGTTTCTTTTTCTTGTGATGACTCAGTAGTTGATCTTTTATAACCTGTAGTTGATTTAGGTGATTCTTCCTTTGCAGTACTCATCTCACCAGGCAGGGTTGTTTTAGCAGATGTCACTTCACCAGATGAAGTAGAGACCTTAGTAGTTTTCAATGAAACTGGTCTATGAGATGTGGTCTCTACTCCAGAAGATGTTTCAAGTGTTGATTTTTGGAAGCCTGTAGTAGCTCTGGAAGCAGCTGACTTGGTTGAGGTTAATTCAACATAAACAGTTGAGGCTCCAGCTGAGGAAGGTTTAGCGGTACTTATTTTACCAGAAGTGCCAGTTTTAATAGTTGATGCTTCTTCAGATGAAGTTGATAATGTTGTAGCTTTATTAGAAATTGGTTTCTGTGATGTTGATTCTTCTACTTCTGGTGACTTGGTGCTTTGCATGTGAGAACCTGTAGTTAATTTAGAAGACTCTTCTTTAGTGGTACTCATTTGACTCGGTGTAGTTGCCTTTGTTGATGTCACTTGTACAAATGATGTAGACACTTCAGTAGTTTTCATTGAAATCGGTTTATGAGATGTAGCCTCTGCTGCAGTTGATATCTCATGTGTTGATTTATGGGAACCAGTAGTAAATCTGGTGGAAGCTGCCTCTGTGGATACTGATTCAACTGATGGAGTTGATACTTTTGCAGACGATTGCTTAGTTGTACTTCTTATGCCTGAAGTAACAGTTTTACTTGTTACTTCTTCTGGTACTGTTGATACTGTAGTAGCTTTCAATGAAACTGTCTTATGAGATGTGGTTTCTTTTTCTTGTGATGACTCAGTAGTTGATCTTTTAAAACCTGTAGTTGATTTAGGGGATTCTTCCTTTGCAGTACTCATCTCACCAGGCAGGGTTGTTTTAGCAGATGTCACTTCACCAGATGAAGTAGAGACCTTAGTAGTTTTCAATGAAACTGGTCTATGAGATGTGGTCTCTACTCCAGAAGATGTTTCAAGTGTTGATTTTTGGAAGCCTGTAGTAGCTCTGGAAGCAGCTGACTTGGTTGAGGTTAATTCAACAGAAACAGTTGAGGCTCCAGCTGAGGAAGGTTTAGTGGTACTTATTTTACCAGAAGTGCCAGTTTTAATAGTTGATGCTTCTTCAGATGAAGTTGATAATGTTGTAGCTTTATTAGAAATTGGTTTCTGTGATGTTGATTCTTCTACTTCTGGTGACTTGGTGCTTGGCATGTGAGAACCTGTAGTTAATTTAGAAGACTCTTCTTTAGTGGTACTCATTTGACTCGGTGTAGTTGCCTTTGTTGATGTCACTTGTACAAATGATGTAGACACTTCAGTAGTTTTCATTGAAATCGGTTTATGAGATGTAGCCTCTGCTGCAGTTGATATCTCATGTGTTGATTTATGGGAACCAGTAGTAAATCTGGTGGAAGCTGCCTCTGTGGATACTGATTCAACTGATGGAGTTGATACTTTTGCAGACAATTGCTTAGTTGTACTTCTTATGCCTGAAGTATCAGTTTTACTTGTTACTTCTTCTGTTACTGTTGATACTGTAGTAGCTTTCAAAGAAACTGTCTTATGAGATGTGGTTTCTTTTTCTTGTGATGACTCAGTAGTTGATCTTTTATAACCTGTAGTTGATTTAGGTGATTCTTCCTTTGCAGTACTCATCTCACCAGGCAGGGTTGTTTTAGCAGATGTCACTTCACCAGATGAAGTAGAAACCTTAGTAGTTTTCACTGAAACTGGTCTATTAGATGTGGTCTCTACTGCAGAAGATGTTTCAAGCGTTGATTTTTGGAAGCCTGTAGTAGATCTGGAAGCAGCTGACTTGGTTGAGGTTAATTCAACAGAAACAGTTGAGGCTCCAGCTGAGGAAGGTTTAGTGGTACTTATTTTACCAGAAGTGCCAGTTTTAATAGTTGATGCTTCTTCAGATGAAGTTGATAATGTTGTAGCTTTATTAGAAATTGGTTTCTGTGATGTTGATTCTTCTACTTCTGGTGACTTGGTGCTTGGCATGTGAGAACCTGTAGTTAATTTAGAAGACTCTTCCTTCGTTGTAGCTATTTGACTCGGTGTAGTTGCCTTTGTTGATGTCACTTGTACAAATGATGTAGACACTTCAGTAGTTTTCATTGAAATTGGTTTATGAGATGTAGCCTCTGCTGCAGTTGATATCTCATGTGTTGATTTATGGGAACCAGTAGTAGATCTGGAGGAAGCTGCCTCTGTGGATACTGATTCAACTGATGGAGTTGATACTTTTGCTGAGGATGGCTTAGTTGTACTTCTTATGCCTGAAGTAACAGTTTTACTTGATACTTCTTCTGGTACTGTTGATTCTGTAGTAGCTTTCAATGAAACTGTCTTATGAGATGTGGTTTCTTTTTCTTGTGATGACTCAGTAGTTGATCTTTTAAAACCTGTAGTTGATTTAGGTGATTCTTCCTTTGCAGTACTCATCTCACCAGGCAGGGTTGTTTTAGCAGATGTCACGTCACCAGATGAAGTAGAGACCTTAGTAGTTTTCACTGAAGCTGGTCTATGAGATGTGGTCTCTACTCCAGAAGATGTTTCAAGCGTTGATTTTTGGAAGCCTGTAGTAGATCTGGAAGCAGCTGACTTGGTTGAGGTTAATTCAACAGAAACAGTTGATGCTCCAGCTGAGGAAGGTTTAGTGGTACTTATTTTACCAGAAGTACCAGTTTTAATAGTTGATACTTCTTCAGATGAAGTTGATAATGTTGTAGCTTTAATAGAAATTGGCTTACGTGATGTTGATGCTTCTACTTCTGGTGACTTGGTGCTTGGCAGGTTGGGACCTGTAGTTAATTTAGAAGACTCTTCCTTAGTGGTACTCATTTGACTTGGTGTAGTTGCCTTTGTTGATGTCACTTGTACAAATGATGTAGACACTTCAGTAGTTTTCATTGAAATTGGTTTATGAGATGTAGCCTCTCTTGCAGTTGTTATCTCAAGTGTTGATTTATGGGACCCAGTAGTTAGTGTAAAAGAATTTGTCTTTGTGGATGCCGATTCAACTGAAGCAGTTGATACTTTAGCTGAGGATGACTTTGCTGTCGTTTTCAGGCCTGGTGTAGCTGTTTTACCTTCTGTTACCTCTCCAGATGCAGTTGATGCTTGAATTGGTTTATAAGATGTAGTTTCTTCTACTTGAGATGATTGAGTAGTTGATTTATGGAAACCTGTAGTAAATTTAGAAAATGCCTCATTTGTACTACTCATTTCAAAAGGTTGAGTTGCTTTAATTGATGTAACTTCACCATATGAAGTAGACACTTTGGTTGCTGTCATTGAAATGAGATTCTGAGATGTGGTCTCTAAATTGTGTGATGTGCCAGGTGTTGAGTGGGAACTTGCAGCAATACTAGAAGAAGCTGCATTTGTGGATTTTTCTTCAACAGCTGAAGTTGATACCTTAGCAGAAATTGGCTTTGTTGTACTTATCTTGGTAGAAATTGCTGCTTTGTTAGTTGTTGCCTCAAGAGATTGAGTTGATTCTCTAGTAGTTGCTGATATACTGCTCTCTCCTCCTGTCGATGCTGTAATCTTCATGCTTTCAGTAGAAAGGACCATAGTTTTTGTTAAAAGAGTCTCAGAGATGGGTTGTGAGGTTGTACTGATAGGAGAAGTAGGAGTATTGGTTGACTGCCCACATGGAACATAACTACAGCATAAAATTTGTATTTCGTAATTGAAACACAGCTGGGAAAATTGGTCCCGGTTGTTGCAAATAAGACCTACAGACTTATTACACTGTATGATCTGACCCAGGTCTTTAACTGGAATGTTGGGGAACTTCTGAGCTCGGCATTGCACTTGTGATGGGACCTGACAAACAGACTGACCCATTTCCCTTATCTTTTCAAATGTTTCAAAGTCCCCTTCATTTTCACCATACTTGGGACTGCTGACATCATACCATACAGACCACTTGCAGACTTCCTTTAGGCACAACACTGAGGTCAGAGATACCGGGGCTGTAGAGAAATAGATTCACCCATGTTAATTATTTCCAAATGGGAACATAAAATAGCAATAATTTGTCCTATTAATGTAACATTCAGGACAACTGAATTATTTGTGGTAGGAAGAGAATTATATACAACCCTGGAGAATAAAGAAATGAAAATAAATATTTGATTAACCTGGAAGAATAACTAAGTAATTGGGTTAAAGGCTATAATTTTACATTTCTGCACTCTCTAGGCAAAAAGCAGCCTATGTGTATGCAGCACATCTCATAAAATATGTTATTTTTATTAATATCTACAAATCCTTCCAATGATTGTGTTGACACCCCCAGGGGGTGTCTACAAAAGTTCCTGATCCCCACCCAATCAGCATGCAGCATCCAGGGAACAATATTAACCCACTATTTACCTGCTCTTGCTTGCACAGCCAATACGAGAGCAGTGTTGTCTCCTAGTCACTGCTGGGATATGACTCATCCCTGCTTCCTGTCTATGCTGTGTGCTGTTGCCATAGCAATTAACATATGTGCTATGTCTCAAATCTTTCATCTAACTGGATTGGCCAAAACAAATTGGAGGGGGGTTAACATTAATTTACTGTCAAAAATTACAATAGATTTTGGTAACTTTAAGGTAAGTGTTTAAATGTTTATTTTGGTATTTGTTCAGGCAACATTTTTTTTATATATACTTTTAATTCTGCTCTATCAGATGCATTCATAATCCAGGAAACTTGCATATCCCTTTATCTTTATAATGCTGCAATACATTTACAGTTCATATGTGATTTGACTCTCTTCCTACCTGTAGTGGAGAGATTTGGAGATTGTGGTGAGGTGGTTGTATCAAAATGGAAAGTTGTGGCTGGTGCCTCAGTAGTTGGGACACATGGGTAGACATCTCTGCTAATGGTTCCATTAAATGAACACGTGGCTGTTATACATCCTCCAATTCCATCAGTTGTGTTGTAGATAACATCTCCATAGTTGTATTTCATATTTCCATAGTAACAATAACAAGCTGTAATGTTAATAAGAAGAATTAGTGCAAGTTAGTTCATTGACATTGCACTCACTAATAATTTTGTGCTTCATAACTTACACGTAACTTTCCAGACACAGTTATTTTCTGTTACTATAATGCACACATTAATTTGCTTGTAACTTGCTGATCTACTCTCATTTAAAGTTGTCGACCAAATGAAAAAAAAATAACAGTTTATGAGAAGATAGTTAAGGTAAGGTTAAGAGATAATTGACCCACCTCGGAGGTCGGTTTGGCAACGACGCCCTTTCTTGGTACAGATGCTGAAAAAAAAATACAAATAAAAAAAAGTTAATAGAGATGGCTTTGTTTAGAAGAATAATTACTGTTTTGCTGTTGTGGAATATAACACTGTCTTATTCTGACTATAAGTGATATACTACAGTTTAAGAATAATTCACTGAAAACTTACCATGACTCGCAGTTTCTGTAGGACGGCACCATATCTCCAACACTGTAGCGTTTTCCATCATCATCATAACAGCCACAGTTTGCTTGAGCCACACACTGCATGATATCCTCATCAAAGAATGGACGGTCCTTGGGACACTTTGGATAACATCCTGAAGATCATTGAAAAAACAAACTGCTATCAAGCTTTAAGAAATATTCTCTCATGACTGAACAACATATACAAAAATTGCAATTACCTAGTTAAATCATTTCTATAAAAAACTTTTTGCCTAGGGTACTTTTAAGGATGTTAAATGTTTTTTTTAAAGCTTTGTTTCTGGGCAATGTGCAGTACCTATTTTCTATTGGTGACATTCTATCAAGGGAAAAATTTTAGTCTTAAAATACTTTTATTAGTTAAATAACAAATGTTATTTCAGTGACATACACAAACCACAAAACCGTATTTACTCATTGCTTCCGTACAGTGCAAGACTAATAATATCTGAGAGATAAGAACTAAGATTTAATGTTAGACTTGTTTGAAATCCATTTTGCTTGCCATGGTTTAATCCGATTTGATAAAAATTGTAATTTGTTGACTAATTTCTTAGCCATTTGTTACCAATAAGATTCTTTTTGAGACCCTGCCTGGGTTAAGTGGGGAAAATTGTACACACTTGTGAAACATCTATATTTTTTCATAACCTAACACTTCTTGAAATCCTAAGGGATGAGAGTAAAAGATATATATATTTCTGACAACTTTTCATCTTCCACCACTATATTTAGTTCACCTTCTAATCCTGGCAGCTGGTTCATGCATTTCCCACTGGGGTTCCTGCAGGTCTTCATACATGGTGCTCCACATGGCTTGTAGTGCCACTCACACTCTCCTTCCGGGTTGTAGTAATCACAGAACAAAGCTGGTGGCAACAAAACATAATTTGTAATTTAATTGTAGCATGGAGTAAATTCTGAGATTTAAGAAGGTTTAAGCGACTGAGCTGCCATTGTACTAAGCAATCAGGACCAAGTCAGGAGAAAATGTTTTTGTGTAAAATGTCCTAGTAGTTAATTTAAAGACTAAAGCTTGTAATTATTATGTGTTGATATATCTTAATCTGTACTAGTCCAATATATTTTCCAAATGATATATATATATATATATATATATATATATATATATATATATATATATATATATAGTTAAGCTGAATTCGTAAAATGTACAAATAAGTGGGAGAGCCTTTCAGAGGTAATTACTAAAATGGAGGATTGATACTTAAATAAAGCTTAGAAAATGTCTTTATAAAGCCTAAAAGCTTGCACAACCAATGGGTTTATTTGCAGAACCAGCAACAACAGCAGTTGTAAGATGAGATGTTACTTACGACAAATCTCTGGCGTCCTCCATGCAATGCACATTCCAGCATCATTACAGGCCGCGGCGTAGGCAGCAACAGCTGTGCAGTAACACTCACAGTCTCCTCCAGAGTCGCATGCACAAGTGTCACTGACGCATGCCTCATAATAAGGAGTGGGATCAACCTAGAATTTGCACACAGGTAAACATATTGAACATATTGGACCACAGCTTTATTTAATAAATTACACCCATTTTTCATTTTATAATAGCTGAGAAGTGATGACCCACCTTGGACTGGCACTTGGCGAAGACAGAGCTCATGATGATACTGCAGTGCTTCTGGGCCCAAGTCTGTCTGTATGGGTTGGCAACACAAGGGTCCCTAATGGGTTGAGCATCAGGGCAGGTGGGAGAGGCTTTCCAGCTGTTACCAAACTCTTGTACGTTGACCACAACTGACAGACTTCTTGTGGTAAATTCATTAGGTACACAACCATCATAGTTGCCACAAAGACCACATACTTTTCCCTGTTGATAAAAAGAGCAGGGAAGTGTGAAATTGTCTAATTAATTAAACATAGCAGGATACATTTTTAATAAATGTAACATAGTCTTTTCACAAAACTGTACCACAAATAGCATAACCCATATACAAACTACTGAAACAATGGCAGAGATTATAGTATCTCACAGTAAATCAACATTTAGTAAAGGCAATGACTCTATGTGCAGAATTGTAAGGGTCAAGGATGACCGCTTTCAGAAAATATCCCTCCCAAACACATTTGAAGTGTGTATTCAAGTGCAGAGAAAAAAAGATTGAAAGACAAAAAAGAGGAGTAATCATACTTGATAAGAGGATACGCAAGGATGTGCCTCTGGAGTAAACAAGAGGTTGATCTGTGGATATGCTACAATCCAATGATATGAAATTCAGCTTTATCGCTCACCTTGAAGTCTGGTCTTAGCTTAATTAAGATGCTGGTTTTCTTGTCCCACATGAGGATCAGTCCATTCTTGGACTCAATCACAAGGTATATGCCCATCTGTCTGACCTGGTAGGGAACCTCACCGCCAATGTCTCTTTCTAGAACTTCAAAGGCTCCCTCACTGAGCTTCAGTTCGAAGTTCTAAAACATGATTTAAAAAATATAAAATATTATTATAATACAATAATAGAATAATTCGAAGAATATTTTCTTTATAAAATAAGTAAATATACTATAGCATTCAATTGTTTGTGAATGAAGTGATGACATCTTCCTACTCACCCCCAGAAACACTTTGATGGCTTTGGAACAGGTGGCTCCGATGCTTCCACATGGGATGTTCTCAGAGATGACTCGGAATGTCCCATTTCCTGGGTTGGATGAACAATAATCCTATATATACATGAGAAAACAAAATCACTTATTTAAACATAACATAAACATACATTGGGTGATATTATGCATATTATTGGGCCTTGACACTTAATTATATTATTTAGATGTAAAATAATATGTAGAGACTTGAAAGATTAGAAATTTGTCATCCATTTGCTTATATGTTGGATTCTGATACTAAAGGGAGATAGCCTTTTTAGAATATTACATGTAGTTCAAAGATCCAACATAATAATTTTTAATATAGGCGTTCTAGCTCACATCAGACTCAGAGCACTGAGATGGAGACACAAGATATTTCTAAGAAGGACTGTACAGTTGTTCAGCAGATAATGTTACTCAGAAGTAGATTGTGTATGATGGATGTTTATAATACCTGAGTTAGAGTGTATTCACAGTCGCCATTAAAGTCAAACCGTTTGCCATCAAAGGTCACATAGTGCCCCTCTCCATAAATGGCACAGGTCCTGCTGCACTCATTGGTTGTACACTGCCATTTTCGATCCTTACAGGTGCTGAAAGAAATAGATTCAAAATGGCTTTGGTATTCCTCAAATATTATATCTTAAGACACCCCTGTCACAATATATTTATCTACTCTACTGCATAGAGTATAGTGATAAAATGGTTACACAACTTTTGATCTTATAACTGGACCACAACTCCAATTTGTTTGGGAAGAAATGGACTATTTACTCACCATGTGTTACAGTCTTGCTGGATACTGTCTCCACTCTGGTAAACATCTCCATTGTATACACAAGGACACTCCTCCTCGGGGACACAGCTGCCATCGTTACTAAGTACAAGCCCATCAGGACAGACACACCCAGAGGCACACTGAATACTGAACTGTAGGGACAAATGATGGTGAGTTATATAGTAACAGAGTTATAAAATTGTATTATGGTATGTGTTGGACTCCTAGTAGCATTTTTGAATATCTACAGTAACAGCTGTTATTTATGCTTTTCTGTTTGCACAGTGTCAACCCACTGTACAGCTATATAGAAAATAAATATATAGAATATATCCCACTGTATATAAATAATGCGCTCCTTCTATGTTAAAACTCTAAATCATATAGTAGGGTAGTCTTTGACTTAGATAATGTCCAGCTGAAGTTATAATCATGTAGTGGTAAAAGACTGAATAGGAGGACATAAAAACATAAATTTGACTGCAGTAAAGATAACCAAAAGTCCTTTATAATTTGACTATTTTATTTAATTAATTCTTGATATAGTCTGATGATGGAAGTTTTTTCCGCTTCTCTATTTACTTTCTGTAAAATATTACTTTCACACATTATCCCTAAGTCATCCCCTAAACCCTTGTGCATCATTTTGTATCAACATTACAATGTAGGTCCCACATCTTTGACCTCTAGATGCTTGACCATTCTATTATTGTTTTACATTATTACACCAATTGAATTACACTACCTGGATTGTCATCCCTGTTACAGATTTTTGTTTGATCTGAAAAAAGGCAATCTTCTCTGGAAGGTCATTAGTAATATCAAGTCATACCAAGTGAACAAGTCACTTTGATTCTCTACCCTGACGTCAAAGTTACAATATCACTTACACACTCCATGTCCAGCGTCTGACATCTCTTCTGACACTCAGCACCTTTGGCTCCCAGGGTAGCATTAGCACAGTCAAAATACACCATGCCTTGAGGACACACTGTAACAGAAGAGGGATTTGAGGATCTGTTTAACATGTATGCCTTCCGTCAAGAATCCCATCTCTCATTTTAACCCCTTCCCTAGAGCATCATTACTTTTAGAGCATAAAATAGATTTTTTTTAGTTGACGTTCCCACTTGTATCGAATGCGTTAACTATTTGTCCTGATAATATTCATTATGTGAGTATTTCTATATACTTATAAAATGTCATATTGACATTGGACTCCCTGGTGGAAATGCTATCATTATTTGCTGTGGTCAATCAGGGCTCTACCCTGCAGCACCTGGGATCTCTGCTTCATTACATTAAACATAATAACAGAATTAGGCAATGAGAAGTATCATTTATCCTATATAGTCTGTCTATCTTTGCATTGGTATCACAACATCAAACTTTTAAATAATTTTATAGTAAATAGAGAGATAAAAAAAGAAGCATTATCATGGTGAGGTGGACGAAGGACAATTGAGAGATGTGCATGGCAAATCGGGAGGTATAGGCATGGTAAACGGAAGCGAGTGATGTAGACCAAGGCTAAGAACAAGAAATACTACATAACAAAAGGGAATAAAGAGTCAGGATGATTAAGGGGAGGAAGACAATTCATGATATATATAGAGTGAGACAAAGCATTAGTTGAATTACCTGAAAGGCTGGATATTTTTCCAATGCAGTTCAATCTGCCGCCTTGACAGGTACTAGGATAAAACAATAGAACAGTATAATATATGAATATTTTTTATTAATGAACGTCAGAAAGATATTTTTATCATTATATATTTCACATTCCCTATATAGAAGATAAGTCAACTTGTATTATGAACGGTGGAAAAAAACAATAGTTTGTGATATTCACTTTTTATATTATTATATATTTGCTTAACTTACCACATGGCACCATTATCATAGATGACCTCTCCTGGTGGCATTGCTGATCCTTTGTAGTAACAGGGACAGCTCTTGGCGGGCACACAGGAACCACTGTCATCAAGGTAGGTTCCCTTACGGCATGCACATCCATCCAGAGGGGAGAATCGGACACTGCAGCTGGGGTCAGGCTCACTCAATGAGCGGCAGGTTTTCTGGCAGGACTTTATGGAGTATTGGTAGGAAGAGTTCTTAGGACAGTCCAAAGTATATTTATCTAAGAGGATAAAGCAAATCAAAGGTCAGTTTCACACCAACGACTACATACTTATGATAGTCGCTGTTTAATGAATTAAATAAAAGTGGAGTGATTAATGACATAAGGGACTGTCTCAACCCAAAGGGTCTTTTGTTACATGTGTATTGGACTAAATGGAGATCTGAAGTTGGATACAAGGACAGGACATTACAGGCCCATATACTCACCACAGAAGCTGTCTCTCCACCCATCCAGAAAGACTCCCTCGACAGCACAGGCTCGTACATAGGATGACATAGCAGCACACACACTGTCCTCACTCTTCTCGTAGTTGCAGCTATCATACATACAGTTCTGTAGGAAAATACAACTATTAGGTCCCACATAGTAATTATGTAAATGTTATTCCTTACAATTTTAATGAATAAAAAATGCAGCCAGTGTTATAATGGTAATCGCTATATTTAGTGGTTGTACTAGTAACAGCTTATAGTCTGATCCTCTTGTATATAAATGTAAAGGGAAAAGTCACCTACCTTCTGGTAGATGAGAGGATTCACTGCAGCATGGCATGGGGCAAAGACTCCGTTGGCATCAGTAAGCAGTGAACACCAGAGCTGAGCATATCTCTCTGTGGATAACAGGGAAAGGTGTTAGAGCATTGGTTGCCAACTTTGTTCCCACACCACCCATTTGACTCCTCCCCACAAGTCTTCCTGCTTTATTAAATCAGTTTGAGCCTTACATACCATTCTCTACACTGAGTGAGCATGGGTTTTCATAGATGTCCTTCACATCAACACAGTCTGCTTGACTCTTCCATGTGTTGGCAAAGGAAGACGCCGTCCCTTCCAAGGCTCCACTCACAGACCGGAAATCATCAGTCCGGATATTGTTAAAGTCTCCGCAGAGACCTATTGATCACCAAAAAGAAAATCAAGTCATATTTTTGCTATATTCCTATTGATTTTTCTCCCCTCTTAATTCATGACTATCACATACAGTTTGTAGTCAGAAAGCTGTAAAACACCCTTTTGCTCTTTTCTCATTACCCTGTTACCACTAACCTAAAAGAGGACTTCCATAAAATAATTAACAAAAAGCATTTCTTAATTGGCTATTGATCCTCTAGCGGCTAGCCATTGTCAGGTTTACACTGAAACATGATTGTAAAGCTATTGAAACAACTCATAATTACAGAATAATTTCTGCAAAGAAAGCAGGGGCAAGTCTACCAAAGGTGCAGATGGTGTAGTGCACCCTGGCCCTCCAGGCCTCCATTTCATTTTTTTTCTGTAGTGTAGGGGCTCCCCCACTCTGACCCGACTCATCACAGCTACTCTGGCCCCCCTCTGGGCCTCCTCTGGGTCCCTGTGCTGAAATTGGTCTGTGCCTCTTTAAATAAGAGCATTTCTGAATCTCCAAGAGGTGGTAGTGCGGAGCAGATCAGCATGTTGGGGTATGTAGAAAGTAATAGAGCAAGGGCTGGAAAGTGACAGCAAAGTACAGGGGTCTTGGGAAGGTTTGCTTTATGGTAAGAGGTATTTGGGAGGGGAGCAGTTATGGGAATCGTTTTGTCCCTGTGTGACTTGGTTCTGGCGAGGCCCAACCCAAAATATTGTATACAACCCACCGGGGGTGGGGTTGGGGCAAAACATTTGTTTGCACCAGGGCCCTCCATTCGCTAGTTCCACCACTGAAGTAGTGTATAGAAGTATAGCGCAGTGTAGTGTGTAATCTGCAAGTTTATTGTAGTGGTCTGTACTTACAGACTGTGGTAATGAGCACAAATGTTAAAGGAAATTGTTTTTTTGCACCTGAGAGATTGTAGGGATACTTTCCAATACTGTTTAATCTAAATTATTTTTTGGGTGTTGACTTACCGCATGTGTTGCCCTGGTATTCAGAATCCAAATTCACATAGACCTGCATGATGGGGGTAAGTTGGACTTGAATCTGCGTCCCATTGAAACTCTGAATAATCAAGTAGAATGTGGAGGGCTGCATAACAGCAATGCTTTCTGAAAAATATGAAAAAATTAGGGTAATTAAGTTGTGTATCCTTGGAATAAAATGTATTCCTAATAACTGTCAGACAATGTGGTATCTAAGTGGTATAGAGTTTTTTAATCAATATGCCACTTATATCTTATTTATTATATTTTTCTAGGTATCTTATTCACTAATTATGAATATACTCATGGACTCTTTCTGATATCTAGTGATAGTTAACAGGTCACCCTAGTCTTACTTTTCCCATCATGCCTTTAAAATGGCATGTTTTATAGTTAAGATTGATGATTTTTGTGTAAAAACAAATGGTTGCACACTTATTTATCCTCCTCCACTCTGACTGGATATTGTAGCAAATGTGATGTAAAGTCTTATCATTTATTTTTGTAATGATTTAAATATACTTTTTTAGGTTTGTGATAGAAAATATGCGATTACACTGTAAATTGAAATGAAAGTTGACACCCAATATAAAATGTACTTAACAGATTAATCTCCTTTCCCTGAGCTGATGTGATGTGTTATACACAATGTTTGGCAAGTTGTGGTGTATCACTCATCTATAACATCTCCTTGCTATGGCAGAGCGCCTTTGTGATTATTTTTTAAACCAGACTGTCTGAAAAGCCTTCTGGGAAATGTAGTCATCTTTCTCTGCACTTTCATTTTCACCAGTGCCAAAGTCCCTTTAATTGTGTTTGATTATCAGATCAATAGAAGATGAGATGTTATCTCTGCTCACCTATGTCAGTTATAGGATTAATGCTAAATGAGCAAGGATTTTAAACAAATGCTAAACACTCTATATGAGGCTAATCTCTGAGTACTCTAGCATGTTTCTTTAAAGATTTACAAGGGGATTATAAAACCACAGTGCCTTGGGCGGATGAAATTCTACCAGATAAAGTGACACACAGATGGCGGAGAGGAGAAATATGGTTGACAGCCCTAGGCCTTGCAATACCTGTTACCAGTGGTATTTGAGCATAGATTCCATTCAGGAGCACAGTTCCAGAAGACTTCACTGTAACAACCTATAGAAAAAAACATAGTCAGGTACCTATATTTTGTGTCACTTGTTTAGTGAAACTGAAGAGCGACCAATGACCAGCACTGGACTGGGTGTCTCAGAAGACAAACCACAGATCTTCAAAATTCAATACTGTAGCATAGTGTGTTTCAATGACAGAGGTAGATGCATTATATGGACTATGTGCACATGGGCTTGGGCTTACACCATTACAGTTATTGGTGAATAAGTATGCCAGGAAATAAACTTGGGTATAAAGAGACAACTCAATTAATTAACTGATATGGACAGATCAGTTGTAGCTATGTTGACTTAGATGTGCATTTCATACATAATAAATATTAATGATCTGTAAACTGAACTTTGGTTCTGGTCCAAGTAAAGACAACACACTGTAATATATTCCAGCAGGACTTTACGAATGCATGACCACTAACCAAAACTTTAGTACTCAAACTAAATAAGTGTGACTTACAGTGTTTCCTTTATCCAGGGACAGGGTCACACTCTTCAGACAGGTCTCCGAGTCTGTGACACCGCATTTCCGCACCTCAGCCAGCACAGTGAACATGTTCGTTCCACAGTCCTGAACAGATGACAAATTCGGGGTTAGTGATCCCTTAGTCTGACTTTGTTTGTTATTATTGAGTTGATATTTTATGATTAGTAATAATTTGATAGCAGATCAACATTTCTAAAAAAATGAAAGCACAATGCTCTTGTAAGGTAAAGTAGCATTTTATGCCGAAGTCTAAGAAGGGTTAGCTATGCTTTGGAAGATATGGCCAGCATAACTATGAATTATTATTCACTTAATATGAAAGTTAAAATAAGATGTTCATATGTGACTGTATAAGAAAAAATTTAGTTTTCTAAGTCTTAAGTCAATAACATGTTTACAGTTTCAGTGCGACAGTGGGATACCTTAGTAAAGATATAACTGCAGTCTCCATAGAAGGTGTAGTGACCTCCATCATAGGTCTGGACATGAGATCCTCCTTCCAGAGAACAGTGTCCAGGACATGGCAGAGTCTGGCAGCTCCACTGACCTCCTGTACAGGTGCTGAGAGGAAGAGAAAGAGTTATCAAATGAAGGGGGTGTAGAATGAGAGATAAGATATAAGGACAGAGGTATCTACATTTCAGACTGAGATATTTGAGTATACTAAATTGAGATAAGAGCTAACTGTGCATGTAGCAGTGACAATAGAGATACACTGGAAACATACAGTATAGTTAGTAGAAGTGTCACTAGTTACCAGTTTCTGCAGTTGGTGTTGTAGGATTCCCCTGGTGCATATTTCCTATTGTTGTAGGTACAGGAGCATTCAGTGAGTGGGACACAGCCTCTGTTGTCAATATCATCAAATACAGTCCCTATAAGAAGGAAATATGTGATTAT
The DNA here is from genome assembly GCA_027410445.1 of Discoglossus pictus. NCBI lineage: Eukaryota > Metazoa > Chordata > Amphibia > Anura > Alytidae > Discoglossus > Discoglossus pictus. The sequence continues at coordinate 25,378,694 of CM050175.1, forward strand.
TGGAACTCTTGGAAACAGAAAGGTCTACCTATGTATGCTAGCAAGTCACCCTGTACTGCAAAAGGACAGACTTCAGGAGTTATTCCGAATCAGTTTGCTTTCATGATCTTAGAATCTGGGTTGCTTAATTTTGAGTATCACAATCAAAAGTGTTGCAAATGGGGGTGCATGCCATCGAAAAGGCCATTTATTTCATGTTCCTATGTCTCTAAATAAATGTGTAAATGTAATTATACACATTTAACACAATACAGATGAATGGGCAACCTATATATTGATACCCAATCAGACATTTTTTGTTAGTCATTTTATTTCTTGGCTATTGATACATTCTATGAGAGAGACAGAATCCATGGACCATACTTTTTCAGCTTAAGCTAACAAAGAAAACTTACCCGCAGGACAGAAACAGCCATCTACACAATGTTCCTCACAAACCATTGCCCTCTCTTGGTTGGAGCAGGTATCCGTGCATGGAGAGCCACATTCACTATATGTCATGTTCATTGGGCAACTCATCTCTATCAAATAAAATGCTTTGTATTAACGTGGGTACAGTGAGAGACATATTTCATTTCAATCACCTGCACCAGCTTGATAATTAACTTATTTCTTCTATTTAGCCTGGTGCCACATAAATAACAAGTTACAGCTATAAAATGGTCTGGGAATAGTTTGTAATGATCATATGCATGACAGTGTCTCTTATAGACCCAAATAAATTGTTATATTAATCTAGATTAAATACAAATTGGGTTAGCTGCCTGGAATAGTGTAACAATTAACTATGGCCATAATTATAAAAACAGCTGATTAAAGTCCCTTACCACACAAGTATTGGGTTCTCCAGTTTTGGGGTATCCCTCCAGCATGGGCGCACTGCCTGGAGTACTCAGCTAGAGTATCACAGATACATGATACATCGGATTGTGATTGACAGTTGCACAGATCTGACACACAGGCGTCCACATACGGATCCACAGGAACACGCTGCTCACAATCCGTAAATGCAGAACTTGAGAGTAGGCGGCTACAGGTTTGCGTCTATGGGGTAGAATGTTAATTTACACCATAATACAAAAACAATAAGGGGAAATCAAATTTTGAAACTAGAAGAAAGTAAATCTTTGCATAGAAAATGTAGACCAACTGGCCTATTGCTACCTCTTAAAGCTTTGATTATTTTCTTTTACCATACAGTTATATCTTGTGTTACAATAGGATTTATAACATGGTAGGGTTGTCTATGTAAATCAGATAAAACAGCTTTTTCTTGTGTAATAAACCATTCTACAAACTAAAAGGCCCTTTATGAATTATTTTGGTTTATGCACACCTATGATTGGCTGCAAGACCTCCCCTATAGCTCACCCCAGCTGATAGGAGGGCTTTGTACCGCTAAATCAAAGATTATATAGACTTCCATATGTTTACTATTATTTTAAAAGTGTAAACAAATGTTGCACTTGATCTGATGGTGACAAGCAATTTTGTTAACTTCAATGATTTCCCATTATTTGCCTGAATAAAAAAAAAAAACCCTCAATGGATGTTTACCGCTATGTAGCTCACTTACCAAGTCACTGCAGTTTTTAGAGGCAGATGGCACTGGATCATCACACTGTTCTGTGGGTCCATTCCACTTTTGCATGTTCCCAAACTGCAGTGGGGTCAGCTGCATATCTGTAAAAATAAGATAAATATTTAATATGTTTATAGACTAACTAACTGGTATGGACAGATCAGTTGTAGTTATGTTGACTAAGATGTGCATTTCCAACAAAATAAATATTAATTATCTGTAAACTGAACTTAGGTGAATACCTGGGTTTACTGGTTAATTTTTAAATATCATAATTTAAAGTACGCTTGTGTTTCTGTCTAGTGTTCCTCACTTTGAGGAAACTTTAATACTTTAAAAACTTAAAAACTATTTGAATATAACAGGGGCACTGAAAATAAGGGGGTATACATGCTTCTATCTATCTATCTATCTATACATAATAAAAATGAATACCAGTTATTATATTACTGTCATCTGATTAATTAAGAATAGTATTAATAAATTATGAAACATAGGTGAAGACGATCATGACCAAGAAATGAAATGACAAACATGAAGATGAATCAGTCAAGAACTCACTATTAACTATAAAATCATCCTGGGTAATGCTGTTATAATTCCCACAAAGACCACATGTACTGTTGAGATATTTTGGTTGCAGATCCACCTGTAATGTGAGAGACATATTGGTTATTAGAGGTGAAGATGGTGGAGCTGATGACCTTCTATTGCTTTTTCAGTATACTATCACTCTAATCCATGATCCTGCCCTCTTCTTCATGGATAAGTCACTTTTACCCCATCCGCCACCTCAATGTTTTTAAGCTACACCCATCAGTTTCCATTTTTGCTCATTCTAATCTACTTGCTTATCTTTAATTTCTCTAATACATTGATAATGTCCCCATATTTGCATATAATCTGAATATCTCTCACCTCAGTTCCTTACCATCTGCCCATGTTCCTACAACTAAAGTATTGTGACCCCACATTAAATACTGTGTCTATCTTTACACCTTCATGAAAAACTTGCTATAACTCACTCAGAGATTCCTTATCAAGCACTATGTTTGTTTTGTTACTTTTATGGGGAAAATCATTTTACCCATGAATAAATATGAAAAGAAGTGAAACGAATATGTGGTTTAGATATGTTATTCTCACCATGGCAGCATCATCTTCATTCCACATAAAGACCAAGCCAAGCTTCGCTGTCACTTTCACATAAATGCTATTTCTCTGTATTTGTACTCCATACTGGCTGTATGGTAGAGAGACACTGGAAAAGAATACAGTTGTTGTTACCCATCAACTCTGGCACATTTGTTCTCTCTCCTATTGTATTTGGATACTATAACCCCTTCATTATGACCCTCTATTGTATTGCATTAAATTTCCTAACATTACAGAGTAGGACCCTGCATTTCCCATATTTTAATCATTCTGTTATAATTATTGTAACTATATTTTGCACACCATACTCTTTATTGTTCCCCTAGACTCACATTTCTCCAGCCACTTTGACTTCCCCTTTCTTTATCTCAATGACAAGACCCTCTATCTTCATCACCACATTGGATAGGGTTGTATTCCCTTGACCAGCATAGCGTCGTATCTGGATGTTGAAGTCTTCGTAGGTACTCTTGCAATGGGAAGCAAAGACGTAGTTACAGGTTCCTGGGAACTGGAAGATGTCTCCATCGAAGGTCTTGTAGTTGGAGTTCCCCCATGTACTACAGACTTGATCATTGTGTGCAGGGTTCAGAACTGCGGTGAAAGGTTTATTTAAAATTTGCATCAGTACTATGAAAAAAAGGAACTAAGAAGCAGCTAACCAGTTATCCTAGATAGTCTGTCCTTCTATTTATAACTTTAAAGCATCAGCTGTAGTTGAAACTTTGGCATTTTATACATTACATTCTACTTTTTTTAAATAAATATCAAAATTGGTATAGTTTATTTTGCCATAAAACGGGTTTTGAGAGAAACATTTTAAATGTTGCCAACTTCACTGCAACAAAGCTACTCTCAATGCTGTATCTGTTTGTATAGTCATGAACTCAGAGATTCACATCTGTAAAAAAAACTTAAAAAAATAAATACATTTTTTCCCCTGGTGACAGACACATCCATCTTCTCCTTTCCTTTTACTTCCATTTCTGCTCTACTTAATCCCAAAACCTTCTACCATTTCTCTTGTTGCTTTGATAAACTAGAAATATGCACACGTTTCTGCATTTCATGTATTTTCCATATACAGTCCATGCCTCCCACTAGCCTCATACAGGAAAAATATATAATCTATGTTTCTAAAGAAGACAGTTATATATAAAAAAAGTTCCTCCAAATTACTTGTAATCAATGGTTGAATATCTCATTCATTGAGAATCCACTTTGTAAAACTGGAAACCACTGGAAATCGGTGGCCCATAGACAACTGTGGGTGTTCAAGACTTTTAAAGTATCTCTTTCACATAGTTTTTAAAATTATATTATGGCATAGGGGACAATAAGTAATTCATCATCGGAAGTCCAGTGTTATGTTAAGGAGAACCACCCCACCACTATATCAGAGGGTGGCAACGGAACACAGCAAGGTGAATATTAATTTCAATAATAGCAATTTCCTTTTGATTATTACTTAAAACTTGGCAAATAATAGCCATATATGATACTGCATATAAATATATAGAACATTTCCCATGAGTAACAGTGTAATATGGTCAAATATTGCCATTGAGGGATTCTGGTGACATTTATGACCCACTAGGCCAAATGCAGTGTGGTTTGTAAATGTCACCAGAACCCCAATATACCAATATTGAACCATATTACACTGTTACCCTTTCTATAATTGTATATTAAATTAGGTTCGTAGAGCTTACCATATCTTTTATTTAATTTAGATTTTTTGTTTTGGTAAGCTCTGTTTATATCAATAAAATTATCTCCATGAATTCTAAGATGTATTTCACATAAAATGGCCCAAAAATACCACTGCTAAACATACAATAACAGGCATTGTTTAGGTAAGAATTCAAACTCAACAGAACTTCGAGCAGCTGTAGCTAACAGTGGGAATTCAGCTTATTCAGTTGGAAACAGATAACTTGCATCTATATTAATACAAATTTATATAGAGATATAGTAATAAACATTGTTTATTGGTTTATATGCGGTATATAATACGGGATTGATGTATTTATTAGTAGATGGTATTTCAATTTAAGCATCACAAATAATATATATTTACAAGTAGGGGACATAGAAATAAGTAAATTGCTAAATGGTTTTGTCATTGACCAAGATGGCTTGACTTTAAGTGACATTGTTGAACCAACTTGTTTTTTCCTTAAAATAAAGGCATTGCATACAAACGTAATATATGAACAAGATTTGCTTAATCAAATAAAAAAAAATACTCACCTCTGGGTTGAATTGAAGCAGATGAATGAAGAACTAGAAGAGACAGGATCCAGAGAACTGGACCCGACGTCCCCATGGTGCTCAGTGACTATAGATAAAAGCAAACTCATAGAAGTAATATGTCCTTCAGTGTATGCGCTTGATATTTATAGGGAAAATGTCCTCTCTTTGCAATGGGAGTGACCAGTAGTGTCTTAACTCTGATCCCAGTAATTACACCAAAGGCAACACTCAAAAACCTTTAATTGCATGAGACATCTCCACTGATTGGTCTGGATTATACAGATCCTGTATTGTATCCCTGACTTCTGCAATACCACATACTCCTATAGGATTCTGTGAAGGATATAGCACTCTTTGCCTATAATTCCCATAGCATATTGTCATTTACTTCTGCCATAACTTTACTATCACCAGAATATATCTAGGATACATATTTATACATATTATATATAACACACTGCAATAACTCAATATACAATGTTCTATTTTATTGGTATTTTACCACAATTTGAGTTAATCTTGTCAATTTAAATTAAAAATCAAATATATTTGTAAACCAGATTAAACATTTCACATTTCTAGCATGCAAATTAACTTAGATGAAGCAAATGTATCATTGGTTAAAAAGTCAAGTTGATGAATAAAATTAATTTAGTTCAATATCCAAATGTTTAATTTGACTGATATTCATCAAACTGCAGGTGTCAATATAATACATTGCACTATCCACATAATAATTTGGCATAACTAGACAGTATAGTTGAATCTTAGTTGTATGTGTATATTTTTAATATAGAAAAGTGCATTTATTAGTCTGCAAGTCTTGTTTTGATGCTTATTTGTAGTAACTATTTTTATTCTGGAATTATACCACTAAAATACACACAAACGTTAGTATTTGGTAATAGAATGGTTCTGTACCAGTTTCCAAACTTCAATGAATTGTCTGGAGTTAAAAGACTGTCCCCAAAAGAAATGTGCATAGATTGTTTCTTCATGGATGTCAGTGCTTCTGACATTTTTATACCATAGAACAACTGATTCAACTTCCAAATCTTATATGGACTGTATTCAAGGCCCCAGCAATGCTTGTTGGAGCAAAGGTCCAGTAGAAAAAATTAGTTGATATTGGCAGGTCCAATATTCAGTAGTTGAGAAACACTTAAATAGACCATTTTTGCTCCAAATGGTTTAAAAAATGAGGTTAAATTCCCAACTGGATTAAAGACATGGAATCACAACAATACTGAATACTTAAGTAAGAGCAATAATTTACAAAAATTTGGGAATTTGTGGATATTAATATACAGTATTATAGTGTACACAAAGGAGGCTAAACAAAGATCTATACAGTGCCTTGCAAAAGTATTCACCCCCTTGACCTTTTACCTATTGCGTTACATTACAGCCTTAAGTACAATGTTTTGTTAATCTGAATTTATGTGATGAATCAGAACACAATAGACTAAGATGGTGAAGTTAAATGAGAAAAATATATACATAAAACTATTTTTTAGAAATAGAAAAAAGAAAATTGGCATGTGCGTATGTATTCACCCCATTGCTATAAAGCCCATAAAAAGCTCTGGTGCAACCAATTACTTTCAGAAGTCACATATTTAATGAAATGATGCCCACCTGTGTGCAATCTAAGTGTCACATGATCAGTCATTACATATAAACACCTTTTTTGAAGGGCCCCAGAGGCTGCAACACCAAAGCAAGAGGCACCACTAACCAAACACTGCAATGAAGGAATTCTCCAAAAAAGTAAGGGACAATGTTGTTGAGAAGTCCAATCAGGGTTAGGTTATAACAAAATATCCAAATCTTTGATGATCCCTAGGAGCCCCATCAAATCTAGACTGGACACAGGTGGACATCATTTCACTAATTATGTGACTTCTGAAGGTAATTGGTTGCACCAGAGCTTTTTATGGGCTTCATTACAAAGGGGTGAATACATACGCACATACCAATTTATTTTCTATTTCTTAATAAAAGTTGTATGTATATATTTTTCTCATTTCCCTTCACCAACTTAGACTATTGTGTTCTGATCCATCACATAAAATTCAGATTATCAACACATTGAACTTAAGGCTGTAATGTAACAAAATAGGTAAAAAGTCATGGGGGGTGAATACTTTTGCAAGGCACTGTAGCTAGAGGAAAGTAAATCAACTTCTATCCAGAATAAAAAAATATATTTTAGTACTTTAATCAATAGAGTAAGAATAAATAACTAACATTCATAAAGACAGTCTTTTTAATAATATACACTGGTAACAATAGGATAAAATACAATGAAAGCTTTATATTATTTAGAACGAAATACAATTACAATTTTCTAAATTGCCAATATTTTTAAGGCAGTTTTTAATGGATTTTAATAGCATGTGTTTAAAGTTATATTTTCACCAGTTAATACCCATACAGCGTGGTGTCCCCTCTATCATTCAATTTACTACATGCATTGTGCTCATAGTGGTGTCTTTTTTCCTTTTTGTTATAATTATAGTTCAAATACCCACTGAAGCATCACTATCATTTTGCAGTCTGTAAAGATAATATATTGTTAACTTCAGTAATTAGATTGAACCTTGCTTTAATAGCCAAAAATAGGGATACTGTCATCAGGGCTGTATCTACCTTTTTGGAGCCCTTAGGCAGTGAAGTGGAGGAGCCCCTTCATGGACCAAATTTTTCCTTTTCTGTACTTGTAAGTTCTCTTTCCTGTTGTAACTGTCTTGTTCTAGGTGATTACCCACTAGTAGCCAATATTTGAGCTGCAACATTTAATTTTTTTAAGCCAAGAACCATTTTTTTTTTTCAAACCTGCAGTTGCCTTTATACAGCCCTTAAGTCTGCAAGCTTGAGATTTTCAGCAGTCACAGAGCGATTAAATTGAACAAGGCATGGACAGGGTCCAAAGCCAAAACAGTAACCATGCACCCGTAAATAGCATTGCAGGGCATGATCATGATCAATCAAGCAAGGCCATAACTAACAATTTAGAAACAGCCAATAGTAATTGAGACCGTTATCATGACGTCAGTAAAACATGGAGGTTAAAACACAATCAATTAGTGTTTAGAAGTCGGATTTGCAATCAGACTTGCAATCCAGAAATGTTGCAATCTGAAAAGATCAATAAATCTACTATTCTAGTTCATGCAAGTTCCATGATATGTATTAACCCATTGATTGCCGGGATCGATATATAATACAGAACAAAATTACACAACAGAAAAAAAAAAATGTTATTGCTGATTTGCAATTAATTCTAATGCCTTTCATTGCTATCCGCATCTTTTAAATTGCAGTATTGATTTTTTATTTGCTTTTAAAGTGATACAAACAGGTGTTTAACCCCCGTGCGAGCCCTCTCTAGTTACTCGTAGGATTTTTGGCTACATTTGCCATTTACTGATGTGAAAACAATTGCGGACTTGAGGAATGGTACCAATTTAATAGTGAGTTGTGATTTTAGCGAATGCAGACTTGACAGATCAAAGGCTTAGCTGGGCCGGACTTACGATTTTGACAACCGCAGTTGTCACCCACACACCCATGCCACAGATCGATTGCAAGGAGCTAAAAAAAAGACAATTTAATAGCTGTAACTTTTGCGGGCTACATTACAGGCTACAGTAACTACAATTTATAACAAATGGATATTTTAGATTATAAGTCATGTTATAGCCATAATATCAATAGTAAAGTTTATCCATTCACATATACGAAAAGACTACTTGTTACTCTCATTTAAATTCACTTCCTCCCACGCGTCCCGTTATTTTCTCCCTCATTTATATGACCCTACAGTTGCATTCTTTTCCACCATTCATTATTTATCTCTTCGGATAAACCTATTAAATTCATCAGTCCATAAAAACTTGATTAAATTCCTCCCCATGTTATTAATGCCATGGCTTCTTCCAGTGCCAAACTAATTCAAACACTTCCCCTGATCTTCCCACTTGAACACAATGCCACCTATTTAATTCCAAACCCGCAATTACCGTCATTCAGGCCGTATGTCTGCGGGTTAGAAATTTGCAACAGTTACAGAGGTATTTAATTGAACAAGCCCGCAAGTACAGGGCCGAATGCTAAAACCGTAAATCATGAACCCGTACATAGCATTTCAGGGCATGATCATAATCAATTAAGCAAGCCCGTAAGTTACAATTTAGAAAGAGCCAATAGTAAATGAGACCGTCATCATGACGTCAGTAAAACATGTTTTAAATGTCAATCAATTTGTGTTTAGAAGTCCGATATGCGATCAGGCTCACAGTCCAGCAATGTAAAAAGCAATAAAAATGAATGGCCAAACTCTTATAGTCCATGTGAGGGGCCTGATATGTATTAACTCTTTGATTCCTGAAATTGATATAACACGGAAATTTACGACAGAGATTTGCAAGCTTGAGACTGTTGTGCAATTAATTCTAATGTCTTTCATAGCTTTCCCTGTATTTTGAAGTGCAGTATTGTTTTATATTTGCTTTTACAGTGCTACGAACAGGTGTTTATCCCACTTGCGAGTCCTATCTAGTACTCGTAGGATTTTTGACTACATTTGCCATTTACAGGATGGAAGGCAATTGCGGGCTTGTTGGAATCTGCGTCTTTAGCACTGATAACAATTATGGGCTTGAAACATCAAAGGAATAGAAAGGACGGAGTTACTTTTTTGACAACGTAGGGATTCTGAGCCTGTAACTCGTAAATGGATTGCGGGTAGCTAAAATAAGCCAACTAAATATCAGTAACAGGCTTCTATAATTGTTATTTTTACAATTAAATGGAGGCCTAGGTGTTAGGATTCAGGAGGTGGGGGATTTTACTCAAGAATCATCGCTGCCACAGATTCTTAATGAAATGCTTTGAACATTGTTGAAATACATCTTGAATTATTCATTATTTGTCTAATTACTTGGATTATTTGGAAGTTGTTGCTTTGAACCACATGTCTCATTATGTAAAACAGTATCTTTTTCACTAAGGGGCCACTGTGCTAAGGAATAATATACATTTAAATTCCTTGAAACTAGAAATTTCCTGAATACAGATAATGTAACAGATTTGGGAAGCTTTATGTCTTCAGTCAGGTGCACATTATTATCTCCAGATGACTTGAGACAGAAGGATTTAGACACCTATTCTCAGACCTCCACCTAATCCTTTACCAATCCTATATATATATATATATATATATATATATATATATATATATATATATATATAATTGGCAGGTTAGTTTACTGCTATTTAAGGAAAGTGGATATTAGACCATTTGTTGAAGTGAAATTAATGCCCATTTGAATAAAATGTGGTTATGAAGAGTGGGGTAGCTGTGAGTGTGCCGTAATCTAGGTGAATAATCAAGAGTATTGCAGTATATAGTGATATTATTTTTATTGGACAAGAATGTTAGTTACAGTAACAAGCTTTCAAGAGGTGTAGCACTCTTTATCAGGTCAGAAGCAATACTGATTAATGTTTAACATGAGCATTGAATCCCTGCACTGTATATTTCTGACATGATAAAGAGAGGTCCAACTCTTTAAAGCTTGTCACTCAATTAATTTTATTTTTTAGGATATTAAAAATGATCAAAAACGCTGCTATTTATAAAAACTATAATACAATAATTATATAATGGTGCAGTAAAACCTAGGGACCATGTAAATAGATCAAAAGCTCTGAAAGCATTTTATTGCATAAAATTAGGTTATATTGGTAAATGTAGGACAAGCAATGAGGTCAATAAAAATATTGCCATAATGTATGGAATAACAAGATCCCGATAATGAGTAAGGCTATTGACATGATGTTGCCCTATAGCATAGAATGTACCATTCAAATATAATGCTATTCAGTATTCCTCATATTGCTTATCCAGCTGTAATCCTAGGTTTACTGAATAATAAAAACCCACATACAAAAAAAATGGTAGTATAAAAACAAAATTCTTCCATGGGCAGCCTCGTAATAGTTGTGTTCTGCAATATATTATTGCCCAACTTCTTAGGAAATACTCCATGCAACTATGTGGCTTGAGGAATATCTTAAAGTATAAACCTTAGAAAATAAGCTGCAGCCACACTGCACCATCAATCAGCTGTATTAGATTCAAGCAAGGGAAGTACTTGCGGTTTTAGTATTCCAGTTATATCTTGATTGCTGTCCCAAATAGGGAGCCTCCTTGGTGTACTGGCGTGCTGGATCTACACACTTAAATTTCTAGATGTCCATGTTCATGTGGGGTGCAGGGGCATAGGAACTGAGGGGGATGGGGGGACAAATCCCTCCCAGATTATATGAACAGGGGACACAAAAAATAGCAAAATTAAACTTAACCATGCATTATCAGATTTGGACACTAGTGGAGCAGCCATGAAGCAATATGTCTTTCAGCCATAGAGCAATATGTCTTTCCCATGAAAGCTTTGTTTCATAATATATATATATATATATATATATATATATATATATATATATATATATATATATATAATATATATTTATATAATTTTTATTATATTGGGTGATGGGTGGGTTTAGGGCCCAGAAGCATTGAGACTTTAATCCAAGAAATTATTTTTTTTGAGGGGCACTGCAGCACTGGGGCTCCCCAGAGCAGTGCCCCGGTGCATTGCACTGGATGCACTGTCGGTAGATCCACCCCTGCTGCCTGTCCTGGGAGTAGAGTTGAATTGCACCACTCAGGGCCACAGTTTTTTTTCTTTTTCAATTGTCCCCCCCTCCTTCCGATTGTTTTTGTGGCTTGTATTGTATTGGACTTTGGTTTTATTAAAGGATTGTATTGAGTTGTATTAATGGATGACATTGAGTGGATAGAGAGTGAGAAGGTATATTGATGAGTTGGTATGGAGAGATATGAGGTGTCAGTGAGTGGCAATGCAGTGTAATGTTGAGTGTGTATGACATTAGAAAGCGGCAGTTTATTTTGTGTTGAGTTAGAGAATGGTGGTGAGTGGATATTTTGGCTGGGATCCAACATATATTCTATCAATACCTTTTAGATTTTGTTTATTAAAAATCTAAAAATCCCATTTGTAAAATCAAACTGTATACTTACTGTATAAAAAACTTGAACAAAATGAATATAATTTAAATTTTATTAGAAACAGCAAGGTGCAAGATGTAGAAAACTAAGATTGAAAGACATCCAAACTCTAACTATCTGCTCAAATTTCCAGGGTTGTTTGTGCTTAACTGAGGCAATTAATTAAAAAAACACAGGGTGCTGTACAGCAGATGAGTTATTTTTTTTACAAATTATTATATATAAAAAAATCTGTAAAATATAACAACAAAAAATACTTGTTAACATTTAAATAAGTATAAATATACAGTCCATACATATAAATATCTAAATATATTATTTATACAAATCAATATATAGATACATATGTCTAATTCTGAGTTATAGTAATAGTGGTTAAGTATTGCTAATTATACAAAAATATTATGAGATATGTAAATATATTGTTGTAAAATGATAAATATATAATTGTCATACAATATAAAATACAGCACATATAATAGTTGTCAAACTGCGATTCGTCGTCACGCTTGCAACAAATCGCAGTTTGACAACTGCGCATTGCGCAACGGCCCGCGAATGCGCTTTGCGCAATTGCCCGCGCATTGCGCAATATCCCGGCCTAAGCCGCGCATGCACATTGCGCAATGGGTCGCAAAGGCGCATTGTGCAGCTGCGGCCCGCGCAGGCGCATTGCGCAGGGGCGGCCTGCGCAGGCACATTGAGCACCGGAGACACAGGAGGAGGGGAGACACACAGGGAAGGAGGGGGAAGACACAGAGGAGAGGGGGAAGACACACAGGTCAGGGAGAGGAGTGGGGAGAGACAAAGGGCAGGGAGGGGAGGGGGGAAGGGACACAGGGGAGGGGGGAAGAGACGCATGGGAGGGGGTAGACACACAGGGAAGGGGGAGAGACACAGAGGAGGGGGGAGAGACACAGGGGAATGAAAGGGGAAGAAACACAGAGGAGGGGGGAGAGAAAAAGGGGAGTGAGAGGAGGGGGTGAGGAGAGACAAAAAGAAGTGAGAGGAGGGGGCAGGGACACAGGGGAGTGAAAGGAGGGGGGAGAGAGACAGGGGAGTGAGACGAGGGCAGAAGAGACACAGGGGAGGGGGGAGACACACAGGGGTGGGAGAGGATGGGGGTAGACACACAGGGGAGGGGGGAAGAGACACAGAGGAGGGGAGAGACACAGGGGAATGAGAGGGGGAAAGACACAGAGGAGGGGGGAGAGACACAGGGGAGTGACAGGAGGGGGGAAGAGACACAGGAGACTGAGAAGAGGGGGGAGAGACACAGGGGAATGAGAGGGGGAGAGACACAGAGGGGGGAGACACAGAGGAGAGGGGAGAGACACTGGGGAGTGAGAAGAGGGGGGGAAGAGACACAGGGGAGGCAGAGGAGCGATGAAGAGACACAGGGGAGGTGGGAATTAGCATGGGGGAAAGAGACACAGGGGGAAAAAATAGACACAGGGGAGGGAGAGGGGGCAAGAGACACAGGGGAGGTACAGGTGGGGAAAGAGACATAGGGGGGACAGGGGGGAAAGACACAGGGGGAGAGGGAGTAAAAAAACAGGCGGGTTAAGGAGACACAAGGGAGGGAGAGGAGGGGGGAAATGAGACACAAGGGAGTAAGTAGACAGAGGGAGAGGCGCTCATTGCGAGGCCCATGATAAGCGCCGAAGGCGCTCATCATGAGGCCAGTAAAGTAGAGGGGGAGAGGCTCCCATTGTGTGGCAAACAGCATTGCTGGGATTCACATTTTATTGGGGTCATTTTTGACAGGCAAGTTGCTAGTTATATATAGTTTCTTATTTCATTTTCAGATAAATTGATTGATAATATGAGCAAATAATATGAACAGATCCAGACCTCAGATATCCCCTAAAGGACCTTGTCCCAGTAACATCTCCATCTCATATAATTTTGTGTGTTGGAATGCATTTTTATTTGGGGTATGTGTTTCAATGGTTGATTTTTATATATAATGAATTCATATTTTTTTAAAAAATCAACTAAAGAGCATTGCTTGTGCCCAGCATAATTTATATAGTTCTTGTATTCTAATCAATGGCATTGCTAATGTGGATGATGTTGAGCTGTATTTGTATGAGCATGCTGTATTTTTCATTGAGATAAAATACTGTTTTAGTTGCTGCTTCCACAATTTTATTAATATGTTTTTTTGTCTAGTTGTAGTAGTATTACATTCTTTTATAGTTAAGATTTCAAAGATTGACCATTCAAGTTCAAGAGAAAATCATAATTTTAAATGATTACTTAAGAAATTATATATTAATTTAAAATATTATATATTAATTTAAAATAATCAAATGTGAATGGACATTGCAAAGGATGGTGAAATAGGTCAGCATTAGTTGTTGGACATCTTTGACACTGTGAGGTCATTGTAGGGTTGTGTATATAAGTAAATAAAATAAAAATAAGCAAAGTGTAATATTTGATATGCCATTTCATGGAACTGGAAAATAAAATTTGGTTTGTCTTAATGGGAATATATTTGCCATTTAGCAGATCTATAAGTAATATTTTTAAGATTTAGTTAGGTTCTACTTATGTTATATAATATCGATATTTTGGCCTTATATGTTGTAGAATATTATGTACATATTGTCTACATTGTAGGTCGGAAGAGATTTGTGAAATTAAATATGGGGGTATTCAATAATTATTTGTGATTTTTTTTTTTTTGTTTTGTTTGGCCAATCAATAAAATCATTGACTGTGTATAGACTTCGTTGGTATGAAGATTTAAATTGAGTATTTAATTCAGTAATTATGAATTGGGGTTTATTATAAAATGAATAAAAGTAGAATTTTATACCTTGAAACATAAGTTGCCCATAAAATGAATTATTCATCAACATTATGTGTGGTTATTGACATAGCCAATCATTTCAATTTTTTTATGTTTCTGTGTATGGCATTTTAGTGAACCAGTTTGAGATGGGTGCAATGTAAAAACAAGTTCCCAGAGACTTCCTTCAGAAGAAAGAGCTGTACGAGTGTTAACAAGAGCTACAACTTAACTTTAAGAGGAATGAAAACAATAGATTCTTGCATGTAATCAAATTTCTTTTGCAAATAATTATATTAATTTTCCTTTTGGGATTTAATTGATTAACATGAACTTTAAACTCATCAATGTATTGATATGAAGAATATATTTATTGTCTGATGGTAATTATTATTAGTTCTACTACTATTAATGTGATTGACTCATAAGTCTTTCCTTGGGTGTTACTGTTTTTCTCGAGAGACAAACCTTTCCCTTTCGGACTAAATTGTTAAGTCAAATCTAGAGGATTTACTACTAATAATTTTAAACAAACTCTCCCTTGTGTACAAAGAGAAGAAATAGCACTTAGTAAACAGAAGTAATTTAAAAGATTGGTAGGTGCTTGAAGTACTGGTCTAATGACATCACCATAGGTCTGTAAGCACTGGATTATAGTCTATAGCAGCTCTGATGTCAGGAAGAGCCTGTAGTCTAGAGATTATTGTATTATAGCGATGTCCCTAGTATATACAAAATTGATTCAAGAAATCAAAGCACACTTGATACTATATGTCTTTATTATTAGAAAAATGTGCTGTGATATTTTTCATTTTATTGTTCTTCAGGAAGTATGTCTGTATAGTATTTATTGAGTAACTTTGCCTCTTGCAAGTTACTTCAGTTTTAGATGAAAACTATTTTTAAATAAGTTTTTAGTTAGTGAAAACCTTGCTTTTGGATAGATGTTTACTAACTAAAAACTTCTGTAAAAAGTACATGTTATGTGCTTATTTAGCGCCCTATTCAATTGGCCAAATTGCAATTGAATGAGGGCCATAGTAATTTAGGTTGAAAAAAGACTTTCAGTCCATCAAGTTCAACCTTTTAAAATCTTCTCTGATCTGCAATATACGGATTAGTTTTTAATTAATCCAGAGGAAGGCAAAAAAAAAAATCCCAGATACTGACGATCAGATTCCTCCCTGGATCAATACTCTCTATCTAATTAACTAGGACAACCATGAATACCATTTTTAATTAAACATATATCCAGTCCCCTTTTAAAGTTATCTATTAAACCTGCTGCCACCACTTCCTTTATTTGCTCTATTAATATTATACACTGCGTTGCTATTTTTCCTTCCCAGATGCATAACTTTACATTAATTCGTATTAAATCTCATCTGCCATTTAGATACCCATTCCTTTATTTTATGTAAATCCATTTGGAGGGAAAGCACATAACTATCTGATTTTATTACCTTGCACAACTTCGTGTCATCAGCAAAAATGGAGACACTACACTCCAATCCTACTTCTAAGTCATTAATAAATATGTTAAAAAGGAGAGGAGCTAATACTAAACCCTTACTAGGTTAAAGAAGAAAATCACAGCGTAAACTTAATGTTCTATTCTTGCTGGTTAATTTTGCCCTTAATCACTTCTATAGGCAATGCTCATTAATCCCACAACAAGTGAAGATGATGCAGAGGGTCTATCCACTCTCCAGTGAGTACACATTTTTCCTACGGGAAGCAAAATATGCTAGCCTTGTCCAATATAATTAGAGGTATCACATTTTCTCAGCACTTAAAAAGGTATATTTATCAAACAAGGAATAAATGGACATAGTTGGAAGTAAATAAGGCATAAGTAGTGTTAAATATGGAGCCAGCAAATAGAGCCTGCCAAATGGTGTACTATTATTAACCCCATTTGATAAACATACATATTATAATATATTATATTATTAACCTGAAAATAATCAATGGCATGTCTAATGTGAATGATGTAGTGCTGTATTTGTATGTACATATTGTACTTTTCATTGAGATAAAATACCTTTTTTTTCGCTGCTTCCACAATTGTATTAATATGTTTTTGACCAGTTGTAAAAGTATTAAGTTCTTTTATTGTTAAGATTCCAAAGATTGAACATTCAGGTTCAAAAGAAAATAATAATCTATAATTATTACTTCAAATGCTATATATCAATTGCAAAAAATGTAATATGAATGGGCATTGAAAAGGATGGTGAAATAGGTCAGCATTAGTTGTTGAAAATCTTTGACACTGTGATAACATTGTAGGGTTCCATTTATGTTTGAGTTTTGGAGAAAAAATAAGTAAAGTGTAATATTTGATAAGTAATTTCATGGAATGAACTGGAAAATAAAATGTGTTTTGTCTTAATAAACAGAAAATATATTTGTATGAGCATGTTGTATTTTTAATTGAGATAAAACACTTTTTTAGTTGTAGCTTCCACAATTTTATTAATATGTTTTTGACCAGCTGTAGTAGTATTAGGTTCTTTTATTGTTAACCATTCAAGTTAAAGAGAAAATCATCATTTTAAATTATTACCTAAGATATTATATATTAATTTCAAATAATTAAATATGAATGAAATAGGTCAGCATTAGTTGTTGGACATCTTTGACACTGTGATGTCATTGTAGGGTTGGACTTTAATAAGTATAAATAAGTAAATAAAGTGTAATATTTGATACGCCATTTCATGGAATTAACTGGAAAATATGACTTGTTTTGACTTAATATAAGGAAAATATATTTGCCATTTAGCAGATCTATAAGTAATATTTAGAAGATATAGGGCCTCATTCAATTAACGGCCGTAAAAGGGCCGCAATGCTGCGATTCCTTGCGGCCATCTTATGGCCCTGTGTAGCGCAACCGCTATCCTGCTATTCAAATGGACTGGGATTCAAGGATATCCCCCTTACGACCGTCCGCAAATCATGCAATCGGCCGCAAGCGTTTTAAGGCGGAAAACTGTAAATGCACATTCAATATACATTCAAGATAGCACTGTAAAGCTCTGTAAATGCTAGGCATCATAACGGGGGACATGAGGATTAATAGCAACACCATCTCAAGCTTGCAAATCGCCCAAATCCTATATTTCATTTCCGTTTTATTTCGTTTATTTTAAGTCCCAACTCTCGCAGGCTCGTGCTTGTTAAAAGACGTACAGGTTCGGAGGTTGAAGGCCGCAAACATAAAGCATTGTAGAAGCCTAAATATATTCAATCCAGCACTGCAAAGCACTGTAAATGATGGGGAACACAATGGGGGGCATGAGGATTAATAGAAAAACATTCTCAAGCTTGCACATTGCCAAATTATACTTTCATTTTAAAATCCGTCCAAGTCCCAGGGACTTAAATGACCAAGCCCGTAGCTCGTTATTCAAACCCGTGCGGGCTTGCATGATAGATAGAACACGAAGATTGAACATGAAATTTATTTATTTTTATTTGCAGATTTGAGAGTAGGGGGATGTTGAGCTATTAATTCTAAGAACAAACATCACTTTCAATTTTAATAAAAGTACAGGATGGCTTTTCTATGCTACGAATTGTAAGTAAGCCCTTTACGAATTGTGGGTCTATTTTACCCATTTACGGACTTGACGGAGGCTAATCCTGAAGCCTTTGCAGGTCTGATGTGCTCCGAGCCCGTGGGACTCGTGGACACGGAAATTGCACATGAATTACAATTAAAATGATTTTCAGATTTGAGTGTAGGGGAATGTTGTGCTATGAATTCTAACACCTCCAATCACTTTCACGTCTCATCAAAGTACAGGATGGCTTTTTTATGTGCTTAATAGGTGCTTGCGGGACCTTTTTGGTGTATGTAAGCTGTGGCTCAGTTTTAGCTAATTACGGCCTTGACGAAAGGGTTCACGTAGCATTTGAATAGCAACCTTGGCTTTCTTGCGGCCAAATCTCTTGCGGCCGTGTAAGATCTAAGTCTTTCCTGCTGCGTGGGCGGCCGCAAGAGATAACAGGGCGCGGGCCGCAAGCCTGCACGGAAGAGAATAGGCACGTAGCCTACGGCCGGTCCTTGCGGCCACGCATCTCCTATGGCCGTTACCTAAATGAGGCCCATAGTTTGGTTCTACTTATGTTATATAATATGGATCTTTTGGCCTTATATGTTGCAGAATATTATGTACATATTGTCTACATTGTAGGTCATAAGAGATTTGTGAAGTTAAATATGGGGGTATTCAATAATTATCTGTGATTTTTTGTTTTTTATTTTGTTTGAACAATCAATAAAATCATTGACTGTATATGGACTTAGTTGATATGCAGACTTAAGTTGACTATTTAATTCTGAAATTATGAATTGGGGTTTACTATAAATGGAATAAAGTAGAATTGTATACCTTGATACATAAATTGCCCATAATAATGGATTATTCATTAACATTATGTGTGGTTGTTGATTTCCATTTGTTTATGTTTCTTTGTATGGTATTACAGTGAACCAATTTGAGATGGGTACAAACACTGATCAATTTCTCAGATACTTCCTTCTGATGAAAGAGCTGTATGAGTGTTAACAAGAGCTACAACTTAACTTGTAGTGGGGTTTCTGTAGCAAATAATTATATTTATGTCCCTTTTGAGATTCACTTGATTAACATGAACTTTAAACTCATCAATGTATTGATATGAAGAATATACTTATTGTTTATTGGTAATTATTATTAGTTCTACTACTATTAATGTGATTGACTCATAAGTCTTTCCTTGGGTGTTACTGTATTTCTCGAGAACCAAACCTTTCCCTTTCGGACGGAATTGTTAAGTCAAATCTGGAGGATTTGCTACTGATTATTTTTTAACAAATTCTGTACAAAGAAAAGCAATAGCACTTAGTAAGCAGAAGTAATTTAAAAGGTTGGTAGGTCCTTGAAGTACTGGTCTAATGACATCACCATTGGTCTGTAAGCACTAGATTACAGTCTATAGTAGCTCCGATGTCAGGAAGAGCCTGTAGTCTAGAGATTATTGTATTATAGCAATGTCCCTAGTATATACATAATTGCAGGTTGATAAAATCAAGTTAAAAGATTGACACAGACATATAAGTAATAAAGAACATAGAAAGAACTTCCTTTTATAATCAAAGTATACCTTTATACCTACTCATAACCAAGTAATACATTTTTTTATTTTTTTATTTTATTTTACACAAAAACAGTACAACACACATGTACATATCCACACAAGTACAATATTCTTAAATCAGAAAAAAAACACAAAAAAAAACAGTAGTATTAAATTTGACATTGATGGAAAGATGATGTATGAAAGGGAAGATAACCCAGATTATTCTATTCATTTTGAGCAATATATTGATCCCATAAAGCCCAACAGCTGATGGATTAAGATACAGAACGTATTTAAATCTGTCTATTTCAGGAGATTGCTGCTTTCTTCCATTTTTTTAACAAGTTGCCATTTAGCTACATAGAAAATATTTATAGTAATGGCAGATTCTGTCTGTTTCATAGATTGAGGGATCATATGAAAAATTATTAAATCAGGAGTTAATTGTATGTCTTGATTAATTATTTTAGAGATATACAAAACGCATTCTGACCATACTACCTTAATCTTCTCACAATACCACCACATATGGGCGTGAGTGCCTGGACTATCACAGCCTCATGTTTTAGGGGCAATATTAAATAGATATATACCACTATTGACATAATTTGAAATGCATTTCTTTAAAGGGATATCTAAATTTGCTGGATTAATACATTTCTACACTCTATAGGCAAAAAGCAGCCTATATATATACAGCACATCTCATAAAACAATTTATCACCCAATCAGCATGCAGCATCCAGGGAGCAATATTAACCCACTATTTACCTGCTCTTGCTCAGCCCATAGTAGAGCAGTGCTGTTAGCCTCCCAGTCACTGCTGGGATATGACTCATCCCCGCTTCCTGTATATGCTGTGTGGTGTTACCATAGCAAATAACATAGTGCTATGTCTCAAATATTTTATCTAACCGGATTGGGCAAAACAAATTATGGAGGGGGTGTTAACCTTAATTTTAAATTGTCAGAAATTACAATAGATTTTGCTAACATCAAGGTAAGTGTTTAAATTATTATTTTGGTATTTTGTCATGCAAACATTTATTTCATATACTATTAATTCTCCTCTATCAGATGCATTAATAACCCAGGAAACTTACATATCCCTTTAAATAAGTTACATTTTACGCATTTTTCTGTTTGGAAAAAAGCATTAAAACACACATCTTTGGGACAGTTTGTAGCCAATTCATTCTCCCATTTCTGGAGCTAATGTTTTAGTGTCCCCTTCATTGTTCTAATAACCTTATAATATTTTGAATTAGAGATGTCCTTACATGATCTGCATATAATCTCAAATTGCGTGAACTCTCTTGTGTTTAACAAGGCAAAATCTGAATTTGTAAATGATTGTTTCAACGCAAGAAAGTATAACCATTTATTTTTAGGTATGTTATATGTTTTATCCATATTTTCAAAATATCAGTAGCTGCCATCCTTATACAGATCAGCAAACACCACAACATTCCATTGATCCCAATTACTACTGTGGGTTAGGAGCAGTCTTTCATTTATTACAGAAATCTGTGTATTAAGGTATTAAATTCCATCTTCGATTACAGCGATACCAGGCTCTCACCGCCGTTTGAGTTACCAAAGGTAATTTCTTCAAAGATTTCTTATCCAGAGTCTTATACTAAATTAGATGATCATTCCTAAGGTCCTTGCAAATATTTTTTAATATAAATTCATAAAATGTAGTAGATTTGAAGCTTCATAATAATCCGACAGATTGGGAGTGGCCAAGCCTCCCCTAGCAAATTTTCTAACCAAGACTTCCTTACCAATTCAATATTTTTTTCCCCTTAAGCATGAAAGAATCAATCTTTCTTTCAAGTGTGTTCAATGTATATTTTGGAATGTAAAGGGGAATATTTCTCATTAGATACAGTAGGTGATCTTGGGCAGAATTACCATTTTAATAGCAGCAATCCTGTCCGACCAGGAGAGGTTCAGTCTCTCCCAACTTGACAATATGGAATGAATATGTTTATATAATTTCTTAAAATGTATTTCCACTATTTTTTTCAAATCAAGTATGAGCTCGGCCAAGTAATAAATCTTAAATCATGTTAGACTTGCAAATGAGACCCAACAACATTGCATAAGACATAACTTTTATTAGTACCTTAAATTCAAATATTAAAAACCAACACAAAAAAATTACATTCATTAAAACAAAGAAGGTTGTCCAATAGTGTTGTTCCAAACATTTCGCCGGAGAACTATTCGCGGCGATTTTCGCATGTTCGCGTTCGCAACGAATTGTGAACATATGCGCTTTTCGGTTCGTCCCCTATTCTTTATCATTGAGGAAACTTTGACCCTGCACCTTACAGTAAGCAGACACATTCCAGCCAATCAGCAGCATGCACTCCCTTCCAGAGCCTTCCATCTGAATGACAGCCTCCATTTTAGAATAATTCTGTAGCTGCATTCGTTGAGAGAGGACATATATTCTACCTGCTGTTGATTTAATAGGGAAATAGACAGCCAGGCTGTGTATTTAGCTTTCACTACACACCTGAAGGACTCCTTTGATATCTGCTGCAAGGACAGCAACCCAAAAAGCCCTTTTTAGGGCTAGAACATCATTTATTTTATTTTATTATTTTTTTCTGCTGATTTAATAGGGAAATAGATAGCCAGGCTGTGTATTTAGCTTTCACTACACACCTGAAGGACTCCTTTGATATCTACTGCAAGGACAGCAACCCAAAAAGCCCTTTTTATTTTATTTTATTATTTTTTTCTATATAATCTAATTGCATATGCCTGCCTGCTAGCGTGTTTGTGAGGCCTATTACATCTACTCTGCCTACTTTTGCCAGTGCACAGTGACACTCATATCTAGTGCAACCGTAGTGTGCGCTGAAATAAAACAACCCTTTTTTTACTGTAATCGATTGAATATCAGTTGCCTGCCTACAGGTGTGTGTGTGAGGCCTATTGCATCTAGTCTGCCAACTTTTGCCAGTGCACAGTGACACTCATATCTAGTGCAACCGTACTGTGCAGTGAAATAAAACAACCCTTTTTTTACTGTAATCGATTGAATATCAGTTGCCTGCCTACAGGCGTGTGTGTGAGGCCTATTGCATCTAGTCTGCCAACTTTTGCCAGTGCACAGTGACACTCATATCTAGTGCAACCGTAGTGTACAGTGAAATAAAAGAACCCTTTTTTTACTGTAATCGATTGAATATCAGTTGCCTGCCTACAGGCATGTGTGTGAGGCCTATTGCATCTAGTCTGCCAACTTTTGCCAGTGCACAGTGACACTCATATCTAGTGCAACCGTAGTGTGCAGTGAAATAAAAGAACCCTTTTTTTACTATAATCGATTGAATATCAGTTGCCTGCCTACAGGCGTGAATGTGAGGCCTATTGCATCTACTCTGCCAACTTTTGCCAGTGCACAGTGACACTCATATCTAGTGCAACCGTAGTGTGCAGTGAAATAAAAGAACCCTTTTTTTACTGTAATCGATTGAATATCAGTTGCCTGCCTACAGGCGTGTGTGTGAGGCCTATTGCATCTAGTCTGCCAACTTTTGCCAGTGCACAATGACACTCATATCTAGTGCAACCGTAGTGTACAGTGAAATAAAAGAACCCTTTTTTTTACTGTAATCGATTGAATATCAGTTGCCTGCCTACAGGCGTGAGTGTGAGGCCTATTGCATCTACTCTGCCAACTTTTGCCAGTGCACAGTGACACTCATATCTAGTGCAACCGTAGTGTACAGTGAAATAAAAGAACCCTTTTTTTACTGTAATCTATTGAATATCAGTTGCCTGCCTACAGGAGTGTTTGTGAGGCCTATTGCATTTAGTCTGCCAACTTTTGCCAGTGCACAGTGACACTCATATCTAGTGCAACCGTAGTGTACAGTGAAATAAAAGAACCCTTTTTTTTACTGTAATCGATTGAATATCAGTTGCCTGCCTACAGGCGTGAGTGTGAGGCCTATTGCATCTACTCTGCCAACTTTTGCCAGTGCACAGTGACACTCATATCTAGTGCAACCGTAGTGTACAGTGAAATAAAAGAACCCTTTTTTTGTCTGTAATCAATTGAATATCAGTTGCCTGCCTACAGGAGTGTTTGTGAGGCCTATTGCATTTAGTCTGCCAACTTTTGCCAGTGCACAGTGACACTCATATCTAGTGCAACCGTAGTGTGCAGTGAAATAAAAGAACCCTTTTTTTACTGTAATCGATTGAATATCAGTTGCCTGCCTACAGGCTTGAATGTGAGGCCTATTGCATCTACTCTGCCAACTTTTGCCAGTGCACAGTGACACTCATATCTAGTGCAACCGTAGTGTACAGTGAAATAAAATAACCCTTTTTTTACTGTAATCATTTGAATATCAGTTGCCTGCCTACAGGCTTGTGTGTGAGGCCTATTGCATTCAGTCTGCCAACTTTTGCCAGTGCACAGTGACACTCATATCTAGTGCAACCGTAGTGTGCAGTGAAATAAAAAAAACTTTTTTTACTGTAATCGATTGAATATCAGTTGCCTGCCTACAGGCGTGTGTGTGAGGCCTATTGCATCTAGTCTGCCAACTTTTGCCAGTGCACAGTGACACTCATATCTAGTGCAACCGTAGTGTGCAGTGAAATAAAAGAACCCTTTTTTTACTGTAATCAATTGAATATCAGTTGCCTGCCTACAGGCATGTGTGTGAGGCCTATTGCATCTAGTCTGCCAACTTTTGCCAGTGCACAGTGACACTCATATCTAGTGCAACCGTAGTGTACAGTAAAATAAAAGAACCCATTTTTTACTGTAATCGATTGAATATCAGTGGCCTGCCTACAGGCGTGTGTGTGAGGCCTATTGCATCTGGTCTGCCAACTTTTGCCAGTGCACAGTGACACTCATATCTATTGCAACCGTAGTATGCAGTGAAATAAAAGAACCCTTTTTTTACTGTAATCGATTGAATATCAGTTGCCTGCCTACAGGCGTGTGTGTGAGGCCTATTGCATCTAGTCTGCCAACTGTTGCCAGTGCACAGTGACACTCATATCTAGTGCAACCGTAGTGTGCAGTGAAATAAAAGAACCCTTTTTTTACTGTAATCGATTGAATATCAGTTGCCTACCTACAGGCGTGTGTGTGAGGCCTATTGCATCTAGTCTGCCAACTTTTGCCAGTGCACAGTGACACTCATATCTAGTGCAACCGTAGTGTACAGTGAAATAAAAGAACCCTTTTTTTACTGTAATCGATTGAATATCAGTTGCCTGCCTACAGGAGTGTGTGTGAGGCCTATTGCATTTAGTCTGCCAACTTTTGCCAGTGCACAGTGACACTCATATCTAGTGCAACCGTAGTGTGCAGTGAAATAAAAGAACCCTTTTTTTACTGTAATCGATTGAATATCAGTTGCCTGCCTACAGGCGTGTGTGTGAGGCCTATTGCATCTAGTCTGCCAACTTTTGCCAGTGCACAGTGACACTCATATCTAGTGCAACCGTAGTGTGCAGTGAAATAAAAGAACCCTTTTTTTTACTGTAATCAATTGAATATCAGTTGCCTGCCTACAGGCGTGTGTGTGAGGCCTATTGCATCTACTCTGCCAACTTTTGCCACACAACCATAGTGTGCAGTGAAATAAAAGAACCCTTTTTTTTCTGTAATCGATTGAATATTAGTTGCCTGCCTACAGGCGTGTGTGTGAAGCCTATTGCATCTAGTCTGCCAACTTTTGCCAGTGCACAGTGACACTCATATCTGGTGTCACAGTAGCTTGCAAGCATAGTACCACTAATCGTAAAAAAAATTACAGGCAGAGGCAGGCCACCCTTCAGGGGGCGTCGTGGTCGTGTTGCTGTGATTCCCTTTGGTCCTAGAATAATGCCCAGTTTTCAGAGGCAATGTACCCTGAACTTGAACAGTTCTGAGGACATGGTTGACTGGCTAACATAGGACACCCAATCTTCTACAGCTTCCGCTCGGAACCTAGAAGCACCATCCTCCTCCAGCTTAGCTTCGGGCACCTCTCCAGTTATCACTTGCCCGCCTGCCGCCACCACTAACACTAGCACCAC
This sequence comes from Discoglossus pictus, assembly GCA_027410445.1. Lineage (NCBI taxonomy): Eukaryota > Metazoa > Chordata > Amphibia > Anura > Alytidae > Discoglossus > Discoglossus pictus. Next base: position 25,404,791 of record CM050175.1, read on the forward strand.
AGCCGCTTCACTTGATACGTCAGCAGAGTTATTTACACATCCGTTGGAAAAAATGAGTGATGCACAAACATTAGTGCCAGAGGATGTAGATAACAGGGATATGTCCCAGTCAGGCAGCATTACACACATGGACGTACGGTCTGATGATGATGATGATGTTGTACCCGGTGCTGCTTCCTTTGTTGAGTTGTCAGATACAAGGGAAGCGGTTGATGATGACGATGCGTCCGTGGATGTCACGTGGGTGCCCGCTATAAGAGAAGAAGAAAAGGAGGAAAGTTCAGATGGGGAGAAAGAGAGGTGGAGGAGACGAGTTGGAAGCAGCGGGAGGTCTTCGAAAGTAGCTAGTGGCACAGTCAGACAGCATGCATCGGCACCCGGAGTCAGCCAGACAGCACGCCAGTCAACGCATGCTTTTGCCACCACCAGAATGCCGTCATTGCAGAGCTCAGCAGTGTGGCAATTTTTTCGTGTGTCTGCCTGTGACAACAGTGATGCCATTTGCAACCTGTGCGAAAAGAAACTGAGTCGTGGGAAGTCCAACACCCACCTAGGTACAACTTCTTTGCGAAGGCACATGATGTCACATCACAAACACATCAGTACAAGCAGCACACAAAGTCAAAGCCGCCATCCTCCTCCTGGTCCAGCATCTTCACCCACGTCAACCACTGCTGTCCTGCTTGCCCCTCTCAACCATCCGCCACTCCGTGTCTCGCCCTGAGCAGTCCCTGCTCATCTGCCCACAGTCAGGTGTCTGTCAAGGACATGTTTGAGCGTAAGAAGCCAATGTCACAAAGTCCCCCCCTTGCCGGGCAACTGACAGCTGGCTTGTCTGAACTCTTAGCCCGCCAGCTTTTACCATAAAAGCTGGTGGAGTCGGAGGCGTTCAAAAAATTTGCAGCTATTGGGACACCGCAGTGGAAGGTACCGGGACGAAATTTCTTTGCACAAAAGGCAATCCCCAACCTGTACTTGATTGTGCAAAAGGAAGTAATGGTATCTCTGGCACACAGTGTTGGGGCAAGGGTCCATCTGACCACTGATACCTGGTCTGCAAAGCATGGTCAGGGCAGGTATATCATCTACACTGCGCATTGGGTAAACCTGGTGATGGCTGCCAAGCATGGAATACGTGGCTCTGCAGAGGAGTTGGTGACACCGCCACGACTTGTAGGCAGGCCTGCTGCCACCTCCTCTACTCCTCCCACTTCATCCTCTTCCATAACCTCCTCGGCTGAGTCCTCTTCTGCTGCTGCTATGTCTTGCTCCACATCAACGGCACCCCCCCAGCTCCACAGGTACTATTCCACATCCCGGATACGGCAGTGTCACGCCGTCTTGGGGTTGACTTCCCTGAAAGCAGAGAGTCACACCGGACCAGCACTCCTGTCCGCCCTGAATGCACAGGTGGATCAGTGGCTGACTCTGCACCAACTGGAGATCGGCAAAGTGGTTTGTGACAATGGAAGAAATTTGTTGGCGGCATTGAATTTGGGCAAGTTGACACATGTACCGTGCATGGCATATGTGTGTAATCTGATCGTACAGCGCTTTGTGCATAAGCACCCAGGCTTGCAGGACGTCCTGAAGCAGGCCAGGAAGGTGTGTGCCCATTTCAGGCGTTCCAAGGCGCACTTTACAGATATCCAGCGGCGAAACAACATGCCAGCGAGGCGCTTGATTTTAGACAGCCCGACAAGTTGGAATTCAACACTCTTCATGTTCGACCGCCTGCTCCAACAAGAAAAGGCCATTAACGAGTATTTGTATGACCAGGGTGCTAGGACAGCCTCTGCGGAGCTGGGGATTTTTTTGCCACGTTACTGGACGCTCATGCGCAATGCCTGTAGGCTTTTGCGTCCTTTTGAGGAGGTGAAAAACCTGGTCAGTCGCACCCAGGGCACCATCAGCGACATCATACCATTTGTTTTCTTCCTGGAGCGTGCCCTGCGAAGAGTGCTGGATCAGACCATAGATGAGCGTGACGAAGAAGAGGAAGTTGTGGTCACCATCACCGCCAGAAATAGCCTTATCAGCATCGCTTGCTGGACCTGCGTCAACGCTGGAAGAGGATTGTGAGGAAGAGGAGTCAAAGGAGGAATGTGGCTTTGAGGAGGAGGAGGAAGACCAACCACAACAGGCATCCCAGGGTGCTCGTTGTCACCTATCTGGTACCAGTGGTGTTGTATGTGGCTGGGGGGAAGAACATACCTTCAGTGAGATCACTGAGGACGAGGAAAGGGACATGACTAGCTCGGCATCCAACCTTGTGCAAATGGGGTCTTTCATGCTTTCGTGCCTGTTGAGGGACCCTCGTATAAAAAGGATGAAGGAGAACGACCTGTACTGGGAGACCACGCTACAAGACCCCCGGTATAAGCAGAAAGTGCCTGAAATGTTACCGAATTACCACAAGTCGGAAAGGATGCAGCACTACCAAAATAAATTAAAAAGTATGCTTTACACAGCGTTTAAGGGTGATGTCACAGCACAAAGGCAATCTAACAGCGGAAGAGGTGAACATAATCCTCCTCCTCCCACGACCGCGCCGGCAAGGAGAGGAAGCATTACAGACGTATTGTTGATGGAGGACATGCGGAGCTTTTTAAGGGGTCCACTCTCTGAGAACTACTCGACCGTCATGTAACAGACTACCTAGCCATAACTACAGATATCGACACTATGAGGAGCAATGAACCCCTTGACTACTGGGTGTTCACGCTTGCCCTGTGGCCTGAGCTATCCCAATTTGCCATAGAACTTCTGTCCTGCCCCGCTTCAAGTGTCCTGTCAGAAAGGACCTTCAGTGCAGCAGGAGGTTTTGTCACTGATAAGAGAAGTCGCCTAGGTCAAAAAAGTATAGATTACCTCACCTTTATTAAGATGAATGAGGGATGGATCCCGAAGGGACTGACAGTGGGCGATACATTCGATTAAAAAAGGCCTGATAGATGAGCTGCCTTGAGCTAATAATGGTCCACAAACTAACATCAATTTTTCTGGTCGCTGCAACAATACCTAATTTTTGCATTTAAATTCTTTTATTGTCAGAAGGCATACAGCATGTAATGAAAAATAAAGCATTTTTGAACAGTCTTGCATAACAGTTGTGAAAAAATACATATTTACAATAAGGACATTTTGTGAAAGTTAGCTGGTTATTCCTTCTTATTTTTACTTTTTAGGTTAATAATTTTTTCTTATTTTTTACTGTGATTGCAATTTAAGAGATACCTAAAACATGGTAAAACAGACAATAGTAAAGAGTATATCTGCAGGGAACACCAAAGTCCTATTAGCTATCATCCCTCCAGCAGTATTAGCTTATTATTTACAATATCTAACCTGGGCAATCACCCTTCGGTTACCCGAGGGCAGGCTTCAGTGAGCGACCTCTCCTTTCCTGGGATGATTTTGCCGCCGGTTGCTTCTGAAGGGTCTCCAGGGCTCCCCTACTCCGGTCCTTTCCCCAATGTCGCTTCAACCAGTAACAAATGTTTTATATTTGTAAAGCGACCCAATGATCCCCCTTGATAGAGGTTTATCTTTACAAATTTTGGAGAACCAATTTAAGACCGGTGTCCCCTGTTTCTGGGTCAGGGAGTGTGTGAAATGCCTCAGCCTACAGTAATTGTAATGTTCTGACAGCATTAGCTCATGCTTGTCCCTCAGTTCCTCATAGGTGAGCATCTGGCCCTTTACTAACCAGTCTCCCAGTGTATCTAGTTTCCTTGACCTCCACCAGTGTTGTGATGTTGTGCTCATGTGTTTCGGGGCCTAAGGGTGGTCAAGAATTATGGTCATTTGGGTGGATCCAGGGAACAAACCCTGGCCCATTTCCAGTATGATAGTGAGTGTCTGATTAGGGGGTTTGGCGAGTTTTTAAGGCTCTGAGGCAATTCTGATAGCCAAGCCACCTTGTCCCAGGTTAAGGGCCTTAAAGTGTGGTTCTCTAAATACACACAGGCCGGTTGATGACTTATAGAATGTGCTATTGGGAGGAAAGATAGGTGACGGAACAGGTATTAAACTGATAGGAATAAATAGTACAACTTTATACACCACTCCTATCTGGTGGCACCTTAGATTGCACGCGCAGTGCCCCAAATTCGAAGTAGGAGGTCCGACCAAGCATCTTTTTCCATCTCCCTGTTCCAAAAATCCATGCCATATACACGTCCCTTGATAGGTGACGTAACAGTTATTAAACTGATAGGAATGAGTAGTACAACTTAATACACCACTCCTATCTGGTGGCACCTTAGATTGCACATGCAGTGCCCCAAATTCGAAGTAGGAGGTCTGTCCAAGCATCTTTTCCATCTTCCTGTTCCAAAAATCCATGCCATATACACGTCCCCTGATAGGTGACGTAACAGGTATTAAACTGATAGGAATGAGTAGTACAACTTAATACACCACTCCTATCTGGTGGCACATTACATTGCACGTGCAGTGCCCCAAATTCGAAGTAGGAGGTCAGACCAAGCATCTTTTTCCATCTCCCTGTTCCAAAAATCCATGCAATATACACATCACCTGATAGGTGATGTAACAGGTATTAAACTGATAGGAATGAGTAGTACAACTTAATACACCACTCCTATCTGGTGGCACCTTAGATTGCACGTGCAGTGCCCCAAATTCGAGGTCCGACCAAGCATCTTTTTCCATCTCCCTGTTCCAAAAATCCATGCCATATACACATCCCCTGATAGGTGATGTAACAGGTATTAAACTGATAGGAATGAGTAGTACAACTTAATACACCACTCCTATCTGGTGGCACATTACATTGCACGTGCATTGCCTCAAATTCGAAGTAGGAGGTCCGACCAAGCATCTTTTTCCATCTCCCTGTTCCAAAAATCCATGCCATATACACATCCCCTGATAGGTGATGTAACAGGTATTAAACTGATAGGAATGAGTAGTACAACTTAATACACCACTCCTATCTGGTGGCACCTTAGATTGCACGTGCAGTGCCCCAAATTCGAAGTAGGAGGTCCGACCAAGCATCTTTTTCCATCTCCCTGTTCCAAAAATCGATGCCATATACACGTCCCCTGATAGGTGACATAACAGGTATTAAACTGATAGTTATGGGCAGTACAACTTAATACCCCAATCCTATCTGGTGGCACATTACATTGCATGTGCAGTGCCCCAAATTCGAAGTAGGAGGTCCGACCAAGCATCTTTTTCCATCTCCCTGTTCCAAAAATCCATGCCATATACACGTCCCCTGATAGGTGACGTAACAGGTATTAAACTGATAGGAATGAGTAGTACAACTTAATACACCACTCCTATCTGGTGGCACATTACATTGCATGTGCAGTGCCCCAAATTCGAAGTAGGAGGTCCGACCAAGCATCTTTTTCCATCTCCCTGTTCCAAAAATCCATGCCATATACACGTCCCCTAATAGTGGACGTAACAGGTATTAAACCGATAGGAATTGTACTACTTAACAGTACACACCTTATAATAACGCAGACAGAGGCAACTCGTATAATCTTCCATGCTGGGCAGTGGAAGCCCCCAGACTCTGACCTGTGTATAATCTTCCATGCTGGGCAGTGGAAGCCCCCATACTCTGACCTGGGTATATTCTTCCATGCTGGGCAGTGGAAGCCCCTAGACTCTGACCTGTGTATAATATTCCATGCTGGGTAGTGGAAGCCCCCAGACTCTGACCTGTGTATAATCTTCCATGCAGGGCAGTGGAAGCCCCCAGACTCTGACCTGTGTATAATCTTCCATGCTGGGCAGTGAAAGCTCCCAGACTCTGACCTGTGTATAATATTCCATGCTGGGCAGTGGAAGCCCCCAGACTCTGACCTGTGTATAATCTTCCATGCTGGGCAGTGGAAGCCCCCAGACTCTGGGAGTCTGAAGAAGAGGAGTCAGAGGAGGAAGGTGGCTTTGAGGATGTGGAAGACCAAACACAGCAGGTGTCCTAGGGGGCTTGTTGTCCCCTTTCGGGGACCCTTGGTGGCTGGGTGGAGGAAGAGACCTTCAATGACATCAGTGAGGACAAGGAACGGGACATGGCTAGCTTGTTATCCAACCTTGTGCAAATGGGGAGTTTGCGGTTGTGCAAAGGGACTGTTTGCGGTTGTTTGGGGTGCATTAAACGGGGAGATTGGTCTGTTACTGTGAAGCGGGTGTAACCCTTACACTACCTGATCGATACAACATCATACCTGATGTTTTAAAGCATGTTATTCCAAACAATTTAGGAATGTTAGGTGATTTATGCCCTTTATGGCTTAAAACCAGACTCTGCGTCAACTATGTAATTTTCCGTGGGAGTTTTGCCATGGATCCCCCTCCGGCATGCCACAGTTCAGGTGTTAGTCTCCTTGAAACAACTTTCCCATCACTATTGTGGCCAGAAAGAGTCTCTGTGGGTTTTGAAATTCGCCTGCCCATTGAAGTCTATGGCGGTTGGCAAATGTTCGTCCGTTCGCGAACATTTGATGGAATTCGCGTCCACGGTTCTTGAACCGAAAATTTGATGTTTGCGACATCACTATTGTCCACACCTTGATCTGATCACAAAGTAATTAATGAAACATCAATCATTACTATACCACCTTCATAAAATGTCTAATAGACCAATATTTCATGTATAATTTAATATAAATGCAAATATCATTAGTAGCACCAAAGAAGTTATACTAAAAAGGGCAAAGATTATAAGTGCTTCAATAACTGAATGCCAAAATACAATCACTACTATGGTTGTTGTCATCAATTTATAAAATTAATTGAAACATAGAGTGATGATTCTTTAATATTATAGTCCTTTAAAGAATTATAATGAAAATCAATTATATAAACAAATAAATATACGGTAATATGTATATAACCAGTAATTTAAGAAAGTGCCCTGTGCTCTAAACTACCTCTCAAATCCATAAAAAAAGCTAAAATAAAACTATTGTGGCGGTACTAAGAACCTGCCACTTATTCCCTATAACCAAGGAGAAAACTACTTTCAACCGGCTAAATATTGTGAACTCAGGAAATCCCTATGACTCACACTAGTATGGTGGCTTTGGGGATCCACCACTTACCCCCCTAAATAGAAAGTAATATTACCTACTCTCCACTCCTATCGCTAAACTACAACTTAAGGTGCAATTGTGCCTATGATACCCATACATAAATTCATATCTTATATAAATCAAAATTTACCACCCATTAACTAAGTCACAAATTAAATACCGGTATACACTAAAGTTTCTTCAACTCACAGATAGTTCAAACTCAAGTCACAATGTATATATATGTTGATTGAAATGATTGATAAATGGGGAGTGTTGTAATCAATAATTCTTATTTAAAGATGTATAAACCTTATTGATTAAAAAATAAGGAGTGTTGTAACCAATGGTTGCTATATAAATGTCATTATATCTTAATCACAGTGCACTTCTGCATACACACAAATTAATACAATGATATAAGCATCTATATACATATTGGTACAGTTAACAATATATCACATCAGTCTTTAACAATCAAAAACATGCTAGCTTGTTTTTTTAAACTCTTTATTTTACAAATATGCAATACAATCAGTTGCACAACAACAAGGTACACACCATTCCTAAATATCAAAAATATCAGAAATAAAATAGTCTTAATACACAGTAAACCAAGGCAGAGTAATAAATTGTTACATTAATTAATGTTGACATATGTATCCCATAAATGCCATTTTTGGCTATTCTACCTTCCTTTAGATATTTCTCTGAGTTGAGATTTGTTTTCCATTTCTCAATTTCTTTCTAATTTCTTTCCATGATGGTAAACTTCTCTGTTTAGAAATGTCTTATTATCACATTTTAACTACTAATTAAAGGTGAGAAATCGAGCATTTTATCTAATGTTTGATCCCTTTAGGGAGAATATGAAATAGTACCCCTTCAGGAGTTTTTATCAAAATGATGTTACCTATTTCTGAGATTTTATTTAAGCATAATTCCCCAAATTCCTTAATTGTTTAACACTCCCACCAAACATGTATATACGTTCCTTTAAGTCCACTTTCTCTCCAACATCTTTCTTAATATTTCAAATCTATTCTAGCTAGTTTCGCTGGGACAAAATGCCACACAAGTATAATTTTAAAAGTGGTAAGACACGTTTTGGAAGATTGAATTAATTGGAAATCTTCAAACCATTGAGTCTTCAAGTTGAAACTTAGATCTTCTTTACATCTTAGATCTTCTTTACATCTTTCCATTCTATTTGTCTTTTTGAGTTCACAGTTTTTTTTTTTAATTTTAGAAACACAATACTTATTATTTCTAATTAGAAAAATGTTGTAAGATTCTTCACATTTAAATCATTATAGTTAAACTTTTTAAACACTGACATTAAAGAAATGTAGTTTAACCAAAATGTATCCGGAAAAACGCTTTCTTGATACATAACTTGATGCATTCACTTCGGCTGTCTCTCCAACTGTAATACAGGTGTAATACAGGTGCCGCGGCTCAGCTTACCTACAGTGGTATCTTCATCTACCAGTGAGCTACTGTGACATCATCAGTGTGCGACAGCCTCCAAAACACGGCTGATACTCGCGTTTCGCCAGAGGCTTCTACCAGGTGACAAGTAAATGTTGAATGTTTTGAACAGTAATAATTAGTTGGTAAATTTGCTTTAAGTGGGTGGAACATATTTATATGGTTATGGCAGCATATTAACCTAACAACAAATAGAGACCTTGATAGTAGTGAGACATGATGACCATGAGATAATGGCTCTGAACCTTCAGGTTAATAAGATATTATAAGATTTGGCAGAGTATTTTTTTATAAGCACATCACAACACCTACTTCCAATAAATGTACTGATCAGAATTAAAGTTTGTGAATTAATTAAACACAATTCTTATACTCTCAATAAACACTGAAAAACATTAACAGTGTTTAATAGGAGATAATATTCCTCTATGATAGTACTTATATATAACAAATGCATTCATCAAAATTAAAGATTGTTAAAAAAAGTTGAATATTATTTGTAGTTTCTCACTGAACAATAATATATAGAGTCAACAACATACTTATAGTAAGACCTTAATGAGAAATAATATGTCATCTTTATATTAGGAAATCTAAGATAATGGTATAGCTTAAAAAGCTACAATACATTGCTGTTACTAACACAATATGAGATTAAATCATACATTATATGAAAAAGGATAACCAATGAAGAAGAGTTGTATATTATTATTGTTATTAACTTTTATTTGTAATGCGCCAGCATATTCCACAGCGCTATACAGAGGACAATAAGAAGGAAAAATACAATATTAACAAGCTGCAAAGAAAAAGACGAAGGGCCCTGTTTCGTGCTTAGATTCTTATGTAGAAGTGCTTTTTCCCAAAGCACCCTACAGGATTGGAAACTCACAACTTATAAATAATAAACAAAGACAATTTGAATTTGTAAACCTTTATTGGTAAGGTTGTAACCAATTGGAGAATAATTATAATTCTTGAGATTTAACTATAAAGCAAGGATACCAAAGATAACAATTTGATCAGATAGTGCTGAATTGTGCAAATAAATTTTCTACAGTTCTCCCTTAAGACATCTTTCAGTAATTATTAAAAACAAGAAATATTTACAGTACTAAAAGTGTCTACCTGTAAAGAAAATAGCAATAACAGCCATTAAATGATATAAAAAAGAAGATGGTATCAAAAGTTATTTGGTTTTAATTATTTTTAATTCAAGGTTTTTATAGAGTTGTGCCTAATAAAAATGAAATATTAAATTAGTTATACTACAGTCCAAAAAGGTATTCTTTTGAATGGCTGAAGAATCTCAGATATTCTTTTTTGATATATGTTTAATCAACATTATTCAAAGCATTGATAACATGCAGAGTCTAATGGCTGAGGACCTATAGTTTTCTGAAATGGAAAACTGGAACTAAATAACCTACTTACAAACCCCCTGCTATCAGTAGAAGGATTCTTTGAAAAATAAGTATTGGAAATGCATCAGCGTGAACTAGGGCTCAAAACAGGGACCCTATCCTCTATTATATCTACTCTAGTTTCTCAGATACATCTTAAGAAAATTAAAAACAACAGTAGAAATCCCCATGTTCAAAAAATGTTTTTCTTGAGAAAACAATAGTAAAAAAGAAAAAAGCATAAATAAGATAATAATTAAAAATATTGTGGAAAATGGGTGAATCAAATTTATATATAATAAAAAAAATATCATTAACAAAAATGTATTTAGAAATATTAGAGTAGATTATTCCTAAAATGATTGTCTAGGAAACAAGCTATTTAACCATATAGAATCAATTTGGTTAAAAATTATATTTTTTTAATTCAGCAGGTGTCCAACATTTTTCTATCTCTTGGTTTATATAATCCATGAAATTTAAAATAATTTTTTTTTTTCACATGGTATTATTGCTAAATGTAATAAAGATTAAGACATTTTATTAGTAGTAATACAATTTATGTTTTAAAATAAGCAAGAGTGCAGGAATAAAAAATAATCACATATTACACCAAAAAACGAATCTCTTGGAACATCACATTTAGAGTTGTGAGCATTCCCGGTTGTTGCTAACGGTTGCAGGCTTGTGCCGAAGTCACTCATTGCGCTGGTGGAGACGAACGCCATATGTGCTCAACACTACGACCTTGCACGACTCAGGCAGTGAGCGCCGAAGGCGCTCACTGCGCTGGTGGAGATGAGCACCGTAGCCGCTCATCCCTACGACCCGCGAGACTACAGATCAACAGAAATCTCAATTATCCAATTAACAATGCGAGATCCTGTTAAAAAATGATGGCCCGTAACACTTCGCAAAAATCCGGATATCGCAAAAATACCAATTTAACGGCCGAACCGCGCAAATCAAAAACACGAAAAACACAAAAGAAACAAGAAAAAAAACTCACACACAGCACGGGGGGACCACCAGGATGTCTTGGAGTGAGCTTGCATGCAAATTTAAGCCGAATTTGCCGAGTTTCGGCACTCGAAAATCGCCTAAGCAAGAATAAAAAATGGCGGCCGAAAAAATGAAAACGACTGCCAGGCACGTAGGACTTTTACCCAGTAACGTACAAGGTACAAAATAGAACTATTAGGAAGGACGGAAAATGCCCCACAACCGCTTAACACATAGATAATCGCCACCATTTTACAAAACTTACTTCCAACTAATAACATTACAATTCTACAATGGCGCTTTACCCGACTAAACAAACGATATGGCCTCACGCACACAGCCTATTTATACTGCACACTTAGCACATTGCTGACACTTTCTCCTCCAACTGTACATTGTATGCTGCAGGAAAATCAAAAGAGATTGTTAGCTCTTCAGGATATTGATTGCTGGATATATTATTTAGAAATAGGTAAAGTATATTAATTAATTAATTAATTAATTATTATTAAAATATATATATATATATCTACATAGCATATTTTACACTGCTGTTACTTTATGAATACATTAATGCTTCTCACTTCCTAATATATGTATTCATTACTAATTAATTATTAACGTACATTAATTTAATAATTATTAATTAGTAATGGAAAATAAAAATGTATAACTTCCACTGCACTAAAAAAAAATTACATTTTACACTGCACTTATATATCTGGATTACTGCTCATTGACTGCCAGCAATAGCGCTCTCAAAGCAGTTACATATTTAAATCACATTATTTTGCTCTGAAACCTGAAAACATTTTCTAATTTACACTGCACTAAAAAAATTGTATATTTAACACTGTACTTTTATATCTGTCTGAGCGCCGAAGATGATCCTTGCAAAGAACAAAACTTGAAGTACACGAGGGGAGAGGTTCGCAATGAGCGCAGAAGGTGGTCAGAGGAACAAAAGTACACGATGGGGAAAGGCTTGCAATGAGCGCCGAAGGTGCTCAGAGGAGCAAAAGTACACGAGGGGACACGCAATGAGCAAAAGCCGTACATTCTGTAGCAAACAATATTGTCATGGCTTCAAATTTGATTGCCGTAATTTTTTGACGGGCAAGTCGCTAGTATGGAATAAAGTTTGGGAAACACTAGTGTAAGATTATACAAAGATTCCTCTTTACACAATTCATACCCACTGGCTCTGCACAACTGCCAAAGATTTGGGTAATATCTGTTGCACTAAATACAATGATACAATCTTTGTTTTTTTAGTTTGTACAATTCTCAGCAGATAATTCCAGCGAATGGGTGAACTGCCTTTTTTTAATCATTGTGGGATACAGTAGTCAGTATCCGGCGCCCATGGGGATTGGTAGATGCTGGATAAATGTAGTTTCTGGTTGCTTGAGAGTTACTATTAAAAGAGGCCTAGACTAGCTGCACATAGGATGCTCTGCTAAATATCAGCCTTATTAAATTGTGATTCAGAAAATTGAAAAGGGCTCTATTTAAGCACACAGCATATTTTTTTTACAGAAGTTTTTAGTTAGTGAAGATCTTGCTTTTGGATATTCTGTGCTTATATAGAGCCCTATTTAATTGGCCAAATAACAATTTAATAAGGCTGTATATGTGTCGGTGAGGGCTATTCTAGCAGCAGCAGCTTTCTCTCCTCACTTACACATTGGTACGTTCGGCTGGAGGGTGCGGTGCTGACCCTGGGGAATGTAACACCAACACTGCACTGGCTCAGTCACTCATTTACTTTCTGTAAATTAAAAAAAAAATGTCTTGGAAAAATGCACAGTCAATGATTTATGCATTGCTCAAAACAAAGAGAGGCAGATTTAAAGAGACAGCTATGCATACAAGTATCTTCCAGACTCTACTTCTTTCTATATGTGATTACTACAAGACTACAGGTGAGTCCTGTCCAACTGTTTGCAGCAATCTAGAGAAGAGGATTAATTTAAGTGTGGAGGATTATCTAAAAGCTCATGTAAGTGTCTGCGTATGGGTGAGCAGCACATAGACATGGGCCTAGGGCATCATAAGCCTACATAGGTCTTTGTGTACAGTATTATTTTTATGCAATGGTTGAATCAACCAGTATGGTTCCTGCTAATCAAGTTCCTGAAATGGGAGGAGGCTTTTGAATTCACAGGAAGCTGCTATCTGATGTGTCATCTTAAACTGCCAGTACTTTCAAAAGAAGTAATGGAAACCTTATCAGTTTAGAAGGACACACTTTCCATAAAAATGGTGTAATTGCATCTCAATAAAACATGTCTCAAAGTAACATAAACCATTCAGCCTTATGTAACTAAACATCTTCTACAGCCTTATTAAATTGCGATTCGACACATTTAAAAGGGCTCTATATAAGCACATAGCATATGTTTTTTTACAAAAGTTTTGAGTTAGTGAAGACCTTGCTTTTGGATAGATCTTCACTAACTATAAACTTATATAAAAAAAATATGCTGTGTGCTTAAATAGAGCCCTTTTAAATTTGTTGAATCGCAATTTAATAAGGCTGCTAGTTTGATTCCAGTAAAGAATTCAGTATAAAATAGTTAAAGTACATGGAACACATGTATTTGACAACTAATATAATCTCAATGTACACCAATTCCCTATGTAGACTGCTTATACAATAAATTACAAAATAGTACTTTGTGATAATGATACATATTTGTGAAAAAATAATAAATGAAAATAGTACTGTAGGAGAAATGTAATAGGAAAAAAGAGGGCTGAATTGTAACTCATATTGTTGTTCAGTTGTTCAGTCATGTCCAACTCTCTGTGACCCTATGGACCGAATCACACCAGGCACATCTTGTGTCTGGTTGTTCTCATCCATAAGGTTTTCATGGCAAAGATATTGGAATGCGTTGCTAGTTCCTTCTCTGGTGGACGGCTATTTGTCTGACCACTCTGCTATGACCTGCCCATCTTGGGTGACCCTACATGGTATAGCTCACAGCTTCACTGAGGTACACAAGCCCCTTCACCACGACAAGGTAACGATACGGAAGGAGAGTAACTTGTATAGTTTCACAAACATCGTCGAATAATTTCATGGCTAGTAGCCACATTAAATTCCCTCTACGTATAAAACCTCAGCTCGTAATGTAGCCTAAATTGGCCTCTTAAACCAACCTGTACGGGATGTGAGAATTCGACTTGCGAGGCAGCAAATCCTTTGTTCTTTCAAGCCCGTAACTGTTACATTCCAGTTGCGCTATTAAATTGCATCAAAATCACTGGCGCTCAAACCTGTGACTCGCAAATGGAGCCAAGAAGCCAATGAGTGCTAGAGAGGACCCACAAGGGGGGGTAAAGTCCAATCCGTAGCACTGTAAATGCAAATATACAAAGACTACTGTACTTTTATTAACAGGGAAAGTGATGCTAGGTAGCACAACATTCTCAAGTTCACAAATCGGCCTGAAAAAATACTTTATTTCACGTGTAATTTCCGTGTTATATCGACTCTGGCAATCAGTGTGTTAATACATATACTGTAACTCGCATGTAATAGAATATCATATTTATGGCTTTATCAATATTGCATTAATTCTGGAATGTGGGTCCGATAGTAACTCCTAAGACTTCAGTGACGTAATTCTGACATTCTCTGTTGCCATTGGCAATGCATCCAACGTTCGACAGATGGTTTATGGGTTTGTCTCTCCGTCCCGTAACTCGCGCCCTGCTCTAATTTAATAGCTATGTAACTCGGCTAAATTTCAAGCTTGCAGCCATTGCGGGTCTCACGTTGCACATATGAGCTCAGAATTAAATGTGGCTCTAGGGTTATTAATTTCTTAATTAACTATCTTTTTATATATGTACATAAATTAAGGTGGAGACATAATTTGTATTAAAATTATTTTACCAGGGTCCCTTGTTTGATCGTTTGTGTGCCATTTTATAACATGTAAAAATATGTTTGTGTTTTATGGAATATAATGTAGGCCTGGGATCTACAACCGATAACTCTGTTTTGAAATGTGTATCAATAGAGATACAGGTAGATTTTTAGTCATCCTGAAGTGTAGGGTCATAGTTAACCAGTATTGGTGCATGATAATATGGATTGACTTATCCTAAGCATAAGGGACACAGGTACGATTAAGCATAACCACAACCCTTTACCCCAAGAATGATACAGGAAGCCAGTATGGGGATAAACCAGGCCACAGCTTTATTAAGCACATACATGTTAATCAGAGGTAGCTGCACACCCCTACGCGGAAGGAACTCACCACCCAACCAGAGGACCAAAGGAACCCCGTGCCCAAGGGCCCTCTGGCAACAACCACTCACCGGAACCTAAACCAGCTAATGAGCTCCCCCCTAGGGTGATGCAGCACCCCCGCCAAGCTGCGACAATACACACCATAGCACCACCTTACCAAAATAACAGGGAGGGAGGGAGGGAACTGTCTTCCCCTGCAGCCTAACAAGTGGCCCACTGGCGGGAAACCCTCCTAGTTAACACCTCGCCTACAACTCCACCCATAAACCCTAACCTCTACCCAGCACTCAGCCCAGTCAACCAGACCCTTCCCTTAGTGCCTTTCCCAGGGGCTCCCTTTCTTCTTGTTCAACAGTGACCAACAGTAAAGCCACCTATTGGTTTAATAAGTTACAGCAGTGAATTCAAACCAGTATTTTGTTTTCATCATTGTTTCTGTGTTCTCTATAATACACATATCCCTGTTTGGACAAATGCATAACAATTTTGTGTATATTCAACTTTTTTCTGCAGAAGAACAATATATGTTTTTACAACCTCTATAAAATACTATCTGAGTTTAATAACTGTAGGGTGCACTTTTGGTAAACAGTGTTCGTTATTAAGATTGTGAATGTAAATGTATTATTTCAGTCAATCAAACTGTCTTTTTCTATATATGGACTCTTAAGTTGATGTCTTGCTCAGATGATTTAACCTGTGCATGCTCAATATTGTACGGATTTGAGTAAACCTAAAGTTGGATACATACATAAAGCTTGCTGAACAATAACAAGACTCTAGGAGGGTGGTTGCTCACAACCAAAACAACACAGGCAAAAGCCTCCTAGAAACCCATGCCTAGGAGAACTGATGAACCTATAACCACCTGATAATGGACCCCAAGCATGGGCTTCCTATTACAGTGAGCATGCACCCCACCTACACAACTGTGACTTTATTACATTGTTCATACAGCAAAAAAAGTGGGAGGGAGGGATTATTCCTGTCATGTGCTCCAGCCTGACTGAGCACTCTGGGGGGAAACATTATATTTTATTCCCCTAGGGGTCTACCCACCACCTCCTCCCCACCTATGACAGTTGCCAATCATTCCACTTTGCCAGTCTGGTCAAAAAAGCCCCTTTCACTAACTGTTCCCATGCGCTGCATGACTTTCAAGTATACTGAAGGGCTCGTAGACCACCCCAGGGGGTTGGGAGGAGGGGCCACTTGACTGGGCAGGCCTGGGTATGGGTAGGAGGTGGCTAGCTGGGGGAGGGGAGTCAGCTGTAGGTGTTTGGTGCCATTACCTCCATTATGCCCCCAGCTAGCCATGTGTAAAGATACTCACCCATCCCTAAAGTATTGTAGTTTAAAGTTATGTATATATTGTTAAAAAAATAAATAAAGAAAAATAATAATAAAAAAATAAAAATAAATAAAAGGAGTAATGGAAAATTGGAGGTATTATCTTGTATATTGTCTTAAAGCACTTGTTGGTTATTATTAAGTGTATATCATATGATGTCAAATTACGTTTATGTTGTTGTCGCAGCGGCGGGTGGTGAGGGGAGTCAGTGGTAACAGTGGTAAAATGGGTGAGATCCTACCCTACGGTGGTACGGATGTTCCAACACGGTAGGCCCTGGACGAGGGTTCAGGGCGTAAGGTGTACTGTCTCTGACCAGGCTCCTCCCCTCACGTGGTTATGTTAATTATTGTTATGGTTATTACATCAGTTTGTGTTTACCAATAAATGCTGTGGCCAGTTATCCTCCCAAGCAGTTGTCTGTGTATAATCATTATATATTAACTAGCGACTTGCCCGTCAAAAAATGACGGCAATGAGATGTGTATGTTTGGAAAGTTGTTTAATTATTAATATACGTATTTGAATTTCAGGAACCGTTTCTAAATCTTTTGTTTGCTTATTATCTTTTTTTGGTGTATCTTTAATTTTTGCAGCTGATAGTCTTTTGCTTGCAATTCTTTTGCGTTCTTTTTCTCGTCGAATTTCTTTCTCCTCTGGTGTCTGCTGGTTGGCCCATCTCCGTTGTCGTTCTCTAGCTTGCCGTCTTATCTTTTCTTGTTGGCTCTCGTTAGTAGCCATATTAATCTGTAAAAGAAAATAATGTATAATTAGTTTAGTTTGAGATGTTAAGTTTGTTTTTTAATTTTTTTATTCTCAACAGTTTGTTTATATGAGCTTGTAGTTCATTGTAGCGGTAGTTTCTTTGTATTGTTAAATAACTGTTTTTCTTATTTTGGATATGATCGCAATGATTTTAGCATTATTCTGTTTTGTGTCTACCACTTTTGCTATGCTAATTTAGGCTTATTTGTAAGCCTTATAGCTTTTTAAACAGTAAAGAAGAATATTAATTTACTTTGGTATGTGTTTGTTTGATTTTTGGTATAATCCTATTTTGTGTCTACCGTATGTTGCATACTTTATTTGCTTAATAAGTCATTTTTATGAAGGTTAAATGTTTTTGTACAGTGAAATTAAATTTTTTTGCTATTTTGGATATGATGGCAATGTTTTTAGCATAATCCTGTTTTGTGTCCACCACTTTTGGTATGCTTATTTAGGCTTCTTTGTAAGGCTTATAGATTCTTAAACATTAAAGAAGAATATTAATTTAGTTTGCTATGTGTTTGTGTGATTTTTGGTACAATCCTGTTTTGTGTGTACCACTTTTGGTATGCTTATTTAGGCTTCTTTGTAAGGCTTATAGGTTCTTAAACATTAAAGAAGAATATTAATTTACTTTGCTATTTATTTGTGTGATTTTTGGTGCAATCCTGTTTTGTGTCTACCACTTTTATTATGCTTATTTAGGCTTCTTTGTAAGGCTTATAGATTCTTAAACATTAAAGAAGAATATTAATTTAGTTTGCTATGTGTTTGTGTGATTTTTTGTACAATCCTGTTTTGTGTCTACCACTTTTGGTCTGCTTATTTACGCTTCTTTGTAAGGCTTATATGTTCTTAAACATTAAAGAAGAATATTAATTTAGTTTGCTATTTGTTTGTGTGATTTTTTGTACAATCCTATTTTGTGTCTACTATATGTTGCATACTTGATTTGCTTAATTAGTGTTTTTTATGAAGCTTTAATGTTTTTCTACAGTGCAAATGAATGTTTTTTCTATTTCGGATATTATGGCAATGTTTTTATCATTATCCTATTTTGTGTTGGCGGGCATTAAACATATATAGTTGCTTTATTTTTTGTACTTGTTATACTTTACCTTGATTGAAGTGTGGAATGACAGAGGGTCCCCTCCTGCCAATCTTAATCCGACGGTCTTCTTGTAGTGTCTGTTTGAAAAAGAAAGTGAAATGGTTAATTGTATATTTCTTCTTTTTGATTTAGCAAAGCATGGTCTTTTTCAGCATGTAATGTATTTTTCTACCTTACCTCTTCTTCTTTGTTGGTGTTCTTTAAAAGGGATTGTGGTTCACAATGCACGGTGCAAATTCTTGAGTGACGCTGTTGATGCAGAGTCTGTTTGAATAGTAAGAAAAAGGAGAAAGATTGAGCTTTAGGTGATATATTGAATTACCATAAATTAATGTCATTTAAATATACTTCTTTAATTAGTTTCAATTAACATTAGTTTGTTTTCGATCCTATAAATGTGTGTGTGACATGTGACTATACATGATACACATATATGTGCGTGTCACATATCGCTCTACATGAATCATATTTTAATAGCAATTTTTTTTTATTTTTTATGTCATTTAAATATAGTTGTTTAATTAGTTTGGATTATGATTAGTTTGTTTTAGGGGCTATAGACATAAATGTGCGTGCCACATGTCACTATACATGAATTACATTTTCATACTTAAATTTTTTTTTTGTCCTGTCTTGATAATAACATTTAATATATTATAGCTTACCTCTCAGTTGTAATTTGCACAGTGTAAAGTAGGAAAAAAGGAAACAATTCTCTTCTCAAGTAACAGCAACAGTTAACTATCCAGTCACTCCGTTCATCACCTGAGTAGAAATGTAGAATTTTCTGGAAAGTAGGCAGTATTTATAAACTTTCAAGTGCCTCAGACCGTTAGAAAGTAATACACATGCGCTATTTGCGTTCCAGCTTACAATTTGCGTTCCATCCGCCATTTTGTGCGTAGTAGTTTTCAAAATGGTGGTTAATATCAGTGTGGTACGTTCCGCATAGTATGTGTTTCAGTCTTGCAAGTCACTGTAGTATAGTTACGTCTGAAGCCTCGTTTTCGTTTTATTCGGCGGCCATTTTTTCTCTAGCTTAGGTGATTTTCGCCAGTTTAAACTAGTTTTTTTGGACTTAAATGGATGTGTAAATTAACTTTTCGAGGTGCTGGATGCCCCCCCTTGCTGTAAGTAAGCTTTTTATGTGTTTGTTGTGTTTATTTGCTGTGTTTCTGATGTTTTCATGCTCGCCGTTTTCGGCCGGTTTTGCGTGTTGGGAATGGCTCGTTTTGCGGCCGTATTTTTTGCAAAGCAGCCGTATTTTTTTTGCGAGGGACGCAGTTGGATTTTACGTGTACGATGCAGTTGTTTTTTTTCTAAGTCGTGCGAGGCGCCTTTGATTTATTTATTTTTGTTAAGTCTTGCGTGTGTGTTGCCGACGTTGGACATTCCGACATTTGCGGACAAACACAGCCGAGGTGGGATACTCCACCACCGCAAATGCAGCCCCTCGCTTCGAGAGGATCCGCATTTGCGGGGACGTTGGGATGCTCCACCACCGCAAATGCTGCGCGAGCCCGCAAATGTGAGCAACGGCTCGTATGCTCACAACTATATATGTGATAGGTGATTGTGTATAAACCCTTATGTGCACATACCAACTGGGCCTTGCTTAGGTCAAATGCTGCAGATCCCTGCTATAGGAGATTCCATACCAGAATATAAAGACCGTAAAATAATCATTGCATAATAAATAAAAAATGTGAAGTTGCATAATTCTACAGCAGGGGTGAAATCAGCATAATTAGGATGCACTAAGTACTAAGATTTAGTGGGATTGAATTATACCAATACTTAGGGGTGGGGGAGATAGGAACAGGTTACACATGGAAAAAAGCCAAATGGCTTATGGAATTAACTGTAGTAGGTCACCAAGGTTAAGTAAAGGCTTGGTATATGAAGAGGTTTGAGGTAAAATTATATTAATACAATTTTAGATCTGTAGACCCGTGAGATGAACAAAATGAACCACTCAGCTCCTTCCAAAAACATGCCTGAAGCGCAATAGATAATACACAGGTGGTGTGGATAGGTCACTCTTACTAACTGCTGCACATTTAAAATGCTAGATATTGTAGCTGGAAAAATAATGTTTATAACATACCATACAATCTATGTGTGTATTACAATCTAGAAAATATATAGTAAATACAGATATGAGGTTTACTGATAAAAAATTGATAATGATAAATATTGTGACATGACGGAATGTATTATGTTATTTTTATCAAATATAATTTAGTAAGCATATCACTACATATTTATGTATAATGTTCTCCTTAATAGCACAAGTACTGCTGATAATTGCTTCCAATCACTAATATAGTTGTCATGTGTGTGTAGCTCTGGCAAAATTGTGAGTTGCGCATGTGCACTGTGCATTGCGACCCTCGCATTGCACGGCAAAGGGAGAGAGAAGGAGAGGGAAGGAGATAGAAGGAGGGAAGGAGAGAGAAGGAAGGAAGGAAGGGGGAGAGAGAGTGAGAAGGAGAGAGAGGGGGAGAGAGAGTGAGAAGGAGAGGGAGAAGAGAGAAAGGAGAGGTAATGAGAGAAGGAAGGGGGAGAGAGAGGGGACAGAGGGAGAGAGAAGGAGGGAGAGAGAGGGAGAGGAAGGGAGAGAGAGAGGAAGGGAGAGAGAGAAGGAGAAAGTGAAGGAAGGAGGGAGAGAGAAGGAGGGAAGGAGAGAGAAGGAAGAAAGGGGGAGAGAGAGTGAGAAGGAGAGAGAGGGAGAGAGAGAGTGAGAAGGAGAGGGAGAAGAGAGAAAGGAGAGGTAGCGAGAGAAGGAAGGGGGAGAGAGAGAGAGGGGACAGAGGGAGAGAGAAGGAGGGAGAGAGGGAGAGGAAGGGAGAGAGAGAGGAAGGGAGAGATAGAAGGAGAAAGTGAAGGAAGGAGGGAGAGAGAAGGAGAGGGAGGGTGAGAGAACGAGGGAAGGAGAGAGAAGGAAGGAAGGGGGAGAGAGATTGAGAAGGAGAGAGTGGGGGAGAGAGAGTGAGAAGGAGAAGAGAGAAAGGAGAGGTAGCGAGAGAAGGAAGGGGGAGAGAGAGAGAGGCCCATTTCCTATATGATTGGTCCAAGTTGCCTGAGATAATGCTTATATTATATATACATTTAAGTTTAATCAAAACTGCACTATATTCTAGTACTGTTGATTTCCATGCTTTTGAATAGAAGGTCACTAACAAAAAACTTCTGTCAAAAAATATACTCTGTGCTTATATAGAGCCCTATTCAATTGACCGAATCACAATTTAATAGGGCTGTTGATGTGATAAGAGTTGAGCCTCTTTACTGAGACCCTCTATAGGGAGGCTTACAATATTATACCGTCATTTTTGACCAGCAAGTGACTAGTTAACAATAACCACTCTGCTAACAAAATAGGTTAATTGGGGCATCAGGGGCATTTTAATTTTAATTAATGAATATGTTGAGAATTGAAGTAACTGTTGGGCAGTCTTTATAGCTGAACAGTCTATGCGATACAAACAACTTTACTCTATGTATTTTGAGAAGATATTATACTTTAAAATAGCATTATGAGATGTAACTATCCTTAAGAACTAATAAGCATTTCATCAGTCATATTGGAAGCACTGGCTGTTTCAGCTGTCTCATTGTGAAGAAGGAAACTTCTTCTGCATTCAAAGTCTCTTCATACTTGATCAGCAGAAGCCAAAATGGTAGGTTCCACACAGTATAATTACATATAAAAGGTAATATATTAGATGCTTTATATATTTTTTTGCACTCAAAAACAAATTTGTCTATTTTCAAGTGTAGTTATTCAATAATTTGAAATAATTAATAAAGTGTCCTTTAAGTATATTGGAGTAGATAAATCAAACAGTGTACACCAGAACACATGATGAGATCAATGTATAAATAATGTTATAAATATCTTATTATAAAGGAATCCACAGCTAACTTTAGCTCCTCTACCATAAATACAAGTGTTAGCGTGCTTTATCTGATTATATGATAAACAATGGCGGAACTAATGTATGGAGTGTTCCAGTGAAAACCATTTGTCCACCCATTTTTCCAGACTTTTTATATTTTCTCGCCACAGAGATGTGTTTAGCATATGTTCTTATGACACTGGCAAATTTAGGATGGTCTCCCATAAAATGTGCTAATCTCATTGGCCTACACAGAAATATGCCACTGCACCAACTCCTCCTCTCTGTCTCTTCTCCCTTCTTTAATTCCACTTCCTCCATTTTATTCTGTTATTAGGGCAAACCAACTCATTAAATAGCTACAGGCACTGAAGCTCCTATGAACAGTCACCCTTTCTCAAAACTTAGGGCTGTGGACTACTTAGGGCCCTCTACATCAAAGTTGGCCTGCTACACCACGAGTAGCTCTGGCTTTGATGATATAGAGCCTCATTCTATTAGCGGCCGCAGCCGTTACGTGGCCGCAAGGACCGGCCGCAAGCTATTCGGCTATTCTATTCCCTTACGGCCGGGGGCTCCGGCAGGCTTGCGGCCGGTGCCTTGCTATCTCTTGCGGCCGCTCGCGCCAGAGGAAAGCCTTTGATCTAAAACGGCCGCAAGAGTTTCGGCCGTAAGAAATTCCTATTTGCAATTCAATTGCTCCGGGAACCCTCTCTGCAAGGCTAAAAACTAACCGCAGCTTACTTGCAGGAAAGAGGTCCCGCTAGCACCAATTAAGCACATAAAATAGCTCAAATAAAGCCATCCTGCACTTTGAGAAGACTATAAAGGAATTTTAGGTGTTAGAAAAAATAGCACATAATTATCCTATACTCAAATCCGTAAAATATTTTATTTTTAATATCCGTAAAATATCCATGTAAAAAGGCCAGAGTGCTTGGAGCACCTCAGACCCGCCCACGCCGCAGCCGGAAAATAAACAGTTAATTTGAACTCGGGTTTGGGCTGATGTGCAAGCTTGAGAGTGGGTTTCTTTTAATCCTCATGTCCCCCAATATGATCCCTAGCATTTACAGAGCTGTACAGTGCTGTCTTGAATTTATTTTTGCGTTTTTATATTTCTGAGCTTACGGCCGGTTCCAAGATATGCGGCCGGCCGTAAAAGGAGATCCTTGCGGGGCCGTATAATAGAATCGCGAGTTAACAGAACCCCCGCAAGGAATCGCAGCCTTACGGACGATTTACGGCCGGTAATAGAATGAGGCCCATAGTAATTAAGGTTGAAAAAATATTTTTAGTCCATCAAGTTCAACCTTAGATCTCATGTGATCTGCAAAAAGCAGATTAATTGTTTATTGTTAGTTGATCCAGAGGAGGTCAAACAGAAAAAAAAAAAAAGTGAAATGTTGTTAATTGTCTCAAAAGGGGAACAAAAAAACAGGTGTTGAATATAGATTCAGGGGAATGATTAAAGGGCAGCATTTAAACTGAGATTGGGATACTACATTGGGGTGTGGCCTATGTCCTTAAAAAGATTCAGATCTGAAGTCTCTATCAACCTGACTCCAGTACACACCTGTCTAATTGCTACTAACTACCGGGATTCCTTATGATCAGAATGAAGGTACACCCTGCTACACTTACATAGTATGAATATTGTAATGGTTTAGTATTAGCCTTATATATAAGAGAACATTTTATATTATACTTAGATAACGTACAGTATTTATACAATACTGGGAAGATAGTACAGTATGTAGTTGCCCCGGCGCTTACAGCTTATACTTACTCATATCATAGTGGCCACCTGGAAGTCATCTGTCTCCTAGTTAAATAGACAGTACAGCCCAGATATTCTATTGTGCATTTAAAAGACCATATTCCAAACATTAAATTTTTATATGAAAAATGAGCATTAGGTACGGTAGCAAACTTACATTAAATTGAGAGGAGAGTTATACCATTTTCTCCTCCTCTTGCCCTGAACAGTTTTGTGATACATAGTGCCTGTAAACCTTGGGAATCACATATAATAGTTGTCAAACTGCGATTCATCGTCACGTGTTGAGAGGTTGCGAATCGAGCTCTCAGAACTGCGTCCCTCGCTAAGACTTAGTGAAGTGAGGGTCCCATTTGCGGAGGTGGAGGCTCTACAGCGCCTCACTCCCAGTAAAAAACAAACCAGAAAAGCGAGACTTTGAAAAGAAGAAGAAAAAAAAATACGACCTGTGGGTTCACACAAAAATACGAACTTAAAGTCTGAAATGCGTACATCAAAAAACACTGAAATTTTTTAAAAACGTAACAAAAACATTACACACAGCATGGGGGGAGAGCCAGGACATCTTGGGGTGAGGTTGCACACAAATTAAATTTGATTTTAAGGAGTTTCGCCACTTGAAAATCGGCTAAGCGAGAAAAAAAATGAGGGACGAAAAAAATTAAAACGAAGCTCCACGACCCCGAATCGCAGAAAACACTGACAAGGACGTACGACTTTTAATTACGACCCGCAGAACTTAGAAAAAAAAATACTAGGTCGCTAAAATACGAAGTTAACGGCTGAAAGGCGTACATTCAAAAACAACAAAGACAACACAAAATACACAAAAAATATAAAAAAAACACACACACAACATGGGGGTATAGCCACCACATCTGCCAGTGAGGTTGCACGCTAATTAAAGTCAAATTTAAAAAAATCAAAAATTAAAATTAAAAATCGGCTAAGCGAGAAAAAAAAATGCTGTCCAAAAAAATTAAAACGATGCTACACGACCCAGAAATGCGCAAAACACCGCCAGGCACGTACAACTTTTGCCAGGGACGTACAAGGTACAAAAATACACAGTTAGGAAACACGAAAAATGCTTGCGACCTGCATAGCACATAGACAAACGCCATTTTACAACACTTACTTGGAACTAAAAACATTACGAATCTAAAATGGCGCTTTACACAACTAAACCAACGGTTTGCCCTTGCGCACGCAGCGTATTTCTAATGCGCAGTTGAGACATTGATGACACTTTCTCCTCAGGGCAGCAACAGCCCAACTGTACGTTGTATGCTGCAGGAAAAAAAAAAGAGATTGTTAGCTCTTCAGACTATTCATTGCTGGATATATCAATTACAAATAGGTAAAGTATATTAATTTATTAAGTAAAAAATGAATTTATTATTATTGAAAAAATAGACATATATCTGTCTTTGTGATGAGAGCCAAAGGCGCTCAGAGGAGCAAAAGTAAACAAGAGGAGAGGCTCGCTATGAGTAGAAAAAGCTTTACATTGTGTCTCAAACAGCATTGCCATGGCTTAAAATTTTATTGCCCCGTAATTTTTGATGGGCAAATCCCTAGTCTATTGTATAATTATGATGTTTTTTTTTTCTTTTTAACATTGTATTGAAGAAAAAGTATATAATCAAAAACATATAACTGGTTGATGCAGTTTCTAAAAATAGGAAAGATTTTTATCTGCAACAGACCTTTGACATAATCTCTGTAAGTCCCTCTGATGGCTGTGACGTTATTGTGCATTATGTTTTATGATTCACTCAGCTTCCGAAATAGTCTTTCTGTGGACTGTGACTTTGAACAAATATATGACACGTAAGTGGATTTGTTTCAATGTTCTATTCAATGAAGGTAAGGGATTGTTTGGGCCTGGTCTGTACTTGGATGGGAGACCACTTAGGAATACCAGTAGCTGTTTGCTGTGGCCCACTGGAAAAGGAACTGACAACTCACTTTAGTATCTCTGACATGAAAACCCAAATGGATCAGCATGGTGTGTTGCAGTCCATGAGGACACGGAGAGTTGGAAACAAATGAACAACACAAAAAAAAACTTCACAGCTGAGTGTCTTGAACACATTTCCGTACTTTGTATCCAGAACAATGGGGCGGTGTGTGGTATGAAGATGTGCCCCTCTTAAGAAAATAATTCTGAGCTTGAAACAAAATAGAGTTTAACTGTAAATGCCCTCTGCCTCTTTAAAGAAGAGCTTAATCAAAGTAACAGTATTATGTGAAAATGTTTAGCGTCTATACTAAATGTCTTAAATGGTTTGTGTTTTTTTCCACTACCATATGAGCATAAATATTGCACCAAATAAGCAATACTAATTACCCATAACAAGAATAGTGTATAAATTCCATCATCTAATCTTAAAAGACTTCCTACACACACTGAGCTTTCAAACAGTAACTATCCAACCTCTGGTTTTTGGTGAGGTCTTTACTTCAATGACCTCTGTATAGGATACATTCTGAAAGTACCTTGTAAAAAAGTAAAGTAAAGTCTGAGTGCTGGAGAATTGATGCAAGAAGACTGCAAGAATTCAGAAATTCAGGAAATCAAGACAAACTGTTCACTGGAGGATATGATCATGAGGCTACATCTCAAATATTCTGGTCATATCATGAGAAGGAGGTTATTTCAATACACACATAAAAGATTGCACTTACAAAACACAAAAGCTACAGAAACATGTCCACAAGGTCTCACAGTAAAAATAAAAATGTTGTTAAGATAAATAGACCTTATAACCACAGAGTATGAGAATAAGCAAATGTTATATACTTAATACTCAAAAAGCCAATCATCTGGCATAATACATATGCAGAACTTCTTTTTTTAAATTAAAGCTCACAAAACTATATACATTAAAAAAGAGATCATGTACATGTTTTATGGCAAATAATCACTTTTGCTAGGAGTAAATTGTAAGAAGATAACCATTTTTTTATGTTTTGTAAGTACAATATTTATGCATGTATTAAAATAACCAAAACTTACTTCACTATATATTGTTTTTCTGGTTTTCCTTTTTTGACTTCTCCTCCTCATTCTTTTTCATCAAACTGATTTACATTGCAGAGAGGTCTCAAAATCTTCAGGATAGCAGCTCATCATCATTATTATTGTTATTATCGTTTATTTGTAATGCGTCAACATATTCTGTAGCGCTATACACGGGTTAAGTTCAAGGCAACAAAAACAATAGCAATATTAACACATTGAAAAGGATGGAGGTTGTAAGTCTGCGAGTTTTCAATCTTGCATGGTGCTTTGGAGAAAGCACTATGGACACTGGATTCTAAGCTCAAAGACAGGACCCTCCATCTTTGTAATGTGTTAATATTGTTTTGCCTTGGCTGGCGGATCAGAACATTATTTGTTAATCCTGCAATTTTTTTCTGTATTTGTGAATCTATAATCAGTATTGACTCTGACTCGACAAAGAGAGGAACGCTCTCGAAAGCTCGTCATGAAACCTATGAATATGTTTGTCCAATAAAAAAGGTATCACTATATACTGCAATACTCTGATTATTCATCTGGATTACTGGACATACATGAACATATAATTTGAGATACTGAAAGGGGAAATTAGGAGCTGGAAGTGAGGCATTGGGGGCACATAAATCTGAATGGCCTAGGGCAGCACCATAAAACTTAAAAATGCTCATGCAGCTAATACCTTCCATGAATCCTTTGACAAGTTTCATAGGTAGCCCATACGATTGAGTTTTATTTTTTAAACTTATTTTTCCAGATTCTTTATGTGACTTGCGGATAAATATATATCTGGTATAAAGGATTGGGAGGGGGTAAGGAGACACAGGGGAGGGAGAGGGGGAGAGAAAGAGGGGAGGGAGAGGGGGGGAGACACAGGTAATGGAGAGTGGGGAAAAGAAACATGGGAATGGAGAGGAGGGAAAGAGATCACAGGGGTGGGAGAGGGGGAAGGAGACACAAGGGAGGGAGGAAG
The DNA here is from genome assembly GCA_027410445.1 of Discoglossus pictus. NCBI lineage: Eukaryota > Metazoa > Chordata > Amphibia > Anura > Alytidae > Discoglossus > Discoglossus pictus. The sequence goes on from CM050175.1 coordinate 25,432,928, forward strand.
GAGACACAGGGGAGCGAAAGGGGTGGAAAAGTGACAGGGGATGGAGAGGTAGGAAAGAGATTGGAGAGAGGGGGGAAAACACAAGGGGGAGAGGAGGAAGAAAGACACAGGGGAGAGAGAGTGGGGGGGAAGAAACACAGGGGAGGGAGAGGGGGGAGAGGCACAGGGGAGGGAGAGGGGGGAAAGAGACACATGAGAAGGGAGAGAGGGATAAGAAAAGAAGGAGAGTGGGAAAGGAGGCACAGGAAAGGGAGAGGGGGGAAAGGAGACACAGAAGAGGGAGAGTGGGGGAAAGAAACACAGGAGAGGGAGAAGGGGGAAAGGGGACACATGGGAGGGAGAGTGGGAAGGAGACACATGGGGAGGGGGGGAAGGAGACAAAGTGGAGGGAGAAGGGGGGAAACACAGGGGAGGAAGAGGGGGAGAGAAAAAGGGGAGGGAGAGGGGTGAAGAGACACAGGGGAGGGAGAGAAAAAGGGGAGAGGGGGGAAGAGACACAGGGAAAAGGGGTGGAAAAGGCACAGGGGAGGGAGAGGGGGGAAAGAGATGGGAGGGATGGGAGAGAAACACAGGGGAGGGAGAGGGGGAAGAGACACAGGGGAGGGAGAGAGGGGGACACAGTGGAGGGAGTGAGGGGGAGACAAAGGGGGGAGAGAAGGGGGAAGAGACACAATTTATAAAACTCTCTCTCTTTATATATATATATATATATATGTGTGTGTATGTAAATACAAACAAATATATAAATATATATATAAATATATGTATATATATATATATATATATATACTAGCGACTTGCCCGTCAAAAAATTACGGCAATTAAATATGTATGTTCCGAATTCTTTTTTGCACAGAATATGTGTAGTTGACACTTTTAACCTTTTTCTTATCTATAAAGAAGTACAATTATTATATGAAACATGTTTATTTTTTTAACATGCAACTTGTAGGTGACTAACTGGTAAATCATCTTTTTTTAAGAGTAGTAACATTTTAATTTAAGAACAGGTCAACATTGTGTTAATGAGTATTGTAAACATGATACACATAATGTGTTGTAACATGCAACTTGTAGATTAACAACTGGTAAACTAAATATGTATTGAATCCAGAGGAAGGCAAACAGTTAAAACCACCATTAAAATTTAGCCAATTATATCAAAGGGGGGAAAAACATAATTCCTTCATGACCCCATTAACTGGTGATCGGATTACTCCCTGGATTAATATTCTCCATTGAATTATACACTTAAATTGTACAACAAAAGCTCCTCCTCCTCTTAACATGAACTTTTAAATATATGCAATGAAACAACTCAGCACACTTTTTTCCAAAATAGTAACATTATAAACAGTAATTAAATGAATTAACATTTAAAGTTTAATTGTTATAAAATGCAAGCAAAGTGTGGTGCTAATCATGCTAAAAGGCCACTTTTATAAAATTTCAATATCTTATAGTCGTTGTTGATTTTGGATGGTTAACATTTTGTTGTTATTGTTGTAATTTGTGAAAATGGCACATTGTGTTTCCTATGTGAAATAGTGGTCCTCTAAAAAGAGACCGCCAGACATAAAAGTTTGTCCATGGGGTATAACCACTGTTCTGTATGTTTTTTTATGGAAATAGTGGTCCTCTAAAAAGAGTGTGACTGACAAAATGTTGTCCTCTAAATCAAACCACTGTTCTCTATATATTTTTTTTTTTGTTTTGTATAAATTTGTTCTTGAGATTAAAGTATTGATGGGAAATGGCACATAGAGTTTCCTATGTGAAATAGTGGTACTCGTAAAAGAGTCCCAGAGATATCAATTTTTTTTCCTGGAAGTAAAACCACTGTTCTCTATGTTTTTTGCCATTTTATAGAGTTTCTTATTGAAATAGTGGTCCTCTAAAAAGAGCCCGAGTGACATAAAAGTTCATCCTCAAAATCAAACTACTGTGCTTAATTCTTTTTTCTTGTGAAATTGTCGTTGAGGCGAAAGTTTTTTTTTTGTTCTGTGCCATGTCTTGTATTGTTATATTTTGTTGAATTTAAGTGATAGTACCTCATAGTAGACAATGTTTTTTGTAAAAATGCGGCCATCATCTAATAAATCAACTTGACTTTCGTTGTTTTCAATGTAAGCTTTAATAGCCTCTGGTTTCTTGCATCTTGAGAATGCAACATACAGCTGGCCATGTGCAAATACTCTTTCTTCTAAAAAGATAACCACATATTTGAAAGTTTGTCCTTGTGATTTATTAATGGTCATGGCAAATGCCATGATGATGGGAAATTGTCTCCTTTTGAAGTACAAAAGGGAGGCTACTTTCACTTGGTGCCAAATCTATTCTTGGTATGAAAACTCTCTCTCCTTTATGGGTTAGAATTTCAGCATCTATGAAATGGTCCTTTAATTATTGAACAATTAATCTTGTCCCATTACAAAGGCCTTTATTTGGGTTCATATTTCGCAGTAACATGACAATTGCACCCTTCTTTAGCTGCAAAATATGTGGTGGCATTCCAGAGGGAGTTAATGAGTTAATGAATTTAGTTGAAAAGTTTGTCTGACTTTCTTTGTCATCACTAAGTACAGAATCAGCACTGTGATAATTATTTTGTGGTGCATTTTTTTTTTTATATTTCATTATTGAGGAGTAATGCATCCTTATTTTTGCATGTTAGTATTACTTTGTTGGAAAGCTCTGCATAGTCCTTCTTATTTATTGTATTTTGGAAAATAGGTGATATGAGATCCTGTTTGCAAATCATATGAGCTGGGATGTGCACGTTATCCTCTGGTAAATTTTGTATTCACTCTGTTTTTCCTTCTCCACTGTTAATGAGCCAATCATTGAACTCCTTTTCTCCTTCTGATCTCAAATGTTGTCGTAATTGAAGATGGGTAAATAGTTTACATAGTGTACTTGACTTTATGTCGGTTCGATTTCCATGTACAGCGACAGGTAATGTTTGTCTAAAATATCCACCTAACAACATTACCTTTGCACCAAATGGCAAATCATTATCCATGACTTCATGTAGCAAACGGTCAATACATTGTAGGGCATGGCATGACATCATTGTAGCTTCATCTATTATAATTAATTTACTTTTTTTTTTTTTTTTGCTTGCAATGATGTCTTTCGAATATCCAACACTGATGTTTCCAGAATGGGAACTGGCAGTTTAAATCCACTATGCACAGTTCTTCCACCTTCTAACAAAACTGCAGCAATTCCAGTGTTTGCAAATGGCAGTGCTATTTGACCTTGTGCTCGAACCAAACTCATCAATAAATTATAGAGATACGTTTTCCTGATCCGCCAGGTCCATCTAGATAGAAATAACGCTTTTTGAGCATGTCATCATCAAGAGCATTTTTGATTGCATTAAATGCTTGCAATTGTAATGTATTTAAAGTTGCAAGTCTTTCTTCTGTCTCTTTGAAGCTGAGTGTCATAGTCTTCAAAGTTTATGTCGTCTATGAGAACTGGATCTGGCAGATTAAAACTTGCACAACTTAATCCATAAGTTAAAAAGACCTCTTGAATTTCAATTAATGCTTTGAATTGTGCAATAGGCTCATTGTATCGTTGCAAAAAGTCTTCAGACATAATTGTTTTAAATTTGTCCCACAAAGCTAATGCATTTGGAGCATTTGAGAAGATACAAATGAATCCAAATTGTTCCCTCATCTGCCCTGGCATTTGACATAGTGCTGCTTCTTCTAGATATCTTTCCAATTCTGTATCATCAGCTAGGAAGTTTTGTGTTGTGCAGCTAAATGAAATGATTCATAAACTATGTCATAAACAGTTCTTAACTGTTCAAAACTTTGTTCACCAGGAACCTTTAGAAGTAGTAATTGTAAGCAGAAATGTTCAAGGTCTCTTGGACTTGCAGTGTAAATTCTTGGTATTATTTTCTTTCCACTACTTTTTTGTTTTCGTCATAATCCATTAACGAAAACAAACTGGTATGGAATTTCAAAACATAACAATTCGCTTGCCTCCAAGTCAGTACAATTTAATTGAAACCACGCACTTAGTGTAGTTTGCCAATGCTCACTTTGTGCCAAAGCATTTCTTTCATTTCCAACATGGAAATACACTAAATGTCTTTGTGGCAAATGTACAATCAATATACTGGATGTGAGCGATCATGCATTTCAAATTTGAGAAGACGCCACGTTGCTTCTGGTGCACTTACATAGCAAGCATCTACATGAGGCTCTAGGAATTTTTTGAGACCTTATAATTCAGTCATAGTTTTCTTTCTTTCCTGGATATTTGCACATACACGGAGTAACAAATTTGTTGCTGTTGGTTTATAATACACGGATGTGTGTATTTTTCCCAGTGTGTCTCTCAAGATTTTAATGTCCAGAAATTCAATACTTTCTTGATTTAAAGCATGTGTGAATTTTAAGCCAAGGTCATTGATATTGAGTTGTTCCATGAACAATTCCAAGTAGTGTTTGCTTCCAGTCCAGAGTAGGAGTACATCGTCCTTGTACCGTTTCCATAGTAATACGGTTGGTAAACTGATCCATTGTTTCTGCAAACACAATTGTTTTCTCCCAGTACCCCAGATACAGGTTCGCATAGCTAGGGGCATATGCTGTCCCAATAGCTGTCCCCCATATCTGGTGGTACCAGGACTTGCTAAACAGGAAAACATTTCTTGTGAGGTTGAATTTGAGAAGTGTTAAGATGAAGTTATTATAATCAATATTATGATGTCCTTTCTGCCCAAGGAAATACTCGACTGCCTTAAGGCCTTTATCATGAGGGATACTCGAATATAACTGTTCTTCACTGATAGTAACAAAATATGCATTGTCTGGGATTGAAATTACGTCTAAATGTCTCAGGATATCAGATGTACCGTATCCTTTGTGTATGCTGGTAGTTCCTCCACAAAGGTTTTTAAATAGTCATCTACATAGATGCTCATTTTTTCTGTGAGGTTATTACTCCCAGACACTTTTGGTCGACCCGGTACTGGGCTTCTGCACTTATGAACCTTCAGTAAGGTGTAGAACGTCACAATTGTTGGGTATTTCAAGTATAAATAGTCGTAGGTGTTTAAATCGATCAACTTTGAGTCTTTTGCATCACTAAGGAGCCTATTCAACTCACGGCTGAATTCAGGTAGTGGAGATTTTTTAATTCCTTGATAGGTCAATGTGTCTGAAAGTAATTTGTCACACATGTTAATAAAGTCACATTCTTCCTGGATGACAATATTGCCGGTGTATCTATAGGAGCATATTTCAGTTTTTGTTAGCTGTTCTGCGAAGAGGGATTAATTATTTCCTTGTGTTTATCACAATTAATCACTAGCCTTTGCTAAAGTGCAAATGCTTTATGTAAGAAAAAAACATAATTGGTATATTATTGCATTACTAAGCTCCTTAAGCCATTCAGTTTTTTGTCTGGTTCCATATAACCTATCCATAGCTAGTAATTCTATTTATATGTTCTAGCTGCACTCCGACACAAGACTTAAACTGATTCTCGTTAAAATGCCACAGTACAGTCTAATGGTTTAATGATCACTGGGCATTGCAACCATGGTTCCCTCAATGAACTGTAGCTCCCCAGTGCTGGCAGCACTCATGCAGGCCCAGACCATGACACTCCCACTACTGCTTCACTGTAGGCAAAATCACTTTTGTCTTTGTACTCTTCACCTGGTTGCCGCCATATATGCTCGACACCATCTGAACCAAATAAGTTTATCTTGGTCTCATCAGACCACAGGAATGGTAATCCATGCCCTTAGTATGCTTGTCTTCAGCAAACTGTTTGCAGGCTTTCTTGTGCATCATCTTTAGAAGAGGCTTCCTTCTGGGACGACAGCCATGCAGACCAATTTGATGCAGTGTGCGGCGTATGGTCTGAGCACTGACAGGCTGACCCCCCACCCCTTCAACCTCTGCAGCAATGTTGGCAGCACTCCAAACTTTTACATATCAGCAAACATGCAGTAATGTTGTAGAACTATTTTATAAAGAAAGCAAAATTAAAGGACCACTGTCATTCAAGAATAAAGACACTTGTTTCTCAAATATGTACCAAAATAACAATATTAGTAGCTCTGGATAATGTGTGTGTGTTTATAATTATCAGTGCAGGGAGGGTTTGGGAAGGAGGGAACAGGCAGAAGTCCAGAGCCTTTTTTTTGATGAGTGCATAAGACTGAAGTTGACACCGGACCCCTTCTCCCTCACTGGCTAGAAAGCAGAACGTTGCATCAAAGGATACAATCGCAGCTCTCTAGAAATACAAACACCCCTGGCACACACACACATAGGTAGTCTGCAACATAAACATGTAGTGTTATCTCTGATCTACATTTCCAATAGGAAACATTGTATACCAGCTAATCTCTGATTTTGTAAAAATGGATAAGTGGATTTGAGTGATTTAAAGGTATTTGTTATCCATATACAACTTATCCTAAATGACTCTGTATAAGAAAGTAAATGTATACATATAGAGAGGGACTACTAAAGTAGGGGTATCTTTCCTTCCTTCATAAATCCACGCATTGATGAATTTGGATTACAAATGATTAATCCTTACTATTTAATAGGGCATACAATCCCTATAATGTCGATAATGCTCTAACTCTAACCAGTCTCTCATTTTCTTACAGCCTCATTAAATTGGGGCTACGTTATGGAACATGGCCCGTAACTCCAGATTTACGTGTTACGGCTATTAAATTAGTCCTGTAACGTTGCTCACAGTGGACTTGCGTGTGAACACGCAGGACAGCCGAGAAAAGGCTACGTGCTAAGCAACTTTGAACTTCGCGCAGGTAAATCCTTTGATCCGATGAGCTCGTAAGCGCTACTTGTTCAATTCAACTATTAAATTGCAATGTGGTCATTCGCGAGCAAGCACGTAACACGCAAATGGAGCGCAAAGCCAACCTGTGCCCCGCAAAGGGGGGTTAAGTACAAGATGTAGCACTTGTTAATCAAATAACACCACTCTACTGTACATTTATTACAAGTGAAAGTGATGTTAGGTCTTAGAATTAATAGCACAACATTCTCAAGCCCGCAAATCGGCACCGAAAAATACTTTATTTCATGTTTATATTTTGTGTTATAGACATATACTGTAACTCGCATGTAATAGAATATCATATTTACTGCTTTATTAATATTGCATTATATCTGGCCTGTGGGTCCGATCGCAAACTGTAATTGAAGCACGTAGGACTTTGAAATCTACCCTTCCCTTTTTCAGTGACGTAACGCTAACAATCTCTTTTTCCATTGGCTCCATCTAAACCCATAACTTTGTGATTGCTTAATTATTGGCGTTCGAGCACTCAACCCCTATGGCAGAGTACTGGTTTACAAAATAGCGTCTCTCGCTCATAGCTTGCAGCCCTTTCTAATTTAATAGCAACGTAACTAGGCCAAATTTCAACCTTGCAGCCGTTACCTGCTTCACGTTGGAGTTACTGGCTTTGAATTTAATGAGGCTGTTGGTGTCTGTTTTTTGAGGGGATTTGACCCATATACTTGAGTAAATTAGACACTAGATTCAATATTACTTAGTTAATTGTTATCTATGGGGAACAGAGAAAGTAATTGAAGCACAAATGGATCACTAGGCTCTAACACCTTGTCTTGTCTAATTTTAATTTTAATTTGTCTGTAGTTTAAGGTATCTCTAATAAAATATTGTTTTATGTGCATTATACTTAGTCTCACATTATTTGATTTTACATTTGGACTCAGTCCTATTCTTTTCCTGTATCTTATTAGAGTCAGTGTCTAGTCATGAGTTGTCTTTTTTTTATGTTTTTGTATATTCCTAAATAGTAACATATATATCCATATATTATTTTTTATATAACCAAATGTTTCCTAAAGATATAGATTGTATATTAGTTACAACTCCCACCCATGTTTAGTATTTTATACTTTGCTGATGAATTACATTTTTGATTAAACTGATTTCATAAAACTTGAATTTGAATAATTAATGGACACTGCAGTTTTACTGTTATGTTTGTTACTCTTGAGTGCTTAATATTTTGTAATCTGGTGCTTATAAACCAGGAAAATGTCATGTCTGTGTGATCTCTTCATGTTTGATCTCCTATCTGTATGTGTAACCCCCTTTCTATGTCTATGTTTAATTCCATTACCATCAAGTGTTTCAACCCATAGAAACATAAATCTGATGATAGATGAGAACATGTAAAGCCCATGTTATGTATATAAAGCCCATGTTATGTATATCTACAGCTTGGCTTATGTAAGCCTCTAAATGGCCTTATGCTTATCTTAGACATGACAGAAACATAGATTCCCATTCTCTTCTCTGTCTCAGATTGCATCAGTAAATGGAAATTCATTGGAAATTATATTTGTTGTGTTAATGATACCCCTTCAATAAATGCTTAACCAATATATGCATGCTATCACAATAACACAGGAAAATAGCTGTTTTTTTATATTTACTTTGAAATTTATTATAGTCTATAATCAAAAAGAAGTACTAAAATGTAAATCTAAATATACTAATTGCCCAAACATTATATATCTGTTTAGAGACCTAAATATTCTAAGCTACTTCAAGGAATGATTGAATCTTGGGGGTATGAGTCCCTATACAATCCCAAAAATAAATTAATGAGAAAAATCTAATTTCTAAGATTAGAATGATTTTTTACAATATTTACTCTTCTAGGCCTGCTCTCTACTCTCAGAGCTATGGCTTTTCCTTTAGCTTTTACCATAATATCTGAAATTATCCTGGAAGCCACTCTCTGATGTGCAGACTGATCCTACAGAACCACACTTAATTACATCAGTGTACGTGTAGCTCTTGCGTTTTCCGTTGGTGCAGAGCAACTGGACGCTCTTCTGTCCCACTTCCATTTCTGTGCAGCAAGTACACTTGTGGTCCACGCTCCTAGAGACCATGGAATACCTATTAAGACAGAAAGATGGTGTCAGATTTATATGGTGAAAAATAGAAGGTGTACTTATACACCTAGGGCCTCATTCTATTACCGGCCATAAATCGGCCGTAAGGCTGCGATTCCTTGCGGGGGTTCTGTTAACTCGCGATTCTATTATACGGCCCCGCAAGGATCTCCCCTTACGGCCGGCCGCATATCTTGGAACCGGCCGTAAGCTGAGAAATATAAAAACGCAAAAATAAATTCAAGCCTGCACTGTACAGCTCTGTAAATGCTAGGGATCATATTGGGGGACATGAGGATTAAAAGAAACCCACTCTCAAGCTTGCACATCAGCCCAAACCCGAGTTCAAATTAACTGTTTATTTTCCGGCTGCGGCGTGGGCGGGTCTGAGGTGCTCCAAGCACTCTGGACTTTTTACATGGATATTTTACGGATATTAAAAATAAAATATTTTACGGATTTGAGTATAGGATAATTATGTGCTATTTTTTCTAACACCTAAAATCCCTTTATAGTCTTCTCAAAGTGCAGGATGGCTTTATTTGAGCTATTTTATGTGCTTAATTGGTGCTAGCGGGACCTCTTTCCTGCAAGTAAGCTGCGGTTAGTTTTTAGCCTTGCAGAGAGGGTTCCCGGAGCAATTGAATTGAAAATAGGAATTTCTTGCGGCCGAAACTCTTGCAGCCGTTTTAGATCAAAGGCTTTCCTCTGGCGCGAGCGGCCGCAAGAGATAGCAAGGCACCGGCCGCAAGCCTGCCGGAGCCCCCGGCCGTAAGGGAATAGAATAGCCGAATAGCTTGCGGCCGGTCCTTGCGGCCCCGCAACGGCTGCGGCCGCTAATAGAATGAGGCCCCTAGAGTTGAGTAAAGCTGTTTTGCTAAGTAAATTCAAATTAAATTATAATTTATGAATTCCCCAAACTACATAGTTGCTAAATACATTATTATTAATAATTAAAATATATAGGGCCCAATTTGTAAATGTATACACACTTAAAATCACTCTTAATATTGCCACATATTCTATTAGCTACTCATAATCTGATTACTAGTTACCGCCCACAATTACTAGGAACAGCCAAAGACCCACATTTTAGTTTGGTTTTAGCCCAGCTCGAACATCATGAGAGCTAAATAATTAAAGTGACACAAAATCTATATTCTACTAGACCCGTAGCTCTAGCTCGCAAATAAACTCTAACCAGCAAACGAAAAAAGTATCAATTTTCTAAACAGGGCTAGCAAGGCCTTTTTCAAACACTTATTAGAGCCATAGCAGCAATTAAACACACAATTCTGTACTTTAAAAGCATGGGAAGGCATGGAAAGGCATTAGAATGAATTGCACAACAGTCTCAAACCCGCAAATATACAATTAAAAAATATTATTTTTAAATGTTATTTCTGAGTAATATTGATCCTGCGACTCAAGGGGTTAATACATATCATGAAACCCACATGGACTAAAACAGATGATCTAATGCATTGTATAGAGTGCTACATTGCAAGCCCATTCGGCAAATATTAGTTATTGGCACTCATTAATTTGTAGCCTCTGATTGAACTTCCATGTTTTACTGACACCATGATGACGGTCTCATTTACTATTGGCTGTGTCTAAGAAGTAAATTAGGGTCTTGATTAAGTATTGTCAGATCATATGATCACCCCCATGAAATTCTACTTAAAAATGGCAGGGTTGGAGTGTTTAGATTCACTTGTGGGCTTCTAATAGAATAGGGCCCATAGTTTTTAACAATGAAAGCAAACTCACTTCAGTATTCACTTATAAGGGGAGGTATGAATAAAGAGCTGCCCTTCTTGAAAATATTTAAAAAAAATATAATCATTTTTGTATTTTACTGACCCCCTTCATTTTTGATTTTGTCTAATTTAGCAAAATATATTATGTGTTAAGATTTAGCCATTGATGTTAATGGTCTAAGATGCACATTAAATTGCAAATTATGTACAAGTTAAGTTATCTAGAATTCCAGGAAAGACAATCAAATTGATGAATTGACTTACATGGAAGATCCCATACAAGGTCCACCACAATATGTGAGTTCTACTTCAAGCTCACAATCATCTTGTCTCAGGACTGTCACATTCTTATGAACACCACAATCTTCTACCACCTTTGTTTTTTCTATTACTATAGTTTGTTAAAAAAAAAGAGTTGTGAATTAGTTATGTGAGTTCAAGATTACCCTAACATTTACATGATCATATTATTTGATCCTCTGATCTGCGACACTTTAAAAATTATAGATTTTGAGTCACAGCACATTGGACTATCCTAGATAATCAATAGAAACATCATGTGATGATGTATCACAGTGAAATAGCATACTCTGTTTCTGAACATCACATAATATAATTTTCTAACTGCGATTCGTCGTCACGCTTCAGACGAATCGCAGTGTGACAATGATAAACTGCTGCGCATTGCGCAGAGCGCGGCGCGAGCCGCGCATGCGCGCAGCGCGGCGCGAGCCGCGCATGCGCAGAGCGCGGCGCGAGCCGCGCTTGCGCGCAGCACGGCTTAAGACGAGAGCAGATGAAAGAGTGGGGAAGAGTGGGGAAGAGGGGGGGTAGAGGCACAGAGGGAGAGTGGGGAAAAGGGAGAGTGGGGAAGAGGGGGGGGGAGAGGCACGGCACAGAGGGAGAGTGGGGAAGAGGCACAGAGGGAGAGTGGGGAAGAGGCACAGAGGGAGAGTGGGGAAGAGACACAGAGGGAGGGGGGAGAGACACAGAGGGATAGGTGGGAAAGAGACACAGGGGAGGTAGAGGAGGGGGAAAAGACACACGGGAGGGAGAACAGGGGGAAAATACACATGGGAGGGAAATGGGGGGGGGAGAGGGGAACAGACACAGGGGGAAGGGGGAAAGAGACACAGGCCAGGGGGGAACAGGCACAGAAGGAGAGGGGGGAAGAGGCACAGAGGAAGAGGGGGGAAGAGACACAGGGGGGAGAGATACAGAGGGTGAGGGAGGAAGAGACACAGAGGGAAAGGGGGGAAGAGGTACAGAGAGAGGGGGAAAGAGGCACAGAGGGGGGGGGGGACAGAGGAAGGGGTGAAGAGACACAGTGCCGAGACACACAGAGAGAGGCGGGGGAAGAGGCACAGAGGGAGAGGGTGGAAGACACAGAGTGGGGAGAGACACAGAGGGTGAGGGGGAAGAGACATTGAGGAAGAGGCACAGAAAGAGGAGGGGGAAGAAACACAGGGGAGTGAGAGGAGGGGGAAGAGACACAGGGGAGAGAGTGCAGGGGGGAAGATACACAAGGGAGGGAAATGGAGACACGAGGAAGGCCGTAACAGACACAGGGGGAGGGGGAAAGAGACACAGGCCAGGGGGGAATAGACACAGGGGAGGGTTGGGGAAGACACAGGGGGGGGAAGAGATGCATGGGAGGGAGAAGGGGGAAAGAGACACAGGGGAGGGGTTTAGAGACACGGGAGGGAGAGGGAGGTAAAAACACAGGGGGGCAGGAGATACAAAGGAGGTAGACGAGGTGGAAGGAGACACAAGGGAGGGAGAGGAGGAGGGAAATAAGACACGAGGGAGGAAGTAGACAGAGGGAGAGACTCGCAATGAGCTCCAAAGGGGCTCATTGCAAGGCCTGTGATGAGCGCCAAAGGCGCTCATCACAAGGCCAGTAAAGTAGAGGGGGAGAGGCTTACATTGTGTGGCAAACAGCATTGCCAGGCTTTAGTTTTTATTGCCTTTATTTTTGACGGGCAAGTCGCTAGTTTTCTTATATTGCTCATTGAATACAAATGTAAACACTATTTAATGAGTCCCAAATATTATATATACCGGTACATACATTTTTTTTGTAAATGGATGTTATAGTCATCATATGAAAGTTTAAAATGTCTTTCAGCCCTTTCAGGTGCTTGTGAAAAAGTAATTATGAACTACAGAGGAATGTGTATTGAAGGCTGTAGTGTTGGAGAAAGTTTGTATATGTCAAATCCTATCATATATGCCCAATAGGATATTTTAGCCTATAGAATATCTAACCCTTTTGTTTCTAAAATGACTAGTTAATTAATATGTGCATTTATTTTCGATTAAAGAGTGAAGCAGCCGTGAATGTCCAGTATTCTAGTAATTTAGTGGTTATTATTAATCTCTCTCTATATACAGTATATAGATTAATAATGAGTATTGCAGTATATTGTGTATTGCAGTATATTGCACAAACCCCTTATTTATATTGTCATGCTTTCTAGAGATTTAAGTCTCTTTATCAAGTTTGAAGCAATACTGGCATGTTTACTGATGGTTCCATCTCATGTCAGTATTGCTTCAGACTTGATAAAGAGAGGTCAAGTCTCTTTAAAGCTCATCAATATAAATAAGGCGTTTGTCCAATACAAAAGGTATCACAATATACTGCAATACTCAATATTAATATATATATATATATATATATATATATATATATATATATATATAGAGAGAGAGAGAGAGAGAGATTAATAATAACTAAATTACCATTCTGCTGATGAGTAATAACCACCTAGTAAACTGTGCTTACCTGATAAAGGTGTACATGTCCTACACCAGCCATCTTCATCATATAAAATTGTACTCTAAATAGACAAGAAATTAGAGTTTAAAACATTACTCTACTTTTGAAACAATGATACAGTCTAGTAACTAGGTCCATCAGGGAATAATGTTCCACAGTGTGGGGCAATGGAAAAAATATATTTTCTTAATAATATTATATATTGTAACTACTGTATGAATAGCTATAAAATTGGGTAACATACCATGTTACATTTGGTGATGTCCAAATCTTGGCAAACCTTCTTCACCTTGGTAAGGATGGGCTGTCCATTGTCTTATTTGCATTCATAGTAGCTACAAGTGCTGTCTTTGGGGCGATAGACTTGCCCAACCTATGAATTTACAGTCAGTGCATCAAACTTCTAATATAAAACTGCATGGGATTAAGAAGTAATAAATGTATTTAAGCTTAAGCTTTCCATCAGACCCTATACTGTAATGTATTGCAGGATGATGAAGTCATACGTTTGCTACAGGGAACTTTAGGCAAACAGAACTGGTGTATCAGGAAGCTGTTAAAATACTGGAGGAAGAGAAATATTGTGTATATTGTGACTGAATAAAAAAGTTTATATACTGCTATTCTTGTTTATGCAATAACAAGGCATCTGATGCTCATGCAAATATTTAAAACTGAAAACCAACATATTTTAGGGTTAATGAAATTACATTACAAAATGGTGGCACATATTGCTCAAAATGTAATTACCTTAATGTCCTTGTTTAGTGTCCCCTTCATTGTGCATTGCTTGGCCACACATTCACCACAGCACTGGCCTGTCACCTCTCTGTATACATAACCCTAGGGAAAGATAGGAAGAGAGGGTGAATAGTGGTATGGTTATTAAACACGTGAAAAGGACAATGTAATTAAATGTGACAAATTTGAAACATACCGTAATCCTTTCTAGTGATTTGAGTTTTATACCATCTATAGTCTATCTGGGGCAGGCATGCCAGACTGAAACTATATTGAGAGTCGTGTTCCCAATTGTTAAACCTCAACCAGGCATACTCTTGACTACTAAAAATGTCTGTAATTCAGTAAAAAACTGAAGGTCATGGCTACACTTCAGCAGGGTGAGGATCATGCTTCATTGAATTTCTTTTTTTAAAAAGGCAAGGGAGCATAATCAGCCTTATCATTTAGTTGAAATGCTTGATCTCAGATGCACATTTTTTTAATATAAAAATTGACTTTCCTGAAAATAGGTCCAAATCAATCATTGAGTTCTATATGTAGTCAATTATCCAGAAGAAAGTATGCTCCTTTAAGTTGTCTAGGTTAAGGCTTTGGTTAAGATTATGTGTTAGGGCTTTGGTTAGTTTGGTGCAGATACAGGGTAACTCACATATATAATTACAGTAACTGATCAGATTGTTGGGTTCACCAGTTCATTGGAAAAAGGGTGGAAACTTACCTCTTGACAAGTCTTCTTACATACAATTGGTTGGCATTTTACTGCATAGAACTCTAAATTCTTGTCCATCTCATGAGAACATTCACAAACTTGACATGCATCTTTGGGTTGTGGAATGCTAGATCCACGCTAAGGAGATTAAATGGACAAATATCTATTATATTCTTACAAAAAAATATGAGCAAATTTAACCTGAGATTGTGACATAATAACATAAATAATACTGTTTTCCCTTGATTAATGAAAAGTTGGTTCCATTATAAATTGGTGATTTGTAACAGACAGTATACTCGGTGTTGAAGGAATGAAGAATATTTTCCATGTGCCTCCTGTAAGACTGTATAACATGTATTTAATAATAATATTTTACCTGATATACATCAGTTCCAACAACACAAACAGATTCAGGTACTGTTGACAAAACACAAGATAAGCTTATTACATATTTGAATTATTGTTAAAGTAGAAAAAAAAACTAAATATCTCATTATTTAACCTACTGTAGTATCTTACTCAGATTGGCAGTTTGGAGAGAAGGCTTAACTTCCCACAGTGCTTAGTGTGAGATGTTAGTATAAACAAACATGTGAATAGAAAAAAAGCTGGTAGATTAAAATCATCGTATAAAAAGACCAAGCAAAAATGGTGGTTCCAGTTATCTGCCATCTGCCAATTGTGGTGTGAACTTCTCAGACATGTTAATAACTATTATAACAATAGCGACTTGCCCGTCAAAGATGACGGCATCAAAATTTGAAGCCTTGCAATGCTGTTGTTCACCACACATTACAAGCCTCTCCCCCCTCTAATTTACGGGCCTTATTGCAGGCCGCGGCATGCGCAGAAGGGGCAAGCCCATAACTTTGCTAGCATTACAGACAAACTCTCTCATTCCTGTGTCTCTTTGCCCCTCTCCCTCCCCTGTGTCTCTTTCCCCCTCCCTCCCTCCCCTGTGTCTCTTTGCCCCCTTTCCTTCCCCTGTGTCTCTTTCTACGCTCTCCCTACCATGTCTCTTTGCCCCCCTCTCTCTGCCCTGTGTTTTTTCTCTCTTATCCCCCTTCCCTGTGTTTCTTTCCCACCTCTTTCACCCATGTTTCTCCCCGCCCACTCCCTCCCCTGTGTCTCTTTCCACCCCCACTCCCTCCCCTGTGTCTCTTTCCACCCTCTCCCCCTCTTCCTCCCCCGTGTCTTTCTCCTCCCTCTCCCTGCTCTGTGCTGTACGGGTCTGAAACCATTTGCCGGCTTGGGAACTTGAATAATTTCCCCAAGGACGAAATGGTCTTCTGATTTACCGCCTTCGGCGCTCATTGCAAGCCTTTTTTAAAGTTGTGCGGGCCTCGCGATGAGTGCCTTTGGCGCTCATTGCAAACCTTTTTCTAAGTAATGTGGGTCTCGCATGGGCAAGCCCGTAACTTTTAACATAGCATTACAGACAAACTCGCAATTACGACAACTATTATATGTGATTCTCAATGCAGATTAACAGCCTTATTAAATTGCGATTTGGCCAATTGAATAGGGCTCTATATAAGCACAGAGCATATTTTTTTTACAGAAGTATTTAGTTAGTGAACTTCTATCCAAAAGCAAGGTCTTCACTAATTAAAAACTTCTGTAAAAAATATGCTCTGTGCTGATTTAGAGCCCTATTCAATTGGCCGAATCGTAATTTAATAAGGCTGTAAATATGTACAGGTTCCATGGGAACTAAGAAGCAATATATTATTTAGGACAAGTTGTTATATTGTTTCAATAAATAAATAGAAGATAGGAACTGCTATTTTTACTATGCTTCAAGTGCTTTATTTTTCTGAATAACCTTTGAAGGTGAAGGTCTGACAACTTACATTATATACATCATTAAAAATATACATTATGGGTTATAATGTTCATGTGACTTCAAATAAATAATGGATGTTGGTGACAAATGGCACCTACCACAGGTAATATTGACACAACAGGCAGGTGGGAGGAAAGAGGCCAGACGATATCCTGATAAAAATTTTGGCATCTGGCATTCACATTGGCCACAGCCTGCACGATAACAAACATAATTTAATAGTATTTCATCTGCAATGTTTTGGTGTATAAACAGCAAAATAAAAAAAAAGGAACCTACACTTTTATATTGTATTTTGTGGAATATCCCTATGCATGTATAGCTCAGCTAACCTTAGTGTTTGAAGAATCAAATTAGTAATCTTCAATTGTTAAAATTAAAAGTTTAATTAACATTCTGCTGAAACTAATAGTCAAAGAAAGCTGCCAGGGACTATGTAGCAATTTCAAAAACTCTAGGGACAATCTTTCCCCATAGAAAAGGGAAGCTCTGAGGAATGGTCCTTGATCCCTAAAATTGTCATCAGGCATGTTTAGTACTTTAAATAATACCAACGTTTGGAGAAAAGTAACAGATATTCATATAAATAATTAGAAACAAATAGAAAAGTATCCTATTATAGGATCTCAAGTAGAATTTCATAAATTCCTGCTGAATGACCAGAAGAATTGAATCATATCAAATACAGAATATGATTTCTTATATAATACTCTGTATATCTATTGTGTATCGGAATTAAATAAAAATACTCTCAAACCTTGAGGCAGACCCATCATTGCTGGTATACAGCCTTATTAAATTGCGATTCGGCCAATTGAATAGGGATCTATATAAGCACATAGCCTGTTTTTTTTTTACAGAAATTTTAGTTAGTGAACTTCTATCCAAAAGCAAGGTCTTCACTAACTAAAAACTTCTGTAAAAAATATGCTATGTGCATATATAGAGCCCTATTCAATTGGCCGAATTACATTTAAATAAGGCTGATTATCAGTATCTCTGAGGGAAAGCCAAGATATTCTTGCTGACATATACTGTCTTATCAGTATATACATGGAATACTATGAAGTAGCCAGTGCTGCTTGGAACACCCATTGTACACTAACAACAACATATGTAAAAGATCTCCACATTTTATACCATATCCACTGCACATAGATGCTTTTAAATGCTACTTAGACAAAAATAGTTAAATTGGATACTTCAAGAAATAATATATGCTCATTGAAATCTGTTACATCTAATTTCAAAGCTATTTTGAGTTCCTAGATTAGAATGTCATTCATTCTTAGCAGTATAATATAGCAATGGGTCGTGGAACATCTGGCCCAACAAAGATGTTATCATTTTAATGACCAACACCAGTTTCCAATTCGCATACAATATAAGTGAATCATCTGTTCATTTTTTGCAACTCACTGATTATATTCATAAAATTAGATTTACACCTAAACACAAAGACCAGCAATTATAAATGATATATTAAGACAGAAACTATAAGCAAAACATCCATATGGACAATATTACTTTTACAGTGTCCGTTTGATCATCACTGTCTTCCAGGCACATACAGATAATTTATTTCAGAGATTCATGGGAAATGGTTACACTACATACCTCACTAAAAACAGCAAAAATTAGAACCACTTTTACCAATTAGTCTAACTATGGTAGCAAAGAAAACAAAAGGAATTAAAAAAAATAGCTTACATGAGATTAAACAGATCCAAGGGGAACAAGAAACCACATAGCCAAACAGCTAAAGGATAAAGAAACAGGATATGAATGTCTTTTTGACATTTGAAAATTATAATCTATAGGATTGAAAAGTAAATACCAAAATGCCTAACATGGATTAAAAAAATAATAAATGTTTTAATGAGAGCAAAAAATCAGGTTGCAATGAGTAATAGAAAAATCTTTAAAAATCACTAAAAATAGACATATACATTTAGTAATTATAATAATGTAAAGGGTCCAGTTGTAGAATAGTTTGAAGTGATATACAATACCATATTATTTTTAATACCATTTTCACTGTTAATAGTTTTGGACATATGTTACATATGTACAGTCACATAGTGATGACTGTCTATGTAATACATAAACTCTCCTGTAGCATCAAAATATATAATCTGTCCACAATAACATTTCTTTAGAAATATGGCTAGTGGAAAACATTTTAAAGAAAAGGATTATTCACCACAGTGTTTCATCTGATTTGGCAAATTCAATCAAGTCATCCATTTGTATTATTGACCAAAAATGGATGCTCATTATAAGATATATCCAATCTCATTTGTAGTAAAATACTCCATGCCATAACATTTTTTATTGAATTCTACAGTTGGTTGTTCTAGCACCATCTGAAGGCTGTGAGGACCTAGAACGACATTATTTCAAATGTATCTTATATTATTTCCATAGACATTATCTGCCAATATCTCACATCATAATCAGAATGGCATTAACATTCTTCTTTCTCTGCAATTAGCATCAATCAAAATTTGAACATTCCACTCAAATTTGAACATTCCACTTAGTTGCATACATAGGCATGCTCTTTGTACTTTGTAATTGTAACGGATCTCCTGACACCCCGACCGGGTACCTCCGTTGATGGACGCGTCCTAGTTTGCGCCGAGGCCTACAAGCACCGCACCGGACACCTCAACCACCACAGACTCCACAACCGCAGTAGCTTAACTGGAGCCGTGCCGTCTTTCTTCCACCCTGTATGAATCTCCAGCATCCAGGATCAAGCGTTCAGTAGTTACAGCTCAATGGAGTATGCAAAAGCATAGCAATCCCCAGTAGGATATAGCAATCCCCTCCAAGAACGAGACGAGGCTACGTTTTGAAGGGTCAAGTAGTTCACTTTAATGACAGGGGATCTCCTTTTATGAAATGGTGCCCTCTGAAGGGCTACACCCACATAATTATCACAACAGCCAATTATATACATGGTTCAACGCCCACGTCTCCTCCCCTCAGATAACAGGTAACACAATTAAAACAGACACAATTTTAACCACATTCTGGATGTACCCCAAAAACAGGGGGTACACCTTTAAGTCCAGCACCGTTCAATAGCTCTCACCCAGGGGAAAAACATATTAAAAAATGGCATGATTCAGACCAGGGGTTCAAAAGTTAGTAAAAGTATATTTTACACATAACACACAGACATTTCACATATCCCCCATAGTTGGCCACACAATACACATAGGGGACAATAGGTGAGTCACACCTCCCTGAGGCTACCTGGCAACTTGGATACAATCAGACATTAATTAGATCATCCTTCTTTGTTCTTATCTGAGAATGAAAACAGTTTATACAATAGACTTCCTTATCTGTAACAGGATTATCTCCCATGCCAAGGTCTGCACTAGTCTGGGCCAATATACTGCAGAGCATAAACCAAC
Source organism: Discoglossus pictus (assembly GCA_027410445.1). Classification (NCBI taxonomy): domain Eukaryota; kingdom Metazoa; phylum Chordata; class Amphibia; order Anura; family Alytidae; genus Discoglossus; species Discoglossus pictus. The sequence continues at coordinate 25,453,157 of CM050175.1, forward strand.
ATACATGCAGTATAATAGTAGGATCATATTTTAACCATAATAATCATAAAACAGGGTAAAACAGTGATGGGTTCCGTTACAGTAATTATTACTCAGGATATATAAAATTAATTTAATGTATGCACAGTGTGCCCAGGGCCAGATCATGCATTAGGCGTAATAGGCACTAGACTACAGGCGGGCCTTTGAGAGGGGCGCCTCGATCTCTCTTCCTGAAATGAAATACAGGAAGTACTGCACGCACAGGAAGGGAATAAGGGACATTTTACCCAGAGTACCCAAGACTGCATCAGCAAAATGCCGGGATCTAACTCCTCCCCTAGTCCTCCCATTTTCTCCAGTGCACTGCTCCTGCCCATGAGGAGAAGGAGCTTCAGGAGCCTGATCCTGGGAGTCCATGACAAAGTTTATATTCTGCCTAGCTGCCCCCTAGTAAACTAAATACATATAAATGGTGTGTGTGTTATGTAATGACACAAGTAGTGACACAAGTAGGCTCAGCTGTTGCATTGCTCTTCCAAACAGAGAGAGGTAGAAAACAACCAACAGCAGAAGATGATGCAGAGAATGGACAATCAGCAGGGTTGGTAATAAAGTGTGGATAAGTGCCAGACTACATACCCCAGGCTGCTTTGCAACACAGGAACCCCGGAGTACTGATTCTCCTCTATCAGATTGCATTCATAATCTTTGAAACGCAGATATCCCTTTAATCCCTTTAACTGTAATAATAATGTTTTATATATATACTGTATTTATATATATATATATATATATATATATATATATACATATATAAATTATCCACACCTGATGTAATGTTGTGTTGTCACGATGTTAAGCTTATACTTGATAACTTCATACTTACTGTAAGTACTGACTACAGGAACAGATATAGAAGGAATGGGGCTTAATTCAGTGGTAGCTGTTGTTGATGTGAGGGAAGGAGTTGGTACAGTACTCATTCTACTCAACAAAGTAGAAGACAATGTAGTGGAAGTGGTTGAAGAACATTTCCCAACATATCTCTCAGGGGCGTAGAAGTAAAAGGAGAGGATGATGTCCTTGTAGGTGGTCTAGAAGTAGTTGTCACTGAGGGGAATGGAGATGTGGTTGGAAGAATTTTAGTTGTTGAAGTGGTTGGAACGATTGATGTTGTTCTAGTAGACCTAGTAACTGTTGTTGTTTCAGGGGCTTTACAGCACTGAATTCTAATCTTGTAGTTGAAACACTTTTGCTTGAGATGCCCTTTGTTATCAAATTCATTTGTAACAAACCAGGCCTTTCTGCAGGTCACATCTGTAATGTTTTCTTTCTTCCTCACTGCTTGAGCTTGTATCTTCCACTGGTGTACACTCTATGTGATATTCCATTTCATCTTGAGAACAGATTCCTTCTGAAGATCTTATGTCCTCAATTGATTCATATTCCCCAGTTTTATCATCCGGCTTATGGTTATCAAACCAGTTTGTCCAATAACAAACCATTGTAGAAGTAAAAGGAGTGGAAGATGTTGTGGGATTCAGTGTTGGAGTAGGGTGTGGTGTGGATATTGTTTGTTGACTGTTAACTGTATTAACTGTTGTTGGTTGTGTTACACATTGAGTTGTTGATGCACAACATGCAATTCTTATTTCATAGTTGTAACATACTGGGAAATTGTTTTTTTTTTTTGACAAACCAAACCAACATCTTTGCTACATGTGACATTTTGACCCAACATCTCTAGTTTCATATCAGGATATTTTTTAGCTCTGCGTTCTATTTTTTAAGGAGCATCACAAATAGTAAACCCTCTTTTGTTATATTCTCAAAAGTTTAAAAAATCTCCATTGGTGTTTACATAATTTGTGCAACTTACATCATACCATGGTGACCATGTGCATTCTGCATCAGAATATATGTATATATTGAAAATTATGAACGCTTTATAGATGGATGCAGACATAAGCAAGAAAGAAAGAAAAAAAAAACAGAGGTGCTCGATCTAAGAAAGAACCACATCTGAGTAGGTTTTTTTTCTATAGGTCTAGTTACCTACTCAGAGAGTAGCCTCTTTTAGCTCACTTGTGCCCTTCACAGGGAGAAATATCAGTATTTTTTCACACAAAAGACTTATTTAGCACTGAAATACCACATATTTCTACCCTGAAAAGGGGTGGATTATCATGTTCATAGAACTAACCTATTATGGTTAGTTGGTCCTTTGATTGAGCACCACTGAATTTTGGTTTTGTTTATGCAAATAACCCTTAGGGCTTAGTTTTCCTAGTGATGAGAGGGGATTCCAGACATGGACTCCTTGCTCACTGTGCCTTTGAGAGTTTGGCTACACTTCCCTGACAAGGGCCAATAAAGGCAGAAATGTACGTCTGCTGTTTGCTGTTTCTCCTGTTCAGGGTAGAATTGCCTGGTATTTCAAGGCTAGATTACTCTAATGGTTGAGACCAAACTGATTATTATGTCCATAGAACTAATCTATTAAGGTTAGTTCGTTCTTTGATTGAGTCATCTGACTTTTTTTTATTTTTACGAATGCAAACTTACCAACAAAAAATGCAAACTACTAATGTCTGGAATAATATCTGTTTTATGTATCAAAGTTATTTATATCTTATAATCTTGGTATTTTTACGCATAACAACACTATGGATTATTTGTGGTTTACCTGTAGTCACTGGTATACTGCCGGTTGTGGCTGATGTAACGGGAGACGTTGTTGTGAAACTGAATGTTGTAGTAGGAATTGTTGTTGTACTTTTTACTGAATGGTTCTTTCAATTCTTCCTTCATCACAATAGACTGTGATACATCCTCCAATGCCGTCAGTGGTGGTGTAAATTATTACTTTGTTTTTATGCATCTTCTTTTCATAAATGCAACAATCTGTATAAGAATCTGGGTGTTCAATGTACTGGATTCCAAAACTTCTTTCTTTTTTAAGATATTTAATATGACAATGGTCAATGATTCTACTCTTCTACAGTGAATTCTGTAGTTGTACAGAAACTATCAATCATTTTACTCATTGGCATAGCATTGAAAGAACTATTAACATAGGAAATGTTTTCTTACTCAAAATATGAGATAAAGCTTTTAAACTGACAAATAGATTTGCTAAAAAGGTAACCTATAGAGAAATGTATTTTAAAACCATCAACAGATGGTGTATGGTTCCAAAAAGAATATATCAAATTTCCCACAACAGAACTTATTTAATATGTTGGATAAACTGTGATCAACAGGGCTCTTATTTGGTGGGATTGCCCACTTATTAAAATCTTTTGGAATGATGTATTTAGAAAAATATCCACTATTGTAAATAGAAACATAATCCCTTCCCCTGAAACAGCTATTTTCATATAATCTCTGACCAATTCGATCTAGATATAAAGGCACTCATCATTCAAATATTTCTTGTAGCTAAGTGGTTGGTGATCTCCAGAAGGAAACAAAATATAGTCCCAGTATGGAACAAAATTCTAATAATATTAAGTTGGAATAGAGCACTAGAAGAAAATGTCTTCTCTACAGGTTTAAAAACAAGAGATAACATTAAATGGAAAATCTGGGACAAATACGTTAAATGTTCAACCACACCTGGAGACCACTAAACGCTCCATTGACCAAATCCATGTTCTCATCTTGAAAATTCCTCATAGGTTATTGTATGTCTACTGTATGTTGAAATTGTACAAACTTAACTAAAGGTATACTATTATTTTAGATGTTGACATATCTGTAAGTATTTTTTTATAAAAAGGTAGTTGGATCGTGACAATTCTTAAGAGACATCATTGTATTTTTTAACTAATTTAGATAACCTTGAAATGCCTTTGTACTGCCTATATGTAAACATTTGTATAAATAATAAAAAAAAAGAAACAACTATTAATTAAAATAATTGTTTATTTAATATGACATTTTGTTCAGTTTATTAAATCTCATTTAATATAAAGTGTAATATGATATTAAGTTTAATATCAGTTTTCTGCCAGGATGAGATACACTCTTCTTATCAAAATGCAATCATGTTTCTCTCATAAAACAATTAACATATTCCTCTGTTCTGTGGATGCTACCAAAAAAAAAAGGATAATTAATTTTAGCTTTGCAAATTCACTCCATTTTAGCATCACTGAATAAAAATATTTGTTTTGGAGTCAATAAGAATTCATAACTGATCAGAATCACTATATTATAATAATATGCCTTAAATTCTGAATTGTCTTGCTGAAACATAATAACGTAGAATTACTAATCTGATACAGAGGCTGAGGTGGTCTTTAAGAAAATATAATTCAAAGATTTTAACAACGAATTTAGGGGAATGTAGACTGATAACAACATTTTGCAACTTTGAATGTTTATTTTGTTTGTTTGTCTTTGAATATCATTTACAAGGATGGTAAGGTTGCTTCCATGTTATATGAATATATAATAAAAATATCACATCCCCACAAACAACATAGACATGAGAATATAGATAGTATGCACGTGTAATAGCTTACCATTAAGGTCATTGCATTTCTTGCCTTCTTTTGTACACACACTAGAAAACACAAAATAAATTATTTGTCTTATATTCAACTAGCGACTTGCCCATCAAAAATGACGGGGCAATAAAATTGTAAGGCAGGTAATGCTGTATGCCACAGACAGTAAGTGTTTTGGTCGTCTGAGATCCTTCAGCGCTCATTGCGAGCCTTTTGGTTGGTGTATTTTTTGCTATCTGAGGCGCTTTTGCGCTCATTGTAAGGTCCGCGCTGATCTCCTTTTTGCGCTTAATTCAAGCCTCTTCCCTGGTGTATTTTGTGTCCTATGAGCACCGTTGGCTCTCCTTGTGAGGCGGGTGGTGAAGGCCTTTGTTGTTTATTGCTATACTGTGGTGTTTTTTTTGGCGGTTCTGTATATGTTTTTTTTTCAGGATAATTAATTAATGGATGACATCATAAATTAAAATACTTTATCTATTTGTAATTAATATATGCAGCAAGCAATGTGCTGATAAGCTAACAATCTGTTTTGATGTTCCTGCAGTATACAATGTAGGTTTGCACTGTTGTGGAGCTGAGGTGTAAGTGTCAGCAATGTGTGCAGTGTGTAGTGTAAATAGGCTGTAGGTGTAGGTGTAGCTGTGTACTTCCGCATTCTGTAAGTTAGTGTTGTAAAATGGCGGCGATTGTGCATGTGGTACGCGGGTGTGGATGATCTTGCGTCCTTGCAAATAGTGTATTTTGTGCCTCGTATGGGTTTTTGTAAAAGTTGTATGTGCCTGGCTGTGTTTTGCAGGTTTAGGGGTCTTGTAGCCTTGTTTTAGTTTTTTACGGTGGCCATTTTTTCTCTTGCTTAGGGGATTTTCTAGTGTCTAAATTGGACTTAAATTTACGTGCAACCTGACTCCAAGACGTCCTGGCTGTCCCCCCTTGCTGTGTGTAATGTTTTTTTTTTTTTTTGTGTGTGTATTTTGTGTTTTTTTTAATGTTTTGTCTGTGTGCGTTTTCGGCTGTTAAGTTCGTATTTTTGCGAGTTTGTAATATTTTTTTTTTTGTGCAAGTCCGTATTTAGTCATTGCGTGTTATAGTTTTTTTTTCAAAGTCCCGCTTCTGTTTGTAACCGCTTGTGAGGTGCCGTACAGCCTTCACCTCCTCAAATGCGGCCCCTCGCTTTGCGAGGGTCCGTATTTGTGGCCTGCAATGAGCCCCCGGCTCATTGCAGCCGACGTTGGAGCCTCCACCTTTTGCAAATGCGGCCCCTTGCTTTGCAACGGTCCGCACTTGCGGCCCAAACTGCATCCCTTGCTTCGCGAGGGCCGTAGTTCTTCCGAGGTTGCTTTGTGAGCTCACAAAGCGTGACAACGTTTCGTAGTTTGACAACTATTATATGTGATGTTGGTTGATGTTTTATTTTGAGTTTGTATTTTTCTTGATAATAACACATTTTAAGTGATTAACAAATAGCTCTTACTGACCTTCCAAAACTCCATATATGAGTTCATCAAGTGAAACGTTACAGAAAATTAATCTTTGTTTTTGAAAGGTAATCAAGTACCGTAATTTAAAAAAAAAATGTTTATCTGAACTGAACAGCCCTTAGAAAGTAATGTCAGCCTAGATTGAGTGCATGTAACATATACATAATGTAAACTACTGTAGATCTAATGGGAACTACATGGGGCTGATTATAGATGAAAGCTTTAAAAGGAGTTTTGTTTTCTGACCAGTCAACAGTTTTGAAGGTTGAGTTCTATTGCTCAAAAGGAGACCTATTGTTTGTTATGATACAGATGTTCTTCTTACCATGATGCACAAATAGAAGTAGAGTTCTATACAGGCATGTCATCTTATAGATTTTGCCATCATTGTCATAACAGTTGCAAGCGGGGACGCACTGCATCTTGTCCTCATCAAAGTATGGCCTGTCCTCTGGGCAGTTGGGGTAACATCCTGAGAGCAAATTATCCGTTGTAATTATTAATGTTTGGAATCTTACAATTGTAGATTATATATGAAGAAAACATAAATTCTTACAGATCAATATATATTTACCTTCTAAACCTGGCAGATTATGGTAACATGTCCCACTGGGGTTCCTGCAGGTCTTCATGCAGGAAGCGCCACAAGCTTTGTAGTGCCACTCACATTCTCCTTGGCGGTTGTAGAAATCACAGAACACAGCTGTTTTGGAAGTAATTATATATTAAGATTGTCAAATTATATTTTGCAAACAAAATTTTAAGGAATCTGTAGAATGTGTGCGTGGAATTTTTATTTTTAAAACATTTGAATCATATTTATTTTTATTTTATAATATGAGCCAATTTGGAATTTTGCAAATGCAATAAGTGAAATATATGTAAATACAACATTTTTAATGGTATCCCAACTAAAGGGACACTGTTGATATCAAACATGGTGTAGGAGCAGAGGGCCAGGTCCCTGATCCCAGTGGGGGGAGGTAGTGGGGATGAGGGGTAGGCACCAGGGAGAGAACAGGGAGGCCAGGAACCCCAGGCACATTTGACAGGGCAAGAGGTTGTGCCAAAGCAGAGGGCCCACAGTTATAGACAAGAGGAGACAGAAACCGACCAACAAACCAGAAAGTCCAAATCCGCTGTAGCATCATCCATGGTGGATTGGGATGTGATGGCTGGTGATAAGGCATGTACCTGGAGTGAGGTGACTTCGGCTATGGCTTCATTAGGAGTTGCAAATTGTGATGTTCGGTCGGTTAAACACTGATATGATGACTGAAGGATGATGGTGAAGAAACAGATGGCAGCGGAGGCCAGAGCAGCCCGTGGGACTGGTGGTGGCCCGCCACTAAACATCACATACTGTGGATGGGAGCGAACTATCAAGAAGTCATTGGAGCCAGCAGCAGTAGCGAGCCATCCAGGACAGTTGTACACTGAATATCAGGAAACCCACACACATAGATAAAAGTGAGTATCATGTGCACCATCACACCCTCATATGCACACACATGAACCCCACACACATAGATAACGGACATACAGATGTCGCAGTCATTGCTGCCCCAACAGTTGTCGCAGCCATTGTTGCCCCTGCAGATGTCGCAGTAATTGTTGCCCCAGCAGATAACGCAGCCATTGTTGTCCCAGCTTCTGTAGCAGCTGTTGATGTCGTAGCCGTTGTTGCCCCAACAGACCGGGCCAACACCATGGGCAACAGCATCTCCATTGCTGCCAGCATCATCTCCATTGGCAACAGCACCATCTCAATTGGCAACATCACCATGCCTATTGTCAACAGATTCCCTACTGGCAACACCTTCTCTATCCCTACGGGGTACACCGTTACAACGGACAACACCTCTGTCCTCACCACAGCACATCCAGAGTCCAACATCGTCCGGAGACAGAACTCACATCCCCGCACCAGGCACCTTGAGTGACATATATCAGTACATCTGCTTGGCTGATGAGCGCAAGATCGGAGCAGTCCAACAGTCACAACTCCGCTGGCACGTCTGAATGATATTGCTACCGGGATGGCGGAAGCATCCAAGCAATATATGGTGGGTTGAGTAGGCATAATGTTTGGATGGAGAGGTACGAGCAAATGGCTCATAGGGACAGACAAGCCCAGACACATCACTTGGCGGGCCTGGTGCAGTTGGCTGAAGCCCACATGACTACACTCTAGCCTTCGGTTTCACAGGCTCCACCACCAGCACCGCAGCCAGAGCCTACAGCTTCCTCATCTCACCCCTTACAGCCAACGACAGCTGTTACACAGCCATCCCAGTTGGATGCACCCCTCATTTCAAGACCTCCTGTACGTGGTAGAGGGAGGAAGCACGTGGTTCCAGAAGATGGGGGCCCAGTGCTCAGAAGGAGGAAGTAGGTGAGAATGTCCCCCAGGTCAGTGGTTGTCAAAGCTCTCCCCAGGACCCACCACACAGACCATGATTTGGGGGAAAAACTGTGTGAATACACATGTGAAGTTTTCGAGGCTCCACCACCTATTGAATACTACTTGCCTCATTTATTGTTTCACATAAATAATGGCCTGTCTGATGGCTCCTGAGGAGCGGATTGAGAGCCACTGCCCTAAGTCCTCCTCATCCACACTCCACAATGAATATAATTTTGTATTAATGCTGATATACTGGCTACAGAGTGTATTCACGTATGGTTATGTTGAATTTTTCTGCAATTGATGTTCAGTGTGGATTGCCGTTGAGATGAGGTGTTGCAGTCAATCAAAATAGTGTTCTGATTGATATCTTGTTCTGGTCTGAGTAGGTCTTAAAAGCCTGATCTCACAACCATGAAGGCATGTTCCTCAACCTCCTCTTTCTGTGTCACATATTCTACTAATCCATTTCAGATTATTCCTTAATATCTGACAGCACAATTTGTGTGGAATAGATATGTAGAACATTATCCATGATTAGGTTCATCTGTTTCATTGAGCTGATCTAGCCAAGTTGTAAGTGCTATGCACATTAATGGTTTTTCCAATTACATGGAGGGATTTCTGATGATACATTTTCTCACCAGATTCCGGTTGCAGTGGTGTACTGACCACATGCGACCCTGGTAGGTTCTATGCATCATGCCTATTCTAGAATAGGACATTACCCCTTTTAGGTATCCCCTTGTTCACAAGCACAACCTCTTGCCCTTCCTTAAACCACCCACACCCATGATATTAATGTACAGCCTTGTCCATTTCCGATTGTGCTCTGTGTATGAAATAGAGCTTTGTTATACTGTTCTCACCATGTCAGTGTGTTGTCAATGGTTGGGGCTTTGGGACATCCACATACATGCCATTTGTGTCACATTCCTATATCTGTAAACTAATGAGCCAGAGTTACTATGCAATAGGTTAATAGATGACATAACAGTAATAATTAAAATAGTAATAAAAGCATTAGATATCATAATATATATTATATATAATAATGGTAATAATAAAGATTTAATACACATGACAGGTTCAATAAGTGATACTGTGGAGTATCAAGATTCCCCTGAAGGCCTGATAGCAATATGAAAGGTGATGATGTGTATTGATTGATAGCAAAACTTAATGGGAGGTCACCAAATGGGAATCAGTAAACATCTTAGCACATGCCCACCAGTAGTGGCATGGCACTTTCCAAGATGGGCCTAGCAGCGATTATCTCTGATGGAGGTGGGTTGGCTGTTTGCTGCTCTTCCTGATGGGTTAGAGTAGATTAGTGTGGTATATGTTACCCTGGTCCCCTTGTGGTTTGCAAAGTGGTGGAGGTGAAGGGGCTTGTGTACATGAATGAAGCTGTGAGCTATACCATGTAAGGCCACTGTAGGTAGGCAGGTCATATCAGAGAGCACAGACAAATCACAGTCCACTAGAGAAGAAACTGGCAACCCACTCAAGTATCTTTGGAATGCAAACCTTGTGGATACGCATAGACAGAGATATTAGTAGGTGTTCTGCAGTCCATAGGGTCACAGATAGTGGGACACATCTGAGGGACTGAAAAACCATATGTGATATGTTTCCCTGGCACTTGATATATACCATGTGGTGGTGTAATTTGGCCACAATTTTTTGTCCCAATGTAGATGTGATGAGTGAAATGTGTATAAGGTGATCTTTGTATTTTTAGGGTCCACGTTAGAGGCTCTGTGAGTAAGAAAGGGTTAAAATGTCAGCCATTTGCATGTATTTATGTTGCAATTTAATGAGGTAAGGTTTCTTTAATAACTTTCAGCATGTTGCTGCAAGAGTTTTCATATTGGCATATGCATGACCATTATAACCAATGAGGAAAATAAAATTGTATTTTTTGCAATATTTGATAGTTGGGAGTTATTGTGCATGTAATTGCCCTCCATTGCTTTCCCAATGTTTTAAAGTGCATTGGTGTCTTTATATTGTAATTTGCAGTGTTACAAACTAGTCTGTAAACCCTTTACGGGTCCTATTTGGAACCTGTAAGCTTTGTGCCGCCATTTGGTGTTTGCGCCTTAGGCGCTCATTGCGAGGCTGTTCTTTGTTTGTGTGCTATGAGCAGCGTTGGAAATAATTAAGAAATGAATAAATTAATATACTTTACCTATTTTGAAGTAACATATGCAGGAAGCATTGTGTTGAAGAGCTGACAATCTCTTTTGATGTTTTGCGCAGTATACAATGTGTATTTTCAGTGTTGTGGAGCTGCTGTGTAAGTGTCAGCAATGTTTGCAGTGTGTTGTGTAAATAGTGTGCGTGCGAGAGGAAAATCCGTTCTTGGACCTCGTATGGCTTTTTGGAAAAGTCTGTATGTGTTTCGTGGTGTTTTGCGTGTTTAGGGTCCTGTAGCATCGTTTTAGTTTTTTTCGGCGGCCATTTTTTCACTTGCTTAGGGGATTTTCAGGTATCTAAACTCTTGAATTTCTACTTAAATTGAGGTGTAGCTTCACTTTTAGAGGTGCTGGGTGCCCCCCATTGCTGGGGGTAAGCTTTTTATGTGTTTGTTGTGTGTATTTTTTGTGGTTTTCATGTTTTCATGTAAGCGGGTTTCGGGCGCTAATGTCGTATTTTTGCGAGGTCGTAATATTTCTTTTTATAAGTCCCGTGGCTCGTATTTGCGGTTGGAGCCTGCAACTCTGCAAATGTGGGCCCTCGCTTCGCGAGGATCCTCATTTGCGGGCCTAAAGTCCACAGTTGCTGGCAAGGATCGCCGAAGGCGCTCCTTGCCAGCAACTGCGTCCCTCGCTTTGCAAGGGCAGCAACGTTAGCAACAACTTTTGCAAACCTGCACTGATGACAACTATACAGTATATGTGATAGTAGTTTTGTATGTATTGATTTTGGATATATTTATATTCTCATTATTGCAATATTTCCAAACAATATTTATGTTTACTGCACTTTGCACTTTTTTAAATTATCCTGCCCATATTGATTGAAAAATTATAGAGGTTGTGGTTGTAATCAACTGTGATAAATTGAGATTGTATTGCACTTTAATCTGAGGGTTAAAATTATTATCAACTTGTGAATATTTCTTATTCACATAATGTATAACCTAACTAGATTCCCCTTTCTTATGCAAATGACTTCTCATATCTTCTAGGATTGTTTGCAATTTGTATGTGTATTATTATTGGTCAATTAGAAAATATTACATAACGATATTGTGATTAATTGTGATTTTTAGGCATGTATCTGCATCAACTGTGGGCACAGAAAATAGTTTTATATGTTTAATTCAATGTTGTCTGTTTTACTAATGATTTAAAATGTCCAAATAAAGTTTGAATTTTTAATGTTATTCTGTCTATATTCTTATCACATATATAGTTGTGAGCAATACAGGTTGTTGCTAACTGCACTGGTGGAGATGAGCGCAAAACCTCTTCCCCTCCTCCTCTCCTTACCCTGTGTCTCTCTTCCCCTCCTCCTCTCCTTACTCTGTCTCTCTCTTCCTCTCCTTACCCTGTGTCTCTCTTCCCCTCCCCCCCTCTTCTCCTTCCCCTTTGTCTCTCTTCCTCTCCTTCCCATGTGTGTCTCTTCCCCTCCTCCTCTCTTCCCCCGTGTCTGTCTTCCCCTCCTCCTCTCTTCCCCCTGTGTCTGTCTTCCCCTCCTCCTCCTCTCCTTCCCCTGTGTCTCTCTTCCTCTCCTTACCCTGTGTGTCTCTTCCCCTACTCCTCTCTTCCCCTTCTCCTGTCCTTACCCCGTGTCTCTCTTTCCCTTCTCCTCTCCCTCATTATCTGCTGCCTGCAACAAAATATTATGACCCACGGCACTTATAAAATAAAAATACCCTGCGATTACGACCCGAAATACATGAGGTCCTAAAACAAACACGTAACCGCGCAAACACGAAAACACACAAATAAACACAATAATAAAAAAAACAATCATGGACGGCACAGGGGGACAGCCAGCACATCTAGAAGTGAGTTTGAATGTCAATTTAACCCCAATTTTTCAGTTTCGCCACTCGAAAGTCGTCTAAGCGAGAAAAAAAATGGCGGACGAAAAAACATGAAAACAAAGGCAATAAAGCCTTCTGATTGGTTTAAAAAAGATTGACAGATGCATTAGCCAATCAGAATAGGATATGAGGTGTATCCCATTCTGATTTACTTACACCTTGGCGCCTTCTGATTGGTTGAAATTTGATTGACAGTGTTTTCAGCCAAACAGAAGGCGTCATTGCCAATTTTCTCCCAGAAAAGTCTTTAGGGGGCTCATTAGCGTCGGGAAGGTCCGCGAGTGCGGACCTTGGTTATTTTTTTATTATTTTTTTTTAGAGCGCAGATTCTTCCAGGGCCCAGCCAGGGCAGAAGATGAAGAGGCCAGGGACATCGCTGGGAGTTAAGTTCATTATGTATGTTAGATAGTATTTAATGTATTTTAAATAGTGGGGTATGTGTGTATTTTAGATAGTATTTAATATATTTTACATAGGGTGTATTGTATTTTATTTATATTGTATTGTAATGTACTGTATATATTCTGTATATATTTCATTTTCAGGAGTGTATTTTATTTTTATTTTCTGTAGTGGGGGGGTTGTAATGTAGTTTTTTTTATTTTCTGTAATGCACCTTTTTTATTTTCGGTGAATTAGGCTTTTTTATTTTATGTGACTTAACTTTTATTATTTTTTGTGAGCAAGGTTTTATTATTTTCTGTAATTAGTGGGATGGGGGGGAGTTTATTAGCGGGTGGGTAGATAGTGTAGGTAGGTAGTGTAGGTGTTAATACCTTAGTGTAGAGGGGGGGTTCGTTAAGCAATGTTTATGTTAGCAATAAGAGCCGAAGGTACTCAGGTTACTAAAAGCCTTACATTGTGTGCCAAAAAGCATTCCCAGCCTTCAATTTTATTGACCGTCATTTTTTGATGGTCAAGTCGCTAGTAACTTATAATTCTCTGTAAAGGTTAACAGGTAATATTACAGTGCTCTATACAGATTCCCATGGAATACTAATTATCCCCTAAGATACCATGGGGGTCTTTATAGATCCCTAAAGTTAACTAATTAACCCTCTATCTACCATGGTGGTCTATACAGATCCCCATGGCAAAATACAATAGCACATGAAGGGGTCCACCAGAACTCCCTTGACAAAACACTAAGTTGAATTATATCTTATTAATTAATGGTGACTGCACACAACTTTTCACTACCAAAGTGATTCAAAGTTTATTAAACATTTTGTCCAGCACATTCAAACTTAAGAGGAATAAGGATTCTGCCGACACCTCACAGCTATACCCATTCCTTATACCTTTTATTCATATTACAATTCCCAAACTAAAGGACTAACCAAAACCTGGTGGGAAAACGAGCCCGCTACTCATAACATTGTTGCTATTATCCAAAAATCACTTGGCTTATACGAGAAAATTGAAAAAAAAAATACTGCTTCACAGGTTGGAGCGTCTATTTAATATATACCACTTGAGAGAAATTGACTTATACCTCACAAAAAAAGGCCTGATATCTTTATCTTTAATCTATGTTACCTCACAAGTCCTAAGACTTGTTACCACTCCCAGTATATAAAGGGTAACCTATACCTTGCGGATAAAAGATACGCTGCTTATACATTTATAAATATCTGCTAAAAGGGATCTTTTGCCTTCAATAATGTAAGGAACTTTCTAAATATCCCAGTTGGAATGCCTGTTAGAAAACACTTTTTCAAAATTGAGGATCAAAAAGATATTACCCGTCGCATGGTTCATCAGGACACTTAGCCCTGACTCATCAGGGATGAACGCCTGCGTTAGTTGCTGCCCTTTATAGAGTTTGATCAGGGTTAAAATATTTGTTTAACTGTTTCATTCCTGAAAACTAAAACCAGGAAATGAAAAAAAATCTTTTTACAAATATACAAATGTCTAATAATATATAATTACTTTAATTCACTAGAACGGACAAGTCCATCCTTAATAAACTCAGGTACAAAATGCCACACTGTCACTGGGTGAGTGAAAAGGATTATACTGCATAAATGAATTGTGTGAGTGAAGGGAATTATATGTATGAATTGCCACTTCAAATTGAATTTATTTTTTATCAAAATATTTTAAAAGAATATACTTTCTATATTAAAATATTCTTCTTAATACTAGATTATCTTTTACACGCCAAGGAGTCCAGCAATTCAACACTACCCCTCCTGCCACCCACAAAGTGACCAGGACTACCCATGATTGCCCGGTAAGCAAGGAGAACCTATGATATTAGTTGTTGCTTCAAATAAATGTTAGCTTACATATCTTAAAAATGATACACTTATATTGGAATGTTATTATATGTATATCTCACCATTATTACTTATATTTTACTTATTAATCTATTAACCTTAATTTCAATTGAATAATAAACCAAACAGAGCCCCATGAGCCCCTAATTACTCTATCGCTCATGGGGCTCTATACAGAGCCCCATGAGCCCTTAATTAACCCTATCACACATGGGGCTTTATATAGAGCCCCTAATTACCCCATTAGTCTTATAAGGGTCTATGCAGACCCTTATGGGACACTAATTAACCCCATTAGGCCAATAGGGGTCTATATATATCTAATTAACCCTATAATAACACAATAAGTCCTCCAGGACCCTCATGACACAAAGTCTAAGCACTACACTACACTATTAACCCTAACGATACCTCATTAACCCCTTAAACCTAACTATACCCCATTAACCCATACTAAACTCTGTTTACCCCATCTAGATTTATTTAACCTGACTGGGCCTATCTAACCCTAACTGAGCATATTTAACCCTAACTGAGCCTATTTAACCCTAACTGAGCTTATCTCACCCTAACTGGTCCTAATCTAACCCAATCTAGAACTATTTAACCCCAACTTAGCCTATCTCACGAATGTACCCAGTAAACCCTATCCTACCTTCTACCCTGTTAAACCCTACACTACATAACTACCCCCCTAATAACATTCATATTACCCCACTTATTACAGTGGAAAAAAATCTAATTACAGAAAATAATAAAACCTAGAATTACAGAATAAAAAAAGGACATTACAGAAAATAAAAAAGGACATTTCCAAAATAAAAAAAAAACTACATTACCAACAACTAAAAAACCCTAAATTACCAAGATTAAAAAAAAATAAGTTACACCAAAAAAAGAACTACGCACCTGAAAATAAAATACATGTACAAATAACACATAACATTACATCAATACAATAAATACAGTTACAATACATCAATAAATACAATACACTTCAAATATACCCCTAACTACATATTATTAACCCCCTAACTACAATACATGAACCCTTATCTACAGTGCATTAACCCTATCAACAATCAAGACTATCTACAATACATAAACCCTATCTACAATACATTAACCCTATCAAAATGGCGCAATGGCGCCTTCTGATAAGCTGAAATATAGTTAATAGTATTTAGTTAGGGGTATATTTGAACTTTATTGATGTAATGTTATGTGTTATTTGTACATGTATTTTCTTTCAGGTGCATAGTTCTTTTTTTATTTTGTGCAACCTAGCTTTTTTAAAATATTTTTATTTTGGTAATGCCCTTTTTTTATTTTCTGTAATGTCCTTTTTTCTGTAATTCTAGGTTTTATTAATTCCTGTAATTAGATGTTTTTTTTTTTTCTGTAATTAGTGGGGTAATAGGGATTTTATTAGGGTGGCAGCCAGGCAGTGTAAGGTTTAATATGGTAGAGGGGGGTTAAATAGGCCAGTTAAGGTTAAATAGGACTAGATAGGCTTACAGAGGACTAGACAGGGTTAAATAGGTCCAAATTGGGTTAAATAGGCCCAATTAGGATTAGTTAGTCCCAGTTAGGGTTAACTATGTCTAGATGGGGTTAGAGTTAGATAGGCCCTGTTAATAAGGTTAAATAGGTCTAGATACGCTTACATAGGACTAGAAAGGATTAAATAGGTCCAGATGGGCTTAAATATGCCCAGTCATGGTGAAATAGTCCCAACTAGGGTAAAATAGGTCTAGATGGGGTTATATAGGGCCAGTTTGGGTTAGATAGGTCTAGATGGGGTTACATAGGCCCAGTTAAGGTTAAATAGGACTAGATAGGCTTACATAGGACTAGACAGGATTAAATAGGTCCAGATGGGGTTAAATGGGCCCAGTTATGGTTAAATAGGTCTAGATGGGGTTATATAGGCCCAGTTTGGGTTAAATAGGTCTAGATGGGGTTACATAGGCACAGTTAAGGTAAACAGGGTTTAGAATGGGTTAATGGGGTATAGTTAGGTTTAAAGGGTTAATGGGGTATATTTAGGGTTTATAGTGTAGTGTAGTGCTTAGACTTTGTGTCATGAGGGTCTTGGAGGACCCTCATGGCACTTAAAGTGTTGTTATAAGGGTTAGTTAGTGTCCTATAGGGGTCTATATAGACCCCTATTGGCCTAATGGGGTTAATTAGGAAGTGTCTATATAGAGCTTTATGAGACTACTGAGGTTATGTAGGGGACTCATGAGGCTCTATATAGAGCCCCATGAGTGATAGGGTCAATTAAGGGCTCATGGGCTCTGTATAGTTAACGGAATAAAATGTATTTATCTGTTTCAGTCAAAAAGATAAAAAGATATCGGATTTTGTATTAAAATTCATACCCGGATTATGAATTGCGATGACAAATGAAACATTAATAACTTTTTGATAAGAAGTTAATAAACAGATGAATTATATCATATAATTCCCAATTATATCATAAAATAAAATAATGAAATTTATACATTACCATTTGGATTTAACTTCAATCTCCTGGATCTCTTAATTTTCCCGGAGTGGTTTTCCCAAAGATTTCTCTTAAAAATGTAAAAAGTTTCAAGCAATGTGTCTCTCTAAGCCTTCTTCCAATTCATTTGTCTTTCCTAAGACTATT
Source organism: Discoglossus pictus (assembly GCA_027410445.1). Lineage (NCBI taxonomy): Eukaryota > Metazoa > Chordata > Amphibia > Anura > Alytidae > Discoglossus > Discoglossus pictus. The sequence continues at coordinate 25,470,539 of CM050175.1, forward strand.
AAAACCACATGTTCTTATCAAACTACAATCAAAGCACACGATTCCCTTTAACCAATAGAAATAAATGATGATGTCACAGCTGTCCAACCAATGGGAAAAATTTACCTGTGTCCCATAGGATCATATGGGGCAAAACCACAATGTCAATGACTATCTTGTAACACCAGATGGCACCCTTGTACCTTCAAAGTACAATAAGAAATAATATAAAATCACTCATAATCATTTGATCTTTAAGTAATAAGTAGAACTACAAAATAATTTTAATATAATTTATTTCCTGGGAAGTATTAGACTGCCGATATGTTTATCTGGGAAGGCCTTCAAATGTCTGGATATTATCTTAAGAAATTGGAAGGAGCACATATTTTAAGAAATAGACCTCAATTTAACCATTTCAATTAACTAATGAATTTCTTTAGGTAAGGTATGTTACAGAACAAAGAAGCCTTAGAACCTCTGACATTCCTCATATCTATTTAGATGCATATATATGTAGATATATAAAATATATAATATCATATAATATATATAAAAATATAAAGAAATACAGTATCACAATCCTTATTTTTTCTCCAAATTTTTTGATCCAAAAAAGTAATCTACAGCCTTATTAAATTGTGATTCTGTAAATTTAAAAGGGCTCTATTTAGGCACACAGCATATTTTTTTACAGAAGTTTTTAGTTAGGGAACTTCTATCCAAAAGCAAGGTCTTCCCTAACTAAAAACTTCTGTAAATAAAATATGCTATGTGCTTAAAAAAAGCCCTTTTAAATTTACTGAATCGCAATATAATAAGCCTTCACATAAGAATTAAAGAAAAAAGACACTATTATGAACCAACATCTAATCCTATTGTAGAGAAATCAGCCAGACTTGGGATTTTAGGCCAAATTGGGCAAAAATAAATACAAACAATATTTTATTATTCACCAAAATAAAACAAATTTTAAAAACATCATATGTCTCATAAGACAAAGTCATCAATAATAGTATATTTATCATGTCTTAACATAAGCAGTGTAAGTTTATATTACATCAATAAGCATAAATGCATTAAATAACATACATCATGAAAAAATTCCTAGGAAAAGTGAAAGAATAAATAAATAAAGAATAAATAAAGTGCAATAAGTAAATAAAGTGCCAGTGCTGATATAATTATATACTGATAACCAATTTACCCAATGACTTATATAACATTACCAGTAAATCTTAATATAAAACAAAGAAAATCATACATATAGTTGTCGTAATTGCGAGTTTGTTGGTAACGCTCGCAATTGTGACAACTATGTGCATGAGCATGCTCCTGTCTGCAATCAGCGCCGAGGCCCGAAAGATAGAGAGGAAAGAGGCTCGCAATGAGAGCCGAAGATGCTCATCATGAGGCCCGCAAGTTGCAGTTTTGCACATGTCCGGAAGGTACAGGGGCTGTGTAAGTCCTTCCTGTGGGAACACTGGTCAACTTCAACAGCTGGAGGTGGTACCTGTGGCTCAACGACACCGCAGACTCCGATGATCTGGCCCACTCCTGGGAGGAAGTCAAGGCCATATTCAACGGTGCTACTCGCAAGAGAACCTTCCCCTCCCCGGCCTCTAGCAGCACCTGCCCTACCATGGCACATTAGTAAAAGCTAAGTTTTGGTATAACTTAATTCCAAAATATATTTGACAAGGCAGGGCTGTTTGAGAAAGTATACTGATCGTTTGGTGCGTCCATGGTATAAAAGTTTAATACATATTTTGGGATTTAAAGCATTGCTTTGAGTATGGCCACTATATTAAGTTACTGTATATACTCGAGTATAAGCCAACCCGAGTATAAGCTGAGGCAACCATTTTACCACCAAATACTGGGTAAAATGAGTGACTCGAGTATAAGCCAAGGGTGGGAAATGTGCTACCCACTGTGTCCCTCTTGTGCCCTCTCTGTCCCCCTCTCTTTCCGTGTCTCTTCTCCCCTCTCCCTTCCCTGTGTCTCTTCCCCCCTTCCTTATCACCCTCCTCAACCTCCCTCCTCATCCTTAACCTCCCTCCTCATCCTCAACCTCCCTCCTCCTCCTCAACCTCCCTCCTCATCCTCAACCTCCCTCCTCATCCTCAACCTCCCTCCTCATCCTCAACTCCCTCCTCAACCTCCCTCCTCATCCTCAACCTCCCTCCTCAACCTCCCTCCTCAGGGGGGAGGGGTTTAGGTAGAGGAGGGGGGTTGAGGGGGGTTTAAGTTGAGGAGGGGGGAGGAAAAGAGACACACGGGGGGTAGAGAGACACACGGGGGTAGAGAGACACATGGGGGTGTAGAGAGACACACAGGGAGTAGAGAGACACACGGGCGGTTAGAGACACGCGGGGGGCTTAGAGAGACACGGAGGGGGGAGTGACTCGAGTATAAGCCGAGGGGGCCCTTTTTTGCCTTAAAAAAAGGGCTGAAAAACTCGACTTATACTCGAGTATATACGGTATTTAATATATGATGTGTGACTGAATATGTTTTTTTTAATTAGGCTGAACGGCCTAATAAAATACCTCAACCATACTAGAGAATACTCAGTTAATAAATTATACTCACTAACACAGCAGAGTATTCGTTAAAAGTTGCTTTTCCTTTTCTCTATATTTTTGAATTATCTGTATTTGCCACTGGTATACTCTGTATAAGAGTTTATCTGGCCTCTTATATTTAAGTTACTACTTACGGCTGTGTTTTTGACCTAGAAGTTAGGAGCAATTATACTCATTCAGAAAATACCACTTCCATGGTCCCCCTGACCACCAGTCCTTGTGATTTACCCAGGATGATTAGGATTTTGAGGATGGCCATTACCCTGTCTGCTTAAAGGCTACTATCAGGATTGCCTCCTGTGAATATGTGGTATGGGACTGGGCTAAATCTGTTTATAGTTATTTAATGTTATATTAAGTTGATCTATTTTAATTACTGTATGTTATGCTGTGTTATGTTATGTCATGTTGCTTACTGTATGTTTGTGTCCAGTGTATAGGGAGTTAACTGGCAGATAGAATGTTGAGGTAGTTATGTAATGTCTCTTTCTGAGGTAAAGTCTGTAGCTGTCAGAGAGAGCAGTTAGGCAGTTAGGATCCGGCTGTGTGGACAAGTCTGATCTTAATGAATACGGAGAGTCTGAGGTGAATGAAGATATCTAAAGTATGTGTATGCTTCTAATCAAAAGGGAGGTAACATAACTTGACTATATATACATATATATATGTGACAGAATCCATAGTGAAGAGAGGGTTAATTGATTTATATATATATATATATATATATATATATATATATATATATATATATATATACAGGATATATATATATATATATATATATAGCATAAGATATCTGGAGGATATATATGTGTCAGAGTCCATAGTTGAAAAAATGGCTGTCCTGATCCTGTACAATTAATGAACTGCGTATGTGCTCCTAAAAGAAAAGAGAAGAAAGAATATTATCAATTCAAGTTTAAACACTCACCCATTGAACCTGTTATGAAGTTTCTACAGCAATAAAATCAGTTCCTGAGTTTTATGAAGCTGAGCCTGCATTATATATTTTAAAATACTGCATATGAGTAAGGACATTTTAGAAACATCAGCTGTTTTGGTGAAGGGAATTAAAGAACCGGGTGTTTCTGCTGGGTAGATTTGGCCATAACATCCTTATCAAGCCCAACTGAAGAAACAGATCATCACAACCAAGTACTTGTCCTTTTACTACATTTATATTCACCAGTGTATTCACTCCACTTTTCGATAACTCACATTGTTTGAATATCTTTGTGGAATTAGTAACAACAAATCTGAAATTAAATGAAAAATACCATATGCTTCCTCCATTCACAAAAAGTGCCTCTTGAATTACGTCAATTACAAGACAATTATTCTATAGTAAGAAAAACAAAATCTGATAAAGAGGGGAACATAGAAATACACGACGTGGAAGATTGTTAGATACAAATGCCACTAATGGATTGAATAAGGGCTTTACCTGTTCTTCCTTCATTTGTTTGATTGTAGGTATTGTAGTATATAGAGTTAATAGCAAAAAACAGAATGATAGAGAGCGATTTTGGGACCATGAGGACCATGAGGACATCAAGAGTGAAATCCATCTTAGCATGACCCAAAATGTAAAAAATAATTTATTTGTATGTTTGTATACTCATTTGATGCAATAAAGGTACCTTATTAATGGTATGAAATACTTATGTTTTTAAGCTATACAGTGTCACTCAAAGAACAATAGCTACAATAATAGCTATAATAAGATGACTATTTTATGATACAAAGTATATTCTTTTTGAATATTCTGGTAACATTTAAATCAATTTGAAGAATTGGAATTCTCTACCAAAGGAGGTAGTGACAGCGGATTCGATAGATAACTTTAAAAAGGGATTGGATATATTTTTAAACAAAAAGGGCTATCCTGGATAAATAGAGAGGGAGTATTGATCCAGGGATGAATCCGATCGTCGGTATCTGGGGTCAGGAAGGAATTTTATATATTTTTTCCCTGTTGAGACAATTGGCAAATTTTAACTGTTTTTTTTTCTGTTTGCCTTCCTCTGGATCAATTAACAATAAATCCACGTATTGCAGATCAGAGGAGATCTAAAAAGATTGAACTTGATAAACTAAAGTCTTTTTTTTAACCTAAATTACTATGTAACTATGTAACTAAGAGACAATTCATATTTATAATTGGTTTCACTCACACAATTCATATATATAATCATTACCTGAGTTTTGTTAAGCATGGACTTGTTCGTTCTGATTGTACTGTGAGAGGTTCTGCTGAATTGCAAAAATTATATATATTATTATCAAGGACATTTTTGTTATACTAGAATAATTATAACACATTATTAAAAGTATAAAATTCAATTATTTGATGCTATTCTTCAGCAAATGCAAATCAGACAATAATTTTGTTGTAATTTTGTTTTAATTTCCTGGTTTTAGCTTACAGGAATGAAAGAGTTAAACAAATATTTCAACCCTGTTCGAACTATATAAAGGGCAGCACCTAAAGCAGACATCCACCACTGATGAGTAAGGGCTAAGCGTCCCGATGAAACTGTCAGAACTTTTGTATGAATAAAGTTCAATCTTCTTTGGATATTATAGTATAATATGATATTCCAATTATTAACCACTATTTTATATCCAATGTATTAATATTTTATATGCTTTATATATTTTATATATATATATATATATATATATATATATATATATATATATATATATGCATGCAATTCCATTATTTGAATATATCTATGTAAAAGATGTGTTTTCACAGCTTCTCACAAGTTCTTCATGTTTAAATAGTTTTTTGTTCTGTAGAGACAAATATTTGAGTGAATTCCTAAACTAATTGATAAAGGTCTATAAAGGTTATGTTTCTTAGAAATAATGGAATCCTCCCCAAAATTTCACATGTGAAGAATGTGTTACTAGACATTCAGTCTCTTTCCCAGAATAATAAATCTGTTAAGGGGTATCTAACTGATAACCATTCTTATGACCCTATCCTGTTTATAGGTTGTGGGTCAAAGGGGTCATTAGTTAATTAAAGGTATGAAAATTCAAACGTCCGAGAGCACCATCTTGTGGTTCAAGGAATAAATGTCACTATAGAAAAATATATTCACTATAAAAATGTAAATATGTGATGACATCATGAGAGATTTTATTGGTTACTAGATACTTTAACTGATTTGGGATTCTGATAGGCAAATTAAGTTGGAGGTATAATTATGGATAGAAACAGGATCTGGGGGAGAGAGGGCTGAAGAGAAAAAGAAAGTAAGAGCTAGAGGAAACTTTGATCCCGTGGAAAAGGCCAGACAATTTTGGAATTGACCAGTTGAATCTTGTCCTAATTGGTAATGTATAAATTGAATTATTTTATTTTATGATATAATTGAAAACCATTACCATAATTTCTCTGTTTGGTTTATTTCTTACCAAAAAGTTATATAGATTTCATTTTGTCATTGAAATTTATAAATCCGGATATAAATTTTAGTACAAAATCTGATATCTAATTTTTCTTTTTGTCCAATACAGATAAATTAATTTTACTTAGCTAACCTATCAATTATATTATAAAATACTTTATCATAATTGTGTTATATTTAATACATTCCTGTATAGTTATATTATAATATAATTAGACATTATTAGTACATGTTAAACGTTATTTTGGGTGAATTTTTATTAATTGATTCATCTGATTTTATTCTTTGGGTTGCTATTCCATGTTTTATTGTACCTGTGATTGAGATAAACTTTTATATTGAGATTTAAGGATTGTATAGAAGATGTCATAAAATAATAAGTTATACAATATGATGGATTAATTTTCTTTTAATATCTGGCTGGTTATATTTTGTTTTATTTGCATTTGATTTGATACATTACATTTTTATCATTAGACTAGTTGATTTTGTTATTTTCAATAAATGTTATTTTATAAAAAGGAATATGTGTCTATAAATTGATTCTGAACTCAAAATTCATTATTCTATATTATTTAGAAAATAATATGTCGTATTAATCCCGACAAAACGCTTGTCAGGTAGCTTTTTGCAGCTAGACCGATAACACTTCATTTTTGAGAATAGTTTGTGTTTTCTCATAGGCATTCCAACTGTGATATTCTGAAAGTACCTTACATTATTCAAGGCAATACATCACTTTTAGCAAACATTGTTAAAGGTATAAGTAGGAGGTCTTTTATTCGCAAGGTATAGGTTACCCTTTATATACTGGGAGTGAAAGCCAGTCTTAGGGCTTGTGAGGTAACAGATAAAATATAAAGGTAACAGGGTTTTGTCGTGAGGTATAGAACAATTCCTCTCATGTGGTATATGATAAATAGATGTTTTAACCTGTGAACCAGTACTTTTATTTCTATTTTCTCATACAAGCCAAATTATTTCAAATAATAACAATAATGGTATGAGTAGAGGACTTGTTATGGACTAAAATCCATATAAAATGCATTTATGTTTGTGTCCTACTTATATATATTATCTTTGCAGTATTATCACGTAACCAAAGCTTTATTAATATTGCTTAATCATTGGGAACTCTAAGATGGAGGATTAATCACTTCCTTTTGCAAGATGTCGGTAACATCATATCCTGACAGCAGTAAGATGACATTCATATCCGTGACCAAATAAGGATGTGAGCCCCACCACCTTCCGGGGCCAATCAGAAGTTTCACTTAAACTGGCCATAATGACATCAGATCCAAAACCTAATAAGGATATGTGCCCCGCCGCCTTCCGGAACCAATCAGAGGCCTTACTTAGACTCGTGTTCACCAAGATGCAACATTTATCTGATTACTAAAAATGTTATAAATATGACAGCTGATTTTAATAAAGAAAGGGCGTGAGAGAAAGCTTTATACCAGAACTCCGTGTTGGTGTATTATTTCTCTAAGGTGTGCACACTACATATATATATATATATATATTGGTAATTTGGCCAGGGACAGATATCTCCAAGAACTATTTTGGTTTTCTCCAAAACAAATTGGCGTCCAACTGTGGGGCTTGAGGTTTAACTGAACCTGCAGCGGGACGCAAGGGATCCGGACGGAGCCTACAGGAGCGGGCGGAGCCTGATCAACTCCGGTACACGGTAAGGACACAGTTAGCACCTTGACCGTGTAAAACCTGTTCCTGGGACTCAGCCCGTCATCCAGACCTGCTGCTGGCAAAGTGTCAAAGTACAGGTAATAACTTGCCTCAAGTCCATTATGAACCCTGTACCAGTGATATCTGTCACCTGTGTATGACTGTTGAGAGTGTGGGTCGAGTGATTGAGATTTCTTAGATATTGTGTTCAAGGACATACATGTTTTGCGTTTGGCAGGTTTCAGGGATGGATTGGGTAGTGTCCGAATAACACTATAGCCCTGAAATAGCCGTACGTACAGACGTACATATGCATACCTTTGTTATGGATGATAATTAGGAAAATGTCTTTTCATGTTAATATGTTTGTCTGCATTCCTTACTCACTTATATATAAGTAGATTACTGACAATGGAGGTCACTTAAGATGGAGGACAGAACTACAAATGGGAGTGGCCTGATGATGCATACATCCGTGACCAAATAAGGACAAATGAACGGTTCCTCCCTAAACTGACCAGTATGATGACGACACACTGCAGCAATTTTGAACCAATCAATAAAGCTATTAATTCCTAGACAAAGGAATCATGTGACGTTTGATCAGATAACGTTTTCTACATATAAACGTGTAAACTGCCATTTTAATACAGAGCGCTTTGAGAACTACTATACAGAAACACTGTGTCTGTGTCTTATTTCTCTGGAATGTGCACATTCCACACTAATTGGAAAAGCAACAGATATTTAATACAGACTTTGGAGTCTTATCTAATTCAGTTGGCGCCCAGCGTGGGGCCTTGAGTTTATGACCTGACAATAGCCGAGAAGGAGCGAAGTGGTGACTTTCAACAGCAGAATGAACCTTCAGGAAATATGTCTGGTAAGGTCGATATTTAGTACTGTGCAAGCCACTATCTTTGAGTACCACTCGGCTATTGGCAGGCATTCAAAGCACAGGTGGTATAGCTTGCTCAAGGTCCGTTTTAAAAAACCTGTGATAATAGATATCTGTTGCCTGTGTGTGTGGTCTGTTGGTATTGATTTAGATTCCTTAGACATGTGATTCAGGACACACACATGTATTTGTGACTCTCTGGAAGACGGATGATTTGTACCCAGAGACGTACATATAACCAGAGGTCACAGATACGAGCTTGCATATGTGTGCCCTGGGGAAATAGATTAGATTACATTATTTTTTTCCCTGGGAAATGTCTATGCATGCCGGATGGACGATATCCGTTGAGGGTCATGATGTTCAGGCCGTAAAAGTAGTTTGAAAACTTCAAGGGACGTCTGTCATTCACTGCGGGTGGTTAAAAACGTGTGTGTGACGCATAATTGCGCATGATCTTGAAATCATATGTCTTTTGAATCTAAAGTTTTCTGCAGAAAAGGTTTGATGATTATAATGTTATATGCTATGTCACTGCTGGTTGTTATGCATGTTTTGATAAGAAATGCAGCTTAGAACTTCTCTCCCTAAAAAAAAACTACAAGCTGATCTCTCTCTGTGTGTTTTTTTGACCTTGATCACAGAGAGAGACTGAGAGAGAGAGAAATTCCTCATCCACCCCCTCCCATCTGGTTTAACTATTTGAAGGACGAATCTTAGAATTCTTCCTACGCCAATGCTAGGTTGTATTTGAAGGTGTTAACATATTTTGCTGTATTGCTATGCTGTTTAAGGTATGAACACAGAAATATTAAGGAACTTTTCCTTACATACATTTATATAATATTCTGATTGCTTTCGTTTATAAAGTAGATGGATTGTCTTGTGTTTTGCTGCAAGTAAATGTGTGAGTATTTGCTGTAATTCCTTTTCCTTGCAATACAATTGAGAAATGCAGGTTAGAGAATTTGTGTCCACCACTGAAATCAGTGGAGGATTTATAGTTTATCTTGTTTGTAAGTGTAAGACAGGTGTGTTTGTGAAGTACATACATATGCGTGTATTCTTTTGAAATATTTTGTCTGAAGTTTCTGTGTGTTCGATACTGCACTCTTTGAAGAGGGAGGGGACCGGTTTGCATTGTATGAGAGGGATTGGCCACCCCATCTTATGACAAAGCAAAGCAAACCACTCCCCTTTCTCATTCCACCTCTCTGTGTGCGTATTAGGGTTTTATGTGAAAATATGTCTGTCTGTATTATTGAGAGAAGAATGGTGTTTGCTACATTTTAGTGGTTTGTGGAACAAAGACACCATGAAATTCTTAACACACAGCCACCGCCCCATCATGGCTCCCAACTTAGGAAAATGGGAGTGGACTAAACTGTAGGACCAAACCCCTTTTAAAACCTATGACAAAGCATTTACTATGCTACCTCTGCTGGAGTCAGTGTCCTGTATCCACTACTCCTTGGGAATATTAATCTTTCTTAAAAGGAAGGTATAGGAGACATTCAATGTTTTATTAAGCTTCTTAAGCTCTTATCAGCAATCTCTGCTCATGTAAATCAGCTCCTACACGCCTGTCTGCAACGGTGATACAGAATTCTGTGAGTTATTAATAGAATGCGCTCCGGATGAAACAGTACATCAGGCTATTAATTTGTCAGATACTATACAGGATAAAACAGTCAGTGGTAATATATCATTCCTGCTGGGAGCAGCCTTTGTGGAAGGATTGAAGAGAAGGGAAGATTTATAAACATCTTGTCCTGAGTACAAGGTGTTGCCATTAGACACAGTAAAAATAAATAAATAAAAAGGGTTTTCACCTTATGCCCAAGAATAACATTGTTAAGCATGGGGTACACTCTCTGGAGGGAAGTTTTTTTCTCTGTCCCCTCAGGAGATCCTTATTATCCTCAGCAATTGTAGTTTAAATCTGATGTATTTATTGATTATGTGATTGTTTTATCTCAAGCACTGACTAAAATACATGCACAAGTGTTTTCTCCTATTCCAGATCCAGAAGTAGACATTGGTACTCATCAACTACTTCCTGGAGCTTGGGTCCTGGTCAAGAGATTTGTGAAAAAGAATCCTCTGGAATCCAGATATGATGGTCCCTTTCAAGTTCTTCAGTTAAACTTGAAGGACGGCCTACTTGGATCCATGCATCTCATTGCAAGCAGCACCAGACCCATAGCAGCCAACATCTTGATGATCATAACACATATCCTTTTCTGTCTGTTCTTAACTAAAGTAGAACCTTCTGTATTCATTAGTGAAAGAAAGATGGTATTACATTTTGGTACAATCCATCTAAACCACATATAATCACATTGTCCTTTGATTATTGTCATGTTGTATGTTGCCAACAGCTAAGCGTGACTCAACAATGTAACTTGTACAAAGACACTCACAGCACATGTATACACATATGTGTTACAGACCAGACTTGGGGAAAAGATTGTAGTCATTGGGAAGCTGTAGGATGGAACACTGGGACAGCTTGGGGCTACAGACCACAGAGTGCCTCAGATAGAACAGATTTGAGTGGAAGCCCTTTACTTGAACGTATGACTCTAATAAAGCCAGGCAAATGCTCGCCAAATGGCAAGACTGGAGCTAACATGCGACTTACCCACAGACCCACAGACGCAGGTACATACCTAATGGGTGGCTGGGTTAGAGGAGAAGCAAAAGGACGGTTTGGTAAATTTATGCTCAGAGATCTAAATGCACCACTCATATCAGAAGGACTAATGCAAGTACAACACACTCAGGCATTACCCCAGATGACTGATATCAGTGAACCTAGGTACGAAGAAACCCTAGCAAATGAGACTGGAATGGACGAAATATAACGTAGAGTCACATAATAAGACTAATTGTTATGTTTGTGTAAGTGCCAGACCTCACCTAGGCACTGTTACACTTATGGTAACTATGAAGGAAGAAGTGGAGTGTTAGTTGGGAATTATTGTAAGTTAAGTACGGGACTGAAGCGAATAGTTCCTAGAATGTTATAGTAAGTGATTTGGAAGAAAGATTTTGCATGTGAATTTGATCCAAAATGGAGTTTGTATTTGAATAGTTTGCAAATATTAAATACAGAAAAAGAAAACAGGCAGCCCTTAACCCCCGAATTAATCCTTCTACACATATGATGTATATAGTCCGTGGCTATCCTCTGACAGTTCTGGCACCACATAATATTGCGGCCATCATACAGCAGACTCAACCTAAGCACATGACTACAGCCAGACACCTCCGTCTGCAATGTTCCCTTCTTCTACCAGACAATGCTACCTTACAGAGATGTTATGTTCTCAATCCAGCCACTCTCTTACCATTTCCAGAGGGGGGAGATGAGGAAGATGCATACTTTTGTACAGCCTGATTGTACAACCTGATTTTGAACCCAAACTCAGGAATAACCAATCAATATGTAAAAAGACGTCTACTGGAAGGTGGTGGAAACGGCCAGACGCTGACAGATGAGGCACAAGACCCTCTATATTGCACACTGTGGAATAAACATTTCCAGGCCGAGATTTCCAATATGAAGCAAGTCTCACTAAATTGAAGCAGGTCACCGTAAACCTAAAGACATTGTACAACAACGCAGCAGGTGATAGTACATTTACAGTGGAGCTCCCGCAAGAAGCAGAAGCGCTCTACAAGCATTGGGATACAGAAATTCCACATGTTGCAATATCCAAGTTCGCACCGGGTGGATGGAAGACATTGGGAGCTGCATTACAATGGTGGGAATCTGCAGAGGAAGAGGAGTTGGAAGAGGAAGGAGTGGAAAAGAAAAATCTCTACTGGCAAGTAGACAGCACTCACAGTATACAAGCCAGAGACCCATATGCAGTCCCAGGACTCACAAATCCACCACATGACTGCCTTCAGCAAATGGAAATGGAGACCTCACACCTTGTGAATGTAAAAGACCTTGCCCTGACAGACCCTGACATCACTCTGTATGTAGATGGATCAAGGTATGCTGATGAGAATGGAAAATATCACACAGGATACGCTGTGACTACAGAAAAAAATGTGATACGAGCCTTCTCACTTCCTCCCTCCATGTCAGCACAAGAAGCAGAGTTGATTGCATTGACCAAGGCCTGTGAGGTTGCGACAGGAGTCCGAGCCAACATCTACACAGACTCAAGATATGCTCTGGGAGTGACTCAAGACTTTGGAGTAATCTGGAGAGCTAGAGGATTCATGACAGCCGCAGGTACTCCAGTGAAGCATGACAAAGCAATCCGTGAACTACTAGATGCTTTAACACTTCCGAAAGAAGTAGCCATACTATAAGTAAAGGCACATGGGAAGCTAAATTCAGACGAAGCACGAGGAAACGATCTAGCAGACCAGATGGCTAAGAAGGCAGCAATGGTATCACAGGAAATGGAAAGGAGAGAGGTGGATGGAGAAATAAACATTTATACAATACAGACTCTGCCAACAGATTTAAGATTGCTCAAAGAATTGCAAAAGACGGCAGGTCCAGAAGAAGTGAACAATGGAGGAAAACGTACCCTGTGATGACTAGTAATCCCCACCCAGGGAGAGGTATAACTGAGTACCCTGGAAATTATACGTGTTACAGGAGAAACGTTTCTCAGGGGTTCAACTTACAGAGGTTCCCAAGTGGGTTTTGTCACTTCAGCCACCATGCTAGTCAATCAGACACAATCTTTGGGGGACATATATGGGTTGTGTGGAGATATGAAACTCGGGGTAAGACTGTCAGGAGTATGGCGTGGGGAACGTACCATGACTAAAGCCATAATGCCGTTACACATTATTCCAACCTATTATGGTGATCTAGATAGTGTTCCTCAGACACAGTCCAGAAGGAAGAGACATACATCATCATCTAAACCTAGAGAAAGTTTTGATTCCCATGTGTACATAGATTCTATTGGAGTCCCAAGGGGGGTGCTGGATGAATTCAAGGGCCGAAACCAGATAGCAGCAGGATTTGAATCACTGATACCAATGATTGGTGTAAATAAAAATGTTGCTTGAATCAATTATATATATATATATATATATATATATATATATATATATATATATATATTATAACCAACAAAGGTTTGTGGATTATACAAGAGACGCTCTGCAAGGAGTTGCAGAACAATTGAAGGCCACATCACACATGGCCTTCCAGAATAGAATGGCACTAGACATGCTAGAAAGGGGGGGGGGGGGTGTAAAATGTTCCCCGACACTGACACTGGCAACTGTTGCACCTACATACCTGATAATATGGGTCCAAACGGTAAGATTACTTTAGCCATTAAAGAACTAAACAACTTGGCACAAGAATTGAAGGAGAGTTCTGGAAACACAGACTATTGGGATAAATGGTTTGGGTGGATGAACAACTGGCAGAGGGTATTGTTACAGGTTGACATTGTCTTTCTTTCAATACTGATAATTTTTGCATTTGTTACCTGCTGTATTATCCCATGTGTCCGAACATATTTTTATGAAGTCAGTTACTGGAGTCACATCAACCTTTGTGCACCGAGAATTTTGTGATGATGACAACTGTGAGGAGTCACATAGAGTGTTACGGTCTATTGTATCTAGGAGTGAGGTTTCCACATAAACCCCTTGTCCCACATGTTCCTGATACAAGGGGCTAGGGAAAGGCATCTGACTTGTCTGTGACAGTGGCAGGAGGGGCCGTGGGTAAGCCATGGCTACTCAAATGTACAAAGAAGAACGGGCGTTCACAGCACAGATGTTTAGGGCTTTCTAGCAGTCATGCACCTCATCCTCAGGGACAGATATACACCTAGTGTTTAGGGGGGAGTTTACCCCTCATCACGCATTAACATAAGTACAGCTGCTTTTCTTAGGTTGCACACTCATTAATAACATAAAAAGAGTACATTTTAGGGGGGACTGTTATGGATGATAATTAGGAAAATGACTTTTCATGTTAATATGTTTGTCTGCATTCCTTACTCACTTATATATAAGTAGATTACTGACAATGGAGGTCACTTAAGATGGAGGACAGAACTACAAATGGGAGTGGCCTGATGATGCATACATCCGTGACCAAATAAGGACAAATGAACGGTTCCTCCCTAAACTGACCAGTATGATGGCGACACACTGCAGCAATTTTGAACCAATCAATAAAGCTATTAATTCCTAGACAAAGGAATCATGTGACGTTTGATCAGATAACATTTTCTACATATAAACGTGTAAACTGCCATTTTAATACAGAGCGCTTTGAGAACTACTATACAGAAACACTGTGTCTGTGTCTTATTTCTCTGGAATGTGCACATTCCACACTAATTGGAAAAGCAACAGATATTTAATACAGACTTTGGAGTCTTATCTAATTCACCTTTCTTTAGGAGGGTCTATGCATGTTGGATAGCCGAGTATCTCTTTGGGGTGATTCTGTTCGTGCCTTGGTAACGTGATGAACCCGGGAGATATCTATCACACACACTTAGGTGTAAGAGCATGTATGTGGGATGCAGACTTCAGGGACGGATTTATTTTTGTATAATTCTCTGAAGGCATCAATTTTAACACACGACGGTGTGAGATTTTGAACTGCAATATTTTAAGAGTCAGAAATGTTCTGCAGAAATTGATAAATATGACTGTGACCTGTTATTGCTGGTTGTGATGCATGTTTTAAGGAGAAATGTAGTTTAGAATTTCTCTCCCTGTAAAAGCTGATTTATCTACAACTGTGTGATTCAAGGTCAAAAGAAGCACAGTCTGTGAAAAGAAATTTACTCCCTCCTCCCATCCCGTTAATTCTTTTAAGGACGTATCTATCTTAGTTAAGAGAATTCTTTTCTATTTCAATGCTTAAGGTCGTATGAAATAACTGTCATATTTCTATTCATGTTTTCATGATGTTGTTAGATTTTGCTTACAAGAGGTAAATGTTTGTGTAAAAGTAGGAGTGTCCCGGGAGGAGATTGACACCCATCTTAAAGGCAAACAACATTTTCTATACCACCTCTGCTGGAGTCAGTGCCCTGTATCCACTACTTCTTGGTAATATTAATCCTTATTAAACAGGAAGATATAAGAGACATTCAGTGTTTCATTAAGCTTTACTATAAAAGGAAAAGTAAACGCAACGTTGCTTTAGGATATGTTTTACTCTGAGACAATTTCTGTATCATATGCTGCTATGTTGTGATATTGCTGACTAAGATGTATGTTTAATAATGAAATGTGATGTTATTCTCTTCCGTAATCTTGTGTCTATCTAAATCACTTGTCATTATACAGTAAACTCTCTGCTATCCCTTTGCCAGTAGTGCGTGGTTACACACTACAATCTAATGGTCCCCCGGAGGGCGGTAACTATTGTCTGAGTTTAGGGAAGACGTATGAAGTGATTCTCATTTCATAGCAGTCGAGCACTTCAGACAAAAAGATCTACTTGTTCCTCTTTTCTCTCACCTCTCTCCCTCTCAGACAACTGGTCTGCTTGTTCCTCTTTTCTCTCACCTCTCTCCCTCTCAGACAACTGGTCTGCTTGTTCCTCTTTTCTCTCACCTCTCTCCCTCTCAGACAACTGGTCTGCTTGTTCCTCTTTTCTCTCACCTCTCTCCCTCTCAGACAACTGGTCTGCTTGTTCCTCTTTTCTCTCACCTCTCTCCCTCTCAGACAACTGGTCTGCTTGTTCCTCTTTTCTCTCACCTCTCTCCCTCTCATACAACTGGTCTGCTTGTTCCTCTTTTCTCTCACCTCTCTCCCTCTCAGACAACTGGTCTGCTTGTTCCTCTTTTCTCTCACCTCCCTACTTCATCTTGCCTACCACTGCCCTTTGCAGAACAAAAACATTCCACCCAGCCACAGCTCCAAAATGACGCTCACACACACTCTAAGGAGGGGTCCTGTTACCCTCTGAACCCTCCCATTAAGATGATAGCGGCGCCCACTCAGGAAGGTCTACCTGTCATACCGAACGCCCCCTTGGTGAATACGTCCCTTTATCCTGTATTGACTGCTAACGGAACTATGTATACTCCATACTCGATGTTCCCAGTCGTGCCAAGGGCACCGGCGACAGACGCTTCCACTCCTCCCCTTTCTCAGCGACAGTCAGACATATATGATATCTCATTACTCCCTACTCCCGCAGGCCGTCCTAAAAATGACAGTGAGGATGGGGAGGATGATATAAAAGTAGGAGAGAGTGCGAAGGAGTGGAGGAGTAAGACCCTGGGCTCAGGAATGAGCCAACGGAGAGGGCGTAATAGAAATAGTACAACGAGTCTAATGTATGTTGCATTCACACCGACACAAGCCATCTCCCTCATAAACACATTACCCGACCCTGAGAAGCAGCCTATGCCTTTCTACAGAAAGATATCACAAATACAGAAGGCATATGCTGCAGCATGGAGAGACTTGGTTAGTTTATGTGAAATCAGAGCAGGAGATTCATACTGGCCCATAATGCAAAAGACAATAGACCCGTATGATATGCCACGTGAGACAACTGACTATGAATCAGGTGAAATATTCTGTGAACCTCTAAGAGCCTGGGCGAAGGATAAATTGGCAGATCAGGCTGTTAATCTGCAGGATATTAAACAAGACAGAGACGAATCAGTAGAAAAGTTTCACTCACGACTCACACAGGTGTTCACAGACCTCGGCTTCAGCCCACACAATAAGACACACACACAGATGCTAAGTACAGCTTTTGTGATAGGGCTAAAGGAATCTATAAAGAAAGGTCTATTGACTTCCAGACCAGAATATAGAGTGTTACCATTAGACACGCTGTTACTTGTTGCAAAAGGACTGGAGTCTGTAGAAAATGCACGCCCTACATCATCAACGTACAAAAAACCTGCCGCTCTCATGGTGACCACTAAGGAACCGGCATACAAAGGGGAGAAGAAGGAAACACGGCGGTGTTTCAATTGTAACAAGATTGGGCACATCAGCAAGAATTGTAAGATGTCTAGAAAGCAGAGGACAAAGCAGCAGGGGGATGTCACTAAAGAGGAGCAGGGGGGCCAAAGCACAGCATAGGACAGTGGTGAGCCTGTGTCACTATCTCCTGCTATGGCAGTATCTTCAGGGGATAGCGGACTAGGACCTCAAGCTATTGTAACATTACCAATAGAAGGGATCCCTACCACCTTCCTAGTAGACACAGGTGCAGCCAGAAGTGTCCTAAGACAACAAGATCTGCCCGACACATCTTACCTGTCTGACATTGATGTTGCTTGTGTAGGAGTTGACGGTATCCCCTCATCCAACCAGTTGACTCAGCCACTACAAATAGGCCCATTCCCAGACCTGCTTGCTAGATTTGTAGTGTCCTCCACATGCCCAATGAACTTATTAGGTGCAGACGTGCTTTCCCGCTTGCAAGCATCCATCTTGTTTACCCCGGATGGGACTATACAAGTGTCCTCGCCTTTAACAATTACTGACATGTCAGCACTCTGTTCACTACCAATATTACTCCACTTAGATGCAAAAAATGACAATAGACAAGGCCCAGCCGACATCTTGGATAAGATTCCGGCAACCCTCTGGTCACGTGGTCCGGAAGATATTGGGCATTTAAAGGTGCCTCCAGTCATAGTAAAGTTGAAGCCTGGAGCTGAATTACCACGAAGATCCCAATACCCTTTGAAGCCAGCGCAGATTGATGCAATTACATGGCAGATAGAGAGCCTGTTGAAACAGGGGGCGTTAGTCCGGTGTACATCACCATGTAACACGCCCCTCTTCCCAGTGGAAAAGAAATCCAAGAAAGGAGAGCCAGTAAAATACCGTATAGTACAAGATTTGCGGGCAGTCAATGAAGCAACCATATTAGACACTCCCATAGTACCTAACCCGCACACTCTCCTCTCTGGAATACCTTCAACAGCAGCATACTTTACCGTAGTGGATCTGGCAAATGCCTTCTTTAGCATTCCTCTAGATCCTTCATGTCAGTACCACTTTGCATTTACACATGATCATAATCAATTTACATATGGGAGTCTTGACAAAGTCCCATGGAAACAGACAACGCCCCATTGGCTACTTCTCATGTCATCTGGATGCTGTAGCAAGAGGAGGCCCTTCCTGCCTTAGGGCAGTATTTGCAGCTCATTCCTTACTGGATAAGACAAGTGACATAGTCCTTGGATATCCCTTGACAGTTCTTGCTCCACATGACATTGCTGCTATCATAAATCAGACGCAGCCAAAGCACCTGACAGCAGCTAGACACCTCCGTCTCCAATGTTCACTGCTCCTGCCAGATAATGTCACCTTACAGAGGTGTTATGTACTTAATCCAGCCACTCTCTTGCCATTTCCTGAGGGGGGAGATGAGGAAGAAGGACATTTCTGGTATAGTTTGAACTTGGATCAGGAGTCAAACATAAGCTCGGATGTAAAAAGTCATTTACTGGGACGCCTAGTCAAAAAGACAGAAACAGATGAAACACAAGACTCTCTACATTGTACGCTGTGGAACAAACAAACACCGGGACGAGATCTTCAATATGAAGCGAAGCTTATGAAATTGAAGCAAGTCACGTTAAAACTGATGACATTGTATAATGATGCAATAGGGGATAGCGCACTCACAGTAGAGCTTCCTTTTGAAGCAGAATTGCTCTATAAACATTGGGGTACAGCTGTCCCACACATAACACTAACAAAGTCTGCACAGAGTACATGGAGCTCATTGGGGACTGCGCTGAAATGGTGGGAGTCCGCAGATGAAGATGAACTAGAAGCAGAAGGAATAACAAAACAAACCCTCAACTGGCATGTGAATAGCTTTCCCAAAGTACAGGCTGAAGACCCATATGCTGTTCCAGGATCAGTAAACCCACCTCATGACTGTCTTCAGCAAATGGAAATGGAGACCTCACACCTTGCGAATGTAAAGGAACTTGCCCTGACAGACCCAGACATCACTCTGTATGTGGATGGATCAAGGTATGCTGATGAGAATGGAAAATATCACACAGGATATGCTGTGACTACGGAAAAAGATGTGATACGAGCCTTCTCACTACCTCCCTCCATGTCAGCACAAGAAGCAGAGTTGATTGCATTGACTAAGGCCTGTGCGATTGCAACAGGACGGCGAGCTAACATCTATACAGACTCAAGATATGCTCTAGGAGTGACTCAAGACTTTGGAATAATCTGGAAAGCCAGAGGGTTTATGACAGCTGCAGGTACTCCAGTGAAGCATGATAAAGCCATACGTGAACTGATGGATGCGTTAGCACTCCCAGAAGAAGTAGCCATACTGAAGGTGAAGGCACATGGGAAGCTAAACTCAAATGAAGCACGAGGAAATCATCTAGCAGATCAAATGGCTAAGAAGGCAGCAATGATATCACAGGAAATGGACAAGAAAGAGGAGAAGAAAGACATAAATATCTACACAATGCAGACTTTACCTACAGATTTGAAACTACTCAAAGAATTGCAGAAGAATGCAGATCCAGAAGAAGTGAACAAGTGGAAAGCAAAGGGAGCAATCCTTAAAGATGGATTGTATGTTGATAATCTGAGATTGTGTTTACCAAAGAATCTCTATCCAGCAACAGTACAGTGGGCACACGGACCGGCACACTTGTCAAAGACCCTCATGAACGCTCTAATAGACAAGTACTATATGGCCCCAGGCATAACTACACTTACGAACAACTATTGCAAGTCCTGTAGTATCTGTGCTAAATGTAATACAGGCCGAACTGAGAAACCCCCACAGAAGCATTTAGCAAAATCTCTGTATCCATTCCAGAGGATACAAATTGACCACATTCAAATGCCAAAAAGTGGCCGGTATGAATATGCATTGGTCATTGTAGACATGTTCTCAGGATGGCCAGAAGTGTACCCAGTCACAAATATGACTGCAAAGACCACAGTGAAGCGGTTACTAACAGAGGTCATCTGCAGATATGGGGTCCCTGAAGTAATTGAAAGTGACCAGGGACCAGCTTTCACTGCAATCTTAGCTAAAGAAATATGGACAGCCCTAGGAGTGACACTATCTTTTCATACACCCTACCATCCCCAGAGTAGTGGGAGGGTGGAATGTATGAATGGGACTTTGAAGTCTAGAATGCTAAAAATGTCACAAGAAACTGGTATGCCGTGGCCTGAGAGCCTTCCTATAGCTTTGTTCAGTATCAGGTATACCCCTAGGGGAAAACATGCTTTATCTCCTCATGAGATCTTATTTGGGTCTGCTCCTAGATTAGGATGTTATTTCCCTCAACAATTGCAGTTGAAATCTGATGTACTTGTTGACTATGTGATAGCCTTGTCCACAGCACTGACTAAAATCCATGCACAAGTGTTCTCTTCTATTCCAGATCCGGAGGTAGATACTGGCACACACTAACTACTTCCTGGAGATTGGGTTCTGGTCAAGAGGTTTGTGAGGAAAACCCCACTGGAACCCAGATACGAAGGTCCTTTCCAAGTCCTACTGATCACAACCACTTCGGTTAAGTTGGAAGGGAAACCTACTTGGGTCCACGCGTCACATTGCAAAAAGGTTGCTCCTCCTGATGAACAGGAACCAACACAATGAGTATAACTCGGTGTTTTATCTTGTTTCTCACAGTATTCTTGAATAATGCACAACATGTAACTATTACAAAATGTGAAGATGGAGTCACATTTTGGTATAATTCACATACTACACATGTTGCTACATACACCTTTGACTTCTGTGATATTGTCAGATGTCCTACTGTCCATGAACAGTGTGACTTGTATAAATCTTCCCCTAATAAGGCTATATACATATGTGTTGATGGAAAGATTTATGGGAATGCTTATGGGAAAGATTGTCCTACATAGGATATGGTAGGATGGACTACTGGAACACCCTTGGAGTATAGACCTCAGAACGCTGTAGTCAAGAAAGATGACCTAGGAAGATCCCTACTAGATCGTATGACTCTACTAAAGACTGGTAGATGTTTAAATAGTGGCAAGACTAGTTCTAGCATGCAGCTGACTCTGACTATACAAAATCCTAGTCCCATAGATGCTGACACATATTTGATGGGAGCATGGAGTAAGGGGGAGACTACAAAGTTCTCAGGTAAATTTAAGTTAGCAGACTTGTACAATTATCCTAACTTACCACTTGTATTACAGATATTACAACCAGGTCCCAAGATCATTGGAACAATGACTGCTAATGGTGATCCAACATATGAAGATACTTTAGCTACTGAAACAGGGTATTCAGATCTCAATGTATGGTTAGAATGGATGAAATATAATGTCCAAGAATATAACAAATCTAATTGTTATGTTTGTGGTCATGCTAGGCCCCATTTGGGTACTGTTCCACTCACTATACCGTTATTAGAAGAAAAATGTTTCCTGAGCCTGTTTAAAAACACACTCAGTGATGTAAGTAGATGTAAAACATGGAAAAAGACATATCCTATGATAACTAATAACCTGCATCCAGGTGAGGGTATAACTATATATCCAGGAAATTATACATGTTATCGTAGGAATGTTTCTTATGGAACTAACTTACAGAGGTTCCCAAGTGGTTTTTGTCAGACATACAGAGATGGATCATCCACATTATTGATTAATCACACACAATCCTTGGGAGATATATATTGGATATGTGGGGACATGAAGCTGAGAGTCAGAATGTCAGGAGTATGGCGGGGAGAGTGTACCTTAGCTAAGGTTATTATGCCACGTCATATTGTCCCAACTTATTATGGTGATCCATCTAGCATTCTTCAAACACAATCTAGAAAGAAGAGAGATACATCATTATCACCCGAACCTAGAGAAAGTTTTGACCCACATGTATATATTGATACCATAGGGGTCCCAAGGGGGGTGCCAAACAAATTTAAAGCTCGCAATCAAGTAGCAGCAGGTTTTGAGTCACTCATACCAATGATTGGAGTAAATAAGAATGTTGCTTGGATTAATTACATTTACTATAATCAGCAACGGTTTGTTAATTATACCAAGGATGCCTTAAAAGGTATTGCAGAACAGCTAGAAGCTACATCACACATGGCCTTCCAGAACCGCATGGCATTAGATATGATTCTTGCAGAGAAAGGTGGAGTATGTAAAATGCTTCCTGCCACTAGTGCATGTTGCACATATATTCCTGATAATACAGGACCAAACGGTAAGATCACCTTGGCCATAAAGAAACTAGCA
The DNA here is from genome assembly GCA_027410445.1 of Discoglossus pictus. NCBI lineage: Eukaryota > Metazoa > Chordata > Amphibia > Anura > Alytidae > Discoglossus > Discoglossus pictus. The sequence goes on from CM050175.1 coordinate 25,493,350, forward strand.
GAACTTGGCCAAGAACTAAAAGAAAATTCTGGTACTATAGATAACTGGGATTCATGGTTTAGTTGGATGAATGGTTGGCAAAAGGTTTTGTTACAAGCTGGGATAACTATCCTTGTTGTCATAACTCTACTTGCCTTCCTCCTATGCTGTATTATTCCCTGTATGCGTACATATTTGCAGAATGCAATGAAAAAAGCTTCCTCCTGGTGGTGCCCCCAGAACCTAGACACAGATCTTTATGGACAGAATGATATATGCAAGACGTCTCACAGTCTAATGCAGACACTAACTGGCTCTATGGAGAGTGTTTTGTAAAGGTATTATACCTAAGCATTATGGTCCTTGTTCTAGACCAGATACACTATTAGTTAATAGAGGCTTATTAGGTTTTCCCATGCCGCATAGGACATAGGGTAGGTGTGACGTTAGGTCATGGCAAGCCCGATCGAACGAAGATATGTACCTATGTCTTACTTACACGCAATGCTTACAACATCCGGAAATAGAACCCACAAAGAATAGTGCTCTGGAGGGACCATAGTCAAGAACATAGATACCAATAGATTTTGATATCCAATAATGAGTGAGGATATAATAACTATTAATTAAGATTTAAGAACGTAGGGGTAACATAAACATTGCATTACATTTTAGGGGGGACTGTTATGGACTAAAATCCATATAAAATGCATTTATGTTTGTGTCCTACTTATATATCTTATCTTTGCAGTATTATCACGTAACCAAAGCTTTATTAATATTGCTGAATCATTGGGAACTCTAAGATGGAGGATTAATCACTTCCTTTTGCAAGATGTCGGTAACATCATATCCTGACAGCAGTAAGATGACATTCATATCCGTGACCAAATAAGGATGTGAGCCCCACCACCTTCCGGGGCCAATCAGAAGTTTCACTTAAACTGGCCATAATGACATCAGATCCAAAACCTAATAAGGATATGTGCCCCGCCGCCTTCCGGAACCAATCAGAGGCCTTACTTAGACTGGTGTTCACCAAGATGCAACATTTATCTGATTACTAAAAATGTTATAAATATGACAGCTGATTTTAATAAAGAAAGGGCGTGAGAGAAAGCTTTATACCAGAACTCCGTGTTGGTGTATTATTTCTCTAAGGTGTGCACACTAAATATATATATATATATATTGGTAATTTGGCCAGGGACAGATATCTCCAAGAACTATTTTGGTTTTCTCCAAAACAGACTCATTTTCCCGCAAGGTATTGGGAACCCCTTTAGATTGAGAATTGTAATATTCATAAAAGGTAAAAGTAATGGGTAGAGCCCATGAGATACAGGCGGTAGCCTTATTCCTTTTAAAGGTATTTAAAAGTGTTATGATTGATTTTGAGGCTCCCCTGTACCCCAACAAATAACTATTTTGGACTCTAACATCTAATTGCTAATATCAAAGACTATCAAAATGGGCATGACAGGAATGCAATGCCCAGATGTAACACTACACCCTCCCTAGTCCCCCTGCCTGATAAAAGGAACAGCCATAAAGTTTGAAGCTAGTTTATTGACCAGCTGGGTTGTAAAATATAGCAAGGAAAATCTATCTCCCCCTCTAGTGACATATACCAGATCAATAATTTCTCACAGGGTGGAGGAAGGAATGTGGGTTGCGGGTAAAACAAGTTATTGCCCAAAAGAGGATGGACTAGAACTGGGGGGGGGGGGGTTGTGTTTGTGATATCTATGTCGAAGAAAATGAATAAATAGTCAGTCTTTCTATGCACTAAACAATGGTGTGGTCTGCCTTCCTGTTTCTCCATGACTGATGCCCCTGTTTTGGCTGGGTGCTGAGATCTTGAACACAAGAAGTCATGACCCAGAGACAGAAAATTGGGGGGGGTGTGGTTCCCCAAATTTGGTGTCATGATAACAAGTTTCATGGGTTTAAAATTTTGGTAAGAAACAGGCAGTGATTATCAGAAAATATATATTATTTAGAAAAGTTCAGTGTGCTTGCAAAGTTAAATGCAGGAAAGTAAAATCCAGCTTTGCACACCCACAGGGAGCTTATATAACCAAGTACGCAGAGGAGAGTCAGCCAGATACAGAGTTTGACCTTTCTGGTAGAGACCAAAGGAAGTACTGCTGCAGGATGGAATCAAGTGATTGGGCGGGGTCTGAGCTCACAGCTGAATCAGAGCGCAAGGAGAGTGCACAAGCAGGAATCCCAGAGGTTGATACAAATGTATCAGCTGCCTGAGACTCCTTCTGATTGGCCAAAACAAATGATTAATTTTATGCTAATTTAGCCTGGATTTCAAGGGGCTGTTAACTCTTTCAACTGTCAGAAATTACAAGACATTTATACTGGTATTTTTTATGCAAAACATATTTTCATAAACTACTAATTCTCCTCTATCAGATGCACTCATAATCCAGGAAATTTAGATATGCCTTCACCTTCTAATGTGTTGGACAAAATGTTCAATAAACTTTGAATCACTTTGGTAGTAAATAGTTGTGTGTACTCGCTATTAATAAATATGACATATGATTTAAGAGAGCCAAACAGGTTGTGTCAATAATGTTAATAAGGGACAAGATCAGTAACGGTACAGGCTACCCTTCAAAACTGGTAGTGGTAGCAAATCTTAGGATTCGCAAGGCAATATTTAGAAAAGCAAAAATAATGGGTGGTTCCCTACTTCTCTAAGCTTGGAAGTTACTATCAGGCTCTGTAACCTGTGGGATGGATTGTTGATATAAACTTTAGAATCTAATCGATAGTGAACAGTAGTCTCAGTTCCATAAATAAGATCATTACACTTAAGCCAGTTCTAAAAAAGCCTTTGCCATCAATAAAGTAGTAGCTATCTCTTTTAGAGTGGTAGCAGTAGTGAGTCTTATGATCCAGGAAGTAAAATGTATAATAGGTAAAAATAATTCCATTAAAGAACAAAATACTACAATGTCAAAGTATGTGATTCTTACTACTCGTTTTGTCAGAAAGGATAACATTCCTAAATTAACTTAATAAAGTCTATTTACTGGTATTGGTGATAAAGCTTGGGACTTATGCCAATACTTGTTTATTTTTATATTTATTGTTCAAGTGGTGTATTATTCTTCTGGAAGAAAAAGAAAAATATTAGTACCAATCAGACATATGCCAATTGACCACCATTTTATTATTTAGATTTCAGCAGATACTAAGTTCCAAGGGCCTCATTCTATTATCGGCCGTAAATCGGCCGTAAGGCTGCGATTCCTTGCGGGGGTTCAGTTAACTCGCGATTCTATTATACGGCCCCGCAAGGATCTCCTTTTACGGCCGGCCGCATATCTTGGAACCGGCCGTAATCTCAGAAATATAAAAACGCAAAAATAAATTCAAGCCTGCACTGTACAGCTCTGTAAATGCTAGGGATCATATTGGGGGACATGAGGATTAAAAGGAACCCACTCTCAAGCTTGCACATCTGCCCAAACCCGAGTTCAAATTAACTGTTTATTTTCCGGCTGCGGCGTGGGTGTGTCTGAGGTGCTCCAAGCACTCTGGACTTTTTACATGGATATTTTACGGATATTAAAATTAAAATATTTTACGGATTTGAGTACAGGATAATTATGTGCTATTTTTTCTAACACCTAAAATCCCTTTATAGTCTTCTCAAAGTGCAGGATGGCTTTATTTGAGCTATTTTATGTGCTTAATTGGTGCTAGCGAGACCTCTTTCCTGCAAGTAAGCTGCGGCTCGCTTTTAGCCTTGCAGAGAGGTTTCCCGGAGCAATTGAATTGCAAATCTCTTGCGGCCGTTTTAGATCAAAGGCTTTCCTCCGGCGCGAGCGGCCGCAAGAGATAGCAAGGCACCGGCCGCAAGCCTACCGGAGCCCCCGGCCGTAAGGGAATAGAATAGCAGAATAGCTTGCGGCCGGTCCTTGCGGCCCCGCAACGGTTGCGGCCGCTAATAGAATGAGGCCCCAACTGTTTAAACACTCAAAACAATAATCTATATTATGGGCTTTTTTTTTGTAAATGAAGACGTCTGTTTCTAAAAGCATGTATTAGCCACAATTATATGTGAAGCACAAATCACAATTTTCACTTTATTTCAATTTTATATAGTAAGTTATTGAATTTAAGTTGTCTTTGTTTTTTTTTTACTATATGTTCACAATTTCACTAAATCACAAATGATAAATACACATATGAAAGAATGTTTTGAATACATTTCATAGAATGTGTCTAATTCAAGTATCAAAGAACTTCTTCCAATGGAAGCTAGAATTTCTTCAGTCATTTATCAACAAAGATAATTAACAAAATAAAGTGATAAATGGTGACACCTGGTGGTATATTGAGGTATCTCATGTGAGGCTCAATATAGCTCACATTTGAGATATATACTGTAGATCAGAGGTCGTCAACCTTTTAATACTCACCTCCAACTTTTGATGGTAACATTTCCTTACCACCCACCAGTGCTGCAGAAAACTCAATTTACCTAATTTGTGGTTACATCAATCATATGACCCTAGCTATGTATCACCTTGTACTTAGTAGATAGTAATCGGGTCCTGACTGCTGTCCCTGGGCTCTCTCACTAGCTCTCCAACTATCCAAGCATGGGGCTGCAGCGTGTGACATCACTCAGCGCCGCCACCTAGCAATTACCCCGCCAAGCTTGAAAGGCCCACTAGTGGGCGATAGGGATCAGGTTAACTACCACTTCTGTAGATGGTATAGATTGGAATTTGCCTACTAATAAGAAGGGTTCGATCAGAGTTTTGAAATAAAATAATGAGCAAGCCAACTGTTATGTAAAGTAAAAATTACAATATAACTGTAATATTATCTGATCCTTAAGATATAACATTAACTAAAGATAGTAAGATTCATCATAGTATGTGAATATTATTTCTAAGTAGTAACTTGCCCGTCATAAATAACGGTATCATATGTTCAATAGTCTGTTCTGTCTTTGTGCGCTGTCTCTCTCTCTATGCACAGTCTTTTTGTGTGTGCTCTCTCTCTCTGTGTGTCCTCTGTGTGCACTCTCTCTATCTATGCCCTCTGTCTCTCTCTGTGCCCTCTCTCTGCAATCTGTGTGCTCTCTATCTCTCTCCGTCCCTCCCCCTCGCTCTCGCTCCTCTCTCTCTCTCTCCCTCCCTCTCTTCTCTCTCCCTCCCTTTCTCTCTCTTCCTCCCACTCTGCCTCCCTCTCTCTCCATCTTCCTCACTCTCTTTCTGCCACTTCTCTTTTCCTCCCTCCCTGTCTCTCTGCCTCCCTCCCTCTCTCTATCCCCCTCTCTCTCCCGTCTCTCTCTCCATTCCTCACCACCCTGCCTCCCTCCCTCTCTCTTCCTCCCCTCTCTCCCTCTCTCTCTACCTCTCTCCCTAACTCACTCTCCCTCGCTCTTTCTCTCTCCCAACCTCTCTCTCTACCACGCTCCTTTGGGCAAAGAAGAAGCAACTGTGTATGCACAACTTTGTCTCACTTGCGCAGTTGCTACTGCGGAAAGACAACGCAACTGTGCATGCACAACTTTGACGTACATGTGTAGTTGAGCGATTTTCCTCTTTAGCTTTATTAACATGTGAGTAACGCCTGCGCAGAATGCACCTCTCAGACTTTTCTCACAAGCAACAGCTCACAACTATTTTAGTAGATTTGAGGTATTTTATTAAGGTATAGCTTAATTCTATACTTTATTTTTACTTTTAATTGTCTGTATTTCACATTTATCTGATGTTTTAGAGTTAATAAATAAAAGTTATATATTAAAATAATTTCAGGGTTGATAACTCTGAATAGGTGTTCTTTCTTTTCTGTGGATTTATAATCTTTATAATCCCTTTTTTCTTTGCAATTGAAAGTAAAACACTACACTAATAATTTTACCACCCAATAAACTAATAAATAAAAATAAAGCTAAATTACAGAAAATAAAATAACATAAATTACAGAAAATAAAAACAATCAATTTACCAAAAATAATAAAACATTACAAAAAATAAAAAAATAAATTACAAGTTAAAATAAAAAAGATTACAATCAAAATAAATACATTTAAACAAAAATAAATTAAACCTGTAAAATAAAATTAATTAATAATACTTACCTAGACCTCATGATCATCCAGCAATGATCATTGACACCCTGGTCCTCAACCTTCCAATCGATTGAAGAGGTTCTGGTCCTCTTCAGTCTTGATTGAAGCCCATGGTCCTCATTTTCTGGGCCAAGAAAGAGCCCTCCATAAAATAAAAACCACTACTCTAAAAAATAAAAATTAACTCATCTAATGTAGCTCCTTATATGAGGAGCTCCCAAACACAAATGGTGGTAGCCGTGCTTGCTGCGGCTTAAAAAGGGTTTTTGAGCATTCTGATTGGATGAAATAGATTTCAATGATATTCCAGACAATCAGAATGGGTTTTTCAGTTGTAACTCTACTAAATATCAATTTTGAATAATTTGGACCAATCAGATTGCTCAGATTAACTTCCATGGTATACTAAATTAACACATGAAATGCCGTGGGGTCCACTGGGACCCACATGACACTCTAAGTAAAGTAAAACACTACACTAGTACATTTTTGTCACAAAATGATAAAACATTACAAAAAATAATTCCAATTTAAAATAAAAAATATTAGGAGAGTAAGGGGGAAGGGGAACCCTGGGGATTCCCTTCACCATGTGTAGAAATGAAGGCAATCCCCAGGGAATGACATTAGTTTAGGCTGGTTTCGCTCAGTAATTTTAAATGTAGGCATCAGCACAATGGATTTCTAACTTCAAAGAAATGAAATCTCTGGGCATGGATGGATTTACAAAAACTTTTTTATTTACACTACTTATACACCAAGGCCATATCACATATATAGTTGTCATTGATGGGAAAGCTTAGATGTTGGTCACGCTCCTCCTCCCTCCTTCCCCCTTATCCTCCTCCTTCCTGCCTTATCCTCCTCCTCTCTATCCCCCTCTCCAATAACCTCCCTATCCCCTTTCCCATTTCATCTCTTCTTTTTCTGATCTGAGGAGCTCCTGCTGCTGTTCTCTTCCTTGCAGAGCGTCTTCTTGCTGTGACCTGAACCGGCATATGCTAAGAGAGGATAAGAGAGGGTGGAGGAGGATAAGGAGGAGGATAAGGGGGAAGGAGGGAGGAGGAGGATAAGGAGGGAAGGAGGGAAGGGAAGGAGGATAAGGAGGAGGATAAGAGGGAAGGAGTGATGAGGAGGCGAAAGAGACACAGGAGGGAGAGGAGAAGAGACAAAAGGGAGGGTGGAGGGGGGAAGAGACACAGGGGAGGGAGGAGGGGGTAGAGACACAGGAGAGGGAGGAGGGGGGAAGAGATATGGGAGGGAGAGACACAGGGGATACTGAGGAGGAGGGGTAAGAAATACAGAGGAGGGGGGAGAGACACATGGAAGGGGGGAGGTGGAAGAGACACAGGGGAGGGAGGAGAGGGGGAAGAGACACGGGGGAGGGAGAGAGACACAGGAGGGAGAGAGACAAAGGGGAGGGAGAGAGAAACAGGGGAGGGAGAGACACAAAGGAGGGAGAGAAACACAAAGGAGGGAGAGAGACACAGGGGAGGGAGAGGGGGGAAAGAAACACAGGGGAGGGAGAGGGGGAAAGAGACACAGGGGAGGGAGGGGGGGAAAGAGACACAGGGGAGGGAGAGGAAGTATAGGGGGAGAGAGGCTTATGATGAGCGCCTCCCGTCAAGTAGAGGGGGGAGAAGTAGAGGGGGGAGAGGCTCGCAATGTGCGCCTCCCGTCAAGTAGATGGTGTCAGAGGTAGAGGGGGAGAGGCTCTCAATGAGCATTGAAGGCGCTCCTTGCGATGCCCGTGGTGAGCGCTAAAGGCGCTCATCGCAAGGCCAATAAAGTAGAGCGGGGAGAGGCTTGCAATGAGTGCTGAAGGCGCTCATTGAGAGGCTTGCGATGAGCACCAAAGGCACTCATCACGAGGCAGGCAGTTTACAGGGGGGGGGGAGAGCCTTGCAATGTGTGGCAAACAGCATCGCAAGGCTTCAAATTGTATTGCCGTAATTTTTGACGGGCAAGTCGAAGAAGACAGGGGGAGAGACTCGCAATGAGTGCCGAAAGCACTCATTGCTAGCCACACGATTAGCACCGAAGACGCTTAGCACGGGGCTCGTAATGAGCATCAGAGGTGCTGACATTGGGTAGCAAACAGCATTGCCAGGCTTAAAATGTTATTCCCGTCGTTTTTGAAAGGCAAGTAGCTAGTTTTATATATCATTTTAATCTATGGTTTTGCAGGCTTTACATAGATGCTGTTTCTTTCTAAGTTATGTACTACTATTGTACTCGTGGTTCCGCAGTCTGTATACTAATGCTATTTATTCCAGTTATGCATTAAAAACAGTGTAAACAAAAAAGAAGGAGTTGCAGTTTTGCTCCATAAGAGCCTCCAATTTCAATTAACAACTAAGATAGTGGACCGGGAGGGCTACTACATCATTTTAAAGGGGACGATTTGGGGTTCTCCAGTTTCACTGGCCTCCTTCTATGCCCCTACGAAAACACCATATAAGACCCTGATCAGATTCTTAAGGGTTCTGGAGGGGGGAGAATGGGGCAAACTAATTATAGGAGGCGACTTTAATCTGGTATTAGACCCAGTGGCAGATAAATCTAAACCTCCACAAGAAGATCGCTACTCAACAAAAAAACAGGCAAATCTTAAAACTTCTGCACTCCTTAGACCTAGTTGATGCCTGGAGAGGTCTGCACCCAAGAGGGAGGGATTTCACTTTTTATTCCCCCACCCACGGGACTTATTCACGTATAGACACAATATACATATGTAATTCGCTTCTAGATAGCTCAAACAAAGCGGCTATAGTTCCGTGCACTTGGTCGGATCACGCGGCGGTCATACTTGAGGTAGACCTGGGAGTTCAATCTCGGATGCCCTATACCTGGAGACTTAATGAATACCTGGTATCGCAATCCGGATTCCAGGAACAAACTGAGAGGGAGTTGGCAGAATTTTTTGAGTCCAATGCGGGTGGGGAGACAGGGGCGGGATGGGTCTGGATGGCGCACAAAGCTTACATCAGGGGGGTGTTTATCAAGCTAGCCTCCCAACATAGGAAACAGAACAGGCTAAAAGAAAAGGAGCTAACAGAGAAACTAACTCAGTTAGAGCGGCAACATCAGCTTTCTCCCTCGATAGCTTTAAGGAAACAGATAGATAGAACCAGGCTAGAGCTGGATAGTATACTGACCATAAAAACGGATAAGGCATTAAGGAGGACTCAACATTTGTTTTATGCCAAGGCGAATAAACCTGACAAGCTACTAGCAAGGAGTTTAAAAACTAAGTATGCCCAAGCCAGGGTATCCCAAATCAGAAATAGGAAGGGGGATCTCACCTACAGCCAAAGCGAAATTCAGGAGGTCTTTAGGGATTTCTATCAAAATATTTACTCCACTCAGAAATTGGCCCCAGAGAATGTTATTCATTCCTATCTAAACTCCCTTGATTTGCCCCAGATTTCACCTTTGGACTTGAATAAAGATGTTACTGTCAAAGAAATTCTAGATGCCATTAAAGAACTGAAGCTAGGGAAGTCCCCCGGCCCGGATGGGTTCACTAACATCTATTACAAAAAGTTCTCAGAAATTCTGGCCCCACATTTATGTAGTCTATTCAATTCAATTCTAAGAGGAGAGACGACTCCCTGAGCTGAACCATGCGGACTTGACGCTCTTCCCTAAGGAAGGCCGAGATCCAAAGGAAGCTAAAAATTATAGACCAATCTCGCTTCTTAATGGCGACGTTAAACTGCTGGCCAAAATTTTCTCCCAGAGGATCTCAATTTTCCTACCCGCCTTAATACATAAGGACCAATCAGGCTTTATTCCAAACAGGCAGACTAGTGACAACATTAGGAGGACTCTAAATGTTATTCATTTGGCTAGGTCTAGAGGTCTCCCTGTGTGCCTGCTCGCATTGGACATCGAAAAGGCGTTTGATACCCTGGAATGGCCCTTCCTATTCGCCACTTTGGCAAAGTTTGGGTTCAGAGGAAACTTCCTAAACCTATTGCGTACATATTATACACTTCCCAGGGCCACACTAAAACTGCCTGGTTCCCATACGGCCAGCATTAAAATCGAGAGAGGTACGAGACAGGGCTGCCCTTTGTCTCCTCTTCTTTTTGCTCTGGCCATTGAGCCTTTGGCTCAAGCGATCAGAGCTAACTCCTCTATAGAGGGGGTGCGGGTGGGACACCAGCATCTAAAGTGTTCCTTGTTTGCTGATGACCTTCTATGCACTCTCTCGAATCCTAGCTCCTCCGTAGGCGCCCTGATGGACACGATAGGGGTCTATGGCAACTTGTCAGGCTTGAGGCTAAACCAGGACAAGACAGAAGCTTTGAGTGTTGGGATCCCTTTGGATATTCTGAACCACCTGAAGGGAATTCATAAATTTCTATGGCCCCCCTCACACATCAAATATCTAGGGATTAACTTGACCAACTCATTAACTAATTTGTATAAGGCTAACTATCCACCTCTCTACAGGACTCTGCAGAGAGACCTGGAAAACTGGAATAAACGGCATATCTCATGGACGGGTAGAGTAGTCACGGTTAAAATGAACATATTGCCGAGGCTGCTCTATCTTGCCAGGGCGCTGCAAGGTAAATAATACAGAATTGGCCCGCTTCCAGACCCAAGTGTTTAAGTTTATATGGAGAAATAGACCCCCTAAGATAGCGAGAAAAACGATGTATGTACATAAATCCAAGGGCGGCCTATCTTGTCCTAATTTCCTGAATTACTTCAGAGCAGCCCAGCTTGCCTCTGTCCCCCTAGCTCACTCCATTCCACTCCAACCAAACTGGGTCTTTGTAGAGGAGTTGCAGATGGCCCTGCTTACGTGGGGTATTATCCTGTGGGCTCCAGGTGCAAGCGCTTTCTACTCTAGAATACAGAATCCCATAACTAAATTTACACTAAGAGTTTGGATCTGGGCTAGGAGGAAATACAAACTAACTCACCCGGTATCTCCCCTCACATCAATCTTTACATCACCCTCCTTATCAACCACCATCACTGCAGAGTCCAAGGAATATTGGACTTCTCATGGTCTAGATAAACTGGGGGCTTGGTTTGAGGGAGGTTTGATGAGAACTTCAGAATCTATGATTAGGAACTTTGAGGTACCACACCGGGAACTTTTCAACTACATTAAAATAAGAAGCTGGATTGAAGAGATACAAAGAACCCATGGGCCCCCGAGGGACTCTTGGATGTCGGTAGTGTGTAAAAGTGAGGTCCTGTCAAAAGGAATTTTAGGGTCAATATACAAAATCTTCAATAGTCCACCAAGCACTTGGAGGCCTTCCTTTGTTTCAAAGTGGGAGTGGGACCTAGGACAAAATTGGGATGGGAATAAATGGGCTGAATCCTTATCGAACCTGTCTAAGGGTTCATTTAATTATAGTTTGTTAGAAACCTCTCTTAAGATTTTACACCGGACATACACAACTCCAGTTCGACTAAATAAGCTATCCCAAACAATCCCAGATAGATGTTTTAGGGGGTGCCAAGGTAGGGGAGACTTTATACACACCTGGTGGAGCTGCCCTAAGGTATTTAAAATTTGGTCAGAAACGACCAGTCTAATCTCAAGAACACTCAAAACCCCACTCCAACCATCAATAGCAGTCTGTCTCCTGGGAGCTCGCTTCTCAAAACTGGGAAGGGAGGGGAATAAATTGGCCCAATTGATATTTCTAGCAGCTAAGAATACCATCGCAAGACGATGGAAGAGCAGGGACATTAATTTCCAGGAAGTAACAAACAAAATAAATTTTATTTGCATCAATGAGAGGATGACCCACATCATATCAGATACACATCACTGCTTCTTGGAAGTTTGGGAACCCTGGATCTTATTCACAAATATTAATATATAACAACTAAGTTAAGGGAACACATTAAAGAAGCCATTCCTGTTGAGCGGCTGAGGAGTGGAGTGTGGAGCGGACAGGAAGAAATGGTGAGAGGACCCTGAGAGATATCTCTTCAGTATTCCAGAGGTACAGGGGGGGAGGAAGGTTACCTTAAGATTGGTTGAACGGGGAATTGCTGGGGGAAGACACTCCACCATATGTTTTGTACAATGCTACTTGTTTTCTCTCTACTTTATTTTTCTTTTATCATATTTCTTGCTGCTCCGGTTCATCCATGGAAATGTGAATTTCTGCAATTTGAACAATGTGACCTTATAAGCTGTATATATTGCTGAATCTAAAGAAACTAATGTGAATATATTTGGACAGAATCACCAAAAATACGAAAAAAGAGTTGTAATGGAGTTTTTATTTAAATGGAATGGTTTCAACATGTTAGCAATACGATGTTAGTTATAAAACAACTTTTGGACTATGTTTTTCATTATTCTTTTTTGTCTTGTCTTTGCAATTCCAGAACTTCTCAATAAAATTTATGTTATAAAAAAAAAAAAAAAAACAGTGTAACATCTTATATATACCCTTATTTTTGCAATACTTGTTACATTTACTATGTAAGGAGATGAGAGTAGTATATGTTTTTTTTGCCTCATAGGTTAAGGGATAAATGGCAAATCCCTGCCAGCCATTGCACTATTTTATAGGGATACAGGTCTCAGATACATTTGAAGATAGGAGTTTAGTATAGATAAATGTAATTAACTGCTAGGGGCTAGGGAGTAAGCAGTGGACTCCAACAGCTGCCACAATAGTCTTTGTAGGGACACTTTAGTGATAGGTTTCATTGCAAATAGCACTTTACTTGCATATTTGCTCATTATTATTTTATTATTTGCATATATTAATTAGTTTAATTATAATATTGTCATGGATTATTTTTTTCATATTTGTAATTGAGTAAGTTTCACTGTTGGAGTAAAGCATATTTATGTGGTTGAACTGTTATATTTAAACTGTACACCATGCACTTGAGAGCACATAGCTTTAAACCTGGGTAAATTACATTAGATAAACCATGGTCCTCATCTTCTGGCCCTATGAAGAATATTAACCTATATGGTTGGACTGTGATGTTTTACTTTTGTAATACATCTTAAATTATATTTGGTTCTAATTCTTTATTATACATTTTTGAAGTATGTTTTCATATTTTTCACTTTTTTCTGATTAATATTTCTATTGGCACAGACACTTTATTTTTCACTGCAAGATTCATTTATTAAGTTATAATTTACTTAGACAATATATTGGATATACATAAAAATTGATAGAGATGACGTCATTTTATATAGTGGGACAGTGATGTTTTTATTATTTTGTTATGTATTTTCCTTTTTATTTCTGATTCATGAAAAAAGTTAAAGGGATATGTAAGTGAGCTGGATTATGAATGCATCTGATAGAGGAGAATTAGTAGTGTATGAAAAAATGCACTCACACAGACACACACACACTCACACAGAGAGACAAATTCACCCAGAGAGACACATGCACTCACACACATACACAGACACATGCACTCACAGACACTCACAAACACTCAGACACAAAGATAGACACACACACAGACACACATGCACTCACACAGACAATCACACACAGTCACACACAGAGACAAATTCACTCACACACACTCACAGACACTCATACACAGAGGGACACATGCACTCACACGTAGAGACAGGCACACACTCACACAGATATATATATATATATATATATATATATATATATATATATATATATATATATATAGTCTCAATCTGCTGCTTCAATGGGGCTTGATAAAAACCTAGCTCAAACCTACCCCAGTAAGACTGTGTAGTTCTTATTACCTCTGGCACAAAAGATGGCTTCCGGATAGAGACAACCCAAGGTCCAAGAATATGGGCAGATGATAATGCAGACAGGATATCAGTGGTCTCAGAACAGGACCACTCCCCACTCAGGATACAAGCACACAGTAAATAGTCTCACACTTTGTCTATTTGCAAACAGAACTGGGATCTAGCGTGTTTCATACACGCCAGGCTGGTCCGGAGTGAGAAGTGCTGTATACCCCTCCCACTGGTCCATCACAGGCTCTGTCCTCTTAGGTGGATTACTACAGTTATTACCATATATATCAACAAAGATATACAAGCATAAAGAGTGTTATACAGACCTGGGGGTGGGGGGCAAGAGATCAGAATGGGGGACCTGGGGGGGTGGGGGGTAATAGATCAGAATGAAAATCAAATATAAACACTCTAATGTACTTTAAAATACTGGAAAGGCAATGGAAGGCATTATAATGAATTGCACAAAAACACCAAAGGAACAAATAGGCCTCCAAAAATATTTTATTTCTCTTAATAATTTTGAATGGCCTTGCATATGCTAATATGAAAAGTGTTGCTGCAAAATGCATAGCGCATTTAAAGACACACTACATTACTAAATTGCTACACAAAAACATGAAACTGCCTGACAAATTATCCCTTAAACTCACAGAGGCTCAAATGTGGACCCTAAAAATGATAATATATTCATTTATATATGTCACTCATCAGATCCATATTGGAAAAATAAACAGTGGCAAGACACAGCCACATGACATTTATAAAGTACTAGAGGAACATACACCACACTAATGTAGTACAACCCACCAGGAAGGGCAGTAAACACACATGGAGGCTGTGCAGAGGCACGTGGAGCAACAGCCAACTCACCTCCATCAGGGCCAATCTTGGTGAAGGCCATCTCGTAAAGCCCCACATCATTGCATGTGGCAACATGTATACCCATGTTGTGAAATCATATCAAGTGTTCTTGTATCAATGAATCACCTGTCATTATGTGATCAACCCTTCAGGGTATTATTAATATTCAACAGTATCACAACTGAGATTTATTAACTCACCAACCTCACCAAGAATGTTCTGCAAGCAAGATATCCCAATGCTGAGAATCAAACTTAACGTAGTCATGACTAATACATGTGACCACCTTGAAACCATGCCTGTGTCACTGTAATTGGCTGAAATGTTCACATAACAATCTATTGGACAGTAACTAGAGCTCATTAGTTTACATACATATGAATGTGACAGAAATGTGATGTATGTTAATGTCCCAAAACCCCAAACATTGAAAACACACAGAAACAGTGATAATGCTATAAAAATCTATTTTTAATACACAGGGCACACTTAGAAATGTATACGGCTGTGCATTATTATCATGGGTGTGGAGTGGGCAGATCCCGGAAGGGCAAGAGGCTCTTTGGGAAGGAGGGGATACCTAAAGGGCAAAATGTAATACTGCATGATAATAATGATGCATAGCATCTACTAGGGTTACATGTGGTCACTACACCACAGTTACCAAATTCTGATGACTAAAAGGATCATCATAAATCACTCCATCTAATCGAAGTAACCAGTAATGCGCCTAGCATTTACAACTAGTCTTCATCTGCTCAATTAAACGATGCATAAACTCCTGGACTATATAATCCAATCCAGTTACACACATACAGTGTGTTCCCAAAACAAAAATCTGAAAAACGGTGGTCCAATCCTAAACAAGGCAGAGGAGGATAAAAAAACTAAAACAACCTGCATGTACAGTACCTGACCTTCATCTGCAACCATTACTGACAATTAGATAGTTGTCATGATATATCACTAGCCATGACCATTAATAATTAACTATATGTCATCTCTCAATAACTGCTTAGCTGTAACAATAGTCAGTGGTCCAGGTGTACTATCACCTTCACCATCTGATATTGTTTAGCAACATTGATATCACATTAATCTGCTATACAGGTGTTAGGATACTCATGATATCATAAGTTTGGCAAATCTACACATTAATACAGAGAGGACACAAAGGTCAGCAGCCATATGCAGTGTTACTTACATCAGACACAAGTATCTGTTCTCATACTGATATTGCGGAGAGGATGACATCCTTCACTAGAGCATGTATTAATTCTGGCTTTTATTAAAATGCCATTGTGAGACTTTGTAGGGCCACCGCCATAGCTGTATTTGTGTAAATATTAGCTAACAACAATCTTGTCTTATAAATCCAGATATATGATAGAATTAATATAGTCTAAGCAACATGTTTAGAAGGGGCTGTCATTGAAGGAATTTCTATCTCAGAGCCACTGTGAATATATTACATTCCCTGCATATTCTGAACTATGCTTGAAGATTATGCCTTCATAGACCTGAATTGTGCCTAGAAATGAAAATAAAACATACAATTACATCAGAATTAGGGCTTAAAAAAAAGATAGGGACTGCAACATCTCTTCTAAATGGCATTCCTCAGTGACCATCAATTGGTGAAATGTTAAACAGAACCCTACTTGTCCACAGAGAAGAGGATCATGGACCATGTCATGGGAGGTAGCCATCTGCATACAATATTTCAACATCAGATGGGCCATGATACAATACTATGTAGCCAGGCTAGATTACGTTAACATTTGGACCAATAGATTATCACTGAGGAGTGCTGTTGAGAAGGTCCAATATATGTGCAGCCCCTACATGCTCTTCTGCCTTAGCACTGGGCCCCTACCCTCCATGCCAGCGCACACCCACTACTTGTACCGCAAGTAGTGGGTGTGCGCTGGCATGGAGTTGGTGGAAAGGTGTGGGATGAGGAAGCCACCGGTTCTGGTTGCGATGGTGGTGGAGACTGTGTAACCAAAGCCTGGAGAGATATAAGTTGGCATTCGGCCAATAATATTTGGTGCTCAATTAGTGCTCTGTGGGCTTGTCTGTACCTATTTTTATTTTCCTCATACTGTACCTCTCCATCCTTTGATTGTGCCTCCTCATCTCACCAAATATCATGTTGTTGTCATGCAGGGCGCTAATGCTATCAGTCTGCCTGTCGATGTGTACTGGCAGCCCATCCAATATGGCCATATGTCTTGTTTCATCTCTCCGAATTTGGAGCAGAATATCACTCCAAATGGCTTGTGGGGGGTTTGAGGTCTGTCACTTGACGTGTCGGGCCTATCGATGGGCCAAGGTGATTACAGCGAAGGTGTTGTTGGTGCCGGTGGGACGCCCATGTTTGTGGGAGCCCATGTTGAGGGGTGGAGGAGTGGTGGGGTCCTGCCAAGGCATCCATGGGATTGGCGCATTTGTGAGTGTTGGTGGGCCTGATGATGGGTGTCTCCAGTACCAGGACAGATGTAGGTGACAGTGGTTACTGACTCCAATACATGTGAGGTTGAGGTGAAGTTGGCTGAACATATAGCGAACGATGCATGGGAGCGCCCAGGGGGTGATTCACAGACTGGAGATATTGGAGGACATCTTTCTGCTGAAGGGTCAGCTTCCTGTGACAGTCCCAAGCCCTCTGATCTGTTCTCGCCTTCCTCAACCACAACTTCAAGGGGTATATCTGATTCCTCCTCCAGTGGAGCTAACGCCACCTGTGTCTCTGTTGTGGGCTAGTCCTCCTGGGTATTGAAATGAGTGGACAATAGTGTTTTAGTTGGGATTCTCTAAACAATTGGTTGCTGTGTGTTTCTACATCCCTGACATCATGGTCACTTGTGATATGCTGTGGTGATTATCTTACACAGATAAGCATTGCCCCATTTCATAAGCATTGGGAATCATGGTTCATATCCAAATATGTAATCCTGCTGCGGTCAGCCATCTACAGTTCATTGGGATATGTGCTCAACTGAATCTGCTGTGCAGTGTGAGAATGACCAATCTGTGACTATTTCTCAGCAACTGTTGTTAACATGCAGATGAGACCTGGTCCAGGTTAGGCTAGTACATGACACTGCACATGTGGTCCTACAGAGTCTGTATCCACATTTGCTGCACTGTGCACACCCATAAATGTACTCTGCCATATATCTTTAGGCATAACCAGAGAGCTTACATATCGTTCTCAGAATTGTGCTGCATTGCTATTGTACATCAGTTATCTATATGTGTGGTGTTCATTTGTGTGCATATGAGGGTGTGATGGTGTATATGATATGCACATCGCATGGTGTTCTCCTCAGCCAAGTCCAACTGTCCCCGAAAGCCCACATCTGCTGCTGGCTCTATTCACTCCCTCAGGGTCCTCTCCCACACTGTATATCGGTGCTGGTCCGCCACTGGTTGAACGGGCTGCTCTGGCCTCCTCAGCCATCTTCACCTTGACACGGCTGTCATCATATCTGTGCTTGACAGACCTCACATCCCTGTTGGCATACCCCAATGCAGCAACAGCTGAAGCAACCTCACCAGACAGGTGCCTTCTGGCTAGGCTTCACTTCCTTCCCCCCATGCATGATGCTATAGCGGGCACGGATTTCAGTGAGGATGACCTTCATCTCATCTGTGGTATAATTGGGGCCCCTGAACCTTGCAACAGCCTCTTGCCCTCCCAACTGTGCCTGGGGTTCCTGGCCTCCCAGTTCTTTCCCTGGGGCCGATCCCTTCTCACCACTACCCCCCCCCCCCCCCGTATCAGGCCCCTGACCCTCTGCCCCTACTCTTTGTGTGCCTACATTTGGGGGCACACACACACCCCTCCTGCTCTCCTACGCCTCTTCCACTCCTCCCTGACATCTGACATGCCTCCTCCTCTCCTTCTCTCCATACTTCTTCCTTTCCTCTCTCTACCACAGATATTCTCCTCCTTGAATATCAGTAGCCTGCCTACAGGCGTGTGTGTGAGGGCTATTGCATCTAGTCTGCCAACTTTCGCCAGTGCGCAGTGACACTCATATCTGGTGTCACAGTAGCTTGCAGTGAAATAAAACAACCCTTTTTTTTACTGTAATCGATTGAATATCAGTAGCCTGCCTAAAGGCGTGTGTGTGAGGCCTATTGCATCTAGTCTGCTAAATTTGCCAGTGCCCAGTGACACTCATATCTAGTGCCACCGTAGTGTGCAGTGAAATAAAACAACCCTTTTTTTACTGTAATCGATTGAATATCAGTAGCCTGCCTAAAGGCGTGTGTGTGAGGCCTATTGCATCTAGTCTGCTAACTTTTGCCAGTGCCCAGTGACACTCATATCTAGTGCCACCGTAGTGTGCAGTGAAATAAAACAACCCTTTTTTTACTGTAATTGATTGAATATCAGTAGCCTGCCTACAGGCGTGTGTGTGAGGGCTATTGCATCTAGTCTGCCAACTTTCGCCAGTGCGCAGTGACACTCATATCTGGTGTCACAGTAGCTTGCAGTGAAATAAAACAACCCTTTTTTTACTGTAATCGATTGAATATCAGTAGCCTGCCTAAAGGCGTGTGTGTGAGGCCTATTGCATCTAGTCTGCTAACTTTTGCCAGTGCCCAGTGACACTCATATCTAGTGCCACCGTAGTGTGCAGTGAAATAAAACAACCCTTTTTTTACTGTAATTGATTGAATATCAGTAGCCTGCCTACAGGCGTGTGTGTGAGGGCTATTGCATCTAGTCTGCCAACTTTCGCCAGTGCGCAGTGACACTCATATCTGGTGTCACAGTAGCTTGCAGTGAAATAAAACAACCCTTTTTTTACTGTAATCGATTGAATATTAGTAGCCTGCCTAAAGGCTTGTGTGTGAGGCCTATTGCATCTAGTCTGCTAACTTTTGCCAGTGCCCAGTGACACTCATATCTAGTGCCACCGTAGTGTGCAGTGAAATAAAACAACCCTTTTTTTACTGTAATCGATTGAATATCAGTAGCCTGCCTAAAGGCGTGTGTGTGAGGCCTATTGCATCTAGTCTGCTAACTTTTGCCAGTGCCCAGTGACACTCATATCTGGTGTCACAGTAGCTTGCAAGCATAGTACCACTAATCGTAAAAAAAATGACAGGCAGAGGCAGGCCACCCCGCAGGGGCCGTTGTGGTCGTGGTGCTGTGATTCCCTTTGGCCCTAGAATAATGCCCAGTTTTCAGAGGCAACGTACCCTAAACTTGAACAGTTCTGAGGATATGGTTGACTGGCTAACACCGGACACCCAATCTTCTACAGCTTCCGCTCGGAACCTAGACGCACCATCCTCCTCCAGCTTAGCTTCGGGCACCTCTCCAGTTACAACTCGCCCGCCTGCCGCCACCACCAACACTGGCACCACAGCCGCTTCACTTGATCCGTCAGCAGAGTTATTTACAGATCCGTTGGAAGAAATGAGTGATGCACAAACATTAGTGCCAGAGGATGTAGATAACAGGGATATGTCCCAGTCAGGCAGCATTACACACATGGACGTACGGTCTGATGATGATGATGATGTTGTACCCGGTGCTGCTTCCTTTGTTGAGTTGTCAGATACAAGTGAAGCGGTTGATGATGACGATGCGTCCATGGATTTCACGTGGGTGCCCGCTATAAGAGAAGAAGAACAGGAGGAAAGTTCAGATGGGGAGACAGAGAGGAGGAGGAGACGAGTTGAAAGCAGCGGGAGGTCGTCGAAAGTAGCTAGTGGCACAGTCAGACAGCATGCATCGGCACCTGGGGTCAGCCAGACAGCACGCCAGTCAACGCATGCTTTTGCCACCACCAGAATGCCGTCATTGCAGAGCTCAGCAGTGTGGCAATGTTTTTGTGTGTCTGCCTGTGACAACAGTGATGCCATTTGCAACCTGTGCGAAAAGAAACTGAGTAGTGGGAAGTCCAACACCCACCTAGGTACAACTTCTTTGCAAAGGCACATGATGTCACATCACAAACGCCTATGGGATCAACACATGAGTACAAGCAGCACACAAAGTCAAAGCCGCCATCCTCCTCCTGGTCCAGCATCTTCAGCCACGTCAACCACTGCTGCCCTGCTTGCCCCCTCTCAACCATCCCCCCACTCCGTGTCTCGCCCTGAGCAGTCTCTGTTCATCTGCCCACAGTCAGGTGTCTGTCAAGGAGCGTAAGAAGCCAATGTCACAAAGTCACCCCCTAGCCCAGCAACTGACAGCTGGCTTGTCTGAACTCTTAGCCCGCCAGCTTTTACCATACAAGCTGGTGGAGTCTGAGGCGTTCAAAAAATTTGTAGCTATTGGGACACCGCAGTGGAAGGTACCCGGCCGAAATTTCTTTGCACAAAAAGCAATCCCCAACCTGTACTCGATTGTGCAAAAGGAAGTAAATGCATCCCCCCCTTGTGTATCTACCCCCTTTCCCATCCCTGTGTCTCTTTCCCCCTTTCCCTCCCGTGTCTCTCCCCCCTCCCTTGTGTCTCTTTCCACCCTCCCCTCCCATCTCTTTCCTCTCTCTTGCACCCCTGTGTCTCTTTCCTGCTCTACCTCCACCTGTGTCTCTTCCCCCTCACTCTCCCTCCCCATTGTCTCTTTCCCCCCTCACTCCCCGTTGTTTCTTTACCCCCTCACTCCCCAGCGTCTCTTTCCCCCTCTCACTCCCTGTGTCTCTGTCCCCCTCACTCCCCTGTGTCTCTTTTCCCCATCTACCTCCCCTGCGTCTCTCCCCCCACCCCTGTGTCTCTTCCCCCCTCACTCCCCTGTATCTCTTTGCCCCATCTCCCTCCCCTGTGTCTCTTTGCCCCCATCTCCCTCCCCTGCGTCTCTCCCCCCTCCCCTGTGTCTCTTTCCCCCCTCACTCCCCTGTGTCTCTTTGCCCCCATCTCCCTTCCCTGTGTCTCTTTGCCCCATCTCACTCCCTTGTGTCTCTCCCCCTCCCGTGTCTCTTTCCCTCTCCCTCCAGTGTCTCTTCGCTCCCCCTCACTCCCATGTCTCTTTGCCCCATCTCCCTCCCCTGCGTCTCTCCCCCCTTTCCTGTGTCTATTTCCCCCCTTGTGTCTCTTTGCCCCCATCTCCCTCCCCTGTGTCTCTTTGCCCCCATCTCACTCCCCTGTGTCTTTCCCCCCTCTCCCTCCCCTGTGTCTCTTTGTCCCCCAGCATGCTCTATCGCCCCTCAACTTTCAGCACCCATTGCAGGCCTCGCCATGCGCTTTTCACATGCGCAATTGGCAGCTTTCGGCGCATTTTGCGAGCGTTACACACAAACTCGCAGTATGACAACTATATTAGTGATTGCACTTCTAAGGATTGATATATAACAAAATAAAGTGACGTCTGGTGAAGATTTCCTCTGAAGTTACCTTGTGTGTATGCAGAGACTGCTTGTGAGGAGTCAGAAGCTATGGAGCTAGCTAATGGTGGTATATATATATATATATATATATATATATATATATATATATATATATATATATACACATACATATACACACACATAACTACATCTTAGATAGAAAATAATCAACAATGCTGTTTTATGTTCTTTTTTTCTCTTTCTGATAACTTATTATCTCATATTGCAGAATTATATATGGTGTCTACTGTGAAATACATGATTAATTAACCTTTTTTTTCCAATACACTTGATGCACAGGAGATTATTTACAACTGACACTTTCATAAAGGCTTTCACCACAAGGTGGTAGTTTTGCCACTACTGATACTACCTTCTAACAGTCAATATTTCATTGATAACTTTTTATTGCACCTTAAGTAGGTAGTCATATTGCATTACAATATAATATAATACAGTGTAGATGTATAAACATACAGTAACTACAGATTTATAGCAACACAGGGGAAATTGCTGCAACCCCCTAGGAGCTGAAGTCAGTCATACCCGTGTCTGGAGTGGTCAGACTGGACAAAGGAGTGAAATGTAATGTCCAGAGATCAGTGCGAGAGGTTTCTTAGCTTAACATCAGGTTGTCACCACAACTTGCGTTTTGCACCTCCTTAGAAATGGAGCATGTGCGCAAAGGTGGAAGCCCAGTGGAAGCACCTTTTTAACTTCGTAAATATGATAAACTCAATATCTCATGTGTTCAACATGGAACTATCATACAGGTGGAACTGTACACATACCCCGGTCTATCTGGCTGTTAGTGTGCGTTACATTTGTGAAGCACTACTCATCAAATGCATAACTTGTGGGGTGCACAGTGCCTAGCCAGAATAGACAGAGCATTGGAGGTAAACAAAAACGGGCAACAAGCTCTGAAAATTAATATCATCTAAGTGCCTTGTAAGGTTCCTGCCCTGGCTCCTTAAATATTAGCATGGATCTGGTACAGAAGAACACCAACAACCCCAACCACTAGTCAATGTCACAAAGACTAACACTAGAAAAGAACTCCTACACATTGTAGAGTTACCTTATACGCAAGAGATCAAGTGCGTCCCACTGAGATTAGACAACAAAGGCTTCTTAAGTAGTGAGGCCTTGTAGATATATATTATATGCTGTATTTGGCCTTGTGGATCTGTCAAGTCTGAGATAGCATGCTATTTGAGTTCGGGGTAGTAACTGGTATATGTAATGTATTTTCTATTTGAAAACATAATTTAAGCATTAAAATATATAGGTTCCTCCCTAATGGTTTAATAACACATTTCAAGGGATAAATGTTAAACAAAATCAAAACAAAACAATATAAAAACAATCACTACAGATCTATATGTATATATATATATATATATATATATATATATATATACACACACTTTTTAGAGTAAACATAATTATCTTTGCACTTTGATATGCTTTCTTTCTATTTGGTGTTGATAACTTACTATCAGTGCTTATCTCATATTATATAGGATGTCTACTGCATCATTTGGGCCCATAATGAAATATGTGATTAAATAAACTTTTTTTATTGTTCACTTGATGCATGGGTAACACATTCTTACAAGCTTTGACCACAAGGTGGCAGTATTGATACTACTGATTCTGCCTTTGATGCATTACCTTCTAATAGTCAAAAGTTCAATTAATGACAGGTACCGTGGACAATAAGCTGTTCATTATTTTTCTATATTTGTTGGTTGGTTAATTGGATTGGTTTCTCTGCAGTGTTATTTGTTATTAAATTATTTCAACCATTGTGCTGTAATACAGTGGTGTATCCTGAGAACTGTGCATGTGGGCCTTTAATAAACTCCAACCATCTGCCCCTCAGTGATGAAATAGAAGGAAACATGAGGGAATGGCTATAAGGGAGATAAGAAGCAAGGAAAAGCGAAGTAAGGAATCACGGAGGAATGAAATTAGAGGGTATTGAATGAATAAGAAGACGACTTAGGGGGGGATTGAAGGTTTAAATCTAATGAAGGGGCATTACATGTATGAACTAAGGACAAACAATGTATTAACTGAGGGAATGGGAGAGGGGATAATATGATACTGTGTATGAATGGTACTGAGGAGGGGATTGAAAGAGGGCTAAAATAGTTTATTTGGTTGGAGGTAGATGAAATGACCATGCGGACGAGTTGGTACGGGCCAGAGAATGAGGGTGGAATTAAGTGAGAGGCAGAGTGCAAGGAAGATGGAATTAGAGATAGATAGAACGGGATTGGAATGAAGGGATGTGGGCATGTGGCTGAAATGATAAATAAGTAAGAAATGGTAGTGGAATTTGAGGGGGCGTTAAAATGTAGAGATAGTGTATATCCATAGATAAACCTCTCTAGCAGGACCATAAACATAGTAAACGTAATGATAAACTACCAACATGGCTGATTTATAACACTGAATTGAGGCATATTACAAAAAAAATTGGGAACCACTTTCCTATTGTCCTATTGAGTACTGTAAGACAGATGTGCTGGTTATCTGAGTATATATATAATATACAAGTCACTTGCCCGTCAGAAATTACAACATAATATTGTCTTAAAAATCGTGTCTTTTGTCTGGTTGTGTCCGCCCTCTCTCTGTGTACCCTCTCTCTCTCTGTGTGTACCCTCACTCTCTCTCTGTATTCACTCTCTCTCTCTCTCTGTGGGCCCTCTCTCTCCCTCCATTCTTCTCTCTCCCCCTCCCTATCCTTCTCTCTCTCTTCTTCTGAAGACAATGCACCTCTCCATCTTGAAAAATAGGCTCAATAATAGAGAAATTGGACCAAATTGATCTGACTAGAGAGAAAACTCTGTAACAAATAAACAGTATAAATAATTACACATTTGTAAAATACTTAAAATCAGTGCACAGAGAAATACTGAATATATAAAAGCAAAACAATAGAAACAATATATGCTTACATGACATTTTGATCACTTCAAGATAATTTCAGTGCCACACAAGATATGGAAATAAGGAAATACCTTTAGGTTACAGAAGTATATAGAGCTGTGTGTGTGAATGGGTTCCAATGTAACGGCATGGCAAACTGACAAAATCCCATTATCATAATCTAGAGACACTCTGATCTTTGGTTTTGCACTATTGTCAGATGAGGTAGGCCCCGTTAATTCATCCTTTGAAATTCTCACAGCCCATATACCCATTAAAGGATCCGTTTTTATTTTTCCTTTCCTTTTTGCAGAATCTTTAGCAACTCCCAAAACACAACCCCTCCCGATTTTAATCTCTACTTCCCAATAACATCTTCCACCTGTGAAACTTTCGTTCCCAAGAACACAATGGCTTGTGTCAAATCTCTTTGGAGTATTGAGAAGATCTTGTAGTGTTTCTGGAAGACTTTCCGTTGTATCTTTTCGTCTCACACACTTCTTATCATCAGACACAATGAGCTCAGGATGGGCTGTTTCAGGATCAAAGGTGACTGAGACTACCAAGAAGAGAAAAGGAGATTATTACATTCTAAACAGATATTTGTCAATCCTCTGAATTATTCAAGCAATGAAAATGTTTTTACAAAGGACACTGAAAGTATATATTTTAAACGTATTTGTATGTACTTATTGACATAATGGTATAAAAAGTTTGCTGTTTACCCACAGAGGTTGTCATCAACAATAGACAATATTCTCTTACAACCAGTGGCGAAGCTAAAGAATGGAGGGCCCCGGAGTTTTAGTTACACTCTTTATCTCCATTCTTGTAGCTTAATTTTTAGCAGCCTTATTACATCTCCTGTTGTAGCTCTGTTATTAGGCATTTTGTCAGCCCGTGTTAGACGGCATCACTGTTTTCTCTTCTGCACTATTTCTTATACCACTAACTGTGGTAAAGCTAGAGAATGGGGGGGGGCTCTATATATATAAATATATATACTATCTCTACATAACATCCTTACATAGCATTGTCTCTCTTAGTATCTATCCCAACATACTACCCAGTCCTTTTTTTCGATTTTGATTATTAATACAAAAACATAAAAATGAGAAATACATGTACATATATCGATGATACATATCAATATCGGTTTAGAGAATAATGTGCATTATATATATATATATATATATATATATATATATATATATGCAGTTATAATTGAGCATAAAATACCCGTTCAAGCTGATAACATTAACCAGTTCCCTGATTGTTGGAACAGCAGATTGATTCCAATATTTCACAATCAGCCATTTGGCCACCAGAAGAATATGACAAGTCAAATATCTATCTGCATATGGCAATTTCTCAAGGTTCATATGGAAAATGACTAGTTGTGGAGAGCATAGAATTTGTTTACAACTTAAGGATTTTAGTACACTCCCACCAAACATGGGCTTCGGTACCTCGTGAACCACATGGTTTGCAGCAGAGGCCTTCCCCTTTTTGGTCGATTTTGGCCATTTTAGCCGGAGTTAAATGCCATCTATGCATTATTTTGAAAAATAACTCTGAGTATGCTGTATTAACCGACGATTTCTTGACCATTTATAATGGCACCCAGCTCCTCTCAACATCCATCCTTACACAGCATCGTCTCTCTTAGTATTTATCCCTACATACCACCCAGTCCTTGTTAGCAGTCATACCCTCTCAGCATCTATTCCAACACTGCATCCAACCCCTCTCAGCACTGACCTCACATAGCATCCATCCCTATCTCTTTTGCTTCCCCCTTACAGAACCCATCCCGCCTGTATTTTGCTGTCATCCAGCCGTTGCTCTCTCTCACCTTTTTCCTGATACATATCCCCAGTGTGCTGCTCCACACTGCCACTTCTTGGAGCTTCTGTAGAAATGCTCTTTTTTAAAATATTCAAACCAATTTCCTTTCAGGGTGGTGTGCGAGCAAGGAGGCCCATGGGGCCTGGGAGGGGGGCCGGGGGTTGGATGGGTTTGGCAAGGTGGGGTCCCTACACTACAGAGAGAAAATGTTTAAAAAAAATTACACAGCACTGTCCCCCGCCCCCAGAGGGCTTTGATGCATTGCACACCCTGCACCACTGGTTGCTTTGCCTCTGCTTACTACAATCAATTAATTTCTTGAGACTGCCATGGAAACTTTTTGCCTTATAGAGCTCTGATCTGGTTCTTAAAATAGGGATAACTTGTAGATATCCTGAGTTACCAAGCAGGTATTTGTAAGCCCCATAGGGGAAGTTATCAAGGCTAGAAACATCATTTGTTTGATATTTTAATTCCCACTCCATTCTAGTAACTGGTGCTATAATTTTTATGGACCACTTATCCTGTGAAACAAACAAGAGAGATTACCACAGTAACTTCAGTGAAACTGTGGGACACATCCTAGCCCTCAAAATAGGAGATTCCTTTAATAGGATAGGGGGAAATGCGGATGTGTTAATGTTGTTTGTGTCTGTAATAATCCTGATTGATACAATATTGTTGTCATTTATTCAGACATGTATGTCATGGCTCAATCGGCGCCCATCTCAGTCTTGGACTGATGTCTGCCACAGGCTGTTGCCAGTGGAGATGATAACCGGGGGTTTGAGCTCACAGAGCCACTGGTATATTGTTATGATTGTTGTCAGGGAAATCTGGCCACAAAGGCTGATCCCTTGTGTACACACACTTAAGGGATAAGAGTCATGGACAATGGGATCCCCACAGCCACAGAGGCACCATCTCCCCAGGGGGCTTCTCAGTTCCTAGCAGAAGACCCAGGAGAGAGTCAAGACATGCTTCCCCTCTGGTGATCAGAAGCCAAATGACTCTGTTAGCCACACCTAGTGGGCGGACCTGGGAGGGGACTCACCATTCCCAGGACATGACCCTATGTGATTGGCCAGAGGCCATTAGGGGCTGACCTCAGGTAGCCCCTGCCTCTACTATGTTGAAAAGTTCTTAAATACTGTGGTCCTCATTCAATTTGAATTTTGGCAATTGAATAGGGCTTTATATAAGCACATAACATATTTTTTTGACATCATTTTTTAGTTGTTGAAAACCTTGGTTTTGGATAGAGGTTCAGTAACTAAAAAGTTCTGTGAACATTTTTTGTATGTGCTTATATAGAGCCCTATTCAATTGGGCAACTCGGAATTAAATGAGGCTCTGTGTGTTTCCAAAATAAAGTTGTTCTTAATTTTCATACTTTGACTAAGCATGTATTATTGACCCAGAGGCATATGCTTGTAGAGGAGCTTGTTCTGACTCCCTACCAAGGTGCTCCCAGGTACACTACCATAGCAGCTGGGACTTATGCCTTTGTAACAACAAAGACTGTCCATAGGTCTAGAGTCACCCAAACTTAGGTCTAAACCTACTGGGAATAAGAGTCCTAGGATACTCTAGATCCCATCATCATAGTAGGTTGTGACAATGTATTTTTGTCCATGATTGTGGCAAAGTTGGACTTTAAAGTGGTAATTTGAATACGATAATTTGGTTACCAAAAGGAATTTAAAAAAACAAGTATGTATTAGAATGTTGTGGCTGATCGCGACAAAATCATCTTTTTACCAATATTAATAAAATTCCAATTTAAATTTTGTGATTATTTCTGAGTAATATTGATCCCGGGAATCAAGGGTTTAATACATATTATGGAACCCACATGGACTAAAACAGATGATCAAATGCATTTTATAGATTGCTAGAGTGATTCGGCATATATTACTTATTGGCATTAATACATTTGTAGCCTCTAATTGCAGATTACGTCAAACTTCCATGTTTTACTGACGTCATGATGATGGTCTCATTTACTATTGGCTGTGTCTAAGAAGTAAATTACGGGCTTGCTTAAATATTGTCAGATCACATGGTCACCTCCCTGAAATCCGATTTAAAAAGACAGGGTTTAAGAGTTTAGGATTAAGGAGGTAAATTATGAGCTGCAGTCAATAAAATACATCTAAACATTTAGAGAGAAAAAAAAACACCCACAGACAAATTTGTGAGTTTGAGGCATTTGCGAACAGCTAATAGAATAGGGCCCAATGACACCAATACGCTTTTCTCTTCCACTTCTTCATAGACAAATAGAAACTCCCAGTGAGTATGGTTAAGACGTTTGTTTTTGCATTAAATTAATTATCGGAACAATTAGTTGTCTATATTAGTTTTCATTACAGACATGAAATTGTGCTACTCAGAAACAAATGTATGTAAAATCTTATTAGAAAATTTTGACTTCTTTTTTATACAAAGAAAAATGTAAAAGGTAAGTGAGACATAGAGAAATATGTGGTTACCCATATGATGACTCAGATTAAATCTATATATTGTTATTGTTTATTTATTATGATCATTTATTTGTAACGCACCAACATATTCCATTGCATGTCACTAATACTCAGCTGAACAAATATATAGCCTAACAAATTAATATATGATAAAGATGGCCAAAGATTTTATTCTTTAAAGTGAATACTGAGATTTAGACCCACGGTTACAAGCACCATGAAAAACAGTAAAAGTAAACCAACAGATATATTGATATAGGGTAGTTTTGCAATTACCTGTATATACTTGAGTATAGGCCGACCCGAGTATAAGCCGAGGCACCTATTTTACCACAAAATACTGGGAAAACTTAGAGACTCGAGAATAAGCCGAGGGTGGGAAATGTTCTGCCCCCTGTGTCCCTCTTGTGCCCTCTGTTTCCCCCACTTGTGTGCCCTCTGTGCCCCTTTCTTGTGTCCCCCCTCTCTCCCCTGTGTCTCCCCCCTCTCTCCCTAGCCTGTGTCTCCCCCCCCCCTCCCCTGTGTCTCTTCCCCTCCAATCCCTCCCCTGTGTCTCTTCCCCCCTCTCCCTCGAGTCTCTTTCCCTCCCCCTCCCTTACCACACTCCTCAACCCCCCTCCTCATCCCCCTTCCTCATCCTCAATCCCCTCCTCAACCCCTTCCTCAAACTACTTTCCAGTCGTACTTCTAAGTCGTTAATAAATATGTAAAAAAGGAGAGGACCTAATACTGAACCCTGAGGAACCCCATTTGCCACATTAGTCCAATCTGAGTATGTTGCATTTACAACAACCCTTTGCTTCCTGTCTTTTAACCAGCTCTCAATCCATGGACAGATATTTACTGCAATTCCTGTATCCCTTAGTTTGCACAATAGTCTCCCATGTGGCACTGTATCAAAAGCCTTTGCAAAATCCAAAAAGACTAAATCCACTGAATTGCTTTGATCTAAATTTCTACTGAACTTCTCATAGAAACTGATTACATTTGATTCCCTCATAAATTCATGTTGATTCCTACTTATAAACCTGTTCATATAGACATACAGTGGGGTGGGGGGGGGGGGGGGGAGTATTTGATCCCCTGCTGATTTTGAACGTTTGACTACTGACAAAGAAATGATCAGTCTATAATTTTAATGGTAGGTGTAACACGTCAAAAAAGTTACACATTGATTTGCAGGTCAGTGAGGGAAATAAGTATTTGATTCCCTATCAATCAGCAATATTTCTCGCTCCCAGGTGTATTGTTTTCAAGTAATGAGCTGAGATTAGGAGCACTCCCTTTAAGAGAATACTCCTAATCTCAGCTCCTTACCTGTATAAAAAACACCTGTCCACAAAAGCAATCAATCAGATTACAAACACTCCACCATGGCCAAGACCAAAGAGCTGTCCAAGGACGTCAGGGACAAGAATGTAGACCTACCCAAGGCTGGAATGGGCTACAAGACCATCGACAAGCAGCTTGGTGAGAAGGTGACAACAGTTGGTGCGATTATTTGCAAATGGAAGAAACACAAAATAACTGCCAGTCTCCCTCGGTCTGATGCTCCATGCAAGATCTCACCTAGCGAAGTTTGCCAATGAACATCTGGATGATTCAGAGGAGAACTGGGTAAAAGTGTTGTGGTCAGATGAGACCAAAATCAAGCTCTTTGGCATCAACCTTAATCCCATAGAAAATCTATGGAGGGAGCTCAAACATCAGCCTTGACTTAGAAAGGATCTACAAAGAGGAGTGGGACAAAATCCCTCCTGAGATATGTGCAAACCTGGTGGCCAACTACAAGAAACGTCTGACCTTTGTGATTGCCAACAAGGGTTTTGCCACCAAGTACTAAGTTGAAGGGGTCAAATACTTATTTCCCTCATTGACCTGAAAATCAATTTATAACTTTTTTGACATGCGTTTTTCTTGTTTTTTTTTTTTTTTTTCGTCTCTCACTGTCAAAATACACCTACCATTAAAATTATATACTGATCATTTCTTTGTCAGTGGACAAACATTCAAAATCAGCAGGGAATCGAATACTCCCCCCCCCCCCACCTTCCGACTGTATTCTTGTATATTATAACTTATTAACCCTTCTAAAAGCTTTCCCACTACAGAAGTGATGCTTACAGGTCTATAATTCCCCGGATTTGCTCTTGCTCCCTTCTTAAATATAGGTATCACATCTGGTAGTGACCCTGTGGGGAGTGAGTATAGAAAGATTAGATATAATGGTTTGGCTATTGAAGAGCCCAGTGCCCTCAGTACCCTTGGATTTATTCCATCAGGACCTTGACTTTATTAACATTTATTTTTTGGATTTCTTCTTGCATTAACCAATTATTTGGTGAAGATAGTGTTGCCTCATTATGTTGCAATGACCCAACCACTGGTACCTCCCTTGTGTATACAAAAGAAAATGGTTGTGTCAGGAAAGAAATATCTACTTATGCACTTGAACCTGTCTGCTATATTGAAGTAACAATCAATGTATATTGCAAAATATAAGGTGAGCTATAAGCAAAAAATATTTTTATAGTGTGATTTGTTCTTCACCAAGTTCTAACCTAAATGTTGCATAACAGATATGATTATCTGGCATATAAGTGCCTAGCTTATTCTTACTAGCCTTGAAACTGTGTAGCAGTGTTTTAGACCATGGGTCTTTATCCATTTCTAAACTGAGAAAAAGTTCTGGTTAATAAAAAATATTACAAGGACTTTTACTGAAGGGCAAGAACAAAACTGTTTGTTGTAAACACTTAAAGGAATATGAAAGTGTCATGGATGAATACATTCCTGCACTTTTTAGGCAAAAAGCAGCCTTTATGTATAAAGCACATCTCATAAAACATTTTATTTTTATTAATATCTAAAAATCCCTCTAATGATTATGCTGACACCTCCAGGGTGTCTACACACAGGCATTTGACACCCCCTCCAATCAGCATACAGCATCAGGGGAGCAATATTAACCCACTATTTACCTGCTGTTGCTTGCTCAGCCAATCTCCTTGCAGCTTCCTGTCTGTATGTCAGCAGTAATACATAGCACATATCAGTGATACACTACATATCCCAAGCAACAAACAGAAACCCCAGAGTTAATACAAAGGTTGCAGCTAACCTGATTGGCCAAAACAAATCATTTTAAATTTGATGCTAATTTAGCCTGGGTTTGGAGGCTGTTAACCCTGATTTCCAATTGTCAGAAATTACAAGACATTTTGCTGACTTCAATATAAGGGTTAAATCTTTATTTTGGGATTTTTTTCATGCAAAAAGTGTTTGCATACACTACTAATTCTCCTCTACCAGATGCATTCATAATCCAATAAACTTACAAATTTCTTTAAAACATAAATATACATAATACATTTAAAAATATGCACTACTGGGTCTGAAGATTCCTAGTATGTTAGGTATGGACAACAAAGCTTTAAGCTCTTTGTTAAAAAAATGCTCTCTGATATGTGACCATAGAGTTCATTCCTTTTATGAGTATATGTGTTTTACATGTGTGTTGAGTAGTTATACATGTGACTAGATAGAACCACAAATCCACAACTCATTAGTTTCTATTAGAATTTCTTACCTTTTATACAATTGGATTCCTGCCGCAGATTACCTAAAAAATAAAAATAAAACATTGATCGAAAGATGCAATGATAAATGGAATTTGGAACAATGTTTATTTTAACATCAACATTAAAATAATTCCCTGTAGGTGTACAAAGGAAAGTTTTAAGAACCAGACGGCAGTTTGGAAAGTGTAAAACCACCTAGGAATCTATTCAGTTTACATAATATCCATAATTGCCACATTAAACAGGGAAACGCGTGCAGGGTTCAGAGCACATTAGGATCAAACGGCCTTTTGGGCGCATGCGAAGGCGCGCTCCCACACCAGCGCGGAGAGAGGGTACTGGGGGAGAGAGACCTGGGGTTAGAGGGTGGGTACTAGGGTGAGAGACAGAGTGAGTAGTGGGGAGAGAGAGAGTACTGAGGGAAGGAGGGAGAGCTGGGGAGAGGGTGAGTACCGGAGGGAAAGAGGTTGAGCTGGAGAAGGATGAGAGGGTGAGTGCAGAGTGCTGTACTGGCACGCTGGTGTGGGTGTGTGCATTTGTCAGACTTTGTGTGCGCGCACGAGACATCACGCACGTCTCGTGCGCCCAAAGTCGTGCTACCGGATCAAACAGAAGTGCAACTTTCAACATTGTTGAGGCAAATAAGAAATTGATGAAACAGTGGGGCTTTCCTCTCCTTGTCCCAGGCTGATGAGAGTGAGGGGTGGGGAAAACAAACAGGGGAGGAACCTAAGTCTGTGTCTTCTCTCCCATTGTCATCAGCATACACTCAGTTTCTTAAACTTACTCCCACGCACCCTCGTGCACACTCACATGCTCTCAATTACTAATCCTCACAAAATCATATGCACCCAGAAGCACTCATTCTCATGTACATGGATTGTACAAACTCACTTGCCTGCACTGACATATGCATGCACCCTAACAAGCTCCGTCTCACACACGCATGCACATTGTCTCATGTACACATGTGATGTCACGCAATGAGCTCTCAAACTGTTTTGTGATGAAACACAATCTTTTTTTACCAAAATTGGAAATATTGTTTATTATATATTACATCTGTCTATCTCTTCTAAATGAGCTTTATTGCACATTTATATTTTACTACACCATTAAGTTTATGCTCTCTCCAGCTAAAATCAAACCATTATTTTCATCTAATATATGTTTATGGACCATTAGATAATTTTTTCATGGACTGGTAGACCATTATGGACTTGACCCATAGTACTTTATTCCAGATAACTAAATATTAAAAATTGCAAAGATAACTTTTTAGTACTGACCATATCTCATATTGTTCTTATACTCCACTCAGTAATATTACTTATTGTACTCTCATGCACATGCAAGCACTTAGATCCACTTGCACAAGGTCATTCACAATCTCTCTCCGCATGCTAACTCTCACATATGCCCATTGATGCCTATGCATGCACTCTAATAAAGACACTCTCATGCACACGCTCTCCAAACCAATATATTTTCCATTGCTGTAACTCCGTAACAAACACAATAAACTGCTCAATGTCAGGTTAGCATTTCCTCAGTTCCAATCCGTACCACAGTACGGAGGTCTAGTCGGGGGAATCAGAAAACATTGTATTATGTATAATAGTAAGTGCCAATTAATTAGCAAGCACATGTTGTACAAATGTAGCAAACAATAATGCTTATTATTTGCGATATTGCTTAATTCCTTTCATATAGAATGATATAGAGTTCCCACAAACTTTAATTGGTGCAGAAACTTTGTTACGTGATGGTGATTCTGTCATGACCTGATCTTTGACGGAGGAAATACTTACTTTTCTCTGCCAACAGCCTCCCTGCAACAAAAATAAATAGTTTCAGAAATAGAAAAACTGCTAGTAGGGACACGTACAAAATGCTCATACCTAAGCAAAAATTCTTACATTTAAATATGGTTAATTTTTATACGAGATTACAAGGGGGTTTAGTTTTCTATTTGAATGTTCCATAAACCGATTCTATCACTTCTTTGTAAATTGTTATACTATTTGTATTTTGGCATTCTTGCTAGTTAATAAAACTGAATATATATATATAATATTATTTCACATGTCGTACAAATGCAGCTGTCCTCCACGGTTTTGATTCCTGTAAATGCATATTTTAAGAGTTACAGTATAAGATACTGGGTGTAAGTACTGTACATGATCTGCTAAAACAACTATGGGTGGCCATGCATGATGGAATAAGGCCTTCTGAACCAGACATTGAACCAGATACAGAACTACACTATCATTTTTGACTAGCTCAGTCTAAATTGAAATGACTGTTGCAACCACCTCCTAATCGGCATTCTTCATCCATTCCTCCAACTCTTTCTCATAAACATTTTTTATCCACTATATTTTGCTTACAAATCCCTGCATTGACTTCCATGTTGTTCCACCATCAAATTAAAACTCATTTCTCTTTTCTATACGGTTGCCAATTTCACTACAAGTAATTTATTTTCAGCTGCTCCTCTACACAACTTCTACATTTCTTAAACTACTTATTTCTCTTCCCACAAGTCATAACCATCACTCTTGCACACATTTAAAAGCCCACTGAAGTCATATATAAAATACACAATTTTCAAAAACTATAATTGAAATAAGCAACAATATATTTACTTAGAAAAAAAATACAAGGAGGGAGATAGAGAAGGAGGGAGAGAAGGAGCCAGAAAGGAGGAAGAGAAGGAAGAAGAGAGGGAGAGAGAGAAAGAGGGAGAGAGAAGGAGTGAGAGGGACAAGGAGACAAAGAGAGAGGAGTGAGAGAGAGTGAGAAGGAGGGAGAATGAGTGAGAGAGGGGGGAAATGAGGTAGACAGAATGAGAGAGAGAGAGAGAGAGAGAGAGAGAGAGAGAGGGAGAAGGAGTGAGAGGGAGAATGAGTGAGAGAGGGGGTAAACAAGGTAGAGAGAATGAGAGAGAGGGAGAAGGAGTGAGAGGGAGAATGAGTGAGAGAGGGGGGAAATGAGGTAGAGAGAATGAGAGAGCGAGAGAGAGAGAATGAGTGAGAGAGGGAGAGTGTGTGTGTGAGAGAGAGAGAGAGAGAATGAGAGAGAGAGAGGAGGGAGAGAGAGAATGAATGAGAGAGGGAGATAGAGAAGGAGAGAGAGAGAGAATGAGAGAGAAAAGGAGGGAGAGAGAGAATGAGTGGGAGAGAAGGAGAAGGAGGAAGAGAGAGGAAGAGAATGAGTGAGAGAGTGAAAGAAGGAAGGAAAGAGAATGAGAGAGAGGGAGAGAGAGAGAGGAAGAATGAGGCAGAGAGAGAATGAGTGAGAGAGAGGGAGGGAGGGAGAAGGAGGAGGAGAGATGGAGAAGAAGGGAGAGAGAGCGAGTGAGAGAGGGGGAGAAGGAGGTAGAGAGAGAAAGATGGAGAGAATGAGTGAGAGGAGAGAGCAAAGGAGGGAGAGATTTAGATTTAGAGAGGGGGAGAATGAGAATAGGGGAGAATGAGAAGGGAGAGAGAGAAAGAAGGTGGGAGTATTATATATATATATATATATATATATATATATATATATATATATATATATATATATATATATATATTAAAAACGTTGCAACTCGAAGTGGGGCGGCAAACACAGGGAGAGCCCTGGGTGGCAAAAGCTCTAGCTACCCTACTGCCTGCAATACAAAATAATTACGAATAAAAATGTAAAGGTCATGTTTACTAATTTTGCTTTCTAAAATCAATCCAAATACCACACAGGAAATAAACATTGACCACAGTAGAGTTTCCAAATACTGTATAGTTTAGATCTATAGATAATAACAAGTACTTTATTAATTAAACGTTCCAAATTAATTATTTTCAGAGTAATCTACATGCAAATGAAGATCTGAGCATACCCGGACACCAAGGAGTAACTAGGATGACAAATTACTTCTTGGGTTTTACACTGGTTTACACTGACAATAATACATTCAGAGCTCCATGGAATAAGTAACTATTCTTAATAATATTCACCCTACTAGAAAAATATATCACTCTTTGATTGGTGGGTGGAAAGAAAGTCCAACTGAGCAAGGACATTTTTTAAACGTTAATTTAAATATAATTACATTTTGTGTAATAATAATAAAACATATTTTATACGTTCAAACGTTGGGTGGAAAAGCCCAAGCGATATACAGGACACTGCAGTTGTATTTGTAAAGCCATTGGGGTTTTCTTTAACTAAAGGACAAAAGTGTATTCAGTTCCAAATATACAACTATTATTATGGCTTACATGAATTATTACATTTAGTGAATGATTTTAAAATATGCCTATATGCAATTTAGTTATTTGCAGTAATTTTTTTCAGTTATGGGTCCCTCAGTAAACACACATATATATTCTAAGATTTGATGTTTTTGTCCACCCTTATATGTGTGTGTCAACGTGTACGAAGGAATCTCTGTTGTACATTATATTTTAGAGAAAACTTGGATGTTTCTAAAGCACTGTATGATGAGTTGTCTAATGGCTGCCATCTCAAGGCTGAGCTGGGCCCTCAGGTAACAAACACTTCTTACATCAGAGACATGTCATAATAGATGATGTCACAGAGCCCTGGGCACTATATAAGGAGCTGCTTTGGGGGCAAAGACATTCATATCAGGGAGGTCAACAGATGAGCAGCTGAACAGTGTGCCCATGGCCTATTAAAGACGAATATAGGAAGCCTTAAAAGGAGCAAACTCTACTTTGCACATATGAGGAGAGATTGTATAGATAAAGGTAAGACTAAAAGTACAGTATAACAATTGGGGTAAAAACTACATTTTTTAAAAGCAGCATAACAAATGTGCACACTATAAATCTTGCAACTTTCTACTAATATGCTTAACATTGTATAGTCACAAGTCTCATGTATTTACTGTATCCCTTGTATCTTTCTGCAGAAAATGGTAGCGCGCTATACATATAAAATACAATTACACATGTGATGAGAAACATCTGTGAGGTGAGTAAAATGTTTCTTTTGTTTATTTGTTCTTGACTATATAGGCTTTAAGCTGGCCAGACCTCCTCTTTACTTGGCATGGCAGGGATGCACTTGGTTTTACCCAGGGTCTTACCTTGGTATATGGATATGAAATATCACAACAGATAATATCACAAAGCCTAATTAATATATAGATGTAGGGACTGAAGATCTGCAAGTTAATATCTGATATACAAAAACATTAAAGAATAATTGCATATTCTTATACTTTCTCAAATATATTGTCCATTATCAAGTCTAGTTCTTCAAAAACAGTATATTATAAAATAATGGATCTCAGTGGCTTTAGTTTCTGTTCTTTAAATTCCAGAACTCTAGAAGTGAGTGAAATATTTGACTATATTAAAAATAAACTGGACACAGAAATCAAAGATTACTGTTCTCATGTGTCTCCATGACCCATTACAGACACAACCTTCTGTTCAGTGACATAACACATTTTAACTAATAAATCTCCATTGTTTAACTTTGTTTTACTTCTCTACAGATCTGCACCCAAGACGCATAAGAAATCTAACACGAATGGAAGTGAATTTAGGTTTCCTGGAAAATTATCTTCATGCTTTGAAATTAAATGAATCCGTAGAAAAATAATAAGAAAAGTCAGTATATATCGTCAAGCCCTTCTTCCACCTGCATCTCTTTATCAAAGTGGACTATTTAAAATGACTAGCTTGATCTTAGCCGTGTAAGTAGCCGTGTAACTGCGTTATATCAGTGTAATGTAACTACCTAAGGAAAAATAAATACTGGAGGAGAGACACATCGCCAGAACTCTGAACTTAATATGTACAACCCCTTTTCAAGTCTCCAGTTAATATGTGCAACCCCCTTTCAAGTCTCCAGTGGACATTTTTTCTAAATGGATGGACCCTTTACCTTTGGTACTATACAACATTAGGAATGCACCTAATCACACTGTAGGCCTCACTTCATTTGAGATACTCATGGGAAGACCCGAGTCCACTGGGTCCAAGCCTCCCTTAACAAGATTTTAGCTGAGGAGACCATGGCAGATTATAATATATCACTCACAAAAACACTTGCTAAGCATCATAAACAGGTAGCAGAGAGACTGCCCCAAATGCCAGATAAAGCAATGCATTGTATTAAACCAAGAGATTATGTCCTTGTGAAGCCTCTTAATAAATTTTCTCTTAATCTCCTAGGTGGACTGGACCTCTCACCTTGTGTTTTTCACCAATTGAACTGGGAGGAAAGGACAGAATAGTTTCAGGGAAGCTCATGTCACAAGATTTTAAGACCCTCGCTATGAAAAGGGGCTCTTTACAGCCCTCGTCTTAGACACTCTGCATACTCGCCCTGTCTACCATTGTTGTTATCCACTTGGTCATCAGTTTCGAAGCATAGGAACAGTGGAAATTCACTTGTGTAGCTAATGCCAACTTGACGTGCCTCCCCATCTACTACTCAATTCCTTCAGTATAGAGACTGATGGTAAAATATATATATATATTTAGCATATGTATTGATATTGTACATCCATATCTGAACTCTGCAGAGGAAATTGAAATTGTCAAAATTCTGTAAATCTTGCAGGACATATCTTCTGAAGCAACCGTTTTTATGAAGTTGTGCAGAGTTACAGATAAAGAACAAATTGTGACAATGAACCATTAGTAAATATGGTTAATTTTAATAATAAAAAGGTTACTGTGGGGAATGTGAACAAGGTTTGTTTGCCTAAAAGTATCAGAATAGAGGTGGGTAACCTACTGAAACGAGATAAATCTCACAATGTTAATTGTTTGGTAGTCCTTACGTCTCTAGCTGAAAGGGTGTCAGAAATTGCAGGAAATGTGTATCTTTGAAAAGGAGGACAATGCCTTTTCAAATCTCAAATGGCAGACAGATGATTATGATGATGCTTTAACTGCCTTTGCTGACAGAGACTGTTTAAACATCCTATGGGTACAAGCCTCCCTTAACCATGGGTGGAGCTACAATGATTTTAGCTGAGGAGACCATGGCAGATTTTATTATAGCGCTCACAAAAACAATTGCTAAGCATCATAAGCAGAGAGACTGTCTCAAAATGTCTGGTAAACGGTACCAGACAGTGATGGAAAATATCTGATAAAGCAATGCATGATATTGAAATGGGAGATATTATGTCTGTGTGAAATATCTTGATAAGATTTTTTTATCTCCTAGGGTGGACTGGACCTCTCACCTTGTGTTCCTCACCAATTGAACTGCTATCAAGGTTGAAGGAAAAGTGAGAATGGTTTCATGGAAGCTAATGCCGCAAGGTTTCAATCTCCACCATGAAAAAGAACTCTTCACCACCCTCTCATGAGATGCTGCATACTCACTCTGTCTGCCATTGTGGTTGTCCCCTTGGTCATAACGTTTCAAAGCGTGAGAACTGTAGCAATTCACTTGTGTAGCCGACACCAACTTAACTGGCCTCCCCATGTCCTTAAGCATCATAAACAGGTAGCAGAGAGAACTGCCTCAAATGTCTGATAAACCAATGCATGATATTGAACTGGAAGAATATGTCCTTGTGAAGTCTTGTAATAAGCATGTTAATAAGGTTTCTTTATCTCCTAGGTGGACTGGATCTCACCTTATGCTCCTCACAAATCGAACTTCTGTCAAGGTTGAAGGAAAGTCAGAATGGTTTCATGGAAACTCACATCTCAAGGTTGCAAGCCCATACCCATGAAAAATGGCTCTTCACTGCATTCTCATGAGACTCTGCATACTCACTCTGTCTGCCATTGTGGTTATCCCCTTGGTCATCAGTTTCAAAGCGTGAGAACTGCAGCAATTCACTTGTGTAGCCGACACCAACTTAACTGGCCTCCCCATCTCCTTAAGCATCATAAGCAGGTAGCAGAGAGACAGCCTCAAATGCCTGATAAACCATTGCATGATATTGAACTGGGAGATTATGTCCTTGTGAAGTCTTGTAATTATCTTGTTGATAAGGTTTCTTTATCTCCTAGGTGGACTGGATCTCACCTTATGCTCCTCATCAATTGAACTTCTGTCAAGGTTGAAGGAAAGTCAGAATGGTTTCATGGAAACTCACATCCCAAGGTTGCAAGCCCATCACCATGAAAAAGGGCTCTTCACAGCCTTCTCATGAGACTCTGCATACTCACCTGTCTGCCATTGTGGTTATCCCCTTGGTCATCAGTTTCAAAGCGTGAGAACTGCAGCAATTCACCCGTGTAGCCGACACCAACTTAACCGGCCCTCCCCATCTCCTTAAGCATCATAAACAGGTAGAAGAGAGACTGCCTCAAATGTCTGATAAACCATTGCATGTTATTGAACTGGAAGATTATTTCCTTGTGAAATCTCTTAATAAGGTTTCCTTATCCCCTAGGTGGACTGGACCTCACTCGCCATGTGCATCTCACCAATTTAACTGCTGTCAAGGATGAAGGAAAGTCAGAATGGTTTCATGGAAGCTTTTGTCACAAGGTTTCAAGCCCCTCCCCATGAAAAAGGACTCTCCACAGCCCTCTTGTGAAACTCTCTGCATACTCTCTCTCTGTCTGCCGTTGTGGTTATCCCCTTGGTCATCAGTTGTGAAGCATGCGAACAGTGGCAATTCAAATAAATAAAAATACCTCTGCTTGAAAATAGATCAGATCTATATTATTCCTCACTGAGTGCAAAACAATATTGAAAGTCACTGTTGGACACACAGCCACCACTTTCAGTGTTTATTGCCTGCTGACTGGGCCATCTCATCTGGTGTCACTTCCACTTCTACTTTAAACTGTAAGCACTCAGGAACAGGGTTGTCCAATACTCATGTGTCAAAATGTTTGTTTTATGTCTCATAGTATGTATTGTTTCAGTACCCTTTGTAAAAAAGCTATCAGACTTGTGTGTTTTACTGCTCATTTTTGTAACAATTACACACAACGGCGCTATACATTGTCACACAATCTCTATAGATTGTTATCTCCAGAGCAGGTACTTCCAACTACTCTGTATCAGAGGGTTTGTGTGGTTTTAAGTCATCATATATAATGATTATTTTAAGAATATATATGTTTGACAATAAAATACATATTGAGAGACCCCTGCATTATGTCAATGTAATGCAAATGCCCAAGTGAAACTTTTGTCCAGGAGGAGGAACACAATCCACAACTCTAAACCATGTGGAGAGCAATGCAAAAATGGAGTTGGAAAAAAAGTTGGATGGTTTGCGCTTGTGAACAGCAATCTTTAAGTCTGATCACAGATTTTCTATTGGATTGAGGTCTGGGCTTTGACTAGGCCATTCCAACACATTTACATGTTTCCCCTTAAACCACTCAAGTGTTGCTTTAGCAGTGTGTTTGGGGTCATTGTCCTGCTGGAAGGTGAACCTCCGTCCTAGCCTCAAATCACGCACAGAGTGGTACAGGTTTTGCTCAAGAATATCCCTGTATTTAGCACCATCCATCTTTCCCTCAACTCTGACCAGTTTCCCAGTCCCGGCTGCTGAAAAACATCCCCACAGCATGATGCTGCCACCACCATATTCTTTGGGTGATGTGATGTGTTGGGTTTGCGCCAGGCATATCTTTTTCTTTGATGGCCGAAAAGTTCAATTTTAGTCTCATCAGACCAGAGCACCTTCCTCCATACATTTTGTAGAGTTTCCCACATGCCTTTTCACAAATTCAAAATGTACAATTTTGTTTTTTTGCTGAAAGTAATGGCTTTCTTCTGGCCACTCTGCCATAAAGCCCAACTCTATGGAGCGTACGGCTTATTGTCGTCCTATGTACAGATACTCCAGTCTCTGCTGTGGAACTCTGCAGCTCCTCCAGGGTTACCTTAGATCACGTGACACTTAAATATTGCACACAGGTGGACATTATTTCACTAATTATATGACTTCTTAACACTTATATACTATAAATAACTATATCTCACACTCATACTCTACCAGTCCCATACAGTGCAGCTGCTCACTCACCAATCTCATCCTTGTGCTCCATCTGGGCCAACACATAAAGCAGCTGGGGTAACAGCATGGAGCACAGCCATCCACAGCAGAAACACTGATCAGGAATACAGTTCCCAAAATGCACCACAAGCAGAGTGGATACTGGATTGTCGAGGAGTCATATGAACTTGCTCTGTGCGTGCCTCAGTGCTGTCAGTTTTTTTTTCATTTGCCCGAGGTCCGGTAGGAAAAAAATTGACTGGGCTGTGGCCTTTCTAGATAAGGGCCCCGGTGCACTGTACCGCCTGCACCGGAGGTAGCTCTGCCCCTGGGTGGATGTGTCTTAATTGTGTTCTGTAGCATGTCTGTAAATGTTTGAGTGAGTTTGAGGATATGCATTAGTGTTTTAAGGCTGTCTGTATTACACAGTATAGGATAATTGAGTGTAAAAGGTTGCTATGTCTAGATTTGTAAATACAATATTTTGCAGCTTATTCAGAAGAGTAACTTTTTATTGTAACCATGTTTGAAGATGGTTTTCCATTCCTAAATTTGATAAACTTCATAGCTGTAAGGTTTGAACTTACTTGATTGCCACTGATCCTTCTCTTGTGCTTATACAACTCCCTCTAGAATTTAAGCAATGTTGGCCATTGCTCATTACTCATCATGAACATTTTTCGCAACTCAGAAAAATATATTCACTATTCCCATCTTGGATTCCAACATTATCAAGTTTGAGAAATTACTCAACACTTAAATAATTAGGTTCCTTTTAAAAAGTACGAATTAGCTCCCTTTATTGACTATGGGCCATATATATGTGCAGAGATATTATGTCATGTGGAATACTTACCGTTATCAGCAGCAAGTGTTTCTACAAGAAAATAAAACAGAAAATAAATCTTACAAGTGCTTAAGACAATAGTAACTGTTCAAAGCTTTTAGTGTGTTGTTTCTTTGGTCAATAGTAACATTGTGGTTTTATGTGAATATAAAGAAAATGCAGGTATTCCACCTAAATAACCTTTGAATATTTGGATACCAAATGTAAATTTGTCTTGACATTGACTGAATGTAAAGGCCTAAGGGCCTCATTCAATTGCAATTTGGCCAATTGAATAGGGCTCTATATAAGCACATAGTATATTTTTTTACAGAAGTTTTTAGTCAGTGAAGACCTTGCTTTTGGATAGAAGTTCACTAACTAAAAACCTCTGTAAAAAAATATGCTATGTGCTTATATCGAGCCATTTTCAATTGGCCAAATCCCAATTGAATGAGTCCCTAAGTGTTCCCAACAACCTCAATTCACATCTACTGGAACCACCCGCACACTGATGAGCCCCATATTATGAAGTAACATCTGTCCATGAGTGGGATACCGTCTTCATACATGATCTGAAGACTGTCGAAGAGCAGCATGCATACACCTAAATGGAACCCGAATTAAGTGTGCTAGAATATGAGCCTCATTTGTATTTAACTACCCAGAATCATTAGCGGCAATTGGAGTATGTGGGAAAACATTTCCTGGCTTGAGACATGTGAGCGTCTGTTCTGTTTTTTCGCTTTTTATTTATTTTTTTACATCTCATATGTAAAGGTGGAATTTACAGTTTTTATATTAGGTGGTGTGTTGTTGTTGCTCAAGTCGTTCAGTGTGTCCAGCTTGCCTTGACCCTATGGAGTGCAGCACTCCAGGCATGTCTGTCTAAGTCTCTAGAAAGTGCTTACCCATAAGGTTTTCATGGAAAAGATACTGAAGTGGTTTGCCAGTTCCTTCTCCAGTAGACTACTTGTCTGACCTCTCTGGTATAGCTCACACCTTAAGCATGACAAGGTAGCAGTCTAGAAGGGGTGTGTGTTTTAGGTATGCACAAATTAATGTTTCTTTCAACCACCCATAAACAGGTAATGGCAAAGAATTCTTAAGATTTCCGCACCTTCGCTCTCTTCTTGTCTGGTTTCTTCTGGTTCTAGTCTTTTATGCTTACATGAATATTGTATCAAACTTTTAAAGGGACCTTTTACAATAGGTTTTCATTTGTTTATTTCTAAACAGCTAAGCAATAACATATATATATATATATATATATATATATTTTTT
The DNA here is from genome assembly GCA_027410445.1 of Discoglossus pictus. Lineage (NCBI taxonomy): Eukaryota > Metazoa > Chordata > Amphibia > Anura > Alytidae > Discoglossus > Discoglossus pictus. Next base: position 25,538,336 of record CM050175.1, read on the forward strand.
TTTTTAACTTACATTTGAATATTGGTGTTGTAGGCTTTAGCAAAGCTGCTGCTACTATATAAAAATAAATTTGCTTTAAAATAAAACACATGGATATTTCTTTCTATAAGTATTTACTAAGAATCCGAAAAAGATTAAATTACAAAACTGTTCAAATGGAGCATACGTTTAGTTACCTTTTTGGCATGCATGTAATAATGACATTGTATATAAAAACAACTTACCATTTTTCTCTTTCAGCTTTGCTGTAAAATATAAAAATATTTGTTAATAATGAAACATTGCTAAAATATGAATATGTATGCTAAATGTACTAATGAGACTGTGTTCATGGGTTTAAATAAGAAACAGAAAAGTACTAGCTATTCTAATATACATTCATTACAAATGTGGAATTAAACATCCCCACTTCCTATGTTTCCTACAGAAGCTATTTATCAGAGTCAAAGTTTATCACCATACTTCCACAGAAAACATAGGAAGAGGAGATATTTTGTATTTTAATGCCACTTTACTATACGTATCCCCAGTTATCCCTGCTTATTCCAACATTTATCCTATTTCATAAATTTACTGCACAAATACTTAATATTTATTATTAAAAAGCTTGGCTGGATTAATAACAAATATAATGCTAATTAATGATTTCCAACCCCTAACCTTGCAGTATTTCTATACAGTAGTATACCTCCCAACTGTCCTTAATTTTGTTGGACAGCACCTTGTTTCAAGGGAAATCCTCCTGTTCCTCTTAGCTTCCCAAATTAAAAAACAGGGCACAGTTCACTCATAAAACACTATAACATTGGTACTGGTATCATCGGTATTTAAAAACAGAGTAAAGTTCACTCATAAAATACCATTGTTATCTAAAATTAACGCCTAATCCTTAAAAGGCCCCCATAGTACCTACATTTAGCCTCTAATATCCTTAAAGGTAAAATGTTAGTGCTATGGAGGTCCTTGCAGGACTTCCATGACCACCTAATAGTTAAATGCCATAGGGGTCTTACAGAACTAAAGGGCCATAGGGGTTCATTTTGTGTGCCACATGGATAATTTAGGTACCCCTATGGTAGGGATTAATTGTTAGGAGCCATGGAGGTCCTTTATGGACCTCTGTGGCACTGGGTTAATAGTTAGGCACCATGGGTTGGGTTTCTAAACAGACCCCCATGTTTATATATGTATGTAGCAAATTAGAAGGCCAAAGAGGGCATTCCCTGGGGTTCCCTGGGCTCATATAGGTGATAGGCAATAGGGTTTAAAACCACATGTCTGTGTATTTTAATTTGTACACCCTTCCCTGCCATTGGAAGGGGGTTAAAAAGATGAAGGGAGGGGAATATGTGATATAATGTGCAGCACTACTGTGGAAATTACTGAGCTGAGAGCTCAGTGTTTTTTGCCGTAGGTTGTGTGGGGACCGTAGGGCTTAGGGACTGTGGTGTGTTCACGCATAAAACACTATAGTATCAGTATCACCGGTATCTAAAAACTGAGTGAAGTTCATTCATAAAACACTATAACATTGTTACCTAAAATGAACCCCTAATCCTTTAAGGACCCCCATGGTATTCTAACATTAACCCTTAATGCCATGTGGTTCATAAAATGACCTCCATATTATCTAAAATGAACCCATAATACCATGTGGGTCCTTAAAGGTTAGCTGATAGTGCGATGAAGGTCCTTGCAGGACTTCCATCACCAACTTAATAGTTGGATGCCACAGGGGTCCTTAAAGGACCCCTGTGGCATAGGGGTTTATTTAGTGTGCCACAGGGGTCCATTACCAACCCACATGGTAAGGGATAATCGTTAGGTGCCATGGGGGTCTAAATAGACCACCATGGTAATACATTTATATATAGAGATTGGATTGGGGATGGCATCCCCTGGATTTATAGAGGTGATGATTGCTCAAAAAAGCTCTCACAGTTATGAGAGAGCCTTTTTGTGCAGCTACGTATCCGATTAATATATTAACTATTATAAAATTGTGTTAATGCTATCGATGTTTCATTTTTCAAAGTAAGAAACACATATAATGAAATAAATATAATGTCTATATATGTCCTATATATGTGGTTGAAATAATGGGTAAATATGGCTTAAAGTACAAGGGTAAGATAGTAAAGTAATTATCTATGGAGATACATTACGCAAAAAAGGTGATCAGAGAGAAAACTAAATAGGCCATAAATTAAGGGTAGATTGGGATAGATAAAACGTAACCTTTAATATCAGTCTATCACAAATTATACTTATTGATGCTAAGGACCAGGGATCGAGATTTGATCATTATATTTCCATAAATTAAGGATAGCTCTGCTCAGATGAAGTGGTCTCAATGAAAATGAGGCACTGACTAAGCCAAAGAGATCATCAAATTCTGGCCTCCTTGAAATAATTCAAAATCATGTTTAATAACCCCAAGCTATTCTAAGAAGGAGCAAGCTTAGTGCCCGTATCTTATAGGCTGTATTTTTGAAACATTACCAATGAGGCTTCATGTTTCCTGGATATTCCGAGCAACAATATATACATTTTGAGATACCTTAACAAAAAAGTTCTTCACCTTATGTAAGGCTGCTAGTGTGATGGTAAAATGTTTCCTTCCCCATTTTATTTCTTACCTTCTTGACATTTTTTAATCTTTAAATAAAAATAACAGACAACTGCACAAACAGTAAAAATGGCAACAGGGACAGTGATACGGGAAACAGCACAGCGATCCACTCTGTTGTAGAATGTTTCTGGAAAAAAAGCAATAGTATTAATAATATTACAGTGAGCAAACAATGTTTTCACAAGCAATTTTTGCAGTTTCGCCCGAGACTGTGCTTTATTTATATTTTACCATCTTTATTGTTTACCAGCACCGCTTTTTAGTAGAGACATAGGAACTGAATTTATCAAGTTTATATAGTTGTGTCTAACTTCTGGTGACCATATAGACTGCAGCACCCGGACGCCTTTGTCTGTGTTCCTGGTAGTGCTTATACATATGGTTTTCTTGACAAAGATACTGGAGTGGGTTGCCAGTTCCTTCTCCAGTGGACCACAATTTGTCTGACCTCTCTGCTATGACCTGTCCATCTTGGGTGACCTTATATTGTATAGCTCACAACTTAACTGAGGTACACATGCCCCTTCACCACAACAAGGTAGCAATCCAGAAGTGGAAAATGTATATTACTACTTGTCTTAAAATGCCTGACTTCATATTGGTAATCATGAGGCATATTGCAATATACAGAAATGTATATTGCAATATGTTATGTTAGAAATACAAATGTACACACAAGTATACTATATTGATTACTGCACTTTTACAGGTCACCATAAACTTAGTATATTTGTATAATTATATGTAGACTCATATATATATATATATATATATATATATATATATATATATATATATATATTTGTGGTCGAGTCCCTCTCTTACAGCGAGGGGTACAACAATTCCAAACCATGGCACTCCAGCCATGTAAACGCCCTCACGGACATATGGCGCAAAAGGCAGCAGAAACTGCACGGGGAATGGTGAAGGATAGCTGAAATGTGGCTGGTGCTACGGACGTAATGGCCCAATATGAGGTCCAGACAAGTCCTTGGACATAAGCAAGGACAGCTGATGGGGGGGGTCGAAACCGGCAATAAGGTGCAGCGAGAGAGCAACTGGACGAGAAATTGGCAGTAGGAATGATAGTAGCAGGCAAATAACAACAGGAAGAAGATAGATTAGTAAGAATTAGTAAGATTAGTAAAGAGACAGAAAAAACGGCTGGTAGGCAGGGTGCGCAAAAAAAGGCCAAAAAGTAGCATTAGAGTAAAAGCTCCCAGCAAAAGGCCCAGTGAAGCCTGCAAAAGCATCAACTAAAGGGGAAAAGCGGCAAGCAAGAGCGTGGTGAGGCCTGCGTAAAGGCCAACAAGGGAGCGCTGAGGTACACCCTCTCGGCACAGACTCAGAAATTAGCTGATGAGTACAAGGAAGAGGAGGGCCGGAAGTGCTTAAGAAGGCTGAGAGAGACCCTCGCACAGGAAGAGGAGGGATGAGAGAGAGACCCTCCCATAGGAAGAGGAGGGACAATATAGAGCCCCTCCTACAAAAAGGGGCGGGATGGGAGAGGTCCCCTCCCACAATCCCAGGCACACCTGGCCATATATATATTCTACTGACCTGAAATGTAGATGGATGATTCCATTCCTTGTTTGAGCAAAGGGTTTCGGATGGAACATGAAAAGCTGAGTTTGGGGACGGCGTTTATAGCTGTTTTAACGTGAAACAGCCCATTTTCTGGTGTTGGTTTTACAATCTCAGATAATGCAGATATATTTCCACTGCTGCTTCTCCACATAACTTCAGGTTGAGGGTACCAGCCATGAGATTCACAGACAATCATTATCCCATGATCTTTATCGTTTTCAATTGTAATTTGATGTGCAGAGCCTAGAGCTTGGAAACGGAAAACAGTTGTACGAGACCCTCATTATTTTGCTCATTGTTTGTGACAAAACAATTAGATTATGAATCTATGCTGAAGAAAAGTCTTCAAATTACCAATTAATAGAGACCTTAAAGTACAACATTAATAGCTATGTAAGCCATGTCTGCCAACAAGCATCACACTGTAAGATTTACTATTATGAAGAAGGGCTGCAACACTGCTTATCCTACCAACCACTGATATTTTGGGACAGATATAAATTGGGGCCAGATGTATCTATTGAAGGACGTCCCCTAAAAATAGGGCCATCGTGTAGAACAACAAGGCCTCTACAAACATTTAAGGGGGAAACAGATTACAAACAAGAGGGCAAAACCAGCGCTACAATAAACCACTGTCCAGCCACAGCAGTATTTCCTTTTATATGTTTATACAATGTGTGTGGTGGGAATAAGAAAAAAAAAGTAGGGGACCATCACATCTAAATGGGTTTAGGCATATGCAATGGTTATGCTTTTATACAGGTAAACTAAAAACGTACGTACGTACGTACGTACGTACGTACGTACGTACGTATGTATATATATAGCAATTGTTTCACATATGGTGGGCTAAGAGTGATAGAAGCCCTCCACCGTAAAAAGTACAGTAGTACAAATAAGGAATAGTACATTAGTGATTCCATTTGAATGTTTAAAAATAAGTTGATGAAAACTTATTTCCTTCTCAAATTTCTCAGAAATACAGTATATGCACTGCAGTCTGGGAAAACTGGGCGGGGCATGCAAATGAGGCCACATAATGCACCATCACTCTGTCAATCCAAACCATTTTAAACATGGCTCCTTATACGCATATATATATATATATATATATATATATATATATATATACACACACACATATACACACACACATTCAAAATAATATATATATATATAATCTTAACAATTACTATGAATTTAACAGACCTGTCACATAGAGATCCACATATGCTTCATCGTAGTAAGAGTCTGATTGAAACAAACACTTGTAACGTCCAATATCAGAAGGCTGAACATTGTGGAGGATCAAGGCTGTGCTCCCATTTGATAGATTATCTTTCTGGAGCTGTGTCCTCTGTCGGTATTGCTGCATCTGTTCTGTAAACACATCCTCTTTCTTTTCATAAAGGTGGACAAAAGGGTGATAGCTGACTAAGTAAAAGCGGATTTCCATGTTCTCCACACTCATTGCAGGGGAGAGATGGCACGGCAACACAGCATCTGATCCCACCATGGTGACAACCCCATCTTTTGGAGAAATTACGCTGAATTGTACTATAAAAAGGAATACATATTAGCAGAACACTCACATTGTAAAAGATATACGTTGACTCTCCAACAACACCAGTTCAATCTTAAATCCATTTTTGTTAAGAAAAACAATAAAGCAAGAGCACACAGCAAACACTGGGCCCTATTCTATTGCCCACACATGCTCTTAATATTGGCACATATTCTATTAGCTTCTCGCAATCAGATTACGAGTTCCCAGCCCACAATCATTACAGGCCAGCCAAAAACACAAAATGGGCCTTAGAACACTATTGGTTTTAGCACAGGTTGTATATTACGGGCTCTAAATAAAGTTACACAAACTCAATATTCTATGAGACCTGTAGCGCAAGCTTGTAAATAAAGTCACTTTTCTGTCTAAAATATTATGAGTACTAAATCGGACTCGCAAGGCATTTTTCAAACACTTATTAGAGCTGTAGCAGCAATTAAACACACAATACTGTACTTTAAAACATGGGAAGTCATCAAAACACATTAGAATTATTGCACATCTGTCTCAAACCCAACAATATGCAATTAAAAATGTTTTTATTAAATGTTATTTCTAAGTAATATCGATCCCGGGACTCAGTGGGTTAATAAATATCATGAAACAGATGATCTTATGCATTTTATAGATTCAGTGATTATGAGCCAGATCATCAAATATTACTTACTGGCATTAATTCATTTGTAGCCTCCGATTGCAGATTACGTGTAACTTCCATGTTTTACTGACGCAATGATGACGGACTCATTAACGATTGTCTGTGTCTAAGAAGTAAATTACGTGCTTGCTTAAATATTGTCAGATCATACAATCACGCCCCCTGAAATCTGACTTAAGACAGGGTTTACGAGTTCAGGCTAAAGGTCAGAATTTGCGAGCTGGAGTCAATAAAATACATCGAAACACTTATAATAAAAAAATACCTGCAGCCAAATGTGTGAGTTTGAGGCATTTGCGAGCAGTTAATAGAATAGGGCCCAATGTCAGGTACACCTATATATGGTAAAATGCTTTTAAATGAGATCTCTAGGACCTGTATTCATTTATTCCAATGACAATAAATGTACTTTCTTTGGTGAATGGATATTGATCATTAAATATTTAAAATAACATATTTTAAAATGTATTTGTTTTATTTTTCTTAGAAAATATTTATATTATTTTGTAAATGTGTTATTATGATTGAAAGTTTCTATCCTAAGTACTTTAGGAATTCACCATAGACATTGGCAGCCTTATTAAATTGTGATTCAGTAAATTTAAAAGGGCATATTTTTTTACAGATGTTTTTAGTTAGTGAACTTCTATCCAAAAGTAAGGTCTTCACTAACTAAAAAACTTCTGTAAAAAAAATAAGCTATGTGCTTAAATAGAGCCCTTTTAAGTTTACTGAATTGCAATTTAATAAGGAAGTGGATTCCTAGTTCAAAGACAGGGCCCTCCTTCCTTTGCTAAATGTTAATCTGTATTTATCTTTGTCTGAACTTAATTTATGTACAGCGCTACGGAATATGTTGGCGCGTTATAAACTATAATAATAATAATAATAATAATAATAATTTCAGTATATATTTTTTTTTATAAAGGAAATATTTAAAGACATAATAATTAGAAGAAGCTGCTAGACTGACAAGCTGTTGGCTTCCAGCCCCACCCACACACTTCCTTTTTCTGTCTGTGATATACTAGTCACAAATGTGAGAGGAACTGATAAGCTTGCACCAATCATGCAGAGAAACATTAACTTAGTGAATTTAGCTGGAATGCATAATCTTGACAATCTACCATCTTCTACTAATTACATTTTTAAAGATCTCCCTCTTTCATCTAAATTTAATTGGCAAAAATATGTTTGGAAAATTAAATAGTAATTGTTTGCTTAGATAAGTTACCATTTAAGATTTGGTAAGCTAAGACCATGTAAATGATGTGATACATCTTGTGATAATTATCCAAGGGGTCTATGTTAGTCACAGACGCTACGTGAGTCACAGACTCAGTAAAGCTCCACAGAAGGACTGAAGGGGTTAACTTTCCTGCACAGTGTATTAGCTGCACTTGGACAGCTCTGATTATTGACTGCTCCTGGAGTATAGGATGGGCTGCTTATGGACTGATTGTTTGTTATATGGCTGACCTGGAGAAAGACATACACACCACTTGGAGCAATTACAGGCCAGGTATTTTACAAACTATTGGTCTGCTTGTTTCCCTCCACCCAGGTTTAGCTGGTTAGTTAACATAACTGTTTAGGTAGTGCTTCAGTGGAAGCTAGGCCTATTTATTTCATTGATTTTTTTTTGTGCCATTGGATGCATTTTTAGTAAAACTTGGAAAAGTACTTATAGCCTCTTGTATTGTGTTCCTCCATCAAAGTGCCTAAAACACAGACCAAAAGGAAACTATTAATTTGTCACAATCTATAATGGTCATATATATATATATATATATATATATATATATATATATTTATATAAGTTTAAATGTACTGTAGTAAATGTAAGTAGGCAATTGCTGTAGTTTGAAGAGATATCACAAGAATGCATTAATATATCTATGCTCATTCCAATATCTGGTGTATTCATTAGTGGTAGAACCAGGCAGACTTAAAACATGATGTTGCATACTGATAAGCCCTAGTTACGAATGCTTCTAAAAGCAGTTAGAAGCAACATATCTGGTGACATCTTTTGGTGGCCTTTTAAGATTAAGATTGAAAAATTATATACTTCAGCGGTAATACAGTGCCTTGCAAAAGTATTCACCCCCTTGACTTTTTTCCAACCTTAAGTTCTATGTTTTGTTAATCTGAATCTTATGTGATGGATCAGAACACAATAGTCTAAGTTGGTGAAGTGAAATGAGAAAAATGTATACATAAAAATATTTTTTAGAAATAGAAAACAGAAAATTGCGTGTGCGTATTGTGGCAAAGCGGCCCCTAGAGGCCAATTTGGAGGTAACATGGTGTTTATTCCAGCAGGGAATGAGTTAACTCCTGGTACAAAAGGCTCCCTTGGAGAAATGGGTGTGGTTCCTGCCAGAAGCCTGTCTGTGAGACAGTGTGTGGAGCTGCAGGCTTGGAGCTGCCCGGGAGACACAGGCCCAAGTGAGGAAAGGCCTGAGCTGGAGTTGGTGAGCAGAGGCCGAAGAATGAGAGTCTCAAAAACAAGCAGTCCAGAAAGAGACCCCAGAAAGGTGACTACCCAGTAGGGGAATGGCTGCAGAGGGAGAGAGAGACTGCTCCAACTAGAGGGGCAAGTGAGAGAGAGGGACCTGAGATTGCAAGCAAGTGAAACCCCTGAAGAGGGTGAAAGTATTTAAAGACACAGAGAGGCCTATGATTACAGGCAAGTGAAAGGCCCTGAAGAAGGTAATACTGAAAGAGTGAAGCCAGTATCAAGTATTGGTACTGTGTATAGTGAGAGGAAGCTACATTTCTTTTCTGTTTATGTTATTTTCATGTGCTGGCTGTGTCAAAATAAAAACCTGGAGTGGAATGAAAAGCCTCCTGTGCCTTCCTCCATTAAGATTAATAGTTGGTTAAAACAGGGCACTGACCCCGCGAGTGGTAGTGTCCTGTCACAGTATGTATTCACCCCCTTTGTTATGAAGCCCATAAAAAGCTCTGGTGCAACCAATTACTTTCAGAAGTCACATAATTAGTGAAATGATGTACCCCTCTGTGCAATCTAAGTGTCACATTATTTGTCATTACATATACACACCTTTTTTGAAAAGCCCCAGGAGGCTGCAACACCTAAGCAAGAGGCACCACTAACCAAACACTGCCATGAAGACCAAGGAACTCTCCAAACAAGTAAGGGACAATGTTGTTGAGAAGTTCAAGTCAGGGTTAGGTTACAAAAAATATCCAAATCTTTGATGATTCCCAGTAGCACCGTCAAATCTATCATAACCAAATGGAAAGAACATAGCACAACACGGCCGCCCACCAAAACTCACGCACCGGGCAAGGAGGGCATTATTCAGAGAGGCAGCACAGAGACCTAAGGTAACCCTGGAGGAGCTGCATAGTTCCACAGCAGAGACTGGAGTATCTGTACATAGGACGACAATAAGCCGTACGCTCCATTGGGCTTTATGGCAGAGTGGCCAGAAGAATGCCATTCCTTTCAGCAAAAAACAAAATGGCAGGTTTTGAGTTTGCGAGAAGGCATGTGGGAGACTCCCGAAATGTATGGAGGAAGGTGCTCTGGTCTGATGAGACAAAAATTTAACTTTTCGGCCATCAAAGAAAACGCCATGTCTGGCGCAAACTCAACACATCACATCACCCAAAGAACACCATTTTTCAGCAGTCGGGACTGGGAAACTGGTCAAAGTTGAGGGAAAGATGGATGGTGCTAAATACAGGGATATTCTTGAGCAAAACCTGCACCACTCTGTGCGTGATTTGAGGCTAGGACAGAGGTTCACCTTCCAGCAGGACAATGACCCCAAACACACTGCTAAAGCAACACTTGAGTGGTTTAAGGGGAAACATGTAAATGTGTTGGAATGGCCTAGTCAGAGACCAGACCTCAACCCAATAGTAAATCTGTGGGCAGATTGCTGTTCACAAGCTCAAACCATCCAACTTGAAGGAGCTGGAGCAGTTTTGCAGGGAGGAATGGGCAAAAATCCCAGTGGTAAAATGTGGCAAGCTCATAGAGACTTATCCAAAGCAACTTGGAGCATTTGGAGTGATTGTAGCAATAGGTGACTCTACAAAGTATTGACTTTAGAGGGGTGAATAGTTATGCACAATGACTTTTTCTGTTATTTTGTCCTATTTGTTGTTTGCTTCACAATAAAAAAATCTTCAAATGATGCAAATCCTCAAACAATCCATGTTATTTCCAGGTTGTGAGACAACAAAACATGAAAAATGCCAAGGGGGGTGAATAATTTTGCAAGGCACTGTAGGTGGACAACAATTAAAAAAACTAATGATGCTCTATTTGTGTGGAGGCTCATAGACAAATCATTAAATGAAGAAGTAAAAATACCTAACATAAAAAAACACTAAACTAAATAAATTGGATAATCACAGATGTCAGCTCCCAAATGCCGGGTAATTTTGGACTGATCACTAGAGTTTTTTGTGAACCTATTGCATTTATCTTTCCCTACTGTCATGCTTTTAGTGGAAAATCCCTCTATCATATTTAATGTGTCAAACAAAAGCCTAACAAGTTTCTCCATTATAGGCCCCTATTTAGTTGTCCTAATCACAATTACTGGAGCCGTATTGAAGCCCATAAAAGTTACAGATATTTATTTGGCTACATTTTGCTACTCGCACTCCATTTGCGAGTTACAGGCTCAAAATCACTGGGGTTGTCAGAAATGTAACTCCGTCCTATCTCCTCCTTTGATGTTTCAAGCACGTAAAATCCATATTTAATTGCAACAATTCAACAAGCCCGCAATTGCCTTCAAACAAGTAAATGGCGAAGGTATCAAAAAATCCTACGAGTACTAGATAGGACCCGCAGGTGGTTTAAACACTTGTTCATAACACTGCAAAAGCAAATAAAAACATACTACTGTACTTTAAAATACTGTAAAAGCAATGACAGGTGTTAGAATTAATTGTACAACAGTCTCAAGCTCGCAAATCTGCAATACAAAATTAGTATTTTTTAAGTTTTATTTCCATGTTATATCGATCCTAGGAATCAAAGAGTTAATACATATCAGGCCATCTACATGGACTAGAACAGATGATTTATTAATTATTCAGGTTTTCTTTATTTCGAGATTGCCAGACCAATCACAAATTAAACTTCTAAACATTATTTAATTGTAGTCTGAACTCTATGTTTTAATGACGTCATGATGATGGTCTCATTTACTATTGGCTCTGCCTAAATTGTAACTTACGGGCTTGCTTAACTGATCATGATCATGCCCTGAAATGCAACGTACGAGTTCATGGTTTGCGTGTTGGGGCTGTGAGCATGTAATTGCGGGCTTGAACAATTCAATACATCTGTAACTGTAGCAAATATCTAACCTGCAGACATACAGGCTGTATGAAGGTAATTACGGGCTTGGAAATAAATGGGGGCCATAGACTGCAACATGCAATTTTGATTCACGCAATTATATAAATATAAAAAGTTATCACATACCGGAAGTAGAAATGTGAGGTTGATGAATGAATATTAAGACAAGAGGTGGAAGAAATGCTGTAAGTGCCACCCTGCAGAAAAAATAAACAATATTTGAAGATAAATGTCATATTGCACATGATATTAAGATTACAGTAAACAGTGTAAAGGTTTATATATACACACACAAGGTGGAAAAATACTGGGAGCATGGGCTCTGGCTCCCAAATATTTTCCAGAAGTGTAATCTCTCACCATGATAGACTCTCTGTGACTCTTAGAATCACCATGATTGACTCCTAGAAAATGTGCCTTGCTCTTGAGTATTACATATTTTTGGCCATGTGTGTTTGAGCAAATATAAACTTTTACACACATACATTAGTTAAATGTATATAATAATGCTTTGATCTATTTCTGTATTATGACCAATTGTACTGCAGGCCAGGACAAGTTACCAATGTGTAACTTGAATAGAGGTTGCAGGAGTCAGGAAAAGTTACCGAATACCAGTGTAGTGGGCAGAAATAATAATTTCTAGAACGAAAGACACACCTGGGTATTCCAGACGGAGCATACCTTTTATTGTCACACAACACATATTTAAGTGGTATAGTAACCAATCATTGCAAGCCCCTTCCTTAAACAAACTCTCTATTAATCAATCACAATCGTTTTATTAATCTTCCCATGTGGGATCAAGTGACTTGTGATGAAGTTTGGGTTATTAACTCCCCCCAGGTATAGGTGCCTGGAAGTCTCATGTCTGTGGAAGTTATCTATCTGGTTACTCTTATTTCTCCTTATAGCCCTGTAGGAAGTAATTAACCAACAGAAGGTCAGAGACTTTACTCATTGTGTTTTTCTTATCATGATCTTTAAATCATTGTTAAGCCACATGGGATATGATTTACTCCTATTCCTTTTATTTTCACACTGTACATGCCAATGTCTATGTATATTTAGTAATGATTTGAATGTTGTCCATTTACTTTCAGTATTTTTACCCGTCAGTTCTTTGTCCCAGTCTACATGTTGTAGTGGCCCTTAGCTCATTAAAATGTGCCCTTTTAAATTTCAGAATTTTTGTTGGCCTCTTACAGTATTGTTTTATAAATTCAATTTCAAATGAGACTGTGTTGTGATCACTCTTCCCCAAAGGTTCCCCAATTTTGATACTTGATATTACATCAATATTATTCATGACTAGGAACTTGCCTATCAAAAATGATGGGATTAAAATTGTAAGGCTGGCAATGCGAGCCTCTCCCCCTGTGTACTTCAAGTTTTCTGCTTTGCACTGTTCCCCTTGGGTGCTCATTGCGAGCCCCACGCTGAGCGCCTTCACCGCTCATTGCAAGCCTTTCCTCTCGCCTACTGTAAGGGCCGCTCATTGCATTGCAGGGTTCGTTAACCTGCAAGTGTAGTGCTTGGGAATCCCATATGTCTCTTCCCAGCTTCTTACCCCGTCCCTTCCCTGTGTCTTACTCCTCTGTGTGTGTGCTGAATGTTTGCTTGGAGCGCGGTGACTGCCGTCGGTTTTATTTTCAAAGTCCTGCGTGCCTGGCGTTGCTCGTGTAATTGTTACTGTCTTAAGCCCCGTGTTTTTTATTTGTAAGTTTTGCAAGCCTGGAGTTGCTGAGCCTCGTTGTCATGCTGTTTTTAAAATTTTGCGTTTTTCGGCCGCCATTTTTTTCCTTTCTTAGGAGATTTTCTAGTGACGAAAAACACCAAATATGGGTGTAATTCACTTGCAACCTCACTCCCAGGCTTCCTGTGTCTCCCCCTGTAGATGATTTCTTATTTTTGGTGGGTACCATATTTAGAGTTACGCAGCTGCGCAGCTGCTACGCGAGGCTAGCATGTATGACGGTGCCGCTGGCTGCAAGGCTTGTATGTGTGACGACGCTGCGTGACCAACATCACAAACGTCACCAACATTGCAAGATCCACAACTATATTAGTGATGGCTAAATCCAAGATAGCCTAATTTCTAATAGGTTCTTATATAACCTGGGACCTGCTGGTCTCATTCATCCAGTTTATTTCAGTATAGTTAAAATCTCCCATTATTAGAACTCGCCCATGCTTAGCTGCATTTCCAATCTGTAACAATAACTGCAGCTTCTCACTTTCAATTATATTTGGGGGTTTATAGCATATTGATATAAAGAAGACTGAGAGTGAATTGCATATCAAAGTTGGCTCTAGAATGCCTCTCTGGTCAACCTTAAAGTGGTGCTAACCCCAAAATATTGTTATTACTCCTTTGTGATGATTTTGATGCAAACCACCATCTTGCTCATAATTACCCTTAACTAAAGCCTGCAAGGCCCTGATAACCTGACGGTCTGGGCTCTGGGCTTTTATGGTACACGATTATGGCTGTGGGCCATATTTTACCATATTCATCACATTACCCATATTCCAAACAATAACAGCAAATAAAGGTCACTGCATATAGTTATATATATATAGGTTTCTGTGAATATGGCAATACTACTCTCTGTCTCTTCATCAACAATTTGTTGCCCCCTAAAAATGGTCTAATCAAAAAAGCATTGTTGACGGTCTAACAAACCGCATCTTCATCTTCTCTTATACATTTATAAGTCTGTACAGTTAAATATTGATCTCTGTATTGTTTATCCATTGCAATATCAACAATTCTCCTTGTCAATACCTTAAGGACACCAGTCTTGTAGATGGAGGGTATAATACACTGATGGACAGTAATACAGGTTTACGAGTCATACTTGTATGCTAAAGGCACCTACCTATTAAATAAATAAATTAGAATATTCATAGATGTCATCTTCCAAAACTTACACATCATTGATTGTTCAATGAATCATTCCACCTTACTGTGCCTCCTTAGGGAAAAATCTCTGTCTTAATATAAAGTGAAATCTTGGCAGCATGTTCTCTTGAATTTATCTTATCAATCAGGACATACAAATTAATTCAAAAGAAAATGGAAAGTATTAATCCTTCCTAGAAACAGTTCAATTATAAAATATAGAAGAAGACTTGAAGCCCAACTAGGAGACCTCTTGCCCGCTTATGAATTTGGTGGGTTCTAAAAAAAAAGTATTTGGTGAACCTATTATCCTAAATAAATACATTATGAATATTATGAATTAACTATGAACTGTTTTACATTTTTTTGATACATCTTGGCATGGAAAGTTTAATTTACAGTCGCCATGGACATTTCTGTCATACTCACATGATGTGTGTTGCGATTAACTTCTTCTGCAAGAACAATAGCTGATTTCCCTCCAGACATATCAGCTCACATCCTGCACACAATGTTAATATCACAAGTAAATATAATTAATCAATACAATGCAGATGTTCATATGCTTAAAACTCATTGGAGTGTATATATATATATAAATATATATATATATATATATATACATATTATTTTTTTAATTTTTTATATTCTTAAACATTTCAAAATATATTCACATATGATTAGAGGATACATTTTGTGAGGATTGTTTTTGCAGTATTTTTATGTATAACCAGAGAAGAGGGTAATTGATTTCCATAACGCAGTTGCAGGTCCCTGACACACGTGTCATGACTGATTTTGGGGCCATGATGGGACCCCCTGCACCCAACAAGTCACTCTGTTATCTGGGACTCTTACACACCTCATTGATAACATAAAGGCTATCAAAAGGGACATGGGATGTGTTCTAATGATTATAACAATTTGTCTTTCATTTATGTGTCATGTTTAAATAATAAATGTGTGCATATAGTTACTATCATGTGAGTATAGTTATATCATGGATGTAATGTGTGCACATAGTTACTGTCATGTATGTAATATGTGAGTACAGTTGAATCATGTATGTAATGTGTGAGTATAGTAACGGTCATGGATGTAATGTGTGAGTATAGTTTTATTATGGACGTAATGTGTGGCCTTAGTTATTGTCATGTATGTAATGTGAGATTATAGTTAAATCATGGATGTAATGTGTTTGTATAGTTGAATCATGTATGTAATGTGTGAGTATAGTAACGGTCATGGATGTAATGTGTGAGTATAGTGATATCATGGATGTAATGTGTGCACATAGTTACTGTCATGTATGTAATGTGCGACTATAGTTATATCATGGATGTAATGTGTGAGTATGGTTGTATCATGGATGTAATGTGTGCACATAGTTACTGTCATGTATGTAATGTGCGACTATAGTTATATCATGGATGTAATGTGTGAGTATAGTTGTATCATGGATGTAATATGTGCACATAGTTACTGTCATGTATGTAATGTGCGACTATAGTTATATCATGTATGTAATGTGCAACTATAGTTATATCATGGATGTAATGTGTGAGTATAGTTGTATCATGGATGTAATATGTGCACATAGTTACTGTCATGGCATCTTGCTTATGAATTTGTGCATTTATTTTCTATTATTCTAGTTTGTGAGGCCTGTTGATATGTTTCCCTTGTATATTATAAAACCACATTACCCTTGCCCCCCTACAGGCCTGGATGGATGGAGATGGATAGATCATACACACATATAAGTAAATGTATAAATATGTATACATGTTTGCAGGGACATCAGAGAGATGTGACTGCTCTGGATAAGACATATTAGACAGAACGCAGTCAGACACGTAATAACAAACACAGACATTTAAAAAATTTAAACAGCTCTGTAAATAAACAAACCTTACGCTGCTGTACGCAGAACAAGAAGTGAAACCAGTTTGCACACTAAGGAAATCTGTTCTAACTGGTTTAATTTAAACATGTGGTACATCCATGGAATTAAAATAAGTTGTTCTTAAAGGGACAGTAGCAATCAGTATATTGTTGTAATATGATGCACAAATAAAGTTAATAAAACATACCTTTGTTTTCTGTTTATCATTATTATTATTGTTTATTTGTAGAAAAATAAAACATATCCTTGTTTTCTGTGTATTGTTATTATTATTGTTTATTTGTAGAAACATAGTTGCATTTTTATTCCAGGGTTGACAAATTTGTCTAATACTTAGAAGCCAAACAGGTTAATCAGGAGCAGGTAATTGATTATATATAGACAAATATGTATAATAGCTAAAGAGTTAGGAGCCAGCAGTACATTTTAGGAGCTCCCTGTCTCTTGGAAATAGTTAAGAATTTTTTTATATTATTAGTCCAATAGAAAACTGGTTATACATTGTATCAGTCATTTGTTTTTAACTAAATAATAGCAAAAAGTAAATATTCCCCATGCTCATAAATTATCTGTGCTCAGCATTCCATTCACCCTGCAAGGCATTCACAGAAGGCCCCCTCACCCTCAGCTCAGCAGGTCCTGAAAGGACCATAATTCACTAAGTGCATGGACATACACATAAGATTCACACAATCCACACAGTTTGTAAAGGAGTCCATCTGATCAGCATCCATGGCAAATTGGTTGGGTAATGTTATAACTTGTATGGATATAATGTGTGTGTTTATATATATATATATATACTAGCGAATTGCCCGTCAAAAAATGACGGCAATGAAATTGTAAGGTAGCTAATGCTGTTTGGTGTATAATAATGAAATATGTAATACATTACTAAATGAATATACTGTACCTATTTTGAAGCATTGTGATGAAGAGCTGGCAATGTGTGTTGATGTTGCTGCAGCATTAGTGGTGTGGAGCTGCTGTGTAAGCATGCTGAATGTGTGCACTGTGTGGTATGAATATCCGTAGGTGGTTTGTGGCGTTTTGCGAGTTTGTTGTGGTGTTTTGCGAGTTTCTTGTGGTGTTTTGCGAGTTTAGAGTGCTGTAGCCTCGTTTTCGTTTCTCTCGCTTAGATTTTTTTTTAGTCTCTAAACTGTTTTATTTCAAGAAAAATCGAGGTGTAAGTTGTATTTTTGAGGTCCTGGGTGCTCCCTCTTGGTGTAGGTAAGGTTTTTATGTATGTGCTGTGTGTATGTATTGTGTTTTACATTTTGTAATGTTCGCGAGTTGCGTCCGAGTGTTGCGAGGCCGTAATGTGTGTGAACGTGTGTCGTATGTTGTTTGCGAGTGTCGTAATGTGTGTGTCGTGCTGTTTGGTTTGCGACGTGAATTATCGATTATCCGGCACTCAACCACCCAGGACTCTCAAGCAACAGGCACCTGCCTCTATTCTCCATTTGCAAAAAACTCTTGATTATCGGGAAATATCCGGCACATAAAAAAAACAAAACATTTTTTTTCTGTTTGTTTTCTTTGTGCTCAAAATAGCTTAGTTTAGTTGTCAGTAGATATTTAATAGGTTTCTCATGTGTTTCAAGGGGTTTTAGGGTTGTTTAGGCTGTTGTTTTTGAAACTCTTGATTATCTGGAAAGTACACTTATCCGGCAAAAGGCAATCCCCATAAGGTGACGTATAACGGGGAGTTTACTGTATTTATATAGTAAACCCCCCCCCCCCCTCCCGTTATCTGGCACCCACGCGGACTCCCTATTGCCAGATAACTGTAGTTATTGTGAGTCCCCGAATTTAACAGTCTAAACGTTCCATAAACCCCCCAAAATGCATTTAAAAAGGCATTAGCACCTAAACTGGGCCATTTAGGACCCCAAAAAACAATTAGAAAAAAAGTTAGCATTTTTTTTTTGAAGTCTCGAACTCCAGATAGTGCCCGTTATGCTGGTTTAGTTTTTGAAAATGGGGAATTGATGCCGGTTGCTTGAGAGTCCCAGTTAGTTGGGTGCCGGATAACCAAGATTCTACATATATTCTACATATTCTATATACATATGTATATATATCTTTATATTGTTGTTTTCAGTCTTGCTATGTGCTTTAGTGAAAGCTCTGTTTACGTTTGATATTAACCTCAATGACAGGGCACTCTTTTTTTTTATTCCTTTGTGCATTGTGTTAATATTGTTTTGACTTGAACTTACTCCTGGATATCGCTACGAAATATGTTGGCGCGTTACTAATATAGAGATCCAGTGATCCAGTGTGTGTATATATATATATATATATATATATATATATATATATATATATATATATATATTAATAAGTATTGAGGTATACATTGAGGTATATATTGGACAAACGCCTCTTTATACTGACAAGCTTTCTAGAGGTTTAACATTCACACACACATACATATATATATATATATATATATATATATATATACATCTATCCATCTATATATATATATATATATATATATATATATATATATATATATATATATATATATATTTATATATATATATATATACATATTTAATTAGGTGTTAATTAATTATTAATCAATTATTTATTTTATTTTTATTTTTTTAATTATTAATTAATCCAGAGGAAGGCAGCAGAAAAAAAAATCCAAGTGAGACTTAGCCAATCGTCTTTAAGGGAAAAAACAAAAAAATAATTCCTTCCTGACTCCAGATACTGGCGATCGGATTTCTCCCTGGATTAATACTGTCTCTCTAATTATCCATGATAACCCTGAATTCCCTTTTTAATTAGAAATAAATCCAGTCCCCTTTTAAAGTTATCTATTGAATCCGCTGTCACCACCTCCTCAGGTAGAGAATTCCACAGATTAACCACCCTTACTGTAAAGAACCTTTTTCTTTCTTTAAGGTGAAATCTTTTTACTTCTAACCTCAAGGCATGTCCTCTTGTCAGTTGAAAACCTCTTGGCACAAAAAGCTCCCTTGACAAATCTTTATACTGACCCTGGATGTATTTATATAAGGTTATCATATCTCCTTTTAGATGCCTTTTTTCTAGAGAAAATACCTTTAATTTGGTTACGTGGCTACGGGTCTAAAGACCTGTTTTGCCTACAATGAAGGGGTATGCAGATGGGCCCCTAATTGCAGGTTAAAAATGGACATCGAACCTGCGTTCAGGTTGTTACCTTTCATCCGTCGAGCCAACAGGCTCCTGGGTTGTTTCGTCGATTGCAGCTATTTCATCGACCTATGCTTACCTATGGGGTGCTCGATATCATCTGCCTACTTTGAGGCTTTCAGCTCATTCTTACAATGGGTTGCGCGTACGGAAGCGGGGTACAAGAGCATTACGCACTATCTGGATGACTTTTTGTTCGTCGGTCCAGCAGGGCAAGATACTTGCCATTTCATCTTGGAAGTGTTCACCAAAATCTGTCTGGATTTTGGGTACCGTTGGCCCATAACAAAACTGAGTGCCCCACGAGGTTGACTTTCCTGGGGATTCAGATTGATTCCAAGACAATGGAATGCAGTCTTCCCCGCTGGAAGGAGCGCGTAGGGTGTCACTGCGAAGGTTGCATCATGGGGAAGTTGAACTTCGCCTGTAGGATTACCCCCATGGGGAGGATATTTTGTAGGAGAATGTCGCTCGCTACCACAGGCATCGTGAGGCCACATCACTTTATCAAAGTCTCACGGGCAATGCGGGATGACGCACGGGTATGGTCGGTTATCCTGGTCGAGTACAATGGGACTGCGCTTATTCACAGAAGGAGCGTTACCAGCGCCGATTTGGAACTTTACTGGCGGATCAGGGTCAGTTGGTTGCAGCGCATATTTTCAAGGAAGATGGTGCGCCGCGGCATGGCCAACAGAATGGGTGGTGGCAGGTCTTACAAAGAACCTGACATTTCTCGAACTATTTCCCATAGTGGCGGCGGTTCACATATGGGGTGCAGCGTTTCAGGATTGGCGTGTGTTATTCTACACAGATACTGTAGCATGGGGGTTGCGCAAGTGGTGAATAACCTCACAGCAACTTCAATACCGGTGGTACGATTACTTCGTCACTTGGTGCTGTGCTGCCTTCGCCTGAACATATGGTTTCAGGCGAGGCACGTGCCGGGGTTGAAAAATGGCATTGCTGATGCCCTTTCTCGGTTTCAGGAAGAGCGGTTCAGGGTATTGGCCCCAAAGGCGAACGCGCTGGGGGAGGCCATTGCTGCGGAGATCTGGGAGCTTGGAGCTGCCAGGTAACGAGACTCATCAGACAGTCTGTTGCCCCGGCGACATGGACCGCGTACAGACACTTGTGGGCAAAATGGAACAACCTAGTTAAGATGGCCGGTGGGTCTACATCAGAGGATAAGGCCCTAGGGATACTGCTTTGGTTTCTGCTGCGGTGTGCAGAGGAAGGCGAGAAAAAAGCCGTAGTTGGGAGACAGATTACGGCTCTGGCTTTCATGTTTAATCTGGCAGGGCAGAGGAAGGAGTTTATAGTGCGCAAGGTGGTGCGCGGCATGTTTAACGGGGATCGCAGGCCAGATACCAGGCGGCTGATTACCTTTTCTTTGTTGCTGCGAATGGCGCAGGTTTTGGTGGTAACGTGCAGGAACACCTTTGAATCTCTGCTTTTCCGTACGGCTTTTTCCCTGGCGTTCTTTGGAGCGTTCCGGATAGGGGAGTTAGTCACGAACAATAGACACGGTTCTGGGGGAATGCAGTTGGTGGATACCTGTCTAAGGGAAGACACGGTAGTTATTTGGTTACAGAGGTCTAAGACTGACCAGTTGGGCAAAGGAAAAGAGGTGGTGTTGCACCATGTTGGCACGGAGTGCTGCCCCTATGGGTGTGTGGAGGAGTACCTTAGACAGCGACCGGGGGCCGTGTTCGCTTTTGGTTCATGCCGATGGGACGGCGTTATCCCGTTATCAATTTAAAAGGAGGCAGAATTCGGGATGCACCCTTTCCGAATCGGGCTGCTACGAAAGCAGCTACATTAAGCTTGCCTGATGCTGCAGTAAAGCGTATCGGGAGATGGAAGTCGGAAAGTTTTTCGGTCCTACGTGCGGCCTAGGGCAGTAGTCTAATAGATGTTTATTTCTGCTTTCAGGAGGACAGAAGCAACTGTGGATTGTGGGCCATTCGTATGTGTACTGGGCCCACAGGTTAGCCGCAGTTACAGAGGACAAGACACAACTGTGTTTCCCCGTTACGGACTTGCACGTGCAGTGGTTCGGGATTCAAGGCCTGCGGTGGGCGCAGATGGATGGGCTGGACAGATCGCGTCAAAAGATCAACCAACAGTTGTCAAGTTTCATCAGAAAGCTGGGTTTCGTCGCCATCCGATACAAGGAGTTCGAGCCGGTCGGGGCCGACGAGTTCTTTGGAAAGGATGAAGTGTATTTGACCGAAATCGGCTAGAGTTACTCATGCTGAAATTCAGGGAGAGTGTTACGCGGGCCTTAGCTTTAATTGACAGCAGGGGGGGATCGCAGTCTCAGGAGGGGTCCCTCGCTCGCTCTGTGGAAGGAGGTGAGTTACCCAGCCCACTGGCCTAAGTGGGTGTGGCCCTACCTCACAGGGCGTGCTTAATATAAGCATTGGGGCTTTGGGCAAGGCCCAAGGTGTGAGGTCACTGTCCGTGGCCTGGCTCCTTCCCCTGGAAGGTTTTATGTAAATTATATACAGGTTTTTATGTTTATGTTAAAATGGTTATTTATGAATAAAACCTGTGGCCCGTGTTTCTCCCAATCGGTCGTGGTGTCAATTATTTCTCAAAAAGCTTAAATGGATCATGCATGCCTAGGGCTGGATTTTACATTCTTCTGGGTAGTTTTACATCCTTCGGCCTTGTTTGCGTTTTTTCTGCAGCCATTTTTTTCCTCGCTTAGCCGATTCGCAAACGTTAAAAAACAACAAATATGCCTCAAATTAACTTGCAACCTCACTCACAGGCTTTCTGGCTCTTCCCTGTGCTGTGTGTGAGTGTGTAAGTAAATTTGAGGCAGATTTGTTTTTTTTTTTATATATATCTTTCGAGTTCCGTGGTTCGGCTTTTAAAATTTGAATTTTTGCGAGGCGCACAGTGTATGTGTGGGTTTTGTTCCTAAGTCCTATGGGTCTTAAGTCCTGCGTGCTTTAACTGTTCGCCTCGCTTTGGGAGGCTTGCAGTGCAAGGAGCGCCTTCGGAGCTCATTGCAGCCTAAGTCCAGCGTGGTCAACGGCTCGCTTTGCAAGGCTTGCCCTATGGTCCGCAAACAGCACAGCCATAGTCCCACGCGCAAAAACAACACTGCACATCACCAAAAGAACACCATACCCACAGTGAAGCATGGTGGTGGCAGCATCATGCTTTGGGGCTGTTTTTCTTCAGATGGAACTGGGGCCTTAGTTAAGATAGAGGAAATTAAGAACAGTTCCAAATACCAGTCAATATTGGCACAAAACCTTCAGGCTTCTGCTAGAAAGCTGAACATGAAGAGGAACTTCATCTTTCAGCATGACAACGACCCAAAGCATACATCCAAATCAACAAAGGAATGGCTTCACCAGAAGATTAAAGTTTTGGAATGGCCCAGCCAGAGCCCAGACCTGAATCCGATTGAAAATCTGTGGTGTGATCTGAAGAGTGCTGTGCACAGGAGATGCCCTCGCAATCTGACAGATTTGTTTTTGCAAAGAAGAGTGGGCAAATCTTGCCAAGTCAAAATGTGCCATGCTGATAGACTCATACCCAAAAAGACTGAGCGCTGTAATAAAATCACAAGGTGCTTCAACAAAGTATTAGTTTAAGGGTGTGCATACTTATGCAACCATAATATTTTATTTTTATGTTTTTTTTCCCCTCTACCTAAAAGATTTCAGTTTGTTTTTCAATTGGGTTATACAGTTTATAGGTCACATTAAAGGTGGAAAAAGTTCTGAAATTATTTATCTTTGTCTAATTTTTTTACAGCACAGAAACCTGACACTTTAACAGGGGTGTGTAGACTTTTTATATCCACTATATATATATATATATTGTGATGGTTTGCCCCCAGAGGCCAGTGTGGACGCAGCTCTAGGAAGAGGGCTAATCCCTGAGACATTATTATTTACACCAGGAGCTACGGAGTTAAGCTTGAGGTGTAATCAGGCCCAGCTGGAAGTTTCTTTAAAAGGCTGCCTGAAGCAACCAGCAGGGGGGTTTCAGGCTGGGTGTGGACCCACAGTGCTCCAGAGAGAGACAGAGCACCAGAGACTGCTCCAGAGAGAGACAGAGCACCAGAGACTGCTCCAGAGAGAGACAGAGCACCAGAGACTGCTCCAGAGAGAGACAGAGCACCAGAGACTGAGAAGCAAGTGTGCCAGAGCAGCAAGTGAAGCTGCCATTGTGGGATCAGGCTGTGTGACTACACCTGATTTAAAGGAGAACATTCGCTGCAAGCAGAAGAGGATCCATTGCAGCTAAGTGACTGGACTTAAAGGTACCACCCCTTTGTGATACAAAAGGTACTGTTTTACCTGCAGGCCGATTAGCGGTCCCAGGGCTAGTCAGTGGCGTTCCTGCAAGTAAGTAAGCCTGTTTGAGTAGATGTTTATTTCATGCTGACTACAAGCTATGTTTATTTATATTATTCCAATCACTTATTAAAGCCTGTGAAAGCATACAAAGGCTCCAGAGTCCTCCATAAAGAGCATAAAAAGTTGCATAAACAGAGCGTTGATCCCGCCAGAAGGGGGCGCTCTGCCACAGTTGGTGTCAGAAGTGGGATGCTAAATTGTCTGTATTAAGAAGACAGCCCACTTTACAAGATGTCCATGGAGGAACTAGTGAAAGCCCTGGTAGATGCCACTACACGCCAGAAAGTGGGCGGAACTTGTCAGCAGGAATGGCAAAAAGTAATTGCAGCGGACGGAGCCCATGCTGCAAAAGAGGGTAAACTAAGAGGTGCTGCTGCATGTTTTGGAGAGGTCACAGAGAAGTGGCGGCGACAAGCAGAGGAGGAAATAATCTGCCTGAGAGAGGCCACAGAGAAGTGGCAACGACAAGCAGAGGAGAGAATAATCGGCATGAGAGAGGCCACAGCTGCTCAGCAAGAGTTCAATAGAAAGTGGGCCATCCAGTTAGCCCAGAATGAGGCTATACTGGAAAAATATAGAAAAGATGCGGCCAGAGTTAGAGCCAATGAACTTCTTTTGGAGCTGACAGAGGATGATGATGTGATCATATACCTCACCATTTTTGAGAGAACAGCCATTAGGGAGGCGTGGCACAAACGGTACTGGGTCAGCCTCATTGGCCCGTATTTAACGGGCGAAGCTCAGAAAGCTTATCTGAGCTTGAATGAAGAAAAGATAGAAAATTATGATGACCTCAAAGCTGAGATCCTTGCCAGAGTTGGAGTTACCCGGGATGTCAGAGCACAGAGAATCAGTACCCAGAAATATAAGAACAAAGAGAACCTGAGTTGTAATAAGGAGAAGTTACAGTACAGAGGGGAAGTCTCACAATTTGGACAGGCTCCTACCTGTCTGTGGGAAAAATCTGTTTATAGAAGATGGAATACCGAAGAAGAGCATGCCCATCCCTACCACAGGCCAGGGAACGGGTTCCCTGATGAGAGGATGAGGAATGACTCCCAGAATGAACAGAAGGCGTACTTTACAGCCAGCATAAAGGCGCTGGGGGTGCAACAAGCTAGCCGGAGAAGTACTCCTATACTTCAAGCACACGAGAAAGGTGTGACTGGCATGACAAGGAGAGATTTCCATCCAAATATTATGGACACCCCATTGGAGCTTGGCGTTGAGAAGTCATTTTATGATATTGTCAAAGATAGACAAGCAAGGAACTGGCGGGCTGACAGAGGAGCCGGCGCAGAGACGGCAGGAGCCGGCGCAGAGACGGCAGGAGCCGGCGCAGAGACGGCAGGAGCCGGCGCAGAGACGGCAGGAGCCGCTGATGAGACTGCAGAGAAAGTGGAAAAGACTGCAGGAACAGCTGACACAGTGAAAGAGACCGATGAAACGGCGTACACGATTGCTGGGAAAATAACAGTAACCGCTGAAAAAGAGACGGCAAAAGAGACAGAGGTGTATGAAAAAGAACTTTTGTCCCTGAAGCAAGCTAATGATGATTTAAAAGCAACTAAAGTTGTGAGCCAAGAACAAGGACAAAGGGACAGACACAGTCACCTGCCCGGGGTGAATACTCCTGAGGTGTCTAGACAAAGAAAGTGCCTGATAAAGATCTCTGAT
Source organism: Discoglossus pictus (assembly GCA_027410445.1). NCBI lineage: Eukaryota > Metazoa > Chordata > Amphibia > Anura > Alytidae > Discoglossus > Discoglossus pictus. Next base: position 25,564,210 of record CM050175.1, read on the forward strand.
TTAGAGAAAGAAGAGATCAAACGAATGAATAAAGCCAGTGTTTTTACAAAAGAAGTAACTGGAAGCCTTTCTAAAGAGAAGACAGACGGGCAAGTTACTACTAAAAGGAAGGGTATCCGGAAGATGCCTAATGATATTCCTGAATGGAGAAGGAAGACTTCATTGGAAGACTACAGAGTGTCCTACAGGAGTAAGGTACAGATGCCTAGATGGAACCAGAGGAGGAGTCCTCCCAGGTATAAGCTGAAAGAATCCGTTGTGTGGGAGCTGCAGCACAAGGATAAACAGGAGAGGCAAGATCTCCTCCCTAATTGTGCGTCTCAGAGAGAAGGAGAAATCACCATTTCCAGCTCTCAGCCACAAGAGATGGAGGAATCCCGTAAACAGAGGAAAGCAACTGTAATACAGAGGGAGCTGCTATTTCATGCTCCACAAATACAGAGAATGGCCAATTCATCTGATATGAAGAGACAGTTGGTTCAGTGTGATGCATCTCCAGAAGAGACTAACACTGACCTCCAGAACCTGTGTACTCAAGACGCTACATTAAATGCAGAACGATGTTCGCAGGAAGCTCATGAACCGGTAGGAGAATCTATACCGACTTCCGAGCCAGAAGAGTCCGCAATGCATGAGCCAATCGCAGAACCACCAAAATCAACCCAAGTGCCTGAGAGGTCTGCTCATATGAATGAGCATCCCATAAATAAAGAGTCTTCTGATAGTGGGGAACAGGTTATGGACACTCATGATTCACAGACCATATCAGCTGAAACTGTATCATCAGAACAGTTATCTGAGACTGTATGCACAGGAGAGAAAGAGTCTCATGAAGAAAAATTGGCAAATGTGCAATTAACAGAGCAGAAGACACCAGATATAGATTTAGGTAAACAAAGAGATAAACATGAATCAGGACAAGATGGTCAGGGGGTAGAGACATTCCAGAAAGAAAATGAATCTTCTTCTAACCCTGAGGTTGTGAATAGTGACTCGGCAACAAAAGTGCATGACCCATCTGCCCAAAGCATTTCTGAAGTACAAGTGCCAAACCATGAAACCGCGGCTGAAGAATTAGAAAATGAGTCCTCTGAGCCACAAACCAATGACCAACAAGTAATCCATAATGACCACTCTATTAAAGAAGAAAATTTAGAAAATGTTCATGAAAAGCTGAACGCCTTGGAGGCAAAGCTATTAGAGAAGTCACTAAAAGAAGAAATAAAATGGGTGAAGGCTGAGGATGCAGAAAATAAAAATGTTGTACAGGAATTCAGGATACAAGAGGCTACTAAGAAGTATACTAGCCTATCTGTTGGTAGTCAGCTGGACGTTGCTAAACAGCTGGAGTTATTCCAGGAAAAACAAGAGTCTGAGAGCTTCTTTCTAGCAAAGACGGAGAGCATACCTACTCTGCACAGAAAGAAAGATGAAGTACAGACCCAAGAGCAAGACGCAGCCGTGAGAGGGGGCCTACCTTTGGAGTCTATAGCGGATCCTGGGCCAGAACAGAAGCAAGGTGCTTGTATGAAGCTCATACGTTCTGGTGAGAATTGTCAGCCAGACAATAGGAGCACCTGGAATAGAGGGAGCAAGGAACAGAGGGAAGAAAGACAGCACAGGAAGTTGCTGTTGTATAATGAAGTTGAAAGGGATGCTACTGATGAGCCTACAGGGGGAGAATTGGAGACCCTACAGAATGGACTGAGAAAGGAAGCACGACAATCTCAAGAGGTCGCTAAATTTGGCCAAGAATTGTACTCGGCGAGGGCAGCTGACTCTCTGATATTTGAGCCCTACACTAAACCCCATCAGGTTGTAAGGAGGGAGCGACTGAGTGATCTGCTTGATACCCCAGGGAAGAGACGTTATGGAGAAGTGAGTTCTCATACAGTAGTACGACGAGTTTTTTTGAAGGGTCCCTGGAGGAGGGCACTCGGAGTGACGGGCGGGCCGGTGTCCTACCCACGATGTGTGGGCAATGTCCCGGGCGGTGCGAAGAAGAGAGCGCTTCAAGATGAGAAAGCTTATAAAGCAGACGCTTCAGCACTATTGGGAAGGTCTTACTGGCGCAAGAATGGCCGGACGGTAGGATGGTGGCATAAACGGCCTCACGGCGTTGTCGCTCAACCCTATGGTGTCGAGCTGAGGGGGAGGAGATGTGATGGTTTGCCCCCAGAGGCCAGTGTGGACGCAGCGCTAGGAAGAGGACTAATCCCTGAGACATTATTATTTACACCAGGAGCTACGGAGTTAAGCTTGAGGTGTAATCAGGCCCAGCTGGAAGTTTCTTTAAAAGGCTGCCTGAAGCAACCAGCAGGGGGGTTTCAGGCTGGGTGTGGACCCACAGTGCTCCAGAGAGAGACAGAGCACCAGAGACTGCTCCAGAGAGAGACAGAGCACCAGAGACTGCTCCAGAGAGAGACAGAGCACCAGAGACTGCTCCAGAGAGAGACAGAGCACCAGAGACTGCTCCAGAGAGAGACAGAGCACCAGAGACTGCTCCAGAGAGAGACAGAGCACCAGAGACTGAGAAGCAAGTGTGCCAGAGCAGCAAGTGAAGCTGCCATTGTGGGATCAGGCTGTGTGACTACACCTGATTTAAAGGAGAACATTCGCTGCAAGCAGAAGAGGATCCATTGCAGCTAAGTGACTGGACTTAAAGGTACCACCCCTTTGTGATACAAAAGGTACTGTTTTACCTGCAGGCCGATTAGCGGTTCCAGGGCTAGTCAGTGGCGTTCCTGCAAGTAAGTAAGCCTGTTTGAGTAGATGTTTATTTCATGCTGACCACAAGCTATGTTTATTTATATTATGCCAATCACTTATTAAAGCCTGTGAAAGCATACAAAGGCTCCAGAGTCCTCCATAAAGAGCATAAAAAGTTGCATAAACAGAGCGTTGATCCCGCCAGAAGGGGGCGCTCTGCCACAATATATATACTGTATATATATATAGTAAGAAATTGCCTGTCAAATATGACGGGAATAAAATTGTAAATCTGACAATGCTGTTTGTGAGGATTTTGGCCCTCAGACCACCTTCGGCGCTTATCTCGAGTGTCCGTGGTGAGCGCCTTCGGCGCTCATTGCGAGCTTCTCCCCCCATGTACTTCAACTTTCCTGATTTGCAATGATCACCTTCGGTGCTCATCATGTAGCTAGCAATGAGCGCCTTCGGTGCTCATTGCAAGCCTCTCCCCCTGTGTACTTTATAGGCCTCGAGCTTGAGCACCTTCGGCGCTCATCGCAAGCCTCTCCCCCCCCATGTAGTTTAGGGGCCTTGTGATTAGCTTTACTTCCTTGGGTTAAGTGTTACTGCTTATGGCCTGTTTTTTACTGCCTTTCAGACTCATTTTCATTCTGTTACGTTACGATCGTGAAAAAACGGCAAATATGCCTCAAATTCACTTGCAACCTCACTCACAGGCTCTTTGGCTCTCCCCCTGTGCTGTGTGAGTGTGTAAGTGAATTTGAGGCATATTTGTGTTTTTTTGGTGGTCTTTCCAGTTGCGTGGTTTGGACGTTTTGCGTGCTTCGGTCCTAAGTCCTACGGGGCTTGCGATGAGCGTCTGCGGCGCTCATTGCAGCATACATCCCACGGGCCTTGCAATGCCTTGGGTTAAATGTTACTGGCTAGTGTTAAGTGTTACTGCCTTCGGCCTGTTTTTTACTGCCTTCAACCTCGTTTTTATCCTGTTATGTTTTTTCATCCGCCAATTTTTTTCTTGCTTAGTTGATTTTCGATCGTGAAAAAACGGCAAACATACCTTAAATTCACTTGCAAACTCACTCACAGGCTCCCTGGCTCTCCCTTTGTGCTGTGTGTGAGTGTGTTAGTGAATTTCAGGCATAATTGTGTTTTTTTGGTAGTCTTTCCAGTTGCGTGTTTCGGACGTTTGGTCCTAAGTGCTTTGGCGCCCATTGCAACCTAAGTCCCACGGGCCTCGCGATGAACGCCTGTGGCTCTCATCCCGAGCCCTGCAATGAGGCATCAACTGCTTGCTTTGCAAGGGTCGCAATTATTTAAAATTGCGTGACCAACATCGCAACGTGACAAACACTGACAGCTATATATGTGATATATATATATATATATATCACATATTATAATTGTCCTGCTACGAGTCGTCGTCACGCTGTTTGCGTGGTCCGTACGAATAGCGGGCTTAGCGATGAGCGCCGCAGGCGCTCATCGCCCGGCGAGCCTCGCGAAGCGAGGCGAGCCGTTAACCCGTAGAACTTTAGCGGGCTTAGCGATGAGCGCCGCTGGCGCTCATCGCCCGGCGAGCCTCGCGAAGCGAGGCGAGCCGTTAACCCGTAGAACTTTAGCGGGCTTAGCGATGAGCGCCGCAGGCGCTCATCGTCCGGCGAGCCTCGCGTAGCGAGGCGAGCCGTTAAAACGTAGTAAAAAAATACGGCCGCAAACCGCCTATCATAAAAATTTAAATTAACAATAACTACACACACCACATACATAAAAACCTAACCGATAGCAAGAGGGAGCATCCACGACCTGCAGAAAGCGAGTTACACATTGATTTACCTTAAAATACAAAAATGTAAACACAAAAAAAAAAATAAGCGACAGAAAAAATGGCGGCCGAAAAAAAAGGCGTAGACACATTACGGATAATCCGTGACGGCGTATAAGACACATTACGACATCGCAAAAATCGGACGCAACCCGCGGACAAGAAAAAAGATAAAACACACTAAATACACAGAACACATAAATAAAAAAGTTACCGACAGCAAGAGGAAGCATCCTGGACCTCAAAACAAAAACTATCGCCTTCATTTAAAGCAAAATAAAAGAGTTTAGACACTTTAAAAAAAATAAGCGAGAGAAAAAATGGCGGCCGAACAAAACGAAAACGAGGCTACAGCACTATAGCCACGGAAAACACTTACGGAAAATCCGATAAGACGCACACCACACATTTCCGGATTAACACGGAGTTCCCGACTTTGTCTCGCGTAGACTCCGATTTCCCGCCTTTGCCTCGCGCTGACTACGATTTCCCGCCTTTGCCTCGCGCCGACTACGATTTCCCGCCTTTGTCTCGCGCCAACTCCGATTTCCCGCCGAAAACAACACATTGGTCTCGAGCAACAGCGTATTTCCCGCCGAAAACAATGCATTTCGCTCGCGCACCCGTATTTCCCGCCGAAAACAATGCATTTGGCTCGCGCAAAAACCTATATATAGGGCACAATTGACACATTACTGACACCTTTTCCTGAGGTGATGACAGTGTGACTGGACATTTTCGGATGCTGGAAAATCGAAAGAGATTGATAGCTCTTCAGGATACTGATTCAGGAACATTGAATTACAAAAGGTACATTTTAAGAAGTATCATTAATTAATTACTATATTATTAGTTACTTAATAAGGACAATTATGTACATTAAATTAATAATTGGTTATGTATTGTGCATTAATTATTAATGTACATTACATTGAATTATTAATTAATAATGTACATTAAATTAATAATTAATTGATTATATATTGTGCTTAAATGTGTGAAACATTGTAAATAATATTCATAATGTATTTTATTTAATGAATAATTATTTATCAATAAAATATAACCAATTAACTATTAAATTAATGTACATTATTTCATTAACAGAAATATAATATTGAGCTTAACTGTGTGAAACAATTGACAATACTATTGATAATGTACATTAAATAATTAATGAATTAAGCATTAATATAAAAGTGAGTTTGCGTTTAAGAATGTCCATAAAAAAGAAACACATTTATTCATGAATTAATAAATAATGTACATTAAATTTAATTATTAATTAATAATGTACATTCTATTACAAATTAATTGGTTATATATTGAACATTAATTAATTGTAGATTACATTACTAATTAATTGGATATTGTAATTACCTGTGTAAAAGAATTGTAAATAACGTTTATAATGTACTTTCTACAATTAATTAATTATTACTAAACAGTAATATCAAAAATGTTAGCGTTTAAGAATGTGCAGAAAACAAACACATTGATTCATTAATTAAGAATGTACATGATTTTAATAATTTAATTCACAGATAGACTCATGTTTATGTTTTCAGTTTAAATTTAATTAATAATGTACATTAAATTAATAATTAATTGATTATATATTGTGCTTAAATGTGTGAAACATTGTAAATAATATTCATAATGTATTTTATTTAATTAAGAATTAATAATCAATAAAATATAACCAATTAACTATTAAATTAATGTACATTATTTCATTAACAGAAATATAATATTGAGCTTAACTGTGTGAAACAATTGACAATACTATTGATAATGTACATTAAATAATTAATGAATTAAGCATTAATATAAAAGTGAGTTTGCGTTTAAGAATGTCCATAAAAAAGAAACACATTTATTCATGAATTAATAAATAATGTACATTAAATGTAATTATTAATTAATAATGTACATTCTATTACAAATTAATTTGTTATATATTGAACATTAATTAATTGTAGATTACATTACTAATTAATTGGATATTGTAATTACCTGTGTAAAAGAATTGTAAATAACGTTTATAATGTACTTTCTACAATTAATTAATTATTACTAAACAGTAATATCAAAAATGTTAGCGTTTAAGAATATGCAGAAAACAAACACATTGATTCATTAATTAAGAATGTACATGATTTTAATAATTTAATTCTCAGATAGACTCATGTTTATGTTTTCAGTTTAAATTTAATTAATAATGTACATTAAATTAATAATTGCTTATATATTCTGCATTAATTAATAATGTACATTAAATATAATTATTAATTAATAATGTATATTACATTAGTAATTAATTCGTTAGATATTGTGCTTACCTGTGTGAAAGAATTAAAAATAACATTCATAATGCACTTTATTTAATGAATTAATTATTAATAATGAGTAATATCAAAAACAGTTTTGTATTAGATTACTATAGGAACATATTAAAGAATTTGCTTTCAGGTTTTTAAGGAATAAAAATATATGTCTCTTGATTGATGTTTATTTCATGATATGGGTGAAGTGAAATAATACAAAGATTCTAAAATTTAAATTACAGATTATTGATCAAGGAAAGTGAATAAACACACAGTGTGACGTTTGCAGCCTTTGAACAACATCAAGACCGTCTTTGCAGGTAAATATTTAATTTGGTCCTGACACATCAAAACAGCATATGTTAAAAAAAATTATGGAAAGTTGAATAGACAATACGAAGCAATACAAACATTTAACAAAACGAAGAAGCACTTGCCAAAAAAAAAAAAAATGTATGCAGTGAAGTGAATCAAGAAGGATTTAAAATGAATTGAAAGATGAATAATTGATATAATAAATATATATGTCCAGTTATTACCAATTTAATATATGTCAATAAAATAATTTGAAAAATGGTTTCATTTATTTCATTGGAAACAAGGATAACGTTTATTCATCAACTTTAATGTAACAGTCCAAAAAGTAAAAAGACATATGTACACAAAAATAAGAAGAAAGACTAATTAATATTTATATTGACTATTACAGATTAAAAAATGGAAGATAATGGAGAAGACAAAATGGAACGCAAAAGAAGATTGGCAAGGGAAAGGAAGCAAAGGTGGAGAGATGCTCATACACCAGAAACTTCACAACGCTTGAGAGAAGAAGATCAACAGAGACTTTTAAATAAAAGAAAGATTGCTAAGAAAGCCAAAAGTGAGTCTGTTGGGCCTTGCAAAAAAAGGAAAAGTAAAAAAAAACATCTATGTGAACCAGTGTCTAATGATTCTATTGTGCAGAATGACTTAAATGTAGACACACATGACAACAATGTACATATAGAAAGTGGGTTTGATATATATGTGGAAAAAATGCATGACAATGTGTTCAATACTGCAGTACATGTAGATACTCATTATTGTGGGTTACTTAATGTGCTTTGTCAGTTTTGTGGGGCCTATCATTTCATAAAGGAAAGACCTACTGATGGAAATTTCATTAGTTGCTGTCAGAAAGGAAAGGTGAAACTTCCACTAAGACATCCATTTCCATATTATTTAGAATGTATTATGAGTGATCCAACATTTCCAAATTATAATAATTTCAAACAAAACATCAGGTCTTATAACAGTGCAATTTCATTTGCTTCAATGGGTGCAACTTTAGCAGAAAATGTACCAGGACATGGTCCTTATTGTTTCAAAATTCAAGGTCAAATATACCACCGAACTTCACATTTACACCCACAAGAAGGAGAGCCAAGGAAATTTGCACAGTTGTATGTCTTGGATACGATGGAAGCTGTGGAACAAAGAATGACACTACCAGAAAATAGACAGTGTTTGCGCATAGTCTTTGAACAGCTGGATAAAATTATGCAAAACAACCCATATAGTAAAGCATACAAACAATTAGCACAGCTGGAAAAAGAACAACAGGAACATGCTGAAAGACATCTATTGCCTATACCAAGAGTAAATATGGTGTTAAAAAGAGATCGCAACACTGATCAAAGAAGATATAATTTACCGACAGTAAATGAGGTTGCTATGGTGTTTAAAAATGAGGATGGTGAACCACCTTTTCAGCGTGATATTAGAATATATCCACGCAATGAAGAACAACCATTTATCAACATCAATATATTAAGTTGTAATTTAGATCCAATGACATATCCCATTTTCTTTCCAAATGGTGAACCTGGATGGGAACCAAAATTAAAATTGGAAACTTATCCCAATACTAAACTTCGCATTAGATCTAATGTTTCAATGCTGGAATATAAAGTTGCACAAACTGCTATCCGTGACTGCTTTAATCCAATTTTACATGGAGGCAAACTCACTCAACAATGGATTATTGATTCATATCTACAAGTTGAAGCCAATAATTTAAATTTCATTAAATTTCAACAAAAAAAATTACGAGTTGAACAGTATTGTGGATTAATGGATTATGTGGCTGAAATAGCTGCAAACAGAGACATTCCAGCTGGAAGAGCAATTATTTTGCCATCAACTTTCCAAGGATCTCCTCGCAATATGCGAGAAAGGTATAATGATGCCATGGCTATTGTCACAAAATTTGGAAAACCAGATTTATTTATTACATTCACGTGTAATCCCCAATGGCCAGAGATCAAGGAAAATTTGTATTTGGGACAAACTACATCTGACCGACCAGATTTAGTGGCAAGAGTATTTAAAATCAAACTGAATTCATTAATACATGATATCACTAAAGCAAAATTATTTGGACAATGTATGGCATTTGTTTACACTATTGAATTTCAAAAAAGAGGACTGCCACATGCTCACATACTTTTAATACTGCAGGAAAAAGATAAGTTGAAAACTGCAGAGAGAGTGGATTCAGTCATTTCTGCCGAATTGCCAGACCAAGAAAAATATACAAAACTTTGGGAGATTGTTACACATAGAATGATTCATGGCCCATGTGGAGAGATGAATCCTAATTCACCATGTATGGAAAATAAAAAATGTACAAAAGAATTCCCAAAACAATTTCAAATGCAAACTTATGCTAATTGTGATGGATATCCTTTGTATAAAAGAACACAAGGAGAAACAGCTATTATCCGGGGCCAAAAGGTTGATAATAGATTTGTTGTTCCATACAATCCACATTTGCTCATCAAGTACAATGCACACATCAATGTAGAAGCTTGCACTTCGATTAAATCAATTAAGTATGTGTATAAATATATATACAAAGGATATGACGCAGCTACTGTTGTTGTACAAGGTGCTGTAAATGAAAACGAAAATCCAATTGTACACGATGAACTATCAAATTATTTAGATGCTCGCTATGTTAGTGCTCCTGAAGCAATGTGGCGCCTTTTGAAATTTGAGATGCATGATCGGTCACATGCTATCTATCGCTTAGCTGTACATTTGCCTCAAAGTCAGATGGTTTGCTTTACTCAAGGAAATGAAAGACTTGCATTATGTCAAAGTGAAGACAGAGATACCACACTTATAGCATGGTTTAAATTAAACTGTCAGGATACGCAGGCCAGACAATTTTTATACATAGAGATACCATATTACTATGTATTTGTAAATGGTCAATGGAAAGAACGAAGAAGAGATGCACAAAAAATTATACCACGCATTTATACCGTCAGTCCAAGGGATATTGAACGTTTCAGCTTAAGATTACTTCTGCTACATGTTCCCGGTGCACAGAGTTTTGAGCATTTACGTACAGTCAATGACATCGTTTATGATACATTCCTATTAGCTGCAAGACAGCAAAATTTCATAGCTGATGATACAGAATGGGAGAGGTGTCTGGAAGAAGCAGCGCTATGTCAAATGCCAAAGCAAATGAGACAACAATTTGCATTCATATGCATATTTTGCAATGTACCTGATGCTTTCACTTTGTGGGAAACATTTAAATTAAACATGTCAGAAGACTTCTTGAAACGTTACAGAGAACCAATCGCTCTGTTAAAAACATTGTTGGAAATTCAAGAAATATTGTTTGCTCATGGATTAAATTGTTCAAGTTTTAATTTACCGGATCCAGGACTTATAGATGACATTAATTTTGATGATTATGACACTGAGCTACAAAAACAAAAAACACAAGAAAAACTGGCAACATTAAATACTAAACAGTTAGAAGCATTTCAGGCCATCACAAATGCTACAGATGATGAAATGGTCAAAGACCGGTATTTCTATCTAGACGGCCCAGGTGGATCTGGAAAAACTTATCTTTACAATTGTTTGATGAGTTATATTCGATCACACAGTCAGATAGCTATGCCATTTGCAACAACTGGAATTGCTGCACTTTTGTTAGATGGTGGTAGAACTGTTCATAGTGGATTTAAGCTGCCAGTTCCCATTTTGGAAACATCAGTGTCAGATATTCGACTCAATTCTATACAAGCAAAAAAATTTAAACTAACGAAACTAATTATCATAGATGAGGCAACAATGATGTCATGTCACGCACTGCAATGTATTGACAGATTCTTAAAAGAAGTGATGGATAATAAGTTGCCATTTGGTGGAAAGGTGATGCTGTTAGGAGGAGATTTTCGGCAAACATTACCTGTTGTGCCACACGGAAATAGAACAGAGATCATTGAAACATGTATCAAGACCAGTAAACTGTGGCAAATATTTACACATCTCAAATTAGAATTAAATATGAGATCTGAAGGCCAAAATGAATTCAATGATTGGCTTATTAAAATCGGAGAAGGAAAACATCCAGAAATACAGCATTTACCAAATGATACTATTGAAATTCCATCAGAAATGGTTTGCAACGAATCACTGATATCAGCCATATTTCTAAACACTCTTAATAACGAGGATTACTCAGACATTGCAAACAAAGTGATATTAACATCAAAAAATATCGATGCCTTGAATGTAAATAATGAAATTTTAAAATACATCAATGCACCACAGAAGAATTATTACAGTGCAGATTCTGTTCTGGCTGATGATAAAGAGAGTGAATCGAATTTTAGTATCGAATTTATTAATTCCTTAACACCATCTGGAATGCCACCACATATTTTACAATTGAAAAAAGGTGCAATTGTCATGTTATTGCGAAATATGAATCCAAAAAAAGGACTTTGTAATGGCACCAGATTAATTGTGCATGAGTTAAAAGATCATTTTATACATGCAGAAATTATAACTGGGACCCATAGAGGTGACCGAGTTTTTATACCAAGAATTGATTTAGCTCCAAGCGAGAGTGGTTTGCCTTTTGTCCTTCAAAGGAGACAGTTTCCAGTTATCATGGCATTTGCCATGACCATCAATAAATCACAAGGCCAAACTTTTAAGTCTGTTGGGATTTTTTTAAAGGAACCAGTTTTTGCACATGGACAAATCTATGTTGCTTTTTCAAGGTGCACCAATCCAAACTAAATTAAAGTGACTGTTGACGAAAATGAAAGTCAGGGTCATTTATTAGACGATGGATGCGTTTACACAAAAAACATTGTGTACTATGAGGTGTTGTAAACATAGAGTAGAGTAGTTTCATTTCTATGACAACATTTTAAGGTACTCAATATTATTGCACAAAAACAACATTTCAAGAACAAACTATATACAATGGACAAAAAAATCCATAGAGAACAGTGGTTTGACTTCCAGTACAAAATGTAAGTACTCTGGGACTCTTTAAATAGGAGACCACTATTTCACTTTGGAAACGCTATGTGATATTTGCATAAAAGACAAACAGAAAATAAAAAAAAAACTTAAACATCCTTAAACATATTGAAATGGGTTACAAGTTTCATGTTCATATGATTGGTCCCACAAAAAAAAAGTTTAAAAACTGTTTGTTAAAGAGATATGTTATAGGCAAACATGTATTGTTACTATGTAGTTGAATCATTTCATAAGATTTGGAAAAGTATTGATTCAGGGAGTAATCCGATCGCCAGTTAATGGGGTCAGGAAGGAATTAATTTTTTTCCCTCTAAGATATAATTGCAAAAGTTTGAATGGGGGTTTTTATTGTTTGCCTTCCTCTGAATTCAATGGTAATTTAGTTTAACGAGAGTTTAACAAAAATGTTACAAATAAAAAAAAAAAAATTATTTGTAAAAAAATGTACTTACTCTAAGTTAATATAGTCTGCAGTTACTAAGTGATAAATATCTATTTAAAAGTGTTAGTATTGTTAAAAGAAGGTTGAAAGATTGTATAATATACAAGTTGCCTGTTACAAAATTTCATGTTACACTTTACAATATGTATGCATTAAAAAGTACAATATGTATGCATTAAAATTAAGATATTATTATATTGTTTTTAAAAAAAAAAAGGATTATGAAATATAAGTTGAAAGTTACAAAAAATAAAAAGTTAAAAAAAGAAATGTGTATTTCTTTTTAGAAACAAAAAAGGGACAAATGTAGTAGACTCATTTTGTGTTGCAAATAAATTTCACAACATTTAAATTTTATTGACCGTCATTTTTTGACGGGCAAGTCGCTAGTATATATATATTTATTTATATTTATTTATTTATGTGTCAAAACATAGCACATTATGTTTCAGTAATCGGAAAAAACAACAACAGTGTAGCTTGATCAGTGCTTTATTAGACATCAGTTTTAAATATCTAAATATTTACATACATTACAAATCCGGACAATTTAGGACACAGGAATTAAAAAAAAGAAATCTTTTTTTTTTTTAAATTACCATAAATTAAGAGCATTTCTGATATACATTAAACATGGCTTTCTTGCCTCATAAGAGATTCATGATTGTCTTTCTGATCTTATCTGGATTTCTATTAATTCCTTAACAATTTGGCGTTTTTTCTTTCATTTAACAGCTTGGACAGCTATAATGTTTTCTATTTTTGGAGAGCCCTATTCTATAAGAAGCTGGCAAATGACTCTAACCCATAATTTTTGCTGCAGGTGTTTTTTCCCCAAAATGTTTAGATGTATTCTATTGACTCAAGCTCGCAATTTACTTCCTTAAGCCTAAACTCGTAAACCCTGACTTTTTAAGTAGGATTTCAGGGGGCGTGATTATAGGATTGGACAATATTTAGGCAAGGCCATAATTTACTTACTCATTTATTATTCGCCAATAGTAAATGAGACAGTTATCATGATGCCTGTAAAACGTGGAAGTTACATGTAATCTGCTATTGGAGGCTACAAATTAATTACTGTAGTGCCAATAAATAATATTTGCTGATCAAGCAATCTAGCGCTCTATAAAATGCATTAGATCATCTGTTTTAGTCCATGTGGGTTTCATGATATGTATTAACCCCTTGGGTCCTGGGATCTATATTACTCAGAAATAACAATTAAAAATAATAATTAGTAATAGCCAAATTGTTGGTTTGAGACTGTGCAATTAATTCTAACGTGTTTCCATGGCTTCTGGTGCTTTTACAGTACAGTATTGTGTGTTCAATTGTTGTTACAGCTCTAATAAGTGTTTGAAAATGCCCTTGCGAGTCCTATTTAGTACTCAGAATATTTTGGACAGAAACTTGATACATTTTTCAGTTGCTGGTTAGACTTTATTTGCGATCTAGAGCTACGGGCCTAATAGAATAGCGATTTTGTGTAACTTTTAGTTATTTAGAGCTTGTAATATTCAAGCTGTGCTAAAACCAGTAGAGTTCTAAGGCCGTTTTTGTGTCTTTGGCTGGCCATAGGGATTCAGATGGCGAGTAGCTAATAGAATCTGTGGCAATATTCAAGTTATTTTACGTGTGTGTAATTTTAAGATTTGAGCAATAGATTACTAAAACATTGTTTTAAGCTTATATCCCATTAGTAACCATTTTTAACTAGGTTATTAATTACATTTGGGTTATGTTTATTAAACAAGGTGTGTATCTATATTCCGGTATTGCATATGGAATCAATATATCAAAAGAGTTTACCTTTAACTTAGATTTGGTTAATGAGCTCTATTTCTGTTTAGTTACTAATGGGTAATGGGCTTCTTTTGTTTATGCCCCTTAATTACCAACTTAACCTTGCTGACACCTTCCTTTTACTTATTGTCTCCAAATATTTCTTAGACAAAGCACTGGGAATTAACACAGTCACAGCTCTTGACATCAATGTAGGTATATGGCATTATTTCACCAAATGGACATGTTAGATTAATCGTCTTCTTCTCAGTTTCTGTCTCTTGACAACAGCGACACTTGTGCTCTATAGTTCCTGTTTTTGCAGAAAACCTAAAGAAAAGAAAGTGAAGAGAATGAATGTATATTAATTATGTATATTAATTATAATATATCAAACGAACAGACAATTATAGTTTAAAAATCTCATGGATGAACTGCGTCCACTGAAAACGTTTGTTTCTCAACTTCATGTACTTTATCGTAATGTAATGCAAATATTACTTTATTCCATGCTTGTAAACATCAATGACTCATATTGTTCTGCATTCATGAAAACTAGGGATTTGGAGGTAATGAAAACACTAAACCATATAACATCTAGTCTAGCATTTGAGAAGACAGCTTTGGAGTCAGAACAGGCTTGATACTCACATGGAAGTACTACCACAACTGCCCTGGCAATATGATCTCTCGACCGGCGTGACAGATGTGCAGTTATTCTGAAGAACAATCTTTTCTGTCTTTGACACCTGGCATTTCTTGGGTATCTGGACACCTGTAAGAAATAACAGTGATAACTCCTATTAGCTTTCTCATTTCTTTCCAGTTGGTTTTAAGTGCCCTGTTTAATGCTGTAGAACAACATTAATAAATTCAGTGTCAATTTAAATATGGATACTATATGAAGAATGCTATTGCAGACCTACTTGTTTGGTCTAAACCACATTGGTTTCAAACTATTCCATGAACCCATCATTCATAAATTCAGACTTATCCTAATTTAACATGATTTCATTCACTATAAAATACAGACTTTTGATGTTATTGTTTATTGGAGACTGGTGAAAGGGAGAAGTAAAGAACTGATCATTTTATTCTGTCCAGGACATACATATAGGTTTCAATGTTGAACAATACTTACAGGTTAAGCAGCATCCAGTGGAATCCTTTTCAACAGTTCCCTATAACAGAATCATAGAAAATTACATTTGAAAATATCAGAAATGGGTAATCGGAATAAATGTTTACAGGGTTCCATTTTGCAATGCAAAATATGGGAGTATGTTATGTTATATTAACTGGTTAAGAAACTCAGTTCCATGGAACTAAATTCTGGTTAATGTCTTGGAATGATTGCTAAAGTTTTAATTATAACTTATAATTAATTAGACCAACTTTAAAGGTATATATGTTTCCTGGGATTCAAATGTTTGGTAAGAAACAGGCAGTGATTATCAGAAAAATATGTATTATATAGACAAGTTCAGTGTACTTACAAAGTTAAATGCAGAAAAGTAAAATCCAGTTTTTTACACCCACAGGGAGCTTACATAACCAAGTATGCAGAGGAGAGGCAGCCTGATTCAGAGTTTGACATTTCTGGTAGAGACCAAAGAAAGTACTGCTGCAAGATGGGCGGCGTCTGAGCTCACAGCTGAATCGCAGCACAAGGAGAGAGCACAAACAGGAACCCTAGAGCTTGATACAAATGTATCAGCTCCCTGAGCTTCCTCCTGATTGGCCACAATAATTTATAAATGTTATGCTAATTTAGCCTGGTTTCAAGGGGGTGTTAACTCTAATTTTCAACTGTCAGAATTTACAAGACATTTTGCTAACTTCAAGGTAAGTGTTTAAATGTTTATGCTGGTATTTTTTCATGCAAAAATTATTTCCATACACTACTGATTCTCCTCTATCAGATGCACTTATAATCCAGGAAACTTAGATATGCCTTTAATACTGATTTCCCAATCTCACCCATGTACTAGCAAGCTGCTCTTGTAGTGTAGTCTCAATGCAAACCCCATCACTGTGATGGGTCGAATACTCACCGGGACACATTCATCAAGGTCAATACGTGGACAAGATTTCTTGGAGGCCACAGTCATTAACTTATCCTTACGCATTACACATTCATACTGAATACAGCTATCTCCAGGAGGAGACCAGACCTCTCCAGGCTAAGTAAGAGAGAAAAAAACAGATTTGTTATTATATTAGTATTTTAAATAGACTTTAGAAACTTTGTAAAATGCTAAATTTTAAAATATTATGAATTACTATATGTGACAGAATACAGCTGGGAACATCAACTATTGCCAATAATGCACATCCACATAACATATATCAACTTCAAGGGTGATATAGACCCCAGTACTCAAGCGGTTAATACAAATCAGGACCATGCATGGCCTACAATAGATGCTCTAATGCATTGCCTATTAATGGTCTAGCCACACCCCAAACAATAGTGATTAACAGCATTGATCCTGACCACATCACAATACTGAGAGTGATCATGTATGTTACATCCATGGGAAGGTATGTAATCTACACAATACCGTTGAGGTGTCAGAAATGTCATCATGGGCAGCCTAAGGTCTTTAAAAGTGGTTGGCACTGATATTGGCTAAATAGGGGCTGGAAAACCATACTGGAGCTGAAAGCAACATGTATCTTACAATGTAGCACATGCCATGCACTGGGTTGTCTTAGAGAGCATGTAAGGGACAGGGTGTTATCGACATAGGGACATGTAGATATATAGGGCCAAATCATGACAAGGAGTATTGCATTAATGTGTTTTAACTGTTGAGGAGGTCCAGCAACAACACAAGGTAGCTGTGGAGAGGCAGATGGAGCTCCAGGAAATTTACCTCCATTAATGGCATCATGGGTACACCTGTCCAGTGAAGTCCCATGTCATTGCTGTTGTGCATGTGACAATATGTATACATATAATAAATATGTTAAATCATATACAGTATAGTGTTATTTTATTGTTATATTAAGAAAATTATATGTGATATGTATAAAACCACTTGAGTAGAATGGTGATCCAGAAAATTGTTATAATTAAATGATTTGGTAGTATTGGCTCCAAAAAAAATCAGTATTACTATTGTTCACACATAATGTAGAAATATGTGCTAATAACGTATAGAATGCTGCATGAACATACTTTGGGGATTTTTATTCAGGCCACATCTGCAAAACCACGCCTGTGACATGGTTATGGCCTTTTCATTTCACATGACAATTTTTCTGAGAGTAAATAAGGCTAAATATTTCATTATGATGACACACAACGCATATTTTCAGTGTTGTGTGCACCAATATGTGAATTGATGTTAAATCGTGATGATATTAACAACAGATTTAACATGGCAAGAGTAAACATAACAACATTAATTAACATGAGATTAGTGACATCTGCCACCTCACTCCAACACTTGGCCCTCTGGCCGAGCCTCACGTCCCTACCCCAATGTAGGATGTTGGCACAGGTATGGATCGCATGGAGGAGGACTACCATCTCCTTGTGCTTATAGCTAGGGGCCCTGTGTTCGGGTAAAGCGTCTTGTCCTCCTAACTGCTGCTGGGAATCCTCCCTTATCTGTCCCTGAGGTCTGTCCCTGAAACCACCCCCCCGGTATATGTGGTGTAAGTGTGAGTGTGACAGGTGAGGGTACATGTTGGGGGGTATGGGGTTAACTTGTTTTAATAATCTATGTGTTGATTATATATGTAATCATATATAATCTAATTGTTATATTAATAGTAAATAAAGTGTAATAATTAGCAAAACAACTCCTTCCTACCTCAGCTTACAAAGATCACTCCCATTCCCCAATCTACAGCAAAAAAAACACAAACTCCTAGTTCTGCCTGTTAGCTAGAAAAAGCTACAACACAGTCAGCGTTTGGGTGGGAAACACACTCTTTTATGAGCTGTTCCTGTCAATTAATGTGAATTTATTGTTTTCTCTTGGTTCCTAGGGCTGTGTCGCAGCAAGAAATTCAGTAAACTATGTGGATTGTCTAATTTGCTGATAGGTCACGTAACCCACCCCTTGTATGTTATGGACACTACGTAAAACACGGATAACATGAATTTGAATAGATACGTAAATTAGATTTGCATTGGCCCTAAATCATCATTCTTATATTTTCACAAGTCTTAACTCTTTCTGAAATGCACTTTTTGTGGTGAACATGTTTACTTACCTTGAGCAAATAAATGGGATTCAAAGTTGGGTAAGCAGTGCTCCCAAGTGGATAACCAGTGTTTCCAGGTAGATAAGTAGAATTTGCAGGTTGGTAAGTTGAGTTCCCATTTAGAGAAGTGGGGTTTGTTGGAGGGTAAGCAGAGTTACCAGGATTGTAAGTAGGGTTCAGAGGTGGGTAAGCAGAGTTTCCAGGTTGGTATGTAGGGTTCAGAGATGGGTAAGCAGAGTTTCCAGGTTTGTAAGTTGGGTTCACGGGTGGGTAAGCAGAGTTTCCAGATTGGTAGGTAGGGTTCACAGGTTGGTAAGCTGAGTTTCCAGGTGCATTAGTAGGGTTCACAGGTGGGTAGGCAGAGTTTCCTCCTGGATTAGCAGAGTTTCCAGGTGCATTAGTGGGGTTCATAGGTGGGTAAGCAGAGTTTCCAGGTGCATTAGTTGGGTTCACAGGTGGGTAGACAGAGTTTCTAGATGGGTTAGCAGAGTTTCCAGGTGCATTGGTTGGGTTCATATGAGGGTAGGCAGAGTTTCCATGTGCATTGGTTGGGTTCATAAGAGGGTAGGAAGAGATACCTGCTGGGTTAGCAGAGTTTCCAAGTGCATTAGTAGGGTTCACAGCTGGGTTAACAGAGTTTCTAGGTACATTAGTAGGGTTCACAGGTGGGTTGGCAGAGTTTCCTGCTGGGTTAGCAGAGTTTCCAGGTGCATTAGTAGAGTTCACAGGTGGGGAGGCAGAGCTTCCAGATGGGTTAGCAGAGTTTCCAGGTGCATTAGTGGGGTTAATAGGTGGGTGAGCAGAGTTTCCAGATGGGTTTGCAGAGTTTCTAGGTGCATTAGAAGGGTTCACAGGTGGGTAGGCAGAGTTTGCAGATGGGCTAGCAGAGTTTCCAGGTGCATTAGTGGGCTGCTCAGGTGGGTAAGCAGAGTTTCCAGCTGCATTGGTAGGGTTCACAGATGGGTAGGCAGAGTTTCCGGATGGGTTAGCAGAGTTTGCAGGTGCATTAGTAGGGTTCACAGGTGGGTAAGCAGAGTTTCCAAGTGCATTAGTGGGATTAACAGGTGGGTAAGCAGAGTTTCCAGGTGCATTAGTGGGGTTCATCGGTTGGTAGGCAGAGTTTCCAGATGGGTTAGCAGAGTTTCCAGGCACACTAGTAGGGTTCACAAATGGGTTGGCAGAGTTCCCAGGTGGGTAAGTGGGGTTTACAGTTGGGTAGGCAGAGGTACCATGTGGGTAGGGTGAGTTCCTAGGTGGATAAGAAGGATATGCAGATGGGTAAGCAGAGTTCACTGGTGGGTAAGCAGTGTTTCCAGGTTGGTAAGTGGGATTTGCAGATGGGTAACCAAAGTTTCCAGTGGGGTATGCAGGGTGTCCAGATGAGTAAGCGGAGTGTCCAAATTGGTATGTTGGGTTAATAGGTGGATAAGCAGAGTTTCCTGGTGGATAAGTAGGGATCAACGATGGATACATGGTGTTCACAGGTGGATAAGTGGGATAACCAGGCAGATAAGGGAAATCATCTGGGAAATCCATGACACAGTGAGTCTGCACACATGTACCACAGCATTGACCTGCGATTTCTTGATACTCCGACCCCTGGAAAAAAATAAAGCATTAGACCAAAGCTCCATACACCATTTTTATTTCTGTGCACCATAAGACAGGACATTCTTCAAACTCATACTTTAGATCTTACCTGTTCACATTGCTTGTTACATAGAATTGGGCTGCAGGTAATGGGGTGCAGGCCTGACATGTCAGTCATTGTGCTGTCACACATGCACTCATCACAGGACTTTTGGGCAGGAACCATGGCTCCAGGCTATGAGGAATATAGAGAGACGTAGGCACATGTTTATGATACATCCATAACAAGAAAGTTTCTGGAATACACATTTTGATTTATACTTTACAACACAGTGCTAAAATGTAAGCTATGCCTATCTACATGAATAGACTCATATATGCCATTAATATTTCATAGTGATTACCAGAGAGAAAAAGCACAGGAAATACACAGGATTTCCGTGTCTTTACCTGATATTCTGTTCCATTCAGTACACACACTTTTTTGGGCTCTGCAAAGATAGTAAACACAATTTATTTTATTTAAACAAGTTTCCAAACGCATTTATACCCTAAAACAACCTTTTAATATCTTAAAATACTTTGGACTGATGCTATAGTCCAAAAACCTCTATGAAGAATTGAAAAAAAACTTTTTGAATGAAAATGTGATTAATAAATGTAAAAAATAACATAAAATGAGTGATCTGTATTAGTATTACTTCTGAAATTAAACAAAGTCTTATTCAGGACTCGATAAGCCACAAACATGCTTTTGCTCAGCTAGTAGATTCAAATGGATTGAGTGAACATACAATGGATTCACAACACACAGTGTCACTCTGTATCATGTAACAAGTCAGGACAGGAAATGTGGAGGAGAAAACATTACCCGCTGTCTCACATTAAAAGGGCCACTTAATTTAGCACGATTTGGAGCACACAACTGTAAAGATTTCCTAAAAAAAATACTTTTTTAATTTGTTTAATGCATGCATTTTTCACAAAAAAAATTCATAATCTAAATCTGTGTTTACATGTGTCATTGGCAAGCCCCCAGACTGACCTGCAGCAACAGCTCTGTGTAGTGAGTATAAGCAAAAAAAAGTTAACTTTTCACAAATTCATGAGTGCAGATAAACGAATGCTGGAAACACTTAAATAGGATAGTTGGGGGTTACCATCTTCTGCTGCATTCCTGAGTTCAGGGAAAAACTAGAAATCTTTATGCTCACGGAGCCCCTTCACCGCACAGAGTTGGCCTATGTTATTAATCATGGAACAGTCAGCAGGCTAGCTACAATGTATTTGTAAACAGATTTAGTAGTTTATATTTTTTAGGTGTTATTAGTGTAATAAAAAAAAGAATAGATCATTTTAACATACAATCTTGTGCTCTTTCACACCATGAAGTGCACTTATAGCTAGGTAAATTGCCCTTACATTTATATTTTTAGCTCTATGGCCAACTCATCTATTATACAAGAATGTTTTATAATGTTTAAAGCATGCTCTTTCAAATGTATAATAGAATATTTGGAATTACACTGTCCCATAGCAGATAGGACCCATTTGACATTTCCAGTCTGAACATTTTTTAGCGTTTGAAAAGTCAATGAATCATGAATGTATTTTAAGTATATCCATTAAAATGTTTATATATTTGTGCTATTCCTTCTTGGATACCTACCACATTTGTATACAGGGCAACAGGCTCCTGAGGACAGCTGGGGCACAGCTTGGTATCCAGGCTCACATGTGTTATTAGCACTGGAGCAAAGGCTGATGTTACAACCTGAGGAATCAAATGTAAAATACATTTATATACTCTCATCTGAAAGAGATACAGGACATTGCTCAGCTCTATCTAATGCACAAATAATATATTAATATATCCAACTATGCATATGTCTAATTATAGAAATATGTGCTATTAATACTTGTAATGCCAACCCCTTCCTCCCCCCCCCCCCCCCCATCACTTGATGGTGAATTATATTTCAGATTAGTTTCAATACATTGATATGGTCAATATGCCATAAGGTGGATTTTAATGATGTCCTTGAGCAGTATCTCCTAAGGCTACTTTAATATCTTTATTCAAAGAGCAACAAGAAAAATTATCTTAGCCTTAGTTTTATTGGATAGTCCTGAGCATAACTGTTCTATGGCATTTCATCCAAAAGCAGGAGCAGCCCAACTACATGGGCACATGTCGTACAATGCAGAACTTTAAGGAATGGCAAAATAAAATAAGTGATTTTTTTTTTCTATTGCAAAACTGTTAATATATTATTATAAAGTATAAAATATTATTATTGTAAAACAATGCATTCTCCATCCTTTGCAACGTGTTAATACTGCTATTGTTTTTGCCTTGGTTGTAAGCTATGGAATGTGATGGCGCGTTACAAATAAATGATGATAATAATAATAGTGCATAATGTGAAAATAAAATCTCTCTTGCACTAAAAAAGATAAAATTGCAATCTCTATCAAGTTACTGATTGTTAAGATATCTGAACTGCAGGAAGGGGAGTAAACAACAAAACTGGCTTTCAGAAAATCTGAACTTGAACGAGACTAGAATGTATCTATCTCTCTGCCATGTATCCATATACTGTTGCTATAATGAAGCATAAGTCCTAATGCACCTCGTTCTGAGATCAGCGACAGGACACTTACGGCACTCTGTGACCTGGCAGCAGAGGTTTGTTGGGTCCACCACAGACACTGGCATAGATCCTTCCTCGGTGCAGGCTGCAGGGGTGGGTGAGGAGCACGGTTTTGCATTGCACATCACACTCATTGTGACGTTATCACATACACAGGTCTGACAGTTACTGTCCCATGTCTCGCCGGGCTAAAACAACATACAGCAAATCAGTAATGTTAGAATATGTTTGATGAGATACAGTGTATTGTCAGTATGTACAATATTATTGGTGGGTAAATATATTTATGGTGTCATTTTCACATTACCTCTCTGGGCATTCCATCTGGGCCAGTGCAACCTGCAGGAAAATTAAAAAGATTAGAAATATGGAATGGTAATAGGAGGATCCTTATTAAGTTACAGTAAAGTAGATCCAATCAACCAATACTACAGGAAGTCAAGCCGAACTGTTCACTGAAATGTTTGATCATGAGGCTAAAGCTGAAATATTTTGGCCATATCATGAGAATACAAGATTCCCTAGAGAAGTCTGTGATTTTTTTAAAGATTGAAGGCACATGCAAAAGGGGGTGGCAGAGGCGGAGATGGATAGATGAAGTAATCAAAACAATGGGCATGAGCTTACGGGAGCTCAGGGGGCCATGGCTGACAGATGTGCTTGGCATGCTGAGGTCCATAGGGTCATATATATAATTTTAACATAAAATATTGTGCTCTTTCACACCACAAAGAGCTCATAATGAGGTAAATGGCCCTTTAACAATATGTTTATTTTCTGAGGTGCCTATGCAACAAACAGGGTTAATGTTTATGTTTGATGACAATATTTTGTAGAACACAGAAAGTTGTGATACTGGATATTTTTTGCTTTTTCCGATCTTATACTCCATTGTGTGTAACGTATGTGGGCTTTGAAGACTTTGCAATATATGTCCAAATACTACTTAAAGGATTTGACATATAGTAATAGGATCGTAATAGTAATAGGAGGAGACTATCCAACATGTATATACTAAAGTACACATTGAGTTTCTGCCCAGACTCCCAAGTTAGAGATAACATACCACAGGATGAGACACACTGGCCAGAAATGGTGTTGAATAGTGTGGTTCCCTCAGGACAATAACACCCTTCCATAAAGTCATTCTGCGTTTTCTCTACATACTCGAGGTTGTAACTGAAACAGTAGAGTGAACACAAGTTAAGGATTTGAGGCATAAATCCTAGATATATTCTACAACCATTCAATGGACCAATACTTACTTGGAGTTACATGTAGGTTCTACTAGGGGTCCACATGGCTTGTACACCTTGTCCGAAGGGCAGATTTTAGCTGTATAAAGAAAAAAATATACAATTTTATTGGCCCATATGGCATGCACTGACATTATAGATCAGATCCTGCACATGACATCATTCTGATGTTTATTCTGGGGCAATTTATTAAGGTCCCCTTTAAGCAGAGGAAATCCAATATATCACCATGTGACTGCTAATAGGACAATTACTGTTGAGATATGGTATCTAAAGAAAGCAGGAAATCAGCAAAACTTACAGCATACACCCTGGGTGCTATTTCTCCAATCCACACAAACACCCTGTTGGGCACAGAGCCTAGCATAGGTCTGAAAGTTTGAGCAGATAACAGGTCCCTCAGTCTTGGTGCAGCCATCACTCACACAAGACTGGTAGAATGGCTCTGGAGGCACAACATGGTGGCAGTTCTCAAAGACGCTGGGGGTAAATATGATAAGTAAATGTTATTTTCATATTAGTCCACAAATGAGAGATAAAAAGCTGTATTAAATATCTAAACCATGTTATTCCATTTAGCATTTTGATCAATTATCATATTTTAATTTGTTAATAGGCTCTCTACAATAACAAAATGGAATATATTTAAAGAACCACTATAGTTAAAAGGAGTCTAATGTGCATTTATGGGTTCTCTGGGGGTTAGGATTTGGTGTTTTCACCTCTGCAACATGGGTTGGATTCCAGTCAGGGAACCAAGAGTTCACACCAACCTGAAGCCATGCAGGGTTGGGCCTGCTCAGTACTCGGATGGAAGACCACCTATATTAAGCAAATTAACACTAAAGCGAAATAGTCATGACTATTGAATTGAAAACGCCTTAGAAGAAGCGTAATCCGGTAATGACTTTGAGCCTCTGATGCATGCTTGCTCAGCTAGTTATACAATCAAAAGAAAATTAATAAAACACATGCTTGGGGATGTTCTAAAAATTAACAAGGGTCCTAACACTGCATTATGTAAAAGAACAGGACAAGTGGAGAATAAACCAATTTCCTCCACTGTCTCATTTTATTCTAATTTCTATGCAACAAAGATCTCTTATATTTCATCTAAACAAATCTCAATGTTTACATGCAAGATGGAAAACCTGAGACTACATTGTCTTTCTAACATCTTTCACTCAAGCACTGCATAAGGAAAGTACCTGCTTAGGATGAGTTTGCAGATTTCTGGAGAGTCACAACCTACTTCTGATTCAGGTGACACGATGGTACTTGGATACATAGTAGGAAGAAGGGTCTCCGTGCCTGGGGAACTAGAAGAAAGTGTCTGGGATAGACTTGCTGGAAGACTTGATGAGATGGTTTGGGGTAAAGTGGCAGAAACTTTTGTTGAAAATGTCTGTGGTAAACTAGATAACAATGTGGAGAAATATGTGGATTTGGAAGTGGAAGATGAGAATGTGTGTGGGCTTGGGACACTGGTGGGTTTGGGGCCACAGGAAGATTTATCTTGACCTGGTGCTCCCCAATGTATTGCCATATGAGCACATGATGTAGCCAACTCTCCACTGGGCAGGATGCAGTCATCAAATTGATTGTTAGAACATTTACCTTTAAAATGGAGAGACAAATTCAAGTCAATCAAATATAATGGTACTACAAAAGAGTCAGATTATTATTATATCATGTAATAATGTATTTATATTGAAACATATTGCATTCATTAATTAAAGGACCACTGTTATTATATATTTAAAATATACTCATTTGAAGAACTACACTTGGAATGAAAATAAAATTATACAGGTGCTAATATTTTTACCTTTTACTAACAATTATGCCATCTTCCATTTTGTAATCTACTGTTGTAAGGTGGAGGAGACTTTGCATACAACTGCCAATGCATAGATTAGGTCTAATAGTATGCTCATTGGTTTATAACGATATACCCTTCACACAAAGTAACAGGCAGATCAGCTGATACAATAAAATTGATCCCTGCAGTAATAAATATTGGGGTATAAAAGATGAAATATAAAGGCTGTGTTTATTTATGTTTTTGCTTCCTAAAAACATTTTGTTCATGATTACCTTTAGCTATTCAAATGACCACAAATGACCACAATCATCAATTTATACATAAGAACTAGAATTAAATAGGAGAAATGCAATGTCCTTACCACAGTGGCCTTCTGTATTGCCATAGAAATTGCTGTATGGCAGCCTGATAGTGAAACTCAGCACATTAAACGAGATGTATGATCCCAGTTCTGGTATCTGCACAACCACAAATATTCCAGAACTAACTATATCAATGCCATTTCTGGACAGGGCTGGGTATACTCTCTCATCATTGAAGTATACCTGTAAGGACACAAATACAGCACATGTAACACTAGTGTTTTTCTATGTATATTATTATTTGCAACCTCATATGTCTAGTTCTGATCTGCCACCCTAACATACAAAATAATTGTTAGAATTTTTCTCCATTTTTATTTAATCATTATAGTCATACTCCCTGTTTTGTTGCAATTTAACTCTATATCTAGTATATATATTGTCAGTATTACTAAATTACCTTTTATAGTCTTACATCAATCAAGTCAAAGCTCTACTCCATTCCCTTTTCATTCTTATAATCTGCTGATCTGCATTAATATGTTGCTTCATTCATCATCATTCTATATTCTTTCCTTCATTTGTTTCAATAAGCTTTCTACATATTTGTTTCAATTATTTTCTGGACCCATCACCCTGGTACCTGGTTCCATGGCTGGTTGTTCACATCCTGGGATATCAACACTATTGTGTTACCAGCATACATAATACGAAGAGTCTTTACACAATTTGGATCATCTGGCTCACAGGAGAAGTTGTCGAGATAAACTCGGAAGTGATCAAACCGTGGAGTGATCTGCTGGACCAGGACATATGTGCACTTCCCATTGAAGTCATAGTAGGTACCATCAAAGGTGATGTAATGAGAGGTTCCCCATCCACCACAGACACCTGAGTACAAGAGAGAACAAACTTCAAGCAGATTCAACTACACATTGTGTGAAAAATTTAGCAAAGAACAATAGAAGGGATTAAACCCCTGTGTGAATGAACAGAAGAATAGGCAGACTGGCTGGCATAATGAGCCTTATACTGTAAGTCAGTAATCATGTGTTTTTCATATAAAAAACACACTTGATTAGATATAATAAGGTGAGAGGATTGGAGGCTCTCCAGATCCTATGTTATCCTTATGGTCAGGTTTACTAAAATCTCGAAGAACATCATTAGTACATCTTGCTATTAATAATTCCAGTGTTCAAAGCTCTTAACTCAAGTTGGATATATTTTTCAAACTTCAATATGACTTCTCTGACTCACATTCACACTCATTCTGGTAGCAGCAACCACTGGCATCATATGTCTTTCTGGGTTGGAAGCGGTTAGCACAGGCCAAATTATTAACCGGTGGGCACTTCATTGTGTCTATGACTATCTTGTTGTTGCCAGTGCAAGTTGCCTTTGTGCATTTGTCCATGGTCCAGGTTTCATTCAACTGGGGAAAAGAGAGAAATGGGAATGAGAGATTTTATTATATAGTATCAACTGTTGATCTTACACATCTAGTAAAAAAACAAACAAAATACAAAGACAAACATTATTCTAATTGGTGAGTTTTTTTATATGGCCCCTTGTGCAGTTTGAATTGTTTTTGGTCTCTGCTGCTCTCCTTTCCTGTAAATGCATGTGTTTAGAATGCAAGATGCATAGATGGCTATATGTATATATTTGTGCATGTAATGGGTTAAACATACTGAGGGCCATGTGGCACCAGTCAAAGCACCACAGATTCTCCACCTCTATTATCTATCTATCTACAGCATATATCTATCTATCTATCTATCTATCTATCTATCTATCTATCTATCTATCTATCTTTAGTTATGATGGCGCTCCTAATACACTTTGTTCTAAATATAAGCTTCCTTTTGCTATATATTTCATCAATGGGGTGCTTTGTAACATTCATCACTATTCAAACTATTAATTTGTCTATATATAGATTTTGTGACATGCTTATTAGAGCGCCTAAACCATTGGATTATCAAAACAAAACAACTTTTTCCATGATGTGACAGGGTTTCTGGAAGGGTATTTGAAGTAGTTTCACTGTATACTTGAGAAGTGTTTTTAATCTGGTATATTTCTTTAAAAAGTAATTTACACACAACATTGAGAGGAATGTTCTTGTCCACAGCAGTGCTGCAAAGCTAAACTGTAAATACTGATTAAAGCTGAAAGTATGCAAAACTGAGTTTGTACGTGTGAATATTATAGGAATATTTGCTAAGATATCACAGGGACAATTGTTTTAAACACAATTGTTTTAAACACAACTATGTGGATTACAGCCCTTGTGATGCTTGTGCATCTGACTATATACCTATAGGAATGATCAATGATCTTTTTAAAAAAGGTGACATCTTTAGCATTGTAAATATATGATAACTGAGACATACATACCTTTCTTGGAGGAGTTAATGCACTGCAGTCATTAGGAGGTGAGCTAGTTGAACTGGAGGTCTTTGTCTGAGATGTCCTTGTGCTCCTCTTAGTTGTTGCCTTCATGGAAGTCACAGTTGCAGTGCTCACAGTAACAGTCTCTGCAGTTTGGGGGCTGGTTGCAGTGGGTGGGACTGTAGATCTATGACATTCCTCACTGTATCTCTCCACTTGGCAGCTCTCATTGCACCGTGCATAGAAACACCAGCCAGCATTATCAGTTGTGTTATACAGCACTTCCCCTATGAGATGGAAGATTGGTTTCATTAAACAGTTAGAAAATGAATACATGGCTATCAGCAATGTCACCATACCTACTTCAATTGTCTGCATCCTCATTGATACAAGTTTAGAAAAGTATTGTCACTACTACAAATGGATCTAACAAAAGTGTTCAGTGTGATATGTGACCTTAGTAAAGGCTTGGGGAGGTCTAAAAGTTGGTAAAGTGTGATCGCAATGATCATTGTATATGGCTATTGTACAGAATTTATAGGCATTTTAGAAAGTACTTACCAGGTGGAACAAATACTCCATTGACATTGCACATACACTTGCTGGTCATAAATGATTCTTTAGATGTTGTAGCCGTAGGAGATGTTTTGGTAATTGCACTTTCATGTCCTTTAGTGGTCCCAAGTGCATTACCAGTTGATGCTGGAGTTGTTTTCATGGAAATGGGCTTATGAGATGTGTATTCCTCTTGAATAAGCTCAGTTGTTGACTTGCCACTGGTAAATCTGGAAGATGTTTCCTTAAGCGTAGTCATTATGCCAGGAGTTGTTGCTTTAGGAGATGTCATTTCAGTTGCTGAAGCAGATAACTTGGCACTTGAGGAATGTAATTCTTCACCTGAAGATGTCGTTTTTGATTCATATAAAGTTGTTTCTAGTTTAGAAGAGGTTGGTTTGGTTGTACTCATGATACTAGGAGTACCTGGTTTGCTAATTATTACTTCACCTGGTGTAGTTGATATTCGTGTTGTTTCACTAGAAGTTGGCTTATGAGAAGTGGTCTTTTCCTGCGGTGACAACTCAGTTGTTGACTTGTGAAAAACTGTACTTAACTTGGAAGACATTGAATTAGTGGTACTCATCTTGCTAAATATGTTTGATATCAGTTCCTCAGATGTTGTAGTGGTTTTAATGGAAATTGGAATTTGAGACAATGTCTCTTCTTGTAAAGACTTAGTGGTTGATTCAAGGAATCCAGTAGTTAATTTTGAGGATGTTGCTTTAGTGGATTTATGACTTGTGATCTTTTCTTCAGGTGGATTCTGAGAAGTAGACCTGTATAAATGTGTAGTGAATTTAGACAACGTTTCCAAAATAGGTGTGTATGTTGCTTCACCTTCAAATGTAGACATTTTAGTTGTTTTGGTTGAAATTGGATTATGAGAAGTGGCTTCAACTTCATGAGAACTGTTTGATTCCTCACTAGATTTAGGTGGAGCATCATCTTCTTCTGATGACTCTGTAGTTTCTTCTGGGAATGTGGAAGATAACTGAACAAGTGTTGTCACAGGAACAGAGCCGGTGGTGGCTGCACATTCAGAGCAGCAGAGAACCTGAATTTCATAATTGTAGCAAAAGGGGAATGGCATGTCCTGCTGGTCCTCATTCCTGCAGATTAGACCACTGTTGATATCACACTGCACATTCTGCTGTAATTCTTCCAGTGAAACATCTGGCAAATCAGTAGCTCTGCATGTAATGTTAGAAGGGTTTTCACAGATTTTAAATCCTGAATGTTTGATGTTTTCAAAAGTTTCAAAGTCTCCATAATTGTTCTGCTTGGGAATACTTACATCATACCACTGTGACCAAAGGCATTCAGATTTACAGTTAATGTTAGCTGAAGTAACTCCTGATGTGCTTTGAGAAATAGCAAATGTTTTGGTGGTTTGTGAGCCAGAAGACACTATGGGACTGGTATGATCCCCTACTTTAGATGTTGTTGAGGTGCTAGTCTCTCTCTCTGTGACTGGACCAGAAGTAACTAATTTGGAAGTTGTTACACCACCAGCCTCAGTTGATACTCTAGTAGTTTTTGTGTTTTCTGGCTTATGAGATGTAGTTTCTTCTGTTGATGGCTGAATTGTCGACCTGTGGAAACTGCTAGTCAATTTAGATGCTTCCTCTTGTGAAGTACTTATTTTACCAGATGTGACTGTCATTTCAGGTGTACTTATTCTAGGAGACATTTTATTTGTGTGAGTTACTTCAACAGATGCAGTTGATACTTTTGTAGAGGCTGGCTTAAAGGTGCTGATCATACTAGAATGACCTGTTTTACTAGATGTTGTCTCTCTAGATGCACTTGACATTATTGTAGTCTTCATAGAAATGGGATTATGAGGAGCTGTTTCTTCTAGTTCTGATGACGGAGTAGTTGACTTGGGTAAACTTGTTGTTAGTTTAGATGATGCTTCCCCTGTGGTAGTCATCTCACCAGTTGTGATTGTTACTTCAATAGATGAAGTAGACTCTCTAGTTGGTTTAATTGAAATAGGTTTTTGAGATGCGGTCTCTGCTTCAGGTGATGTCTCAGGTGGACTAATTCTGGAAGTTTCTGCCTTTGTGGATATTACTTCAACAAATGCAGATGATGGTTTAGTTGTGCTTGTCATGCCAGGATTAGCTATGTTTCTAGTTGTTACCTCTTTAGATGAAGTTGGTATTACTGTAGTTTTTGTATCAATTGGATTATGTGTTGTAGTTTCTTCTACATGTGATGCCTCAGTAGTTGACCTGTCCAAAACCGTAGTTAATGTAGAAGATGCTTCACTTGTGGTTGTCATTTCACCAGACGTGGATGTCTTGGTAGATGTTACTTCACCAGACAAAGTAGACGGTCTAGTTGTTTTCATTGAAATAGGTTTATGAGATGTGCTCTTTACTTCGGGTGATTTCTCAACTGTGCTTAGACTGGAAGATGCTGTATATGTAGATGTGACTTCAGAAATTGTTGATTTAGTAGATGATAGATTAGTAGTACTTTTCATACTAGGAGTAGATATTTTACTACTTGTTTTCATAGAAATGTCATTATGTGTTGTAGTTACTTCTCCTTGTGATAACTCAGTTGTTGACTTATGCAAAGATGTAGTTATGGTGGAAAATGCTTCCTTTGTGGAACCTGCCTCAACAGATGTGGATTTTTTTATAAATGTTACTTCTCCAGGTAAAGTAGACTGTCTAGTTGTTTTTATTGAAATTGATGCATGAGGTGTAGTCTTCACCTCAGGTGATGTCTCAGATGTGGGGGGTTTTGTGGATGTTGATTCAGTAGGTCCAGTTGATAGTTTAGTAGATGATGGTTTAGATGTACTGCTCACAACAGGAGTAGCTGCTTTACTATTTGTTACCTCTCCTGGTGCAGTTGACTTTGTTGTAGCTTTCAATGAAATTGGTTTATATGATGTAGTTTCTTCTATTTGTGATGACTCAGTAGTAGATTCAGAAGGTGATTCCTTTGTATTACTTGTTATGCCAGACGTGGATGTCTCGGTATATTTTATTTCACCAGATATAGTAGGCTGTCTAGTTGTTTCTACAGAAATAGGTTTATGAGATGTACTCTCTACTTCTGATGATGTCTCAGGTGTACTAAATATGGAAGATGCTGTATTTGTAGTTGTTGCCTCAAAAG
This sequence comes from Discoglossus pictus, assembly GCA_027410445.1. Lineage (NCBI taxonomy): Eukaryota > Metazoa > Chordata > Amphibia > Anura > Alytidae > Discoglossus > Discoglossus pictus. The sequence goes on from CM050175.1 coordinate 25,596,585, forward strand.
ATACAGCTGATACTTCTGCAGATGATGACTTAGTTGTACTAAGTATTGGAGTAGTTGACACAGCATTGCTTATTGTAGCAGGTCTAGTAGCTTTTGTAGGTGTCACTTGACCAGATCCAGTAGATACTTTAATGGTTTCCATTGAAGTGAGTTTATGAGAGGTTGTTTCTCCTTGTTGTACCTCAATTGTTGATTTATAGAAAGCTGTACTTAATTTGGAAGCAGCTGATGGCTCAAAGGTACTCATCAAATTAGGTGTTGGTGCTTCGGAAGTTTCGGTTTCCGTCTGTGAAGATTCAGTTGTTGATTTGTCGGAATTTGTAGTGAATCTGCTTGTAGCTGTTTTTGTGGTAGTTGTTTTTCCTGATGATACTTCCATTGTGCTTGTTGTCTGAATATTTTTATTTGTAACTTGAGGTCCTTCAGTAAGGGGCACAGTTTGTAAAGATGTTGTAACATCTTGGAATGCTGTAGTAGTTTCGTAAATGGCACCAGTCGGATGCACAGATGAAAGTGGTAAGCCTGTAGAAGCCTCACATTCAGTGCAGCAGAGAACCTGCATTTCATAGTTCAAGCAAAAGGCAAATGACCCATTTTGCTCCTCATTCCGGCAGATGAGACCATCAATGACATCACACTTTACATGCTGTTGCAAATCAGCCAGCGGGATAACTGGAAGGTCAGTAGCTCTGCATGTGATGTTAGAAGGTTTTTCACAGATCTTAAATCCTGCACGTCTGATGTTTTCAAAGGTTTCAAAATCTCCACCAGTGTTATCATTGGGGTAACTTACATCAAACCACTGTGACCACTGACATTCAGGTTTACAGTTAATATTAACTGAAGTGACTCCTAGTGTTGTAGATATGCTGTTCTTGGTTCCAGTTACTAGTCCAGGTGTATGTGTCATGCTTTCTGGTGTACTCTGACTATTAGCTTGCTTATTTGTTGTTTGTGTGCCAGTAACCACAATGTGCATGGAACTGGTGTGGGCCTCTTCTTTAGGAGTTGTGGGTATACTGCTTTTGCTCAATGTAACTAGTCCAAGTGTAGGTGTCATGCTTTCTGACATGCTCTGAGAACTAGTCAGCTTACCAGTGATTTGTGATCCAGAAACCACAGTGTGCAGCTGACTTGTATGCATCTCTTCTTTAGGAGTTGTAGATATCCTACTCTGTGTCCCTGTCACTAGTTCAGATGTAACGTTCATGCTCTCTGTGGTAAATGTATTAGTTCTTGTCAAGACAGAGGTTTCACCATTAATTTCAGTTGGGTTGCTCATTGTTTTGGTATGTGCAGAAGGGGTAAATACCTCACAATCCTCCATGGAGCAACACAAAACTCTCACTTTATAGTTGTAGCAGATTGGGAAATGCCAGTCTTGATCTTGGTTCTTGCAGATGAGGCCATAAGAAATATTGCAGGTCACCACTTGTCCAATTTCATCAATAGTTTTGCTAGGAAACCTCTCAGCTCTACAATCTATGTCTATGGGCTCATCGCAGATATATTTGCCCGCAGCTCTGAAGTTATCATATGTTTCAAAATCTCCATCAGATGGGTCAATACTTGGATAGTGTACATCATAATAAGGGGTCCAAGAGCACATCTCTTTTTTGCATAGTGTGTTGGCTGTGGACAAAGATGAAGGCATGTATGTAGATGGAAAGGGAGTTGTATTCCTGTTTTCTGTGCTTGACTTTCTAGTTGTTGCACCAGGTGTTGTGCTGCTAGAAAGGGATGTTGTCATGACAGAAGTACTGGGTGACATGGTTGAACCCATTGTAGTTTTTTCAGGCTTGATGGTTGTAGGGATTGGTTGTGAAGGTGTTGCGGTAGATGCAGGGGAACCCGTAGACTGTCCACAGGGAATATAACTACAACATAAAACACGCATCTCGTAATTGAGACACAACTGGGAAAACTGATCCCGATTGTGACACACAAGACCCACAGATGTATTGCACTGAATAATCTGACCCAAGTCTTCAACCCGAATGTTGGGATATTTCTGAGCTCTACATGCCACTTGTGATGGGATTTTGCAAATGGAGTAGCCCTTTCCCCTGATGTTCTCAAGAGTTTCAAAGTCTCCTTCATTTTCACCATACTTGGGGCATGTGACATCATACCACACTGACCACTTGCAGACTTCCTCCAGGCATGACACAGAGCTTGGAGATGCTGGGGCTGCAAGGGAATCAATAAAATTAATTAATACAAAAAAGGAAGGGAAAACCACTTCTCATTTTTCTTATCTATACAAACATAGAAAACTTTTGATCGGGAAGTGAGGATATGCATCAAAGAAGAAGAAAAAGCTGAATGGTGATTTTCTTCAGGAATAGGGAACTTTAAAAATATGCAGAATATTTATTATGCTAGATTTACATGGGACGTACAGTACATTTGTGAAGTTGCAATGAATCCACAGTCGAAATGCAATTAAAATCCTCTTCTTACCTGTAGTGGAGATATCTGGAGACCAGGGTGAGGTGGTTGTATCAAAATGGAAGGCTGTGGTGGGCGCTTCTGTAGTTGTGACACATGGGTAGACGTCTCTGTTAATGGTTCCATTATTTGAACATGTGGCTGTTATACACCCTCCAATTCCATCAGTGGTGTCGTAGATAACATCTCCATAGTTGTATTTCATATTTCCATAATAACAATAACAAGCTGTGAAGAAAACAAAAACAATTGTCAACAGGTTTATGGTATGTGATCCATAATTTTAATTAGCAATTTCATATGTGCTTCAAATCTATATTTTATTGAGCTATACCAAATTATTCTTTTGAATGTCTAATTTGCTTTTTTATATGGGCCAAAATGTTTATGGTTCATTTATTTAAGCAGACTCACCACGCAGATCCATTTGGCAGCGACGACCCTTCTTGGTGCAGATACTGAAAAATAAATAAGTTCGGAAAATTAATAATAGATAGAATACTCAGGTCTTTAGTCAAGTGAAATATTGCACTGCATAAAATTAAACACCATAGTATAAAATAGATTAAAGAGAACTGACCATGACTCGCAGTTTCTGTAGGATGGCACCATGTCACCAACACTGTAGCGTTTCCCATCATCATCATAACAGCCACAGTTTGCTTGAGCGACACACTGCATGATATCCTCATCAAAGAATGGACGGTCCTTGGGACATTTGGGATAACATCCTGTAGAGATTTGATAGAAAGAAAAGTCTAATTTTGCATCAAAGGAAACATTAAACAATACTAAAATGCTGCAAAAAGAAAAAGTATTCATTAAAGTGTCACTATGGATACATTTTCTTTCATAATAATATAATTTTTATAAGTAGAAAAATAAAAACAATCTTCAAATTTTTCACTTGTATATTCAATCATTTTTACTGCAGATTTCCATCCACTTTTTCTATCTGTTGATCTCTCAGGGGACTTTGCCCTTGTACTAATTAATTTCCCATTACTCCTGTTGAAAGTACTGGCAATTTTAGATGTCACATTCCCATTGTGCAACTATAAGCTTCCTATCCACTCATAATCTCTATTAATTTTAATATATAATAGGGGATAAGGCTGAATTATTTGTCTCTATCTTCTAAATTAAAATAAGATTATGAGGGAAGCATATTAAAATCATGGGTGTTTTTCAACCTAGGCCCATGAGGACTAGGGCAGCACATTTTTAGGGGGCAGGATTGTTTGACGCAGTGCTGTGGAATATGCACAGAAACTCCTATATGCACAGCATATTCTGTTTATAAGAATACCTGTCACTTTCTGACTTACTGTATGCTTACACTGATACATATACACTTATAATTCTGTACATATGTGTGTGGTAATCTTATGACTGGGATACAGCAAGAGGAAAGGGTCAGTAGGAAGTAGGTGCCCCAAATCTGAACCGGCCTAGAGCAGCATAACACCTAAATTTGCCTCTGATTAAAATACAAGAGAAAGGATAGATATAGTGAGTACATTGGGTTACAATAAAAGAGATGATGGATGAAAGACACATATATTTATTGAGATATATTTATCAAGAAGGTATAAAAGTGTATCCCCATTTGATAAATAAGAAACATAGGAAGTGGAAGTATTTTATATTTTAACTCTGCATATGCCCATTATTTTTCTCCTTGATACATATACCACAGTAAAAGAGAAGAAAGAGGGAGAAAACTGATAATGAGTTTTTTTATTTATTTAAACAAAACAGTAAACCAACATGTGTGGAGATGATCTATAAAATCAGTTATGGACTCAGTAATTTACCTTCTAATCCTGGCAGCTGGTTCATGCATTTCCCACTGGGGTTCCTGCAGGTCTTCATACATGGTGCTCCACATGGCTTGTAGTGCCACTCACACTCTCCTTCCGGGTTGTAGTAATCACAGAACAGAGCTGATGACAAAAAAGTAGAGTGTTCCAGTCATATATTGTGTTGTAATGTTACAAGATATAAGATGTATTTGATCATGTAAATTAGTTTTATTCCACTATTACCCAGAACTACAACATGCAAATACAAAAGAATACACAGATCTAAAAATTCATGCTAGCTAATTAGGGAACTAAACCCAATATAAGTGTGTGTAGATGCAGCTTTTTGTTCAGTTGTTCAGTTATGTCCTTTTCTCTGTGATCCTATGGACAGCAGCACACCAGGTACATATGCTCCTGGTCATTCTTGTCCATAGGGTTTTCTTAGCATGGTATGGTTCACATATTCATTGAAGAACACAAGCCCCTTCACCACAACAAGGTACCGATCCAGGGGAGATGCAGCTTACTTTGTTCCAACAAATGTTCCCAAATGAGTAACAGCTTAAACTTACATATATTTTTTATAACTCTAGGTAGGTGACATCAGCTGAGCTGCCTTTTTAGCCCATATAACCAAAGAAATGTTGATGCCTCGAAATTATGAAGGTAACTTACGACAAATCTCTGGCGTCCTCCATGCAATGCAGAGTCCAGCATCATTACAGGCCGCGGCGTAGGCAGCAACAGCTGTGCAGTAACACTCACAGTCTCCTCCAGAGTCGCATGCACAAGTGTCACTGACACATGCCTCATAATAAGGAGTGGGGTCAACCTAAAATAGTACAAAGTTACCGTTAATTTTTCTTATTATTACCTGAAGTCAACAGAAAAAGCATGGAATTTGTGGAAAGATTCAAAATATTCAGGACAAAATCAAGAAAAAGAGTAACTAATAAAGTATACAAACATACTAAAAAATTACTATTTAATATGTTTTCCTCATAGGGTACAAAGGTAGCAGGGCAACTCCTTATTCCATTAATGGGCCTTAGTTCTCATATTCAGCATTAAATCCACATTGGATCCAAACAAAAAGAAACACACAACTAACAATTCCGGAAAATAAAAAAAAGTATTTATTGAAGTAAATTAATAAGTGAATATATTTTTTCTATTTTCATAAATAGTGAGTGGTTTGCCTTGTTAGGAAGCAATGTAACACCCATAACTCAGCTCCTCACAGAGAATTATATGAATTAATTAAGAAAGTTATGCCACTTACAGCCATCTTATTGCATTTATTCCTATGACTACTAAATAATGCATCCACTAAGCACTGACTCTTTCAGTGCTATACAAACTTTCTAATTCACATAAAAATGTATTTATCAATTGGAAAACAACATCTTGTTATGGAAAAATATATATTTTGATTTGACAATCAAAAGAAAGCACACATTTTTCCATTTTATTTTAGTTAAATGTATATTAGTCATCCACTATTAGGAATGAGAATGAAGACCCACCTTTGACTGGCACTTGGCGAAGACAGAGCTCATGATGATGCTGCAGTGTTTCTGGGCCCAAGTCTGTCTGTATGGGTTGGCAACACAAGGGTCCCTAATGGGTTGAGCATCAGGGCAGGTGGGAGAGGCTTTCCAGCTGTTACCAAACTCTTGAACGTTGACCACAACTGACAGACTTCTTGTGGTAAATTCATTAGGTACACAACCATCATAGTTGCCACAAAGACCACAGACTTTGCCCTGAAAGGACAAGAAAAACATGGTACCATATTTAATTTGTGAAATGTGAAAGTAATATACTTACATTTACACATTTTATTTAACTTTGCGACATACACATAAATGAATAAAAAATAAATATTAATCAATGAAATTATGGTAGAAAAATAGAGATTATTGATATTTATTTTAAAATGTAATATAAATGGCCCAGCATTCAAAATTATTTGTATGTATACTTAAACACTATTTTTAGCTAGATTTTATTTATTTTTTATCTAAACTATAACACAAATATAAAGACAAAATAATCAGATAGAAAATAGAAGAAATTATTAAATTATTTTGATACAATTCACTACTTAAAGAATTGATCACAACACTGTCGTTTGAGATTAAATTAAAAAAGCAAAACTGTAAGTGACCAACAAAACCTCTTAGTTTTAAAAGGGCAAATTTTAATGGGCTAAGGGCAGCAATACAATGTATAGACTGGGACAAAGAACTTACCGGTACAAATACTGAAAATAAATGGACAACATTCAAATCCTTACTAAATATACATACTTATCACCATATATAGTGTGAAAATAAAAGGAATAGGAGTAAATAACATCCCATGTGGCTTAACAATTACTTAAAGATCACGATGAGGAAAAAAAGCAGACATTTAAATTATACAAGAAGGAGGGAACAGAGGCAGCTTTATGTGAGGAAGGAAATCAACAAGGCTTGCAAAGGGGCTATTAGACTGGCTAAAGTAGAAAACAAAAAGTTAGTTGCAAGAGAGAGTAAGACTAACCCTAGAATATGTTTTACATTTATAAATGGGAAGAAGGTGAGGAAGGAAGCTATAGGAACATTACAATGTGACACAGGCCGTCTGATAATTAGTGACCAGGAAAAGGCACCACTTCATAAAAAAAACATTTTAGAGCTGGAAAAATTACAGAGAAGGGCAACAAAACTAATAATTGAATGAAGGGGCTAAGTTATGAAGAAAGACTAACCAAATTAAACTTATTTTCTCTATAAAAAAGGCACCTAAGAGGGTATATGATTACCTTATATAAATACATCCAGGGTCAATATAGGAATTTGCCAAGTGTACTTTTTGTACCAAGAGGTTTTCTATTGACAGGTTAGAAAAAAAACAAAGATTCCACCTTAAAGAAAGAAAATGGTTCTTCACGGTAAGGGTAGTTAAACTGTGATATTCTCTACCAAAGGAGGTGGTAGCAGATTCAATTGATAAACTTTAAAAAGGGGTTGGATATATTTTTGAATAAAAAGTGTATTCAGGGATCGTCAGTATCTGGGGTCAGGAAGGAATTTATGTTTTTTTCCATACAATTGACAAATGTTTCAATGTTTTTTTTTCTGTTTGCCTCTGGATAAATTAATAATTAACAATTAACATGTATTACCGGGTAATAAATATTCCACATATTATAATGATCAAAAGAGATCTAAAAAGGTTGAACTTTATGGACTGAATGTCTTTATTCAACCTCAATTACAATGTAACTACGTACTATGTAACTTATTGAATTACTGCATTTGATGTGGTCCCCTTTTTTTGTATATATTTTCTTATTTTAAATAAATTGAATAGAAACATAAAAATAATTACAAATATGGAGCATTTAGTATTCTGAATTTCCTATCCCTTGTCGTACTCCAGATTCTTACAGGTCTTTTTCACTTTTATATTACCTTTGCCACCTGTTGGAAAGTTCTGAAATATCAATGATCTATTTGTTAAGTTTTGTTATACCTTAAATCATTTGTTGTGTGAACATTTAAAATCAATCAATATTTTATGAATTACTTAAGTAAGAGATTGTGATGAAAAAAAGTAATATGGTGGACCTATCATCCATAATCTATGAGTGTACAGCAGTTAACCATGTTTGTCAAAGTAAAGTCTTCACTTGTTCTTCAAGTACTTTAAAAAGATGACCTTTCACAGATAGTATGACATAATGAGTTTGAAAAGTTTGGGATGATCTACAGTGACTTGAGTAAATGTTAACATGAATTTATAGATCTCTCACCTTGAAGTCTGGTCTCAGCTTGATTAAGATGCTGGTTTTCTTGTCCCACATGAGGATCAGTCCATTCTTGGCCTCAATCACAAGGTAGATGCCCATCTGTCTGACCTGGTAGGGGACCTCACTGCCAATGTCTCTCTCCAGAACATCAAAGACTCCCTCGCTGAGCTTCAGCTCGAAGTTCTAACAGACAAATTATCAGCATTTTATAAGAGGAACTAGCGAATTGCCCGTCAAAAAATGACGACAATGAAATTGTAAGGTAGCTAATGCTGTTTGGTGTATAATAATGAAATATGTAATACATTACTAAATTAATATACTTAACCTATTTTGAAGCATTGTGATGAAGAGCTGGCAATCTGTGTTGATGATGCTGCAGCATTAGTGGTGTGGAGCTACTGTGTAAGCATGCTGAATGTGTGCACTGTGTGGTATGAATATCCGTAGGTCGTTTGTGGGGTTTTGCGAGTTTCTTGTGGTGTTTTGCGAGTTTCTTGTGGTGTTTTGCGAGTTTAGAGTGCTGTAGCCTCGTTTTCGTTTTGTTCGGCGGCCATATTTTCTCTCGCTTACAGTTTTTTTTAGTCTCTAAACTCTTTTATTTCGAGTAAAATGAAGGTCTAAGTTGCATTTTTTAGGTCCTGGGTGCTCCCTCTTGGTGTAGGTAAGGTTTTTATGTATGTGCTGTGTGTATGTATTGTGTTTTACATTTTGTAATGTTCGCGAGTTGCGTCCGAGTGTTGCGAGGCCGTAATGTGTGTGAACGTGTGTCGTATGTTGTTTGCGAGTGTCGTAATGTGTGTGTCGTGCTCTTTGGGTTGCGACGTAAAGTTTGCGAGGGTCGCAGTTGCTGGCATGGAGCGCCTTCGGCACTCCATGCCAGCAACTGCGGCCCTCGCTTTGCAAGGTCCTCAGGTGCTGGCATGGAGCGCCTACGGCGCTCCATGCCAGCACCTGAGACCCTCGGCCAGTGCCCTCGCATCGCGAGGGCCTTGGCTCGCTGCGTGAGCCAAGGCCCTCGCTACGCGAGCCCGCAGCGTTAGCAACAACTCATACGCTCACAACTATATATGTGATTGCGATAATGTAGTTCAAAATAATATATAGGGCTATCACATAAAACATAGTTAATGGAAGTTAATGAGGTCTTATAGTGATGTTTGCAGATATTATATGCAGAGTATTATGAGAAAATAAAGGTAACCTACATACAGAGAGCTGATATATAGGACATAATGTTTAATTAATTAAATGAATGATATGGTATGTTTATATAGGGCAAAAGGAGATGGTGCTTATCATATTTTAGAGGACGTAGTGAATGCTGATGTAGATTCAATAAATATGTCTTTAATAGTCCGACACACCCCCAAAAACACTTTGATGGCTTTGGAACAAGTGGCTCCAATGCTCCCACATGGGATGTTCTCAGAGATTACTCGAAATGTCCCGTTTCCTAAGTTGGATGAACAATAATCCTAAATGTGAGAGAGAAAAACAAAACAAATTTAAATATCAATAAGATTTTTTCAAGGTTTTAAAAACATGTTGTCATTATTAAGTTTAGTTCTTCAAAACAGCATACCATTAATATGACGTATCTATGGTATAACAATTTTTGGTGAGGCTTTAATGATAAATAATTTTGTTTCAAGAATTTTAGTGCTATTAATATATGTTAATATGCTGCAAAATAAATGTGAGAGTTTTTTTTTTATTCATATGACCAAGTTACTGAAGAACACCTATGATAGGATTAATTTGTTTGAGGTGCACTTTATTAAGTGAGTAGAAAGTGGAATACCTATATCAACTGAAAATGTTTTAACATAATGTAACATAAAACAAACAGATTAAATACTGAGTACTATAGGAATCTCATATTTTATGGATTTCTGTACACAGTTGCTTATTTTTGGAGTATAGGTCTAATTTTTAGCAAATAATGATATGCATATGTATATTGTGAATGGAATAAGTATACAGTACCTGGGTTAGAGTGTATTCACAGTCACCGTTAAAATCGAACCGTTTGCCATCAAAGGTCACATAGTGCCCCTCTCCATAAATAGCACAAGTCCTGCTGCACTCATTTGTTGTACACTGCCATTTCCGATCCTTACAGACACTGAAAGTACATGCATAATGGAATGAGTAACCAGTGGCCTAAAGGGAAATTATTGTGTTTGAGGATCTTGGTGATTCTAAAATAAGAATTAATAATACAACTGTCTACACTTTATAACACATTTCTAAACTTAATAATTCTTGAGATATACCGCCTTTACTCCTAGTGGTTCATTATGCTAATTAGTGGCACAGTTTGCGGTTTGTTTCCCTGGTGACCCAGAATGATCTATCCATGTGTTATGATGTATTTTGCTAAGTAGCACCCAAACACACACTAATCAAGCATTATAATCAAGCAATATAATTTGTTACTAGTTTTTCATGCACAGAAAATAGTAAATATCTAAAAAAAAAAAAATTGGCTTACAAAAAAATGGCTAGAAAATAGTATAGTTTAATGTTCTTTGAAAAAAACCTATAACCACAATTCCACCTTATCCTTTAAATATGTCAATAAATGTAAGAAGTTCTGGAGGGAGGAATATTAGAACTGGTGGTAATGATTTGACCCTGGAGAATAGAAGATTCAAACACAAATAAATATATATTTTTGTTATGTAAATAAGTCTTCCATATATGGGAAAATTGTTTTTTATGTGCAGTAATACATTACAATGTGCTACACTGTTGTGCAGATATGTGATATCAATGTTATATAAGTGCAATATAATAATCAGAATAATTACATTGTAAACAGCTCTCATGGAGAAGTGGGGACATCATGTGGGCATTATTTATACTGCAATTTTGTATATTGTGTAGGGATCTTATTAAATGTATTCTAACAGAATGGTTCAAGATCAGAAAAGGAGTTTAACAAGGTTGTATATTGGCACCTTATTTATTCAACTTATATAAAGAGTACATCATGTGTAAGGCTGGACATGATGTATCCAAAACCAGAAACAATATTGCTGGAAGAAATATAAAAAATCTCAGATATGAGGATGATACTACTTTGATGGCTAAAAGTGATTTAAAGGACCTATTGATGAGGGTAAAATAGGAGAGTGCAAACTCTGGCCTGCTGCTCAATGTTAGAAATGTTAAAAAGATTATGGCAAGCTACATTATCAGTTCCTGGAAAATAGATGGGGAAGAAGTGGAGGCAGTGACGGATTGTATTTTCCTGGGATCCAAGATCACTGCAAATAGTGACTATAGTCATGACATTAAAAGGTGATTGCTTCTTGGGAGGAAAGCTATGGCAAGCTTGAACAAGCTAGTAAAAGGTAAAGATATTAAACTATCAACAAAGGCATGGATAGAACTATGTTATTCCCAGTAGTAACATACAGATGTGAGAGCTGGACCATAGAGAAGTCAAAGTGCCATAGTATTGATGCCTTTGAATTGTGGTGTTGGTCCTTTGAACTGCAAGAAGATCCAATAAATCAGTACTTCAGAAAATCAAGATGAACGGTTTACCGGATGTTGGATAGATGAGGTCACTGAAGCAATGAACATGAACTTGCTGGAGCTCATAGGGGCAGTGATTGAGAGATGTACTTGGAGTGCTGCGGTCCATAGAGTCACAGAGAGTTGAACGACTAAACAACAACAACAACCTGCAGTAAACCCACATAATGTACACTGCCATTACTCACCATGTGTTACAGTCTTGTTGGATACTCTCCCCACTCTGATAAACATCTCCATTGTATACACAAGGACACTCCTCCTTGGGGACACAGCTGCCATCATTACTGAGTACAAGCCCATCAGGACAGACACATCCAGAGGCGCACTGAATACTGAACTGTAGAGACAAGAGAAAGGTCAATTCAGTTAATGAAGAAGAGTCCATAATTTTGTATGGGTCAAGCTACAGCAGCTACTCCCACTGTGGTAAACCTCCTACTATTACAAACTATGCAAGTGACACCATCTGGTAGGGACTAGAAATACAACCTTTTTTACTATCATATAGTATAAAGAAGGCCATTTTGATCAAACCATTATATTTCTTTATGAGAACAACATGTAACTTACACACTCCATGTCCAGCGTCTGACATCTCTTCTGACACTCAGCACCTTTGGCTCCCAGGGTAGCATTAGCACAGTCAAAATACACCATCCCTGGAGGACACACTACAAAACAAATGGGACAATTTCAAGGTGTATGGAAGTTGTCAATTTTTCTTTAAGAATCCTCTATCTCATCTTACAACAGTACAAGTAATGAGAGTACAAGGGTCCAATTCAACAGAGCAGCTTAGTAATGTTATAAGTGGCTTTCTCAAGAACTGTGAGCAGGGCTGTATCTACGATTTTGGAGCCCTTAGGCAGTGAAGTGGAGGAGCCCCTGCAAGTGAATATGGAAGGTATGCACAGACCCATTTTTGCCTTTTCTATGCGTGTAAGTTCCCTTTCCTGTTGTAACTCTCTTGTTCTAGGTGGTTCCCCCCTAGTAGACAGTCTATGAACTGCAACACTTCATTTTTTTTAAGCCAGGAACCATTTTTTTAAGAAGTGGTGCCCCTCACAGTGAAGCACCCCTGGGTAGCTGCCTAGTTGGCCTAATGGGTAATCCGGCTATGACTGTGAGCACTGTTGTTATATAAAACTGAAATGCTAGTCCTTCCTTTCCATGCCCAAGGAGAGACATTAAAAGGTCTCCTTTGCACACATATACAGAAAGCTGAGGATGAAAAGCTATTGGTCTAATTGAGATAGTAAAGGAACCATAGAGAAAGATGAGCCTGAGGGAGATATAAGATGTATAAAGGAAGGTGCAGAAATGCACAGATCCCCTACATTGTCCTTGTTGTAGCTTTATTACAGTTTAATGAAGAACATACTTTTTATCTTAATACTCGAGATGCTGTTGTCTTCTAAAGCAATACAATTAACATTAAGAACTAGCGCAGATGCCATTTCTGAATTGTGGGATGTTGTCTACCTAGTACACTGACATAATGCAGTTAGCCAGTCAGTTACAATAAAGAGCAAGGGATGCCTACAGTTTTGACAGAAGTGTCTCATCCTGTCCAGCTAATTAATCAGTATCATATATTTACCTGAAATGCTAGACATTTTTCCGATACAGCTCAGTCTTCCACTTTGACACATACTAGAAGAAAATGATAGAGCAATGCAATATATTATCTCTTTTCACAAAACTGAAAACTCATTATTTATTTGTTTTTACTCCAATTTCCTTAAATTGTATATTAGACACATCAAATATATAATGTACAACAGGGCACTGGAGATTACATTTGGTTGTTTCCTATTAATTTTCTATTATTATTTTTCATTATATTATTTCACCTGACATTATTTGGATATTAGGATTGTTTTTCATAGCAAATATTCTGTATGTGTTTTAGTGATTAAAGATACATCATACGTTTACAACAAATAACATATTTATAATAGTACAAATGTCTTTCTCTGCATTATAAGTGCTGCTAGGGATAAATAATTGTATTCTGCATAAATGTTACTACTGAATGTTTTGGCATAATAAAGTGCAGTTGGAGTAGTGCCCTGACACTCTACTTCTTTTTTTTTTTTCAATTTTTCAACAGTATAAAATTAAATATTCGGCAATATATTTAATACATCTGTACAATCCATATAACAAATATACAACCAAAACAAAGAAAAAAAAAAAAAAACACAAAACATATCAAACCTATCATAGACATATACCTCTGCATTCACACCTTTCATATCCATTGAAGGTGGAGATCCAGTGACCAAACTTATCCTTCAAAGAATTAACCAAACATTTGATATAAATTATACATTTTATGGCTTCCTGGCCTCCCACTAACTCACATACAATCAAACCATGTTGGGCAAAGTTGTCTGAACATGACTGAAAAAATAAATATAAGAAGAAATGACGGAAATTAAAAACTCAACTCCTTCTAGAACATATATATCTTTTATACTTAGGGCTTCCATGCTTTCCACTTAGCATTAATGACTCTTTTCCTCTCGCTCCAAAGAAGGGAGGATTGTTCTGTATGTCTGTCCTCTGAGATAACCCTCTCTACTACTGACCATAGAAGAGGATACTTTGATCTCCAATGGTTTGCCACACGCCATTTGGCAACTAGCAGGGCATTGGAGATTAACAAATCCACCCCGGAGGGGAATTGAGAACATGTGCAGCAGACAAAAATCAGGTTTCAAAGGTAGCGAGATCGCAATAATTCTTGACAGATTAAGTATGCAATTTTCCCAGAAACAACGGTTCTTTATACACTCCCACCACATATGCAAACAATTCCCCACCCCTCCGCAATCTCTCCAACATAGATTTGAAATATTTGAATCAAATGTAATATTTCTTGATCTTTGATGGATTCATTTTCCAAGCAAATAATAAATGTGTAATGTTTTAAACCTCTCTTTCAAGTAAGTGATCTTAAATTTGTGACTTCAGTGTCACTTTAAAATATGTATTTTGTAGGTTTTGTGCATTTAAAGACGTTGGAAGGAACTAGTGGTAGATATACATATAATATTAGTCACTAGGGACACCTTGTGGTTTCTCTATGTATCACATCCATTTTAGTATGATCCAATCAGTCATTCCCAACTCAAGTCCCCAGGGACAAGCAATAGGTCACATTTTTGGCATAACCCTGCTTGGGCACAGGTGAGCTAATCAGAAGATCAATGGTTCTGATTGTTGAAGTCCAGGTGGTTAATCACTGAGCCTCTTCTTAACTAAGCTGTGTGCAAGCTGGGATATGCCTAAAATGTCACCTATTGGTGGTCCCAGAACACAGGAGTTGGGAAACACTGGTCTATATGTATTACTTACCACATGGCACCATTATCATAGATGACCTCTCCTGGGGGCATTACTGATCCTTTGTAGTAACAGGGGCAGCTCTTGGCGGGCACACAGGAACCACTGTCATCCAGGTAGGTTCCTTTAGGGCATGCACAACCATCCAGAGGGGAGAATCGGACACTGCAGCTGGGGTCAGGCTCACTCAATGAGCGGCAGGTTTTCTGGCAGGACTTTATAGAGTATTGGTAGGAAGAGTTCTTAGGACAGCTTGTAGTGTATTTATCTAAAGGTAGAAACAAAATAAATGAGCAGACCAGTCAAGGCAAATAATTACTTGATTAAAAAAATTGTCCAACCCAACATCACAGTGACCCAATTCTAGTGGCATTTAATAAATTAAAGGCATGCAAAATGCATAATCATAGTGATTTCAATCAGTGACATTTTCCTTGTACTTAAAGTTGACACACTTCTTACGTTAAACCTATTTTTAGTTCACCATTAAATGAGCAAACAGCAGCAATTCAAATATTTAGCTAGAAAATATAATTTAAAAACACAGATTATCAGTAAGTGAAAGATTTCAACAGAGATAACATTGATTAGGCTATCTTGGTAAGGTTTGATTAATATTATCTCTGTTTAAATCTTTCATAACCTTTACATAGTGCTTAGGACAATGAGAGACGAGAGGGGTGCAGAATGTACAGTCAACTGTGTATTTTAATTCTATTTTCTGGCTAAAACTTTGATTTGCCGCTAGTTGCACATTTATTTATGAGGTTAATTATTGGTGAACTAAAAAATAGGTGTAATATGAAAAAATATCATGGTACACTGATCTTTTAATAGCCTAAAGCTCAGTACAGGACACAAGAGGTCCATATACTCACCACAGAAGCTGTCTCTCCACCCATCCAGAGAGACTCCCTCGACAGCACAGGCTCGTACATAGGATGACATGGCAGCACACACACTGTCCTCACTCTTCTCGTTGTTACAGCTGTCATACATACAGTTCTATGGGAGAATACAACTATTAGTATCCACGTAGTAACAATTGCTATCATTTGCATGTCAGAATAATATATCTTGATTTTTACATGTTCCATTTTATCAATAAGTACCCTAAGCAGCTGCCTGGCATACTTTATTCATAGAGAAATTTACCTGTGAAGCAGCCTTGACATCCAATCTCCTCAACTCACATTAAAATTCAGCCCTGTATACAGCTACATTGCACTTAATATAAAATAATCCAAACCCTGCATAAAGCTGTCCTCAAGACTATACAATCTCTTTTTAGTACTGGAAGCAAATTGGGAAAAGTGACTTGTGAGGATCAAAAATCCATAGATCACATTCAATATTAGTAATGAGTCTAATTCTGCAACTATGTCCCTCTCGATACAATGAGTAAGTTTGAGTAACTCAGCGTTTAGAATGAATATTTCATTACGTTTTATACTTTCAAAACACTGTAATTGCCTATCTATGCACAACACAATACCCAAGATATGAGCATGTTGCATCATATAAAGATAAGAGGACTTTATTTATTCATGCTCTTGGTGAGAGGGACATTTTTCACAAATCTATTATTTCTCTGTACAGTGGACCTTTACGAAGAGGAGCAAAAGTAGCCCCATATTTACCATAAGGAAAATTCGTGCTTGCTCATTTGATGCAAAATTTGAAGCAAATTGAGATTAATAACTAAGCCCCTAGTAAAGCTGTGAGCAAATCATTCATTTCAGCTTGTATATTCAGGTTCTCTCTAATATTGCACCAATATTGAATTCCTCAACTGTTGGTATCCCTTGCAGGACCAAATTGTCAGCCACTGCCCCAATATTATTATTATTTATATTATTATTATTATTATTATTATTATTAACGTTTATTTGTAATGCGACAACATATTCTGTAGCGCTGTACATGGATTGTGTTTCGAAGCAAATCAATATTAACACATTGCAAGAAGTGGAGGGCTTTGTCTTTGAGCTTAGAATCCAGTGCCCAAAGTGCAAGGTTGAAAATATATTATTTGTCTCTGTTGGATGCTTGCAATGTATAGTAAATTGGTATTTGGCAACTTGTATTCGTCATTTCTTAACATTCGTCATTGACAGACAAGCATGACTCACAGATCTAGATTCCTGCATGCTGGCTGACATGGACAAACCCCTAAAGACAAATACAATATACATAAAAAAAAAAAATCTGCTCCAAAGCCTTTATTTTCAAAAGAAACACACTGTGAAAAAGTATCAATTATTCTCAATGGTCCTTTAAATTACTATATCATTATTGATCCTACAAGGAGGATAATGGGATTTTACTATCAAAACTTCTAATGAGATTGTTAACATCACAAAAGTATACCAGAAGATAAACTTGAAGTAAATTAAACTTTTAAAATCATGCAACTGATGTATGTGGACGAAGTCATCTACATAACTCAGGTATAAAAGTCTCCTACCTTCTGGTAGATCAGGGGATGCACTGCATCATGGCAGGTGGCAAAGGGTCCAGTGGTATCAGTGAGCAGGGAGCACCACTGCTGAGCATATCTCTCTGTGGATACAAGGTGAAGAGTTATATATAGATGTAAATTAAAGATAAATAGAATATAGATTGTTGTTGTTCTGTCCTTCAGTTGTGTCTGACTCTCGGTGGCCATATGGATGCAGTACGCCAGGTATATCTGTCTATGTTTCTGGTTGTGCTTATCCATATGGTTTTCATGACAAAGATACTGGAGTGGGTTGACAGTTCCTTCTCCAGTGGACAGTGATTTGTCTGACCTCTCTGCAATTACCTGCCCATCTTGGATGACCCTACATGGTATAGCTCACAGGTAGCAATCCAGAAGGGGAGAATATAGATAAATATCTGCAAATAATTTGCTATTCTAGATATTTTATATATTTGATCCCACACTGCACTGTCAATACTAATTGTCTGCTGAATCTTCCCCTGGCCTAGAGATTCACAACAGGGCTCTTCATACCGTTTTCCACACTGAGTGAACAGGGATTTTCATAAATGTCCTTCACATCATCACAGTCTGCTTGACTTTTCCATGTGTTGGCAAAAATAGCCGCTGTCCCTTCCAAGGCTCCACTCACAGATCGGAAATCATCAGTCCGGATATTGTTAAAGTCTCCACAGAGACCTTTTGATCACAAAAACAAGGGTCACAACATATATCTACAGTATGTACGTATTATTTCACTAACTAATACAAAAGCTAGATAGATGTGTAGATTTTCTGTATCATATTCAGATGTATTGAAGTTTAGTGAGGGTTACCATAATAATCCAACCATCTGAAAAATTATATACTGAAGTTTTAAGGGAAGTAACTATATAGCTGATTAGAATTAGTATTGTCTTGTAGAAGATGCAATGGCACAATTGTAAGTGTCTTGGATTGTATCTGGACCAATACATTGGATTTACAGGAAGTGAGACAAAGTGTCTAAGTGGCTAAAAAAAATGTTTTTTTCTCCAGAACTTTTAAATCTTATGGTGTGCCTTATTTTTCGAAGAGTAATTAAAGTCATTGTGAGATTGCAACAACATTTTTTATATATATATCTGAGTTGTCAACTACAGCTGCCTCTATGCAGTGTTATAAAGATGGGCCAGTTTCTTGGCTTACCACATGTGGCTCCTTGGTACTCAGAATCCAGGATCACATAGAGCTGCATGATGGGACTGAGCTGAATTTGGATTTGTACGCCATTAAAGCTCTGAATAACCAGGTAAAAAGAGGATGGCTGCATCACAGCAATGCTTTCTGGAGAGACATAAATCAAGATATTATGTAGATAAGAAGCAGTGTGGCTTTTAAAATACTGTATATATATAAGCTCCTGCAAAGAAAGACAGAGAATTATGAGGAGACGTTGGTATAAATCATTTTATTATGTTTCTTTCCTCTTCTAAACAAATAAAACCTTATTTCTAATGTATTCTAAATACGCACAAAAGCTTTTTTACAGGAAAACCTACAATTTGCTTGCTTTATTAGAAATTCCCACTTAAACTCCTTGATCCCCATTAAATTGCTTCAACTGTAGAAACTGTACCCCTTAAAGGAGCCCGCAAGCTGTTAAATTGGCCTTTTCAGCTACCCATAAATGCTCTGCAGGTTACAGGCGGAAAATCCCTACTGGCTGTCAAAATCTGAACTCCGTCCCAGCTATGCCTTTGATCTGTCAAGCCTGTAAATGTAACAATCGTGAATCGCTATTAACATGCTACGAATCCACAAGGACACACTGGCGTTCAAACACGTAGACGGCAAATGGAGCCAAAAAGCCTGCGGGTACTAAAAAGGACCCGCAAGGGGGTTAAAGTCCTGTCCGGAGCACTGTAAATGCAAATATCAACACACTACTGTATTTTAAATTAAAGGAAGAGTGATGTCAGGTATTAAAATGAATAGCACAACATTCTCAAGCTCGTAAATCTGCAATATGAAATACTTTATTTTATGTTTAATTTCCCTGTTATATCGAAACCGGCAATCAATGTGTTAATACACATAATAGAACTTGCATGGACTAGAATATCATATTTACTGATTATTTAGTATTGCATTATTTCTGGAATGCGGGTCCGATTGCAACTTGGACTTCAAACCCGTAAGTGATTGAAATCTTACCTCCATTATTTTAGTGACGTAAGGATGACGGTCTCTTTTACTACTGGCTCTGTCTAATTGATCATGTTCACAGCCGCAAATGCAACATGTGGCAGCATGGTTTATGGATTTGGATGTCGGCCACGTCTGTTGCGGGCTTGTCTAATTTTATCGCTGTGTAACTCTTAAGAATTTCAAGCCCACAGGCTTTGCGGCTGTACCAGGGCCTCTTTAATGTGGCTACTAATCTTCTTGTAGCATGATGAAGAGGATTCTCATATTGGGAACTGTTCTCTATTCAATCATATTGTAAAGTGCTTTTTTGTACTGGCAAGCTTTCAATGGAATTGAATAGAGATGTATCTGAATACACTCTTCCTATATTTCTCCTAGGTGTCGTTTATAATATTGTTGCGAACAAAGGCAAAATATCTGACACCACTGAAGCAAAATTGAATATATTTTTAGAAATTAATGTCTGGTATTTATTTTAGATTTTATAAAAATCCTTTGTCTTAAATCAGTCCAAGTTCTTTATATTATAAATATTCCTCTTCAGTGGTCCTTTAAATACAGTATGGATTGTAGATCAATGACAGGTGTCTGGCAGGTAATTAATGCTCAGTCAGCAGGTCTCTGAGACAAGATGTTAAAGATTAAGTCTTACAAGGGAGGGGCTTTAGTATTAGACTTTTAGTTTGTGTTAAGAGAAAGTTAAGTAGAGGGTTCTTATTGTAGCTCCTTGGATGGAAACCAGTTTGGGATCTTCCTTGTGTGTAAATAAGAATGTCTGAGGGGATTATACAATATCAGTGCCACAGGCAAGTGAAGCTCTAACAATAGGACTCAGTCCGAGTCAAGCTGAATTCTTGGCCCCTTACCTGTAACCAGAGGTATCTTTGCATAGACACCATTCAGTAGGACTATTCCAGAAGACTTTACTGTAACAACCTATTTGGAAAAACATTTTGAGTTGAGGAGCAGTGAATTGATAAGCACATTTCTTGTGTGTTGAGAGGTGGCATCCATAGCAAGCAATGGATTTGTATAGGAATGAATATCTAAGAAGACAGGTAACATGGGAACATGTAAATTAGATGACTCAATATGTAAGCAGGTGATACTCTATTACAGATTGTTCTATCAAGATGGTTCACTTGTATATACTAATCAGTGTTGCAAGAGACATTAATTCAGCACTTGACACTTGTCTGTTGGAAGGGATGACTAGTGACAAAATATACAATCTGCAACTTCTATAGAATCTATGAAAGCAGAAAGATTTGGGTCTGAAGAATGACACCTCTCTGATAATTTACTGCAGACTATATAATTATAGTTTGGTAATAAACACCATTGACCTCTGGTATTAAATATGGTAAAGATAGAATAGTAAAAATAGTGGGGTAATTGGGAATGCACAGTTTAGAAGACTGTACTAATCATGAAGCATTTATGTCTTACAGTATTTCCTTTGTCAAGAGATACGGTAACACTCTTCAGACAAGTCTCAGAGTCGGTGACACCACATTGCAGCAGCTCGGCCAGCACAGTGAACATGTTTCTTCCACAGTCCTATGAATGAGAAATATTGGGTCAGTAATTGTTCGAGGCTATGATACATACCAGGATAAAGGTGATGAGGTGATTAAGAAGAAATATACAATATATTAGAGGGAAGACATTATAATACAGGATATCTCTTTAATTCAATATTACCGTTGTAACATGTGACACAAAATATACAATAAAAAAATCCTGTTATCCGGCACCCACGGGGACTCCCTATTGTCGGATAAGTGTAGTTGCCGGTTAATCGGGAGTCCCCGAATGTAAGGGTCTAAATGACCGTTAAAACCCCCCAAAACCCTCAAAATACATTTAAAAATGCATTATCAACTAAACTGGGCCATTTAGGCCCAGAAAAAATAATTAGAAAAAGTTAGCATTTTTTTTTGCAGGCTCAAACTCTGGATAGTGCTTGATAGTGCCGTATAGTGTCAGTTATGCCGGTTTAGAGGGAGTTTTTTGAAAATGGGGAATTGATGCCGGTGCCGGTTGCTTGAGATTCCCTGTCAGTTGGGTGCCGGATAACTGAGATTCTACTGTATTTAGATAAATAATTTATATAAGCCTCTGGCTAAAATAAGGAATATATTCCAGGTCTTGGAGTAGGTCCAATGGGGTACCTTTGTGAATATATAACTGCAGTCTCCATGGAAGGTGTAGTGACCTCCATCATAGGTCTGGACATGAGATCCTCCTTCCAGAGAACAGTGTCCAGGACATGGCAGAGTCTGGCAGCTCCATTGACCTCCTGTACAGGTGCTGTGAAGGGGAGAAAGTCACACAACACACACATGGAATGAGTTATGAGAGATAATTTTGTGCTTTAATGTGAATATAGTAAGTTAAGGGCCAGTTTGGAATGAGAAAAAGAGATAAATAGAAGTATTGCAAATAAAGTATAAAAATAATAAATAATAATAATAATAATAAGTATCTGTGAATGCTACTGTACAAGAGGGGCTTGCTGTATCAGTGACAGTGATGCATGTTTGTAATGCATATTTCACTAGTTACCAGTTTCTGCAGTTGGTGCTGTAGGATTCCCCTGGTGCATATTTCCTATTGTTGTAGGTACAGGAGCATTCAGCGAGTGGGACACAGCCTCTGTTGTCAATATCATCAAATACAGTCCCTATAAGAAACAAAAATGTTATTACTGTAAAAATTTAGAAAAGATGCTCATATCTACTGAATATCCATAGGCAAAAGTATTGTGCAGAAGTATATACAGTATATTCTGTTGTAGCTAATGTGTCTGGCCAAGTCTAGAAATATACACATTTCAAACATACCTGGAGGACAGAAACATCCATCTACACAGTGTTCCTCACAAACCATTGCCCTCTCTTGGTTGGAGCAGGTATCCGTGCATGGAGAGTCACATTCACTATATGTCATATTAGCTGGGCAACTCATCTCTGTAAAATAAAAGTATAGTAGGGATTTATATTTGGTGTCACACAATTGGAATTCAGGACTTATTCTTGTTGATATGACATGCAGCTGCTTAATTTTATCTGGACTGGTCATACAGCAATGAAACAACAGTTATATTTACAAGAAGAAATAATTAACGGTGACAAATGCGAAAACACATGTTATAGACAATATATCAAGCATATATTGTGGTATGTTCACTTAAGTGTGCTGTCATCTAGTCTAGACATAAGTTCTCCAGTGCCTGGGTTATTCAATGGAATAACACAACAATGTGATAAATATCTTTCTCTTGACAGCAATTACTGTAAATACTGTTGATCTTGAGTTACACATAACATATGTTTAACTGTACAGATACAATATATGTAACATGCTGGTTAAAACTCTTACCACACAAGTACTCTGTTCTCCAGTTTTGGGGTATCCCCCCTGCATGGGCGCACTGTCTGGAGTACTCGGCCAAAGTATCACACATACAGGACACATCAGATGGAGACTGGCAGATACACAGATCTGACACACAGGCGTCCACATATGGATCCACAGGAACACGCAACATGCAATCCATAAAGGCAGAACTGGATAGCACCCGGGAGCATGTCTGAGTCTGCAGGAGCAAAATTGTTGGTTATAGAAACCAAAAGAGTATCAAATCAGAAACAGTTGTAGGCAAAGGGGAAATGAAATATAAAGAGCATGCCCATCCAGTCTGCCAATGTTTAGTTGCGACATTTAGCCACAATTTAATCATTGGATCATTTACATTTATCAAGATATAATTCTGTCTTCCAACAAGTTATAATTCCCCCAGTTTTACTGGGAGATGGCAGACATCTTTTCAGCGGATATATCACTGACTCATTTTCATTCATAGAAGTTGTTTCCTCTTAGGTGGCCTTACCAAATCACTGCAGTTTTTAGGGGCAGTTGATACGGGATCTTCACACTGCTCTGTAGGCCCATCCCACTTTTGCATGTTTCCAAACTGCAGAGGGGTCAGCGACATATCTATATAAAAAAACAATAACTATTAGGGGTGCGCTTCTGACTAGGCCCACAAGGCCCAGGCGTAGAGCAGCACATTTTCAGGGGGCAGTAGGCTGCCTGAATATGCAGTGCTGTACATTGAAATATGTTTGTATATGCAGACATTTTTTTATATGTACTGATATGTCTGTAAGTGTACATGACACAGTGTAACTGAAATACCATATATATATCCACTATAATAATTACTAATCCATGAGGAACTATTGTTAATCGATGAAAAAGTGAATGCGTAGCTACTGCGCATAGATACGTATTTGTGCATATACACTGGTAAGATATCGTGCATGCGCTGAAGTCACTGGGAGGCAGTTTGGGATGGGCATGCGCTGAGCGTATTGTCTGGTTCCTGTCTCTGCTGCCCGCTGCTGGCGTTGCTATGGTAACCAGAGGCACTGCAATTGTCAGATAGGTGTGGCAGTTGGAGAGGCGCGGGGGATAAACACTGACAGGACACTGAGAGAGTTACACATACAGAGACTGTGGGGCTGATAGAGAGACAGCCACCGGCAGCACCTGAGAGAGAGACATATAGGAGAAAAACTGAGGGGCAACACAGCACTGAAGTATGCATGGAACTGTAATATGGTGGAGGGAGAGAGAGAGACAGGAGAGAGAGAGACAGGAGAGAGAGAGAGACAGGAGAGATATGAGAGAGAGAGAGAGAGAGGAGAGAGAGAGAGAGAGAGACAAGAAAGAGAGAGAGGGAGAGAGAGACGCATACACACATGAGAGATAGTGTGAGACAGGAGAGAGAGAGACAGGAGAGAGAGAGAGACAGGAGAGAGAGACAGGAGAGATATGAGAGAGAGAGAGAGAGGAGAGAGACAAAAAAGAGAGAGAGGGAGAGAGAGACGGATACACACATGAGAGAGAGTGTGAGACAGGAGAGAGAGACAGGTGAGAGAGAGAGAGAGAGACATGAGAGAGAGACAGGAGATATATGAGAGAGAGAGAGAGGAGAGAGACAAGAAAGAGAGAGAGGGAGAGAGAGGCGCATACACACATGAGAGATAGTGTGAGACAGGAGAGAGAGAGACAGGAGAGAGAGACAGGAGAGATATGAGAGAGAGAGGAGAGAGACAAAAAAGAGAGAGAGGGAGAGAGAGACGCATACACACGAGAGAGAGTGTGAGACAGAAGAGAGAGAGAGAGAGAGAGAGAGACAGGTGTGAGAGCGAGAGAGAGACATGAGAGAGAGTGTGATAAGAGAGGGAGAAAGGAGGGAGAGACTTGGGAGAGGAGAGAGAGACATGGCAGAGGATTATATATATACAAAAATATAAAAAAATCAAATAGTAGGAGGGTGAGACACAGGGGTAGGAGAGGAGGGGGGTAGACACATAGGGGAGGGAGAGGTGGGGGAGACACAGGGGAATGAGAGGGGGGAGAGACACAGAGGAGGGGGGAGACACAGGGGAGTGAGAGGAGGGGCGAGAGACACAGGGGAGTGAGGGGGGGAGACAAAAAGGAGTGAGAGGAGGGGGAAGAGACACAGAGGAGGAGGGGGAGACACACAGGGGAGGGAGAGGAGGGGGAAGCGACAAAGCTGAAGGAGAGGAGGAGGAGAGACACAGGGGAGGGAGAAGAGGGGAAGAGACAAAAGGGAGGGAAATGGGGGGAACAGACACGAGGGAGGTGGAAGAGACATGGGGATAGAGACACAGAGGGGGGAAAATAGAAACAGAGGAGGGAGAGGGGCGGCAAGAGACACAGGGGAGGGAGAGGTGGGGAAAGACACACAGGGGGCAGGGGGAAGGACACAGGGGGGAGAGGGGTTAAAACACAGGGGGAAGGAGACACAAGGGAGGGAGAGGAGGGGGAAATGAGACACAAGGGAGGAAGTAGACAGAGAGAGAGAAACTCGCAATGGGGCCAGTAAAGAGGAAAGGCTCCCATTGTGTGGCAAACAGCATTGCCAGGATTCACATTTTATTGCCGTCATTTTTGACGGGCAAGTTGCTAGTGATAAATATTGAGCACAAACCATGTCTAATAAATGCACTCAGTTTACTTTAACTTAGGCAAAGGCTCCTGTGACAAGTATTCTATTGTAAAATAATATAATGAGCATGCAGACAGAACATTTTATAACAGGGCTTTGAGTTCACAACTCACCATTTAGATGGAATTCATCCTGTGGTACCCCATTGTAATTGCCACAGAGTCCACATGTGCTATTGTTGTATTTTGACTGTAGCTCCACCTGGAGATATCAGAGGCAACGAGTCAAGAGTGAAAAACTGTGACATGGTCAGATTACAAGAGATGGGAAGTGTCGTGTCTGAGATCTGATACAAATAATATGAGGGGTATGATGTGAGATAGATGTCTTACTTGTGAAAGCCTTGAGATATATCTAGCTGACTATTCAGAAGCGTAAAATGAGGCAGAGTACATAGTCCTATTGAAGGAAGCAGAAGACTGGGATGGAGCTAGCTGCTTAATATTATATATGGATTAATGTAAATTCTATGCATATTACTCAGAGTTCTATGGTTATACAGAGCCACAAAACTATTTCCATATATATTTTCTCACAATTGTTCTACTTATTTCAATCACAACAAACAGAAAAGTTATTTACTACTTGAAAGTTATGACCATTTAAACATATCAGCAAAAAAAATGTTCATAATGTAACAACTTGCAACATGTCTGCTGATCATTAAAAATCCAGCTTTAAACTATCATGGTCCAAAAGCCAATTACATTTTCCTGAATATTAAAACAATAGACTTGTTTCCACCATAGTGCCCCAGTGTATCACCCCACAACTTCACCCACATATTACTACCATTGCATTAAGGACATACACATTTTTGTAACCACGTTAAATGTTTTTTATCAAGTGCTCTATAAAAATGTAAATACATAAGTAAGATTAGATAAGCAAAATGGAATATTGTACACTAAAAGAATAGATATTTCTATCTCACCGTAGCTGCATCATCTTCGTTCCACATAAAGACCAGGCCTAGCTTGGCTGTCACCATCACATAAATGCTGTTTCTCTGGATTTGCACTCCAAATTGGCTGTATGGCAGAGAGACACTGGAAAAGAAGATACAGTGTTAAGCCCACCTGCTATAACACTGCGTTCTTTATTATCTTTCAGGTCCTAATATAATATGACTTTCCACTAAAATTACTTTAAGTTCATTCCACTTCCTTAAGCCTAATTACACTCTTTTTTAATATCTCTTGCAGTCCTAGTAATTCCATTATTATTCTTTTACACCCCTTACTTGGTCACCCTGTTACCAATCTTGCCACTACAATATATATTCTCTCACAGTGCCCATACTCTGTTACTGACTTACATTTCTCCAGCCACTTTGACTTCTCCTTTCTTCATCTCAATGACGAGACCCTCTATTTTCATCACCACATAGGACAGGGTTATGTTTCCTTGGTTTTCCGTGCGACGGATGTGGATATTGAAGTCATCATAGGTGCTCTGACAGTGTGAAGCTAATATGTAGTTACAGGTTCCTGGGAACTGAAAGATGTCTCCATCGAAGGTCTTGTAGTGGAAGTCCCCCCATGTGCTGCAGACTTGGTTGTTATGTGCTGCATTGATTGCTATAGTGAGATAATGATTTATAAATGTAGTAATATGAATAAACAACAATACATATAAAATGAAGACAAACAAAAAATGTTTTGCCCGTATTCCTGAATATGAATGTCTCAAATAATTTTATATCCTTTTCTACATATAAAGAAAATAGATGTTGATTAGAATTGCTACAATTAAATTTGTGTTTAAACTAATGATATATTACGCATCTTCAGTTCACAAAAATAAATCTTACTTATTAGGTGGCATTATTCATTTGGAGAACACTTGTAGGGTATGGTAGTTTTAACAAAGACTGGAAGTCTGAACTGAACTCTGGACTGAAGAAATGCCAAGATCATGAAGAGATTTGGATGAAAACCAAACTAAACTCTAGAGAATCGATATAAGACTTATGGAAATGTACCTTCCATTCCATATACTTAACCACTATTAATAGTTTGACATTTTTGCTCAGTCAAACATATGCAAACTAGGTATATCATTAACAAATAATTATAAAATAATATACATAAATATGAAAAGCTTTGTATATATATATATATATATATATATATATAGTAAATAAAGAGTACATCTGTCTTCACATTTGAATGTCTAAGGCAAGTTAAAAAACCTGCTTCCAGCTCAGAGTTCAGAGAAAAACAGTTATTACACTGCATTCTGGGAAGCTGAGCTGGGACATGCAAATGTGCCCACAAATGCCTTGCTCTTCAGTCCTAGCCATTATCAAACATGGCTTCCTTTAAGCGTATGCATGCTGTATAACACAGCTTTAATGCAAAGCCAAGGTTGGATTAAACACAGGTTGAGTATCCAATCCATGTACAGCTGTTTCAAGCTTACTGGCTATCATCAGCATGGAGCGGGATATATATATATAGTAAAGTCATACACTTACATAAACATATTGGGGTTATCTGGAGCACTTTCTAACAATTTTTATGTCAAGACCTAATGAATAACCATTTTAAGCTTACCAGTCAACACAATTTATGGAGCACCACAGAAGCCACAAAACGGTGAATTTGGAACACTCTCTATATAAAAATATATATAGATGGATGCTTAAAGTGGTTCTGTTAGACAAGCTATTCTGGTCCATATAAGCCTCAGATTTGGGTCAGAATCTTCTGTTTCTGCAATAAATCACTCAC
This sequence comes from Discoglossus pictus, assembly GCA_027410445.1. Classification (NCBI taxonomy): domain Eukaryota; kingdom Metazoa; phylum Chordata; class Amphibia; order Anura; family Alytidae; genus Discoglossus; species Discoglossus pictus. The sequence goes on from CM050175.1 coordinate 25,624,981, forward strand.
CTTGTGGTTGGATTGTTGCAGAAGAGCTAAGAATAAGGGCAGGCAGGATCCAGAGAACTGGACCCGACGTCCCCATGGTGGTCAATGACAGTAGATACACAGCAAACTATCCTTCAGTGTACAAGCTGGAAATATATATGTAGGGCTACTACTCTCACCTTGAACTGGGAGTGGTCAGCGGGGTCTTAGCATTTATCCTAGTAATTAACCCAAAGGCAAAATGTCTAATTCTCTAATTGCATGAGAGAGTTCAGCTGATTGGGCAGGATTACACTTATCCTGTGCTATATCTTCTAATGTTTGAAATACCACACACTCATTATAGGATGTCCTCATTCTGAACATATAACCTCTGTATTTTACTCTGTCCCCTTCACTCCTGAATAGCAAACTTATGAACCCATTAATACACCTTCTTCTTATATAGGATATTGTACCTATTATTGCTCTATGTTAGGTACCCATCCAATACCTGTCCTGCTATTATTATTATTATCCTATAATCGTAACGTGCCAACATATTTTCCATAGCGCGATACAGGGATAAAGTACAAGGAAAAGCACATTTTAAGACATTACAAAAGAATGGAGGCTCCCATCTTTGAGTTTAACACAACCCTCTACCTATCATTTCACTATTATAGACCCCTCACCCTATAACCACCCTGTACCTATCACTACTCTATTACAGGACACCGCTTCCTATAACTGCCATGTCCCTATCACTGCTCTATTACAGGACACCGCTTCCTATAACTATATTATAGCACTGCTCTGTTATAGGACCCTCACCTTTTACCTGCCTTGTACTTATTACTGCTCTATTATAAGACTGCTCATCCTATAACTGCCTTGTACCTATCAGTGCTCTATTATTACAGGACACCGCTTCCTATAACTATCTTGTAGCTATCACTGCTCTGTTATAGGATCCTCACCTATTACCTGCCCTGTACTGCTCTATTATAAGACCGCTCATCCTATAACTGCCTTGTTCCTATCACTGCTCTATTATAAGACTGCTCATCCTATAACTGCCTTGTTCCTATCACTGCTCTATTATAAGACTGCTTATCCTATAACTGTCTTGTACCTATCACTGCTCTATTATTACACAACACCTCTTTCTATAACTGCCTTGTACTTATCACTGCTCTATTATAAGACAGCTCATCCTATAACTGTCCCTATCACTGCTCTATTACAGGACACCTCTTTCTATAACTATCTTGTACCTATTACTGTTCTGTTATAGGATCCTCACCTTTTACCTGCCCTGTACTTATTATTGCTCTATGCTAAGACCCCTCATCCTATAACTACCATGTCCTTATCACGGCTCTGTTACAGGACACCGCTCCCTATAACTGTCTTGTACCTATCTCTGCTCTGTTACAGGCTCCTCACCCTATAACTGTCCATACCCAGGGCCATTATAGGCCCCAGGGCAAATCTTTGGCCTGAGGCCCTACATACAAAACCAATCACAGGAATAAAAACGTAACTTATCAATACATTTAAGCTTATATTTATTTGTACCTCCAAAAATAACAAAATTGTTATATATTATATTTTTTCAGGCATGGGCCATGCAAATCAATTTTTTTTTAATGGAAACCAAACAACTAAGATTCACAGTAATTTCAGAGACCCGTGGAAAATAAGACAATGTTTTTATCACGCGTGGCGGTGTGGGGAGGAATTGGAAAAAAAAGGGAAAAACAGCAGATTTATACACATTTTACATCAAAAGGTGCAAAGAAGAGTCAAAGAAAACCGACTTATGTACAGTTACTACATGTATGTTATTTTTATCAAGGTCAAGATATGTACAGATAACAGCTGATACTGAGGTGAGTGGTCCACCTAAATGTTTTAATAAAATGGGCTGCCCTGTATCACTGCTCCATTACCTCCTCCTATAACTTGTATATGTCTCTTCTCTGTTACAAGACCCCTCACCCTATAACTGTACTGTCTCTATCTCCATTATATTGCTGTGCCTTTTATCCTACCCAAACTGTATTATAAGACATTACGGTATGGTTTCCCCAGGACAGTCTCCTGATTGAGATACTATTTGAAAGATTATACATTGATTTTATATTGTAAAGATGCTACAAGACTGGGTCAATTTGTCTTACAGAGAAATTAACCATCAATCAAGAGTACTTTATTTGGGCTCTATACTGTACAATTAAAGCCAACACCATTCTCCTTATATAAACTACAGTATTTTCAACACTTGCTCGGATAAGGAATCCTTGAACATATAGTGAAACACAATGGGCCTCATTTAATTGAGCCCTCTGGAGATTCGGGCGTCCGTAAGGGAGCCGGAAGTTGTTTTGCTATTCAATTGGCATCTTTTTGTGGGCTCCGACCAGGTTACGGGCTTTGGTCTCCGATTTCTTGTGTTGGTTAAAATCGCAAGTTAAAGCCCGTCCAAGCCTTTGATCTTTCACCGGCGCAAGAGTTACAATCGCAAAAAATTGCGAATCTCTATTCAATTGCTACGGCAAAAAATCCTAGAGAGGACGCGCGATGGAGTTAAAGACATATCCATAGCACTCTAAAAGCAAATAAAAAATCAATACTGCGCTGTAAATGATGGGGTAAGCAATGAAGGACATTAGAATTAATTGCACAACTGTCTCAAGCTTGTAAATCGGCATTCAAAAGTGATTTAATTTTATGTTTAATTTCCAGGTTAAATCGATCTCGGGTATCAATGAGTTAATACATATCAGGCCAACCACATGAACTAGAACAGCATTGGCATTTATTTTCAAAATTCTGTAATTTGCGGTTTTGCGAGTCTGATCGCATATCGGACCCCCGAACCTAATTGATTGACATGTAACCTCCATGCTTTACTGCTGTAATGATGACGGCCTCATTTTCTATTGGCTGATTTGAAATCGGGAGTTACGGGCTTGCTTAATTGATCATGTTCCCGCCCTGAAATGCTACGCATGAGTGCATGGTTTACGGTTTTGGCTTTCGGCCCGTAACTTGCGGGCTTGTTCATTTGAATAGCACCGTAACTGGAGCGCTCTGCTGGCCCGCAGCAGGCCCGCAGACATACGGTTTATATCCCGCAAGTTGTGGGCTTCGAATTGAATGAAGCTCAAAGTATTTAACTTAGTTGCATGTATAAAGATATTGTTATAGAATTATTTTGTAAAACCTGATACCCAGGTGTTACCTATTCATCTGAAAAAACTTGTCCACTTATATTACACAATACATCACAATATAATTTAACTATATGTGTTACAGATATGCATTGCTGTGTGCATTAGAGATACATATTGCTGTGTGTTACAGATATACATTATAGGTAGTCCCTGATAGGCTCGGACAATACACTGAACATCCAGCCTTGCAGAGTATGTGTCTGCATGTGCTGCAGTTGACAGACCCAAAAAGGGACTATTTGTTTCATTTTAGGCACTAAAACAGACCCTATAAGTATTTTCTAATGTAATAAAGTACATAAAAGTAAATAAATACATAAGTGTATCACATTCAGGGGTGTGGGAACTGGGGGGAATCCACCCCCAGAATAGGGGACCCAAACAGCCACATTAAATGTAAGGGCAACGGGAGACCTACAACCGCTGCGGGCTTGAAATTCGGCTGCATTACAGAGCTATTAAATTAGAACATGCTGCGAGCTACGGGCCGGAGACGCAAACCCGTAAAATATTCTTGCACACGTTGCATGTGCGACCTGAACAGGATTAATTAGTCAAACCCGTAGTTACGGGTTTAGAGGGAGCCAATGTTAAAACAGATCGTCATCATGACATCACTGAAAAATGGAGGTTGGATTTCAAAGTCTATAACATGGAAATTAAACATGAAAAAAAGTATTTTATTTTGCAGATTTGCGAGCTTGAGAATGTTGTGCTAATATTTCTAATACCTAACATCACTTTCCCTTTAATATTAAGTACAGTAGTGTGTTTATATATGCATTTACAGTGCTACGGATAAGGCTGACCCCCTTGTGGGTTGTCTCCAGTACCCGTCGGCTTTTGAGTTCCATTTGCAGGTTACGGGTTTGAACACTAGTGAATTTGTTGCAATTTAATAGAGAAATTGGAACGTAATAGTTACGGGCTTGACAAATCAAAGGATTTGTGGATGGGCAGTTTAAATTTACACGTCCCATAGTGTTTTTTTTTCGTTCATAACCTGCAGATCATCAACGGGCTACTTTACAGGCTACGGTTTTACACGTTGAGGGAATTAAATGGGGCTGAAAGAATAAAAAAATCAAATGTAACCATGCAATATCAAATTTGGCCACTAGAGGGCAAGTGCCATGAAACAGTTTGTCTTTTCCATGACATTTTTGACCCATAATTTATATATATGTATATATACACAGAGTCATTTTTTTGTATTTTGCAGACACATGTGGATCTACCACATTGTCACAGCCCAAATTCTCATAGAAAAGTACAGTGGATATAAAAAGTCTACACACCCCTGTTAAAATGTCAGGTTTCTGTGCTGTAAAAAAATGAGACAAAGATAAATAATTTCAGAACTTTTTCCACCTTTAATGTGACCTATAAACTGTACAACTCAATTGAAAAACAAACTGAAATCTTTTAGGTAGAGGGAAGAAAAAATATAAAAATAAAATAATATGGTTGCATAAGTATGCACACAATAAAACTAATACTTTGTTGGAGCACCTTTTGATTTTATTACAGCACTCAGTCTTTTTGGGTATCAGCTATCAGCATGCATCAGGGCATCTCCTGTGCACAGCCCTCTTCAGATCACCCCACAGATTTTCAATCGGATTCAGGTCTGGGCTCTGGCTGGGCCATTCCAAAACTTTAATCTTCTTCTGGTGAAGCCATTCCTTTGTTGATTTGGATGTATGCTTTGGGTTGTTGTCATGCTGAAAGATGAAGTTCCTCTTCATATTCAGCTTTCTAGCAGAAGACTGAAGGTTTTGTGTCAATATTGACTGGTATTTGGAACTGTTCATAATTTCCTCTATCTTAACTAAGGCCCCAGTTCCAGCTGAAGAAAACCAGCCCCAAAGCATGATGATGCCACCACCATGCTTCACTGTGGGTATGGTGTTATTTGGTGATTTGCAGTGTTGTTTTTGCACCAAACTTATCTTTTGGAATTATGGCCAAAAAGTTCAACCTTGGTTTCATCAGACCATAACACCTTTTCCCACATGATTTTGGTAAACTTCAGATTTTTTTTTCAAAATGTAGCCTGGCTTGGATGTTTTTCATAGTAAGAAAAGGCTTTCGTCTTGCCACTCTACCCCATAGCCCAGACACATGAAGAATACGGGAGATTGTTGTCACATGTACCACACAGCCAGTACTTGCCAGATATTCCTGCAGTTCCTTTAATGTTGCTGTAGGCCTCTTGGTAGCCTCCCAGACCAGTTTTCTTCTCGCCTTTTCATCAATTTTGGATGGAGCTCCAGTTCTTGGTAATGTCACTGTTGTGCCATATTTTCTCCACTTGATGATGACTGTCTTCACTGTGTTCCATGGTATATCTAATGCCTTGGAAATTCTTTTGTACCCTTCTCCTGACTGATACCTTTTAACAATGAGATCCCTCTGATGCTTTGGAAGCTCTCTGTGGACCATGGCTTTTGCTGTGGGATGTGACTAAGAACATTTCAGGAAAGACCAACTAGAGCAGCTGAACTTTATTTGGGGTTAATCAGAGGCACCTTAAATGATGGCAGGTGTATGCTGACTCCTATTTAACACGATTTTGAATGTGATTACTTAATTCTGAACACAGCTACATCCTCAGTTATAAAAGGGTGTGCAGACTTATGCAACCACATTATTTTATTTTATTTTTTTCTTTCCTCCACCTAAAAGATTTCAGTTTGTTTTTCAATTGATTTGTACAGTTTATAGGTCACATTAAAGGTGGAAAAAGTTCTGAAATGATTTATCTTTGTCTCATTTTTTTACAGCACAGAAACATGACATTTTAAGAGGGGTGTGTAGACTTTTTATATCCACTGTATACAATGTTCCAAAATATAATAAAATGATAATATAGGAAGAGGCTTTTTCATAGACTATAATTGTGAGATAGGTAATACATTCTTTATGAATTTATATAACCTATAATGTGTGCATTACAAATGCGTATTGTTGTGTAGTAATCGTATATATTGTGTATGTCCTGTTGTGTGCATTACAGACACACTTTACTCTGTGCATTTACAAATAAGCAAACCAGTTTGTAAACTACTTAACTATAAGACAGTAAGTGTTTCAAGGCTGGGAGTGGGAGGATTATGCCTTTTCCTCCTTACAATAGGCACTTTCACTATATCCTAGGATCTTCTAATATCCTCCCAGACCTTTAAAAACACAAAGCTATCAGAAAATGTCTAGTCTATAATAGTTGTGTAAATTAACCTATTCTCTGCCATAAAGGTTGGGGCAAAGAATAGTAAGAATTAATACTCATTTCATTTTTACAACATTCTTAGCGGAGTCCATCAAGAAGTGCAGCTAAACCTGGAAATTTGGATACATCTTATAAGTTTTTTTTAGAATTTTGATCTAATTGCTGATATAACTTACAAGTGAAGTTAAAAGGATATGGATGGTTCCTGGACTTTACTAGGTACATAATATACCTTTATATCTATTTACTTATATATTCTGAATTTTATTAAAAAGTGCTTGTAAAATCAGTTTTTACTGCACAAAATCAGACAAATATTACGTGTATGGGTCTGCCCTCTGCAGCTCACAAAGACGCAGACTCTATAGTACTTACTGACTGTGCAGTTTCTCGTACTAACTAATCAGCGACCAATTTTTTTGTATTTTTGCAGATGCATTGTGGATGTGGTCTGATGTCCCGATTAGATGTCAGCATTACTATATAGTCACTTACCAAATTCTCATAGATAAGTATATAATGTAACAAAATATAATGAAATAATATTAAAAAAAGAGGTGCTTTTATAGATTATTATTGTGAAATAGGTAGTATATTTATGAATATATATATATATATATATATATATATATATATATATATATATATATATATATATATAATCCATTATGTATTTTATTTACATGATATTTGTAATAGTTTTTTGTGTCTTTTTAATTCTCATTCATAGAAGTTTTCTGGTAATTTTTATCATGTCATATTATGACAAAGTCAATTTATGGTGCCATAGGTGTGCATTTTAAGCAGCAGATGGCTCCTAAATATTGGAATATAACTGGTAATTTATATTTTTAGTAAGTTATTTCAAGAGTTGCAGTTTTATTGAAATTAATACCTTGATGAAGTAGCAAGCGACTATTGTACAATTTGAAATGATCTCTGGGATTATTCTCATTGACTCTCAGTAGAGAAGATATTCAAGAGATATATTTGTCTACTTCTGCAGTGAACTTTTTTTGTATTCTTTTTGTTTAAAAGGTATAGGGGTTAGTCTTTTTACTAAATAATAAATTGCCATTCCGCTTTGTGGGAAATATAGTCCCATTTTACTACTGGGTAGGAAACAAAAATAACAATATTAATTAAGTTTATTAGCTCAAACTAGGATAATATTAGGTACTCATTGGAATAATTATACAGAACAGCGTGTAAAATGTGATGGTAGAGAAAAAAATATAATTTAAAATGAATAGTTAATATTAAAGTAAATACATTGAAATATAATGCTGAATGAATTATAATGTCTATGAAGGAAAGTGAATTTCACCAGTACTAACCAGTGGTGCCTATTACTGTATTGATAACTAAAATGATACATATATTGCATTATAATTTTAATACCAGATTTATTGCATATTTACATCATTAGTGTCAACATTTGTATAATAATATAAGCCACAAGATAATTTAGAATAATAATACTGAATCACATGTTGTTGTTGTTCAGTCGTTCAGTCGTGTGCGACTTTCTGTGACCCTATGGACTGTAGCACGCCAGGTACATCTGTCAGTCACTGCCCCTCTTTCCTAGCATCAGAGTCTTCTCTAGGGAATCCTGCCATCTCATGATATGGCCAAAATATTTGAGCTTCAGCCTCAGTTTGTCTTGATTTCCTGAAGTACTGATTTATTGGATCTTCTTGCAGTCCAAGGGACTCAAAGTAGTTTACGCCAACACCACAATGCAAAGGCTTCAATTCTACAGTGCTTAGCCTTCTTTATGGTCCTGCTCTCACATCTGTATGTTACTAATGGGAATACCATAGTCCTAACTGTGCAGACCTTTGTTTATAGTTTAATATCTTTACTTGTTGCTAGCTTGTCCAAGCTTACCATATCTTTCCTCCCCAGAAGCAAAAGTCTTTTAATTTCATGACTACAATCACCATCTGCAGAGATCTTGGATCCCAGGAAAATAAAATCTGTCACTGCCTCCACTTCTTCCCTTCTATTTGCCAGGAACTGAGATTGCCGTTACCCATGATCTTCGTCTTTTTAACGTTGAGCAGCAGACCAACTTTTGCACTCTCTTCTTTTACCCTCATCAATAGGTCCTTTAGTTCCTCCTTACTTTGAGCAATCAAAGTAGTATCATCAGCGTTTCTGAGGTTGTTGATATTTCTTCCAGCAATATTGATTCCTGCTTTGGATTCATCTAGTCCAGCCTTACACATGATGTACTTTTCATATAGGAGGAATAAATACGGTGAGAATATACAACCTTGTCACACTCCTTTTCCGATCATGAACCATTCTGTTGTCCCATGTTCGGTTCTGACCGTGGCTTCTTGGTCCACATACAGATTCTTCAGGAGGATGAGATAATCTGGTACTCCCATCTCTTTAAGAACTTGCCGAATTTTGTTGTGATCCACACAGTCAAAGGCTTTAGAATAGTCTATGAAGAAAAGTAAATGCTTTTCTAGAACTCTGTTGCTTTCTCTATTATCCAGAGGACATTGGCAATTTAATCTCTTGTGCTTCCTCCTCTGCGGACCCCGTCTTGCTTATCTGGTAGCTCCCTGTCCATATATTGTTGCAGTTGAGCTTGTAGAATCTATTCTAAAGCATTACCTTGCGGTCATGTGAAATGAGTGCAATTGTTCAATAATTGGAGCACTCTTTGGTACTGCCTTTTTTTGGGATTGGGATGTAGACTGACCTTTTTCCAGTCTATTGGCCATTGTTGAGTTTTCCAAATGTGTTGGCATAAGGCAAGCAACACTTTCACAGCATCATCCTGTAGAATTTTGATTAGTTCTATTGGGATTCCATCACCTCCTGCATTCTTATTACCAGCAAGACATCCTAGGGCCCATCTCACTTTGCTCTCCAAGATGTCTGGCTCCAGCTCACTGGACAACCTGTTGAGATCATCACTGCTGTTAAGACCCTTCCTGTGTAGATCATCTTTATCTGATCTTCTTCTGCTAAGTCCATATAATTTTTGTCTTTTATAACGCCCACTTTGGCATGAACGGTGCCTTTGAGATGCCCAATTTTCTTGAAGAGATCTCTTGATTTACCCATTTGTAAATAATATGCATCACATAGTATTCTATCATATTTATTATAATGTGCTGCATATTTACAGATCTAATATAAATTCTAATTAGAGGAACAGGTAGTTTGATTTAATAACTCCAGTGTTAAGTGAGAATTGTATAAAATGTACTGGTCCCCTTTATAAAGAATGATATAAATCATGACCCTTGTGCGAAAAGATATTCACTGCCCATCAGTGAAGCAATGTAGAACATAACTTAGAGAATACAAGACACCATTCTAACTAGTTTTATAGAAAAATAGACATATTACCTCTAGTTACATAGATGTTTTTTTTGTGCATATATCCCATACAGAATAGGGGTTACTAGTATTTTTGGTATAGCATTGGAGCATTTCCAGCAATCCTAGGTAAAATCCTGTACAAAAGATTGTTTTCGGAAAAAAATTAGGAGAGGTGTATAGAGCATTTTGAGGCCTTACGTAGCAAAATTATAGGTTTTAAGTGTACAGTTTATGTAGAGCAAATATTCCTAAATGGTGGTCCATTAACCACCAGTGGCATGTAGACTTCATTGGGTGGTGCATGGATCAAATTACAAAAATATTAAAAAAAAATACTATTTAAAATATATAAATCTAAAAATAACTAGAGCAGAAGTGTTTTTTTTTGTTTAAATATTCATTATGAAGTAATAAGAATATTTCCATGAAGCAATGAGAAGCGTTATGGAGCCATAGCAGAATTTATTGAGTTTACACTAAGGTTGTTAGAAGATAAACTGGGTAAGGTAATCTAGAACAGTAGAATTGGTTCTAGGGAGTAGATATATTGAATAATAGCAAGATGTATAATAAGCAGTTAGATTAATAAATATTAGGATTTGTGGATCAATGAACGATAATAGCAGTTGTATGGAACAGTATGAGGAATTATAGGGCGAAGTTATTTGGATCTATATGAGGAGTTATATGAAGGTGATATATGGATCAATATGAGGAATTATGCTGAACAGTTACAGTATATGGAGCAATAAAATAAAATATTGAATAATTTCTTCGGAGCATTAGTAGGAGCTGTACGGTTACAAGGAGAATATAAGAAGTTATAACTATAGGGAGAGATAATAAAGAAGAAGAAGAACATTAAGTATATATACACACATGTTAGGTTTTATTATTCATCATGCCACTGTAAATAACAACTTCTCATTCACTTTCCATTAAGATGATTACAAGATTGAGATACCATGCTGGTGAACAAATTGTGGATGAGCTTTGGCACAAATATCGTGTGTATGGAACCATACGTTTGAGTTATGCAGCATAGTAATTTGGAGAAGTAATAGGGAGACATATGGAAAGGCACAAATGTCTAGAGTAAGGCCTGCCAGGGAAAGGCTTCTTATAACGAGCTTAGGGTAATTAAAAATGCACTTGGTACAGTTTTTCCCAGAGTACATTACAAGATTGAAAACTTAGATCACTGGAGAAATGTTGGTTTAAAAATAGAACAAGTTTTTGTTTGGTGAATTTACCATCGTTGTCTGCTCCTATAGAAACACTAGCCTTTAGGGACAATAATGTGGATGTACAAGTCCTTAAAAACAAGGGTATAGCATAAATAGCAGACTTATATTCGAATGGTTCTCTATTAAATTTAGGGGAGATCCAGACAAAATATGGTCTAAAAAAATTCTCATGTCTGAATGATATGGCTCTAGAGGAGAGCCTTCTGCTCTTAGTATATGAGAGATTGAATAGGAATAAATTATTGCATATGGAAGAACTACTAATTAAAGAGGATGATTCCCATATAATTTCAAAATATAGTAAATAAATGAAAGACACTCCTCCCTTTACTAAATCGCAAGGAATAATTGATAGGGCATTTAATTTAGTAAAAATATCATCAATAAATGCCTCCTATAAGGAATTGTTTTTTAGTCCCATTGAAAATAAATAAATTCTGCCCTCAAATCTCCTCTCTATGTTGGAAAGGGCATGGGTGTCATGGGCCAGTACCACATGTCTGGTGGGAATGTAAAAAAATCAAATCCTATTTGGACCCATTGTTGCCTGCAGTTATCAAAAATTGTGGGTATGATGGTCCCATGTTCTCCCCAGACCGTATTATTTAATAAAGACATTTAATTTCTCATATTCTATTAGTACTTAAATCGCTCTTGATAAAACACTGGAATCAATCTTCAATATCATCTTGGAAAGAAGTGATAAGTAACTCTAAATAGAGGGTTAATGAAGAATAATAATATAATCTGCCATCAAGAAAAGGATTAGCGTCCAATTGGCATTGATGGGATAAATGAGTGGGTTGGTTCCATTAAGGGACTTTTCTTCCCCAGTAATGATATTCACTGCTCTCCCCTAGTAGACAATACTGATTGATAAAGCTCTCCCATTGTTTGGAAAGAAAGAATGAATGTATGTAATAATGTATGATTTTTTTATGTATTTATATTTGTATGAATTTTTCTGAGATTTAAAAAAAAAAAAAAAAAGATTGAAAACTTGCAAAGTTTTAATATAAAGGTTGCGAAAGAAAGCAGCGAAAAGTGTAATGTATAAGGACTGGAAAGTCCAGGAAGAGAGTGAAAGTTAGAAGTGATAGGGATAAAAGAGAAGAGAAGACAATTCTGTTGTTGTAAGATGGTGTAAGGGTTGTCTTGCTAAAAAATGTGTGATGTTGGAAATGGGTTTTAATTTAGTAGGATAAAATAGAAAGATATTCATGCTTTAGTGCTTTTTTTATTTATTTACAATTCGGATGACTAGATTGTTGTCAAAAAAATCCCAAAACACAATCTAGCCCCCACACAAAAGAGGATGGACAGCACAACATTGTAATGCATTTCTTATGTGGAGCAGTAGGAGGAGCTAATTAAATGAGGAGATATGAGTTGTTAGGAAGCAACTATATGCAGCAATAGAAATAGTTAATGTCTTATCATTAGTCTTCACTACATATATAGTAGTAGTCATTTTGTTGCTGTTCAGTCAGTGACCATATGGACGCAGCACGTCAGGCACATCTGTTGGCTTTCTGGTTGTGCTTATCCATATCGTTGTTATGGCAAAGATACTGGAGTGGGTTGCCAGTTCCATCTCAAGTGGACTGTAATTTATCTGACCTATCCTCTACGACCTACCCATCTTGGGTGACCCTACCTGGTATAGCTCACAGCTTCATACACAAGCCCCTTCACCACGACAAGGTAACGATCCAAAAGAGAAGTAGTAGTCATAGGGAGTCAATATAGTAAAACATATTTACAGTAGTATTTGCAGCAGTTTTAAGATTATTAGAAACTGATCTAGAGATATATTTAATAGACTTATATGATATGTTAGGTCAAACACAAAGGTTCCCGATTAGTGAGAGAGCGAGGAAATGGAGGTGAAAAATATTTTCGGGGCCGCCTCACAACCTCTGCTTTGGTATCTGTATGCATTTAGTGTGGTCAGTATAAAAGACAAATAAAATTGGCAGACTTGATGGACCTTTTTGTTTTTATCTGCCATCAAACCTATGTTTCTATATTTAAATCAAATGTTTTATCCCACTTCCTTTACCTAATAAACGAAGAGCCCCCTTTACACCAGGACGCTACCAGTAGCAGTGTTGCAGTTGCTCTTCTCCATTATGGTAAAGATTAATAAACTAATTAAACTAGTTAGATAGATAGGATAATAGGCAGAGTAAATGGGACTGTTGAATGTTATCTATTACTATACAATCTGAGAGATAGTGAAAGGAAGTTCTAAGTAAGGCAGACTGGGTGCGTTAAGTAGTTTCTTCTTCACAATATCTACATTTCTATATAACTACTAAACTAAGGAATTAAAAAAAAAATGAAATTATATGGTAAAATAAGATAGACCTTTTAGATGTAGATTTTGTAGATGTTATCCTATTTGTTACTGTACTCTGTCCCACAGAGATAGAGATTTACTGAGTGCTGTAGGATACGCTGTAAGCAGGGTAATTACCTCTCATTATTACTGCAACCTTTCTCAGCCTCTCAGGGTGTAATATGAGTTTTTCAGCAGTAATTAGGCTGCTAAAAATATATATTTTTTCTATATTTGGATTTTCATTCACTCTAATCCTCAGATCTAAAGATGCAAAAATTGTTACAAGAGGTGCAGGTGGTGCATTGCACTAGGACTCTCCTCGGAGGGGGCCCAGGTATGGAAAGGGTATTGGGAGGGTGTAGCTATGGGAAAGGGTCTTAGGGAGGGGATCTGTGGAAAGGGATCTTGGGGAAGAAAGCTATGGGAAGGGGTCTTGAGCATGGGAATTGAATAAGTAGGTACCAAGGTGGGGTCCCAGTGCCCCCAAAAAGTACAGCCTTCCCTTAGGAGGGCCCTAATTGTGTGCCAAATGCTACACATGCAAATGCTCATTTTCTTTCTTGTATTCCAATATTTAAGAGATTCCATTTTGGAATAAAACTGAGGGGCTAATTAACTGTGCAGAAGAGATGGATTGCACTAGAAGCCACTGAGGAATTGTTGTTGGATGTACATTTATGATGTTATCACCATTCATTCTAATATTCTGAAAGGCAGATACACATTTAAAACAGTTTTTTAAATCCAAAATGGCAATTTGTTTATATATATAGATCAACTACATATTTAGAACACTTGATATCATTTTATTTTCATTTGAAGGTTTGGTAGAGTTGTTGTCATCACTACAAACCATGTTTTCTTTTGCTTCAATTTTGGTTCGTTGATGTTCCACACTATTCATCAGACCTGTCACTGTATCTCCCATAATTAATCTTACTGGGTCTCTTATTTTTTCCTAATGTTTTTGATTTTGACTCTAAGTGCTTGTTTTTTCCACTCTTGTGCTCACTTTTCCTTGTATTGTAGTCTTTCTCGTTTTTCTCATATATCATATCTTTGTATTTTACCACGTTTGCTGCCAATAATTGATTTTCCTGTTGTGCTTCTAAAGATTTGATCAATTAGATCCATCCTTTAAACAGTTTTCTTCTCTATCCATTGGCTCATAAAGCTTGAGGTAAAAGTTAGTTCTGCTTGCTAGCTTTATATTGATAATGTGTTTTTCAGCTTCACTCACTGAAATCGTCACAAGCTGCAATGTTTTATTTCGTCATCTAAAATATGCATATCATTGGTATCTTTGCCCTCTTCATGGAATTTAGTCCACTTTGGCTCTACAATGAGTATGACGTCAGAAACTTGAAGCATTGGGTCAGATGAAGCAATTCCAAGTGTTACAATTGATGGGTGATGACAAATGTTTATAACTTTATTCTCTTTAGCTATCTGAAAAAATGTTCTCTCAGATATAGGTGAAACTTAAACACGTTGTATTCTCCCTGCCTGAGGTACTTCTGCAATATTCCAGTTTCTGCTGAGAATACTTGAAGATCTTTTTTAACATCCTCATATAAAAGCCGTAAGGAAGGATTCATGATGCACAGTTCTGCGTCTGCGTCTACATTTTTGTTTAGTTTCCTTTGGAAGCAAAATATTTAACTCTACTTATATTTAAACCCTGAAATGTTTGCAAATTTCTTCAATAAATGCAAAAGGTTAAGAAGGCTGATTAATGGTTTTGTAATTGTTAATAATATATAATCTGCAAAGAGACTTATTTTGTATTCTTTATTCATTTTTACTGTAATAATTGCACATTTTCTTATTGTCATAGCAAATGGTTCAATATATAATGCAAAAATGAAAAGGGAAAGTGGACATCCTCGTCTAGTCCCTCTTGTAATGTTAAATAATACTTAACTGTCAAGTCGGACAGAAGGTAGACGGAGTGGTAGTGAGTCAATAAGATGCTGGAAGGTTGGCAATGGTATCTGGAGCCATGCAGACTGCAGTGCATCTCACTTGTGCTGAAGAGTGCGTGGTGCAGGATCCATATGGTGAATATAGGGATCAAGGTGGTCCCACAAGTGCTCTATGGAGTTCAAGTCCAGAGTAATTGGAGGCCAGGGAAGTACTTGGAGATCATCATCATGCTCCTACAATCACTCCCGGTCATTTCTGGCCATATGACATGTTGCATTGTCCTTCTGGAAGATCCCATCCTCTTCAGGGAATACAGTTATCATGTATGGGTGTACTTGATCTGCAAGGATGGATAGATAACCTAATCGGTTCAGAGTGCTTTTCAGAGGTTTGAGTGGACCCAGACTATGCCAAGAAAACATTCCACAGAACAATACCACGGTTGCCACCAGCTTATGTCCTTCCAACAATGGTTTGTTCTCCAACCAGTCTATGGAGCAGAAGAGGTCCAATTTTAGTACTTTCATGCAAATTAAATATGTTTCTGATGATAAAGCCTCGTAAGCATGGATGCAGTGACCAGCCATTTGGTTTGTTTGTACAGTGAGTTGCTCAACTGTAGTGTGTTGGTTAGCCCTTACACTCCTTCACAGCCAAAGTCCACCTCTCACATCAATGGCATGTGTTTCCACACTGTTTATTCATAATGGTGCCTTTTGTGCAGTCACGGTACACTTTAACCAAAGAAGCATGCGAAAAGTTCAAAAACTGCACTGTTTCAAAAATACTGCCACCCTTGGCCCAAAAGCCAATGATCATCCCCTTTTCAAGGTTGAATTAATTGCATATTTTATCCATGAAAGTGATTGTTGATATGTTTGCAGAATGCCTACAGGTCACTTTATATCACTTTATACTGTATACCTCTGATCTAGATCAATGTTGTCATCTTGATGATATTAGGCGTCATTATTTGGCCATCACAGAGATAGACAGGCAGACTGTAATCATAATTAACACATCAAGAACTAATACAAGATTTCATGCAAAACAACTTGATTTTGTGGTGCTAGAGTCGCTTTAAACACAGGTTATTCAATCAGAATGAATAAAACAAGTGTGCTAAAGAAGAGAGAGCATGGATATATAGGCAAGGAGATACTGAAATCCTATGTTGTTAGCAGCCCTTGTAGGATGAAGTTGCCCACCACTGATCTAGATAAGTACATCCTACATATACCTTGGACATTAATGAACATAATCTAGAAATGTGCATGAGCTCCTTTGTATGAAACAAGATGAATGAGTGTCTTGCTTAGATGGCAAGATTTTAACAAGATCAATATGTACAGCATATGCCCGCTGTATTACACAGATTTTTTTGCAAAGCTCATGATGGATTATACACACACCAGGAGAAGCTGTGTAATACAGCGGGCATATGATTAAAGGAAGCCATGTTTAAAATGGTCATGGATTGCAAGAGCGAAGCCTTTGTGGGCACATTTGCATGTCCCTGACCAGGTTCCCAGAATGCAGTGTAATGTAACTGTATTCCTCAGAATTCTGAGCAGGAAACCAGTTTTTTTTAACTTGTTTTAGACATTCAAACGTGAACACAAATGCACTATTTGTATACTGTACTACTGTATGGTGGAGGGCTACTATCACTCTTTTAAATTAAATGATTGTTTTATATATAAATAAATATATATATATATATATATATATATATAAAATACATATTTTTTATTTAGTTGTCATAATTGCGAGTTTGTTGGTAACCCAATGTTAAAAGTTACAGGCTTGCACATGCACAATGAGCCCCAATAACACTCATCACAAGGCCCGAAAGTTACAGGCTTGCACATGCACAATGAGCGCCAAAGACGCTCATCGCCAGGTCCGAAAGGCTCGCAATGAGCACCAAAGGCGTTCATCGCAGGGCCTGCAAGTTAGGGGAGGGCAAAGCCTCACATTGTGTGGCATACAGCATTGCAAGGCTTAAAATTGTATTGCCGCAATTTTTGATGGGCAATTTGCTAGTATATATATATAGTCTATGGGCCTCATTCCATTGCTACTTACTTGAAATCCGGGGCCGCAAGTAGACATAGCAAGTTACTTTACTATTCAAACGCCTCCAACTTAACCAAGGATTAAGACTGAAAACGGTATCCCTTTTCATCTAAGCATCAAACCCCAATCATTGACTATTACTGGGTAATGTCTTCCTCCTTCCTGTTGATTTGTATAATGAATAATGAGAGCTTGAAAAGGTTGAAATTGACAGCACACCGCTTTCCCTCACAAAATCAGAAGCAGCAAGGTAGTTACATTAATAGATGCAAGAACTACTTTCAAGAAATGGAAATGCCCATCTCACTGATATACTTCCACCAAAGCATCATGGATACCTGTAGCATCCAGCAGAGTCATCATATTTTTTTTTGCTAATAAAAAAATAGTTTTAAGAATATTCCCCTGCTTAATTGTCTGCCCTTGGACAGACTAACATTTTTCATAAATGTATATATTTTTACATTGCACAGTTGTCCTTTAAATAAATGTATACTGTATAATGTACTTTGTTCATATGCAGCTCACATCACCTTGGCTTTTCTAAAATGTTTATTCATTTATTATTCATTTATTGAATAAAAGTAAGGTATACAAATATGTGTACCTTATTAGGTATACCTTTTCAATATAATATCAATATAATAGCAACAATAGCAACATCTATATAGGTTGAACTTACCCTTTAATACCACACTCTCCCTCTCTCTCTCTCTCTCCGTCTCTCTCCCTCTCCCTTTATATATATATATATATATATATATATATATATAGACTGCCTATTGACATTGATTTATGTGTGCTGATATTTATAATTAAATGAATGTACATGCGCTTGTGTGCATACAGTGTATGTATGTGTGTGTTTATCTTATGAGTACAAATGAGTACATTTATGTGTAAGAAAGTTATCATATCCTGTATTCTCCTCAGGAGTTTTGTAGCATCTGGGTGGAATGAAGGAACAGCCCGGCTGGCACTCTATGCACGCCTGTGCCTCATCTGTTCCTCAAGCCTGTCCAACCAAAATGCCCTTGGTATAACACTGATGTGTGTATATGTGTGTGTGTTCATGCAAAATAAATTTGGTGTAAATTTATATGTACAGTATACAATCATTTTTTGACTGTCTACATTAATAATTAATTGTTAAGAATGAACAATTACTTATTGATAATGAATTCTTATTAATATTAAATAATTAATCATTAATTATAATTATTTTTAGTAAAAAGTTCCATGACACCAATAGCTATGGGTGATTGTAAGTTTAAGCAAATTATCCCTCTCCTGTGATAAAACGGCAAATATATTTACCTTGCAAACATATTTACCTTTGGTATATAAATATATAACCTTGCACACATGTACACATATCCTGTTAAATATTCATATTTAAACATACATGCCTAAGTATATATACATAACTACACAAAGTTGCTTGAACAGGAACATCCTGCAATGTGGTTGGAAAAAACATAGATCTAGAGGAAGGAAAAAGAGCCAGCAATTGGAAACAAAGGATTCAAGTGACAATATGTTTATCTTAGTATAATGTAGCCCTGGGGTCAATTTTTTGAGATTTCATAACCAAGAATGAAGTCAGCAATCTGTATCTGTTCTAACTAATATACAGTATACAGAATTTTCTCACATGCATGTTGGTTAAAATAAATATATATGCATGTGTGTTTGTGAGGAGGTTTTTCCATGTGTTCATAGGTTAATAAGAGTATAGATGATGGATATAGGCATATACAGTAGTGTTTGAGGGTGCTAATGATGACAAAATGTTTTTCAGAGTATGGATAAGGAAATTAAGATGCTGGCATTGGTTGTGACGTATAGAGCTTGCTTGGGTCTCCATTATATATTGCAATTGTTTTTCTGTCCATTGTCCCTGTTGAAGGAAAAGGATCATAAAAAGCATATGCATTTGTTGAGGGCTCCAATAGTTTTTGGTACTCCCTTTGTTCATTGTCTGGGCTTTGTATTCACTCTCGATCCTCTGGAACTTACATTGGCCCTCATTCAATTGCAATTTGGCCAATTGAATAGGGCTCTAAATAAGCACATAACATATTTTAAAGAAGTTTTTAGTTAGTGAACTTCTATCCAAAAGCAAGGTTTTCACTACCAAAAATCCTCTTAAAAAATATGCTATGTGCTTATTTAGAGCCCTATTCAATTGGCCAAATGGCAACTGAATGAGGCCCTTAGAGTTTACTTTAAGTAGCAAGGATCAGTACTAACAGCTTTTCAATTTATTGTGAATAAAAAGTTCATATTTTTTGAGCAAGTATACCAACTTTCAGATGCAGAGCTAAAATAATTTGCCCTTCCTCTCCCTTACAACTTCTCTATACAAGGTAAATGCATGTAGGAGTTAATAAAAAAAAAAGACTAAAATATATGTTGGTGGCCAACTTATTTATAGGGTGATCATATCTTATCCATAGGGTGATCAGTACGCCCTCATTTGGAATATAAAGTACAGATTTGGTCACCATTTCATAAAAAGTACAATTTAGAGTTGGAACAAGTACAGAGAAGGGCAACAAAACTAATAAGGGGAATGGAGGGGCTAAGTAATGAAGAAAGACTAACAAAATTACACTTATTTTCTCTACAAAAAAAAGGTGCCTAAGAGGGGCTATGATTACCCTATATAATTATATCCAGGGTCAGAATAAGGCTTTGTCAAGTTAACTTTTTGTGCCAAGAGGTTTTCAAATGACAAGAGGGCATCCTTTGAGGTTAGAAGTAAAAAGATACTACCTTAAAGAAAGAAAAGGGTTCTTCACAGTAAGGGTGGTTAAACGGTGGAATTCTATACAAAAGGAGGCATTCAATAGATTACTCTAAAAAGAGATTGGACATATTTTTAAACAAGGGTTATTCTGGTTAATTATAGAGGGAGTATTGATCCAGGTAGGAGTACTTGGGGTCAGGAAGGAATTATTTTCCATTTTTGTGAGAATTGGCAAAGTTTCACTGGGGTGTTTTTCTGTTTGCTTCCTTTGGACTAATTAACAATTTACAATTAATCTGCATACTGAAGATCAGAGAAGATCTTAAAAAGTTGAACTTGATGGACTAAAAGTATCTTTCCCCCATCTCTCTCCCCTGTGTCTGTTTCTCCTCCTTTCCCTCCCCTGTGTCTGTTTCCCCCTTCCCCCCTCTCCCTCCCCTGTGTCTTTCTCCCCCCTCTTTGCTTCCCTGTGCCCTTTTGCCATTTATGGGTATGAAAACTTTTGCAGGCTATGGGAAATTGATAAATTTCCCCAAGCCTGCAAAGGACTTCTGTGTTACAGCCGTGAAAAAAGTTACAGCTTTAACAGTCGCCATTTTTTCAAGGCCGTAACTTGGAGACTGCAAAAAGACACCAATGGAATAGCAAATTAGCTTTGAGGGTCGCAATGGGTGCAGGGGGAGAGGCAGGGAGCCCATAAGTGAGGTTGCAAGCTAATTTGCTATTCAATTGGCTTCTTTGCGGCCGCCGAACGGCATTATTTTATTGTTTATATTTTGAATTAGATATATATGGAGGCACCAAAATCCAGCCATGAAGTTCTCGTAATCCTCAGGTAAGTGTATTTTCTTCAAATATTTTCATCATTTAAATTAGTGGTACTCAACTCTGGTTCTCAGGTCATGATTTGCACATATCCCTGACTGAGACCAGGTGGCTAAATTCATAACTGATCTTTTGGTGTGCCCTGAGAGGACCACTGTGATAAAGCTTCTTTCAAAAAGTATTTGTTACATAGGTTTGCAGCCTGAGCCTTTAAACATTTAGAGCTAAAAATAAAGTGAACTTCTAGACACTATTTGTAAGCTCTTGATCTGTTATGGAGCCTGCATGGCAACTTGTATAGTTTTGAGATGATTGTGTTGACTCAACCCTCACTTTCAGCTCTTTATCCTTCAATATTAATGTCAAACATCAGCTTACTCATCATAACTGCCCTTGCTCAAAGGTTTAATTCTGTGATCTGTGACCCGGGCAGCTATTTAATTTCTAACTTTAAAGGAATCCTTAATAATGAATATATATATTTCTTATTTTCTGTCATGCTTTCATAATATACATACATATATTTATGGCATGAAATCATAAAAATATAGTAAAAGTTAAAAATGTATAGTACCCGTATTAAAAGACACTATTTCTTGATCTACAAAGTTACATATTTTTAGACAATATAAATAACTACCAGAGAGCAAATATGAATTTCCTAGGCAATATCTCAGATAGGATTCACTGCTAGCCTTTAGTCAGTGCTTATTAATATGTGACATTTGACTTGGAAAGGTTAGGCTTTCCATAAGTACCTGCAGAATGAGTGCTAACTTTCAAACATCCATCATCTCTTTCACCTTTATCAGAGTAATCATTTAAACTTATATATACTGAACTTTTAGTCTCTTGTATGTAATACTTAAGATTTTTTAAAAAGAAACAGAACCTCTTACATACAAGTGGGTTAGCCCCTGATCTTCCATGATGCTTAAAGAACAGCTTACCCATGAATAAGAGGCATCTATCCATTTCTCCCATTTCCAGCTCTACTGTTGTCTTCCCAACTGACGTCAATTGTCATTATCTAGTTATAACTAGATTTCATAATCCACTTAGTTTTTTATCCTCAGATCTATTAACATAACTTCTAAAATCTTGCATTAAATCCGTGAACTCTCAGTAAGTGGAATCATTCCATTCTGATTTAGAGACTAATACTGGTAGAGTCAGTTTCTCTAAAATACAGATATTCTTCTATCCAAGTTAATTTTTGGGACCAGCCCTTCTCAGCTGCACTCAGATTTGGATTCAACTCCATCAGTTATTTTTGAACAACAAATTATGTGGTATATCACTATTTTGTATTAATCAACAAGGTAAATCTACTGGGTAAAAAATATTGTTTAGATATATTCCTTTCATAACTGTGGTCTGGCTTAGCTAAACTGTAGGTAACATAAAGAAGCTCACGGCAGAGGATGAAAGAAGACGTCTGTCAGACTGTGAACTTTTAAAGATTCACTTTTTTAAAAATATTTTAATTTACTTAACTTATAAAATAATAATAGCATCACAATCTTGTTATACACTTTCATCAGCATATCAATCTTGACTCCCATCCAAGCTATACCCTACCTCTGCTGCTGGCCGTACCATGCTACTGGCATTGACTAATTGAATTTCTTAGCACTTAATACAGCATATTCTTCAAATGAACACAAAATCCAGATTAAAGGACCACACCATGAACGTTTTTTTTATAAGGTATATTGTTATGTATGTATGTCACTCAGGTAATTGAATATTACTCACTGATTCTTATTTTTTTAAATACCAGTATATATTTTTTGGGTTCACAGATACTGCTGTTTGACCATTTTCTCTGGTGTGCCTATTGAGGTTATTATTTACATATACCACAACCACTGGTACTGTTTGGATTGCAGTATCTGGGTTACTCTTTCTAAAAATGCAATGAGTTGACATGGCAACTACTAATTCTTGTGTGAAGGTGGGACATATAGGACAAACCTGCTTTCAATAAAACCTGCGGACCATTGCCAAGTCCAAATATATAAAATATTGATCCAGTCCAACTTAATTAGAATGTTACATAGTGATTGGAAAAAAAGAATCTACTAGGAGCATACATTTCCTCAAAATCTCAATAACAATCAAATATATAGTTGTAAGCATTGCGGGTTGCTGCTAATGCTTGCAGGGTCGCACGCCTCAGTTGCAGGCAAGGAGCACCAAAGGCCCCGTACGACTTT
Source organism: Discoglossus pictus (assembly GCA_027410445.1). Classification (NCBI taxonomy): domain Eukaryota; kingdom Metazoa; phylum Chordata; class Amphibia; order Anura; family Alytidae; genus Discoglossus; species Discoglossus pictus. The sequence goes on from CM050175.1 coordinate 25,648,156, forward strand.
AGGCAGTGAGCACCAAAGGCGCTCATTGCGCTGGTGGACATGAGAGCCATAGGCGCTCATCCCTACGACCCGTGGTACTACAGATCAAGAGAAATCTCAATTATACTATTCACAATGCGAGACCTGTAGCAGTTTGAAAAAATTGCAAAAAGGAAAGTGGGACATAGAAAAAAAAAATACGAGGTCGAAAAAATGCGAAGTTAACGGCCGAACTGCGCACATCCAAAACACAAAGAATATTTAAAAAAACATTAAAAAAAAATCACACACACCACAGGGGGACAGCCAGGACGTCTGGTAGTGTAACTAGGAGTAAACAGAATTGGTCGAGTTTCAACACTCCAAAATCGCCTAAGCGACAAAAAAAAAAGGCGCCCGAAAAAAGCGGAAAACAAGGCTACACGATCCCTAACCATGCAAAACACCGCCAGGCACATAAGACTGGAAAGCGGGACTTAGAAAAAAACAAATACGAGCCCCAGGACATAGACAAAAAAAATCTGAGGTTGAAACTATACGACGTTAACAGCCGAACCGCGCACATCCAAAAACAACAATAACACAAAGAAAATAAAAACACATACAAAAAGCATCACACACAGCACGGGGGGGGACGTCTGGGAATTAGGTTGCACGACAATTTAAACAGAATTTGCAGAGTTTCGGCACTCGAAAATCGTCTTAGCAACAAAAGAAAATGGCGGCCCAAACTAACGAAAACGAGGGTTCAAGACCCCTAACCACACAAAACACTGCCAGGCACATAAAACTTTTACCAAGGAACATACAAGGTACAAAATACACTATCAGGAAGGACGGAAAATGCTCCAGACCCGCATACACACTCGCCACCATTTTTAACAGTAACTTGCAACTAATAGTATTACCATTCTAAAATGGGTTCTTTACACAACTAAACAAACTCTTTGGCCTCGCGCACGCAGCCTATTTACACTGCACACTTGCCACATTGCTGACACTTCACCTCAGGTCACCAACAGTCCAAATGTACATTGTATGCTGCAGGAAAATCAAAAGACATTGTTAGCTCTTCAGGATATTAAATGATGCATATAAGAATTACAAATTGGTAAAGTATATTAATTTATTATTTAATTAATTAATTAATTCATTATTATTAAAAAAATACAGTGCCTTGCAAAAGTAGTCACCCCCCTTGGCATTTTTCGTGTTTTGTTGCCACACAACCTGGAATTAACATGGATTGTTTGAGGATTTATATCATTTAATTTACAAAACATGCTCACAACTGAGGTCTGGGCTTTGACTAGGCCATTCCAACACATTTACATGTTTCCCCTTAAACCACTCAAGTGTTGCTTTATCAGTGTGTTTGGGGTCATTATCCTGCTGGAAGGTGAACCTTTGTCCTATCCTCAAGTCACGCACAGAGTGGTACAGGTTTTGCTCAAGAATGAATTGATTTACACAGAGCAGAATTAAATTTCTTAGGGATAATAGAAGAACCAAAACTCAGAAAGGATTTGTCGAATAATTAGGGAAAGGCTTCACTTTAAACATCATTAACACCAGATTAACTTGTGTGCTCTTTTTATTATTTTTATATATAATTATATATTATAATTATTTCTATCAATAATAAATTACAAAAAAATATATTTATATATGTCTTATTTTCTGTTGTCTCTCATTATATACATACATATATTTTTGCCATGAAGTCATGGTATAAAAATGTATTAAAAGTAAAAAAATTATACTATCCATAGTCAATATTCACTATTTCTTGATCATTTCTTGATCTACAAATGTACATATTTCTAGACAGGAAAATGTGTTATTTTTAATATAAACAACTACCAGAGAGCAAATACGAATTTCCAAGGCTATAGCTAAGACTAATTACTGTTAGCATTTTGTCAGCTCTTATTGATATGTGACATATTGAGCAGGACAGGTTAGGCTTTCCATTACTTTCCACATGAGTGATCGTCACCACTAATCATTAAAACTGTTTATAAACTGAGCTTTTAGTCTCTTGTATGTAATGGTCAAGACTTTCTAAAAGAAACAGAACCTGTTACATACCAGTGGGTAAGCTCCTGATCTTCCATGAAGCTTGGAGAAAAGCTTACCCATGAATAAGAGGCATCTATCCATTTCTCCCATTTTCAGCTCTGCTGTTGCCTTCCCAACTGACGTCAATTGTCATTATCTAGTTATAACTAGATTTCATAATCCACTTAGTCCACTCAGTTTTTCTATCCTCAGATCTATTAACATAACTTCAAAAATCTTGCATTAAGCCCGTGAACTCTCAGTAAGTGGAATCATTCCATTAGGATTTAGAGACCAATACTGGTGGAGTCAGTTTCTCTAAAATACAGATATTCTTCTATCCAAGGTAACAACTTTTGGGACCAAAGTTATCTTCGATCAATAAATTATATGGTCTCACCATTTTGTATTAAACAACAAGGTAAATGTACTGGGTATCAAATACATTATAAATATATTCTTTTCATAACTGTGGTCTGGCTCGGCTAAACTATAGATAACATCTCTCCGAACAGAAACAAGAAGCTCACTGCAGAGGATGAAGGAAGACGTCTGTCAGAATGTTCACTTTTAAAGATTTGCTTTTTTAAATATATTTAAATTGACTTAACTTAAAAAAAAGAATAGCCACACAATCGTGTTACACACCTTCATCAGCATATCAAACTTGACTCCCACCCAAGCCTCCTCGCTATACCCTACCTCTGCTGTTGGCATTAACTAATGGAATTTCTTAGCAATCAATACAGCTCTTGCCTCAAATGAACACAAGATCCAGATTAAAGGACCATATACTTTTCATTCTAATTAACAGGTTAAGTGTGTTCATTTTGCACTGGAATCACTCACTTAGTTTTGTTCTAAGATATTGGTGTTTGTCTTTTAAGTTAAGATTAGTGACAGACTAGATCTATGATGTCAGTTCAGGGTGAAGAACCAACACTGAGCAAGGGTGAACACTGGAGGCTGGTCAGCTGGCTATTTAAGTGCAGGAAGCAGTGTTTGGCAGTGGAGGTTCCAGTACCATGTGAGGTCATGTTCCGGGCACTGGTGCATTCCCATATCTGGGCAGAGCAGTACCTGGCTTTGTCCACCGGGAGAATGTGTGAGTGTACCTCCCAGTGGGCTGTGGTTGGAGTAATCTGCTCGGTATCCCCAAACAGTTTTCATTTAATCTCACACTCCTTATTTCAAATAATTTATTTTTATTTTTTATTTCCTTTTATGGTTTGACAAAATCCCCCTTACCAGCAGGTGGTGCTGTAGCAAGCTCCTGATTGGTCCTATAAAAGTCTAGTCCTTGTGAACATGATCTTAACTTTCTGCGATTGGTCGCAGTTCTTTAGAAATAGAAGATCCCACTCTTTTTCTCAATAAAGATTGTACAGATCACTAATAATTAGAAAGGAGCATCTCACAAATGTCAACAACTAATAGATAGAAATCAAATTTTAGAGTCTCCCAAAGGATTTGTACGAAATTAGCATCAAACCATTCAGACATAGACATGCATTAGGGCATTAGAGGGAGGTGTTCAGAAAGTCATCAAGCCATTATCCTCCATCCTAGCTGACCATTGCAGTTGTGTGGCTTTTTGGAAAATCTAATGGAATAGGAAAAGTCATTATAGAGCCTTTATCCACTTATTTATCAAGCTATGTAAATATAAGCTTGTGGCCATACATAAATATGTCACATATGCAACATGGAGTTCTAAAATATGATTAAGTTAAAAATACAGACTAACGTTTTAAACATATCTACACATGTACCTCTATAATGTAGGGTGGTATAGCATATCAGTAGACAATATTTATAATTTCACAAAATTGACTCATTGCAAGAGTGGAGATCCCTGTCTTTGAGTTTAGAATCTAGTGTGCGCTAAAGCCCCTTACAAGATTGAAAACTTGCAAACTTACAGTCTGATGTTATTCAAGTAATTTAATATTACTCACTGATTATTTTATTTTTTTCAAATACCAGTATATATTTTTTGTGTTCACAGATACTGCTGTTCAACCATTTTCTCTGGTGCTCCTAGTGAGGGTATTATTTACATATACCACAACCAGTGGTACTGTTTGGATTGCAGTATCTGGGTTACTCTTCCTAAAAATATAATGAGTTGACATGGCAACGACTAATTCTCATGTGTAGGTGGGCCAGTTTGTTAATCTGTACCTATAAATGCCAATTAGTAAAACATGAGTGTTAAGATAAGATTCAGGTTATTTGTAAACCCAGGATTTTGCCATGGGCTTGGATTCCCCTCCACTAAGACAAATAGGATAGACCTGCTTTCAAGAAATCCTGCAGAACCATTGCCAAGTTCCCAGTCCAAATAACACTGTAACATTTGATTGGAAAAATAATTAATCTACTAGGAGTTTATATTTCCTCAAAATCTCAACTGAATCAAAGAAATATAATTTCTTCAAAAATATCAACATGTTAAAACGTAGCTCGTAACACCGATTTTACGTGTTACGGGTATTAAGTTAGCCCTGTAACGTTGCTCTCAGCTGGCTTTGCGTGCTAACACGGAGGACGGCAGAGAATAGCAAAGCTGAACTTTGCGCACGTAAGTCCTTTGATCTGTCAGGCCCGTAACCGCTACTTGTTCAATTCAGCTATTAAATTGCAACGTGGTCACTCGTGAGCAAGCACGTAACACGCACATGGAGCCCAAAGCCCAACGTGTGCTCGAGAGCACCCACAAGGTGGGTAAAGTACAATATGTAGAACTTATTAATCAAATAAAAACACACTACTGTACATTTATTATAAGAGAAAGTGATGTTATTGTGCAAATCAGGCCCGAAAAATACTTTATTTCATGTTCATATTTTGTGTTATATCGATCCCTGCAATCAATGTGTTACAACATATACTGTAACTCACATGTAATAGAATATCATATTTATTGCTTTATTAATATTGCATCATTTCTGGCCTGTGGGTCTGATCGCAAACTGGATTTGTGGCATGTAGCACTTCGAAATCTACCCTCCCCTTAACTCTTACAATCTCTTTTTCCATTGGCTCCATCTGAACCAGTAACTACGTGATAGCTTAATTGTTTGCGTTCAAGCACGCAACCCTGACAGCTGCGAAATGGTTTACGAAATAGCGTCTGTTGCTCGTAACTCGCAGCCCAATCTAATTTAATAGCATCGTAAAATGGCCAAATTTGGAGCACATAGCCCTTACATGCATGTTGGACTTACGAGGCTGGATTTTAATGTGGCCCTAAATCATTGAAACCAACAGAATGAAAAATATTTAATGAAGCTTAATTACTTCAACTCCATCCCAATTACAGAAGTAAATGGTTTAAACCAATCCAATAAAACCGTAAATGAGAATATAACCCTAATTATGACATATGACAAGACTGGCCAGTTAACAAACCTGGCAATCCCTGCTAAAATTGGCAGAAAATTCATAATTTATTTTGGCCAATCACAGGCAGCTAATACATTGTATATATCTGTAAAGCCAGCAAGTATCATGGGATGTGTATTCTTGTTTTCACCCAGGATCTCTGTGCTGCTGTTGTCTTGAAAGTCAGTAAATGTTAAAATTTGAACCCAAATGCCGTGTTTCTATTGGAAGGTTCACTGTGCCTCTGTAAGCAGCTTGTGGGGTGTGGAAAAAAGATTTTATTTTTAAATAAAATAAATCTGTATGTGTATAGAATGTCTTAATATAATGTGTGTTTCTGATATAAACAGCATGTGTTAGATTATAAAAGATGTAAAAACAGGAAAACTTAGATATACCTTTAAGGAAAGATGTGCTGTTATTGTTTTTAATAAAATGGCATCTAATACAGAATGAATCAGCAATGAGTTCTGTTTTTTTGCAGTGTGCTTCAGCCATCTTAAAGGAACACTGTACAATGAAAAAAAAAGTTTAAGAGCATAATAAAACAGAAAAAATCATGCAGCTAGTTTTTAATTAGAAATAAAAAAAACATTTTGATGCTTCTGCTGTTCCCTAGTGGTATCGATGATGTATAGGGGAAAGGTATGTGAGTAACAAGGCAATTATATTTCTGGACAGAAATGGTTGCATTTTCTGAAGCAAGGAGTCTGCTTCTGGGCCTGTGAGGGGGAAGCGAGGTGTTGTCAATTTCAATCATATCCAATTATCTTAACAAAGGCTCTCTCTTCTGATAACCAAAACACACAGTCTCATGATTCAGCTCTGAGAAAGTGATGTAACAAAAACAAAATGGATTCCTATACTCCTAAATTGAGTTTACAAAAATTCATGATTTCCCAAAAATTGTCTTATGCCCATGACTTATACAGCTGCTAATATTGTAAGTTTAGTACATGGTTAACAAACAAGTGTCTTTTCTTGAACTGCAGTTTGTTGTCTAAAGAATATATGTATATGAGACACCTAATTAATGTGCCAGTTATTAACAAATAAAACTGATTTTTTGATTCTTTTGTTTTTGCTGCCCTAGACCTGGTCAGATTCATGACCCCCCCCCCCCCCAATGCCCAGTAACAGACCATCCTTTCCTAATTAATAGATTACCACAAACCTATATATAAAATTATATATACAGGCAAACACCTCTTAATGCTACACAGATGAGCACTATTCCTCAATAACGTTCTTTCCCCTTCTAATTTCTTGCATAGCGTTAAATCTTATGATAGCGCTCTTTGGGTGACAAATTGCATTTAAAGCCCTTTAAATCCCTGCTTAGATCTCTCAGATTTGTCATAAAATGCCCCGTTTAGCCCTGATTCGCAATGCGCTCCTGCATGCAGGAATGCACGTGCAGCACTAAACAGGATATTCCTATATGTATATATATATATATATATATATATATATATATATATCCAGTCTTGACCATGTCCTACTGTTTCTGCCAGCCTATAGAATATATGCACCCTGGAAAGTGCTTCCCTAGGCCTGGGCCTCCAGAGACTATGCATAATCCCACTACCAAACAACAAACACAGCAATGTAAAGCATACTGCTCGAGTACAAGCTTGGAAAACTGCAGAGACATAGAGGCTGTTGTAAGCAAATTAAAGTATTGGACCTTTCCTGTTACCTGCCTCACACTGCCGCACACTCTCACTCGCTCCCGTGTTGCACTTTGTCCTTGCGGTTTAGGGTTAGGAATTTGGTTTAAGGGTAGGGTATATGGTTAAGGTAGGGTTTTAGTTTAGGGTTAGGATTTCCGTTTAGGGTAGTGACAGATAACAAGTTCTACATACTAAAAGAGTCACTCACAAGCAGGTGGTGTGCTGGCATGTGGTGGGCAGATATTAGGAAACCCCCAAACTATTTACTAAATAACTGCACCATGTAAAATAGCCTGAAATACCCCCAGAGAGAATAACTTAAATTAAAACAGCCTGCTCCAAACTCTACTGAGAGCTGTATCTCTTGCAGCCCAAGAACTGACAAAACACACAATGTTGCAAGGGCAGCAACTCCAACTAACCTTTCCCTCCAAATAATCTTCTCCTTCTTTCTCTGCACACAGACAGGAAAGGTACAGAAACAAATTGGTTGATGAAAAATTGTAAGGCAATAAGGTCTAATATAGCAGTTAGAGCAAAGGGGGATTATACACAAATGTTCACTCTCTTTCTAGATTTGCTTTAACTCTGCCTTCTTTCACTTGTTTTGTTTTTTCACCATGCTCTTTGGCAAATCAAAATCTTATCTATTAGAACTAAATGTATGTTTTAATTGTTGGTTGCAAGCCTAGTTTTCTTTTGTTTTGTTGTGTACATTTTGTAGTGCTGTGATTATGAAGGAACAGGGACACACAATTTATGGACCTATGCTTACGTGACTCAGGTGCGTTAACCTTGAACCAACACCTAACCAACCCAATAAAACACACAACTCCAATTTTTGGGGTATTAACCAGGCCATGGCTTTGTTATCACAACGTTTGCTAACACTTAACAGAACACCAAAGGTAGCTGCACCTGCCCGCGGAAGGAGCTCACCTTCCCAGAGGCCCAATAAAACCCTGTGTCCAATGGACCCCTGGGACCAACCAGGACCGGATACCTTACCAACAAATGAGCTCCTACCTAATACGAGTGCAGCACCCCTGCCAAAAGCTATGACAAAATGCCTAATTACAGGGCTGGAGGGTGGGAAACTACTTTGTCCAATCTGCTCCGTGTGGGGTGAAAGGTGGGAAACAACCCAATTTATCAACTCCCCCTTTACTCCACCCCCAGGCCACTCTACCACTCCCCTAACGCTAGCCAGGTCAAATGCCCTCTCCTCCTATTCTGTCTCCAGGGGCAAACTTTATATCTTTATAGAATATGGGTAGTTTGCAACAATAAAACCTGATATAGGCAAACAAGAAAGATGGAACAGAGACTGCTTTATGTGAGTACAAGGAAATCAACAAGGCTTGCAAAAGGGCTATTAGCTAATATTATCTATATTAGATATTATTGGCTAAATTAGAAAATGAGAAGTCAGTTGCAAAGGAGAGTAAGACTAACCCTAAAATATTTTTTAAATATTTTAATGGAAAGAAGGCCAGGAAGGAAGCTATAGGAACATTACAATGTGACAAAGGCCATCTGATAATTAGTGACCAGAAAAAGGCAGATGAGCTAAATAGGTTATTTTCTTTGGTATACACAAGGGAGGTATCAGTGGTTGGGGCTACACTACCTTCACCAAATAACTGGTTAACGCAGGAAGAAATCCAAAAGAGGCTGGAAAAAATAAATGTTAATAAAGCCCACGGTCCTGATGGAATACATCCACGGGTACTGAGGGAACTGGGTTCTGTAATAGCTAAACCATTATATCTCATTTTTCAAAACTCGTTCAAAACAGATGACTGGAGAAAAGCAGATGTGATACCTATATTTAAGAAGGGAGAAAAAGCAATTCCTGGCAATTATAGACCTGTAAGTGACACATCTGTAATTGGGAAGCTTTTAGAAGGTTTAATAATGGATATAATACAAGAATATGTCTATTTAAATAGGATTATAAGTAAAAGTCAACACAGATTTATGAGGGAGAGGTCATATCAAACAAATGTAATACTTTTCTATGAGGAGGTTAGTTGGAACTTGGATCAGGGCAATTCAGTGGATGTAATCTTTTTGGATTTTGCAAAGGATTTTGATTCAGTGCCACATGGAAGACTACTGTGCAAGACTAAGGGATATAGGAATTGCAGTAAAAATTTGCTCATGGATTGAGAGTTGGCTAAAAGACAGGAAGCAAAGGGTTGAGGTTAATGGGACATACTCAGATTGAACTAATGTGGTAACTGGGGTTCCTCAGGGTTCAGTATTAGGTCCTCTCCCTTTTAACATATTTGTTAATGACTTAGAAGTTGGATTGGAAAGTATTGTCTCCATTTTTGCTGATGACATTAAGTTGTGCAAGGTAATTAAATCAGAAAATTATGTACTTTGCCTCCAAATGGATTTAAAGAATGGGCAACCAAATGGCAGATGAAATTTAATACAATTAAACGTAAAGTTATGCATTTGGGAAGGAAACATAGCCCTGCAATTTATAATCTTAATGGAGCAATCCTAGAGATATCAGATATAGAAACAGATTTGGGAGTACTTGTGGACAACTGCCTAGCTATCAGTGCTCAATGCCAAGCAGCAGCTGCAAAGGCAAGAAAAATGTTACTAACCAAACTAACCAAATTAAACTTATATTCTCTAGAAACAAGGAATAGGATTACCTTATATAAATATATCCAGGGTCAATATATGGATTTGTCAAGTGAAGTTTTTGTGGCAAGAGATTTTCAACTGATACTGATATCCCTTGAGGTTAGAAGAAAAGGGATTCCACCTTAAAGAAAGAAAAGGGTACTTCACAGCAAGGGTGGTTAAACTGTGAAATTCTCTACCAAAGGAAGTGGTGACAGCAGGTTTGATAGATAATTTTAAAAAGTAGTTGGGTATATTTTTGAAGAAAAGGGGTATTCAGGGTTATCCTGGATAATTAGACAGGGACAACCAATCCAGGGAGGAGTCCGATCGCCAGTATCTGGGGTCAGGAAGGAATTTTATATTTTTGCCCTTATGAGACAATTGGCAAATGTTTCAATGGGGTTTTGTTTCTGATTGCCTTCTTCTGATCAATTAATAATTAACAATTAGCAATTAACAATTATAACCATGTAATAACTAATCCACATATTATAATGATCAGAAGAGATCTAAAAAGTTTGAACTTGATAGACCGAACATCTTTATTCACCCTCAATTACTATGGCCCTCATTCAATTGCGATTTTGCCAATTGAATAGGGGTCTAAATAAGCACATAACATATTTTTTTAAAGAAGTTTTTAGTTAGTAAACATCTATCCAAAAGCAAGGTTCTCACTAACTAAAAACTTCTTTAAAAAATATATGTTATGTGCTTATTTAGAGCTCTATTCAATTGGCCAAATCGCAATTGAATGAGGGCCTATGTAGCTCCTAGCGACTTGCCCGTCAAGGCAGGTAATGCTGTTTGGTCCAGACATTAATTTTGTTGGTGGTCCGAGATCCTTCAGCGCTCATTGCGAGCCTCGTCCTGAGCGCCTTTGGCGCTCATCGCGGTGTCTCGCAATGAGCGCCTTCTGCACTCATGGCGAGGCTGTTGTTTGTTGTATTTTTTTTTTCTGAGAGGCGCTTTTGCTGGTATTGTTTGGTCGGCGGTGATCTGCTTTTTGTGCTTTTTGCAAGGCTTTGTGTGCTATGAGCAGTGTTGGTGCTCGTTGTGAGTGGCGCAGTGAGTGGCTTTTGTGTTTATTGTGAGAGTGTATTTTTGTTGTGTATATTATTTTTGTATGCTAATTAAATAATAATAAATTAATAAATAAATATACTTTACCTATTTGGAAGTAATATATGTAGGAAGCATTGTGCTGAAGAGCTTACAATCTGTTTGAATGTTCCTGCAGCATACAATGTGTGTTTGCAGTGTTGTGGAGCTGAGGTGTAAGTGTCAGCAATGTGTGGAGTGTGTAGTGTAAATAGGGTGCGTGCGCGAGGGAAAGCCATTAGGGTAGCTGTGTACTTTCGCATTGGGTAGGTTAGTGTGGTAAAATGGCGGTGAATGTGTGTGGTACGCCGCTGTGTATGATGTAGCGTCCTTGGTAAGAGTGTATCTTGTACCTCGTTTGGCTTTTTGGAAAATCTGTATGTGCTTGGTGGTGTTTTGCTTCTTTAGGGTCCTGTAGCCTCGTTTTCGTTTTTTTCGGTGGCCATTTTTTCTCTTGCTTAGGGGATTTTCGTGTGTCTAAACTCAGGAATTTGGACTTAGATTGAGGTGTAACTTCATTTGCCGAGGTCCTGGGTGCCCCCTCTTGCTGTGGGTAAGTTTTTTATGTATTTTTTGTGTGTATTTTTTGTGTTTTTAATGTTTTCAGGTGCGCGAGGTTCTGCCTTTAAGGTCGTATTTTTACAAGGTCGTAATGTCCTGCGACACTTTTTTTTTTTTATGACGACGATTCGTAGTTGTACAATTATAATATGTGATGTAACTATATAGTGTGAGCGTATTTTAATATTAGAAAGCCCACGGCCATGCGTAGTCAATGAGGGTGGAGCTTTGACAGGGCAAGAAGTAAGGATTATAGCTGTGATAGGCCAAAACAAATTATGATTTTTATGCTAATTCAACTACGGTTTTAAAGGGGCATTCCTCCTCAAAAATAGGTGACAGAAACCTGAAGAAATTTGCAAACATCAGAGTAATGTTTATTTGGGGATTTTTTCATGCAAACATACACTTCAGATTCTCCTCTATCAGATGCATTCATAATCCAGGAAACATTAAAATGCCTTTAAAATTTGACTGTGAAAAACATTTTTTAAGTCTTAAAGGCCACCGTATATTAGCAAAAACTTCACATTTGTAAAGAGTGGAACAAACTAACGACTTAAGCAGGTCATCACACAAAAGCTATTTTAGAGAAAATCTTAATTTTAGCAGACTCTGCTAGGTGCATGGAGGCTGCCATGATAGTTGTACTTCCTTTTCAAGGTACAAAGGGTTACAGAGCAAATCAAGCAAGGATTGCAAGTATGTTTGCAAGCTGAACCTACTGAGCCTATAGGTGGGATGGGGAAGATGTCCTATGCCTAAATCCTAATATTTACAACACATGTGGAATCACTATTATTAGAAGTAATATATATGGAGCAAAGAGTCAAATAAGGTAGATACAATTTACTTATATCCCTATTAAATATAAAAGATAAAATGTATCTATGTTATCAGCCAGAGTTGCAAAAAACAGATAGGTACAAAATATACAGTAGAGCAACTGTATACCTCAAATATATTAAGGATTAAAACATCCAAGAGCTGTAAAAGTTTATATATCACTGCTGCAGCCTAAATCCTATCTGAATCCACCAATGAATCAACAAATCCCCATTCATTTACCCCCCTTCCACTCTTGCATAATTTATAAGAACTCTCACACTCATTTGCTAAACCAGCAGAAAGTGTGGAATGGCATAAATATGGGCCTCCATTCAATCGCTAGCCGGCAGTTGCCTTAATACTGAAAATTGCAACAATTACAGAGCAATTCAATTGATCAAGCCCGCAGCTACCTGACCAAAAGCCTAAACCGTAAACCATGCACCCGTAAGTAGAATTTCAGAGCATGATCAATTAAGTAAGGCCTTAACTACCGATTTAGAAACAGCCAATAGTCAATGAGGCGTTTAGAAGTCCGATATGCGATCAGGCTTGCAATCCGGCAATGTACAAAATAATAAAAATGAATGATGATTCTGTTCTAGGCCATATGGGTGGCCTGATATGTATTAACTCCTTGATTGCCGAGATTGATATAACACGGAAATAAAACATAAAATACATATGTTTTTTATTGCAGATTTGCGAGATTGAGACTGTTGCGCAATTAATTATAATGTCTTTCATCGCTTTCCCCGTCTTTTAGAGTGCAGTATTGATTTTTTATTTGCATTTACAGAGCTACTATCAGGTGTTTAACCCCCTTGCGAGTCCTATCTGGTACCCCTAGGATTTTCTTCTACATTTGCCATTTACGGGTTTGAAGGCAATTGCGGGCTTGAGGAATTGTAGCAATTGAATAGCGATTTGCGATTGTAACATTTACGGGCTTGAAAGATCAAAGGCTTAGATGGGTCGGACTTACGATTTTGACAACCGCAGAGATTTTGTGCTTCTAACCGATTCCGGGTAGCTAAAAGACACCAATTGAATAGCAAATTATTTTACGGGCTCCATTACGGGCTCTTGTAACTACAATTTGCTCAGTTGAATGGAGGCCATGGTCTACTATACTAACAATTTTACCAAATAATTATATTATGCCCGAGCTTTACACAGCGTTTAATGTTGTTAATTTGTTACAACCATCACAAACATATTACGTTTTTCCCAATCTACACTGGAAATATAATCTGATGAAGAGTTGATATGGTAGTAGTTCTATACTATGATTAAAAATGTACTATCTCTGATAGAAGAGAATTACACTCAACCCTTAGGCAGTTCTGTTACAATTGGACCTTACCCATAGTCTCAAACCCTGTTGATTAATTAGACTGGTTGCACTGAGGTGAATGCAGCACCCTTCATTTCTATCAGCAGTCATAAAGCAATAAAATGAGATCTGTGGAATATTTACTGTACTTCACAAAACATCAACATTTTTGATGAGAGATGATTTTGTATGATGTCAAGAGAGTCACTGAGTTGATATCACTATAATAGTTGTCATAATGTGTAATGCTCCCCTCATGCATGCGCATTGGCGGGGGTAGGATATACACTATGTGACGCACATGCACAATGCACTGCGCATGCGCTATGCTCTGTGTCAGGGGGGAGAGATGGAGCGAGAGGGGGAGAGATAGGGGAGAGGGTGGGAGAGAGTCATGGGGGGAGAGAGATATGGGGGGGAGAGATATGGGGAAAAGAGACTTGGGGTAGAGAGAAATGGGGGTGAGAGAAACATAGGGGGAGAAATAGGGGAGGGAGAGTGGGGAAGAGACACAAGGGAGGAGAGGGGGGAAAGAGACACAGGGAAGGGAGTGGGGGAAGAGACGTAGGGGAGGGAGAGGGTGGGAGAGACACAGGGGAGGGAGAGGGGGAGACACAAGGGAGGGAGAGGGGGAGACACAAGGGAGGGAGAGGGGGGAAGATGCAAATGAGGGAGATGGGGAAGGAAGAGACACAGGGGAGGGAGAGGGCAGAAAGAGAAAGAGACACACGGGATGGGAGAGGGGGGCGGGAGACACAGGAGGGGGGGACGGGGGGGACACATCAAATATTATCCCATAATTTTTTATGGGCAAGTTACTAGTACTTAAATAACTTGCGTGTTCACCCTAAAGAACAAAAGGATATACAATGTAATCAAAAAAAGGAAAGCACAAACAGCACCAAATGGTTCAGTATCAAAATAATATATTTATTGCCCAAACAAGATAACGATACTTACAAAAAACGAGAATCAGGTGTGTACCGTCCAAATAATCCGACTGTGTATTTCGTTAATCTAGAATAAATGTTTTTCATTCTCAGCTGAGTGACATTCACAATAATTTTAAACACTATAAGGCAGAAATTATTGTTTAACTTGGAAATAATAAAGGTGATAGCTTTTAATGCAAAATTGGGACCACCACCTTTCAGATCTCTTCATAGGGTCAAGATTTACATCTGGCCCAATAATGTTATGAGCGGTCTATCTGTTGGTTGCTGGTTCCTCTGTCCTATTCAGGGATAGTTCTTATTTAATTTATTATTCATTTAAATAGTCATTTGTTGAATTTTTTTAGTTCGTTCTTACTTTTTGACAACCAGTAATGTGGCCCCACATCTATCTGTCTGTCTTTCAAGCCCTGTCTGTAATTCTTTTTTCTGCACTATTAGATTGATTTGGGATTTTTAGTAGCATTACTTGAGTATTAAAATCACATAAGAAATTAATTGTAGTCCGCAATGGTGCAAATGGTTACCAGAAACCAGTTTCCTTTGATTTTTAAGAAATATTTATCTTGGCAAAACTAATTAATAATCTAGTCTGCCTAGTTTTGGGACTTGTGTAAAACCTCAAATCCTATATAATCCAGATCTTACTTGGTGTCTGAATCTTAGGTATTTAAAAGTAATGCTTGTTGCTAATGTAGCAGACTCTTAAAAGTCTTGCAGGGTCCAAATCTGAAGGTCTTATGTCAACTTTGATGCTCTCCAGATAGTTCATGGATTGCAATGCTTTGCCGGTTTCTTTGTAAGCAAAGCATTTACCTTGAACAAACACAAG
The DNA here is from genome assembly GCA_027410445.1 of Discoglossus pictus. Lineage (NCBI taxonomy): Eukaryota > Metazoa > Chordata > Amphibia > Anura > Alytidae > Discoglossus > Discoglossus pictus. Next base: position 25,663,516 of record CM050175.1, read on the forward strand.
TAAAACCTGTCTGCTGAGGGATAACTGCAGAACATTGCAAACGACAGAATTAGATAAGTTTCATTACTCAGATAATTAATCAAATTCACTGTAATGTATCAAAAGACTTCCAGGTAGCGGCATGTGATCATTCAACTTACTTACTTGCAGCCTTATTAAATTGTGAATCGGCCAATTGAATAGGGCTCTATATAAGCCACATATGACCATAACACCTTTTTCTCGTGTTTAGAGCATATAGCACTGTATATAGTGTTGCCATATTTAAAGAGAATATATACTACTAGCCACAAAAATTACGGCATAATATTTGTTTGCTGCACAATGTGAGGCTCGCAAAACCAGGCAGTGCGAACCTCGCTATGCACAGCTACTCTCTCTCCCCTTCCCTCCTTCTGTGTTCTCTCCCTCCCTCTTCTCTCCCTCTCTCTGCAAGCCTCACAATGAGCGCCTTCGGCACACATTTTAGGCCTCGCAATGAGCACCCTTGGTGCCCATTGCAGGCCTCCCATCACAAATGACGGGATAATATTTGATTTTTCTCTACCCCCCGTGTCTCTTCCCCCACTCCCTACCCTGTGTCTCTTACATTCATCTGCCTCCCCTGTGTCTGTCTCCCCTTCCTCCCCTGTGTCTCTTTCTCCTCCCTCCCCTGTGTCTCTTTCCCCCCTCCCCTGTGTCTCTTTCCCCCCTCTCCCACCCCAGTGTTTCTTTGTCCCCCTCTCTCACCCCTGTGTCTCTTCCCCCCACTCCCCCGTGTCTCTTTCACCCTCTCCCTCCCATGTGTCTCTTTTCCCCCTCTCCCTTCCATGTGTCTCTTCCCCCTCTCCCTCCCCTGTATCTCTTTCCCCCCTCTCCCTCCCCTGTGTATTTTTGCCCTCTCCCTCCCATGTGTCTCTTTGCCCCCCTCTGCCTCCCCTGTGTCATCCCCACCTCTCCCTCCCTTGTGTCTGTTTGCCCCCTCTTCCCCCCTTTGTCCCTTGTGTCTCTTTGCTCCCTCTCCTCCCCTGTCCCTCCCCTGTGTCCCCCCTCTCCCTCCCCTTTGTCTCTTCCCCCACCCTCTCCCTCGCCTGTGTCACTTTGTCCCCCTCTCCCTCCCCTGTGTCTCCCCCTCTCCCTCCCATGTGTCTCTTCCCCCTTTTCTTCCCCTGTGTCTCTTCCCCCATGTCTCACTTTGCCCCCCTCTCCCTTCTGCACCCATTGCAGGCCTCGCAATGAGCGTCTTCCGTGCCCATTGTGGACCGTACAATGAGCTCCTTCAGTGCCCATAGCCAACCTCGCAATGAGCAAATTTTCCGCTCATTACTGGCCTCGGCATGCGCTATGCGCATGCGCAAACCCGCAACTTTGCGAGCGTTAAACTTGCAGTATGACAACTTTATATTCATGCCAGATGTATTTTACTGCACATATTAAAAATGGAAATCAAATGTGGAAAACTATATGCCTTTTCTTGTAGTTTCTTTATACTTATGGAACAGCTCTGTTTGATTTTAAATACAGTATATGTGAAATATGTAAAAGCATGAGATTTGTCAACAAAGGTCTCCCACAAGAAAAGAACCGTGTGATGTTCACTTGTAAATCACTACCAAGCTATCACATCACACACCTAAATCAAACCTCCAAGCAATTCCATCTGAGTGCTCCAAATGTCCCTAATATCCTAGGCCCAGAGTAGTCTCATAACTATTTTAAACATTTCAAATACATGCCTCTCGTAATGATATCTGATCTTACTGAAGTTTACTTGGAAGTCTCTCCCAGGGCCCAAATATTATAAAAGCCTACAGGTATTTTAGCCTCCAGTAAAGTCAGAAAAATGCCTACGCGAAGCCCAGATGACTCAAATCTGTCATTATGAGGACGCTAACACCTTCATTTTGTTGGATTTGTGGCTTGGATGCTCAAATCAGAGACAATAAAGGTGTTAGTACCTCTACCCCTGGAATTCCCCTTAACACCTGCTACCCCCTATGAGCCAGAACCATCCTTAGGATCCCCCTCAATACCTGCTACCTCTATGAGTCCAGGGATCCCCAGGTATTCCCCCATAATATCTGCTATGCCCTATGAGCAGGGTATCTCTTGGGATTTACTCTTAATACCCTCTATCTCCTAGGGGACTGGATATCCCGCCAACTAAAGTATAACTGCTGGAGTTTTATGGACCTCCATGGCTACAAATATTAACTCAAACAGACCTCAAACAGACCTCCGTGGTATACTAAATTATGACCATGTGGGTCTTCATGTAGCCCTATGGCACACAACATTAACCCGTATACTCTAGACCCCCGTGGCACCTAATGTTAACCCCTATACTCATGAACCCCCATGGCACCTAATATTAACCCATATACCAGGTGGTCCCAACAGAACCCCATCATATACTAAGATACGGGGGATTTTTGGACCTCCCTGCCACCTACAGCTAACCCCTCTACCACTGGGGTCTTCAAGGACCCCATGGCACCCTTCCTACCACAGGTGTCTATAGTGGTCCCCCCATAGACCCAACTCATAGAGATACATAAAAAATGAACACTGTATAAAATAAAAAAATGACGCCCTCCAGTGATGATCATCCATGCCCATGTTTCTTAGTTTTTGGACATAAATAAACAGGCACTTGCGAACAGTTCTAATAAAAGTGTGGCAGTTTAAATAAAATGTAGTTCAAAGAAAAGGGGTTATTTTTAGTACAAGAGGAAATAAGTGAGAGAAGAAAAGGGGGGAAATATATATATATTTTTATTTTTTATTTTTTATTTTTTTTCTTAGCTTTATACAAATTAATTTAATTACTAGAGACCTGCCTGTCAAAAATTACGGCAATAAAACTTGAAGCCTGGCAATGCTTTTTGCCACACAATACGAGGCTCTCCACCCTCTAACTTACAGGCCTCACGATGAGCGCCTACGGTGCCAAAGGCACTCATTGCAAGCCTCTCTCATGCCTCGCAATGACCACCTTCGTTGCTCATTGCGAGACTCTCCCATGTCTTGCAATGAGCACCTTTGGTGCTCATTGTGAGCCTCTCGCCCCCTCTACTTTACAGCACAGTTGAGCTGGGCCTAGCATAGAGGGTGGAGATGGGGCTTGTGAGGATGTCCAGGGAGGTAGTTGAGTTACTGTTACAAGGGGAAGCAGGGGGGAAGGAGGAGGAGTCAGGCCTTATCTTCTGCCTGTAGAAAATGGCACTCCACCGAAAAAGTCCTTCTGCTCTCTAAAAAAAGAAAAAAACTTCCAAAAAAGCCAGAGCTCCTGTGCTGTTTTTTTGCCTTATTTACTATTTTTTACGGTTAGTGATTGACTGAAATATATATTAATAATGTGTCTGCCTATCAGATTCCATATTTGAATTATTACCACGCCATATCTGGTTAAAAGTCTAACCAATCAGAATGCATTTATTCAATTCTGTACCATAGGAGTCCAATCTGTGCCATGGGATCCAATATGGACCCCTGGGGTGGTAGAAAGGATGTGGGTATTAAATTGGAGTCCTGGCGGGTAACAGATATTGTGGAGGAATCTGGGGGAACCCCAGCTCGTAAAAGGTGTTTTGCATTTTGTTAGGTAAAAGAAAGAAGTTACATGCATTTATTATTTCCATTATATGGTTGCCCATTGATCTTGCTATTACCATTGTAAAAATACTGACACATTTATTGTATACTCTTTTAAAGTGAGGGGTTCAAGCATTTTCCTTTGAAAAAATTACATTTCTGAATTTAGTTAAATATATTTTCACATGGGTGAGAAAGACTCCTCAAGTTGAAACATTGTGAAGGTCTCAAGATAGCGTGTTCTGAGACAGACGCATCTCACTTAAATTCTCCATTGTCCCATATAAATATTATCAAGCAGGTGTTAAGATAAACGCACAATGGTTTAGTCTAACCAAAAAATGCTGGCACACATTATGGGGCAGAGGTCCCACATATTACTATTAATCCAGTTTAACATGTTGTACCAGAGCACTCTCAAGTGGATAGAAACATATATACACAACATACTTAGCAATACATTCTAATTTATACATATACATGCAAACGGGGAGTAACTATTTATGATTGGTGGAAACCAACATTGTGACGATGAGGAAGAAATAGTTATCTAAGAGCAGAGGGAAGGTTTGGGCCTTTCTTGCTTTTTCCTGGGGTCTTTCCTTCTTCTGTACTATTTTTTATCTGGTCTTTTCTGGCTTTGTGGACATACCTGACTGTCATCCTTAGGCATAAACCTATGTCCCCTTCTTTTCTTCCCTAACATATCTTACTATATCTGTTTATCCAAGTTCTATTCTATCTCTACTACTCTTCCTAACAAACCAATAACACAAAAGGGATTACTTCAGACTATCTTGAGAACGGATCATAAAAATGAGACAGGTGTTATCCTGAAATTCTATACATGGTATGCATAAACTGGTTTAACTTTCTAATTTGTACTAGAGTTCATATTAGCCCAATATACCACAATACTTCTGTTACCCTTTTAGGAGTGGTCACAGAACCCAGACTAATTAGCACCTTCATTCCGGACTGTAGGTGTTAATCAATATATTTCAACTAGCGACTTGCCTGTCAAAAATGACGGAGCAATAACATATGAAGCCATGTCAATGCTGTTTGCAACACAATCTGAATGTTTTTGTACTGTGAGGACCTTCGGCGCTCATTGCAAGCCTCTCCTCTGGTGTACTTTTGCTCCTCTGAGCAGCCTCTGCGCTCATCACAAAGACAGACACATATGTCTATATTTTTGTAAATAATAATCAATTATTTAGCTACTTAATGAATTACTATACTTTTCCTATTTGTAATTAATTTATCCATCAATCAATAGCCTGAAGAGCTAACAATCTGTTTTAATTTTCCTGCACCATATAATGTCCAGTTGGACTGTTGCTGGCCTGTGGAGATAGTTTTTTGAATGTCCCAAATGTGCATTAGAAGTAGGCGGATTTGGATTAGGGAGTATGTTAGGGCTAGTGTAGTGTGTTCAAGTTAGTGAGTACCATTCTTGAAGACTTGTGCAAGCAGGATGTAAGCATACATTACAACTAACAAACACCACCTGAGTTAGAGCCAGTAAGTTGTACAGGATTTTTCTTTGCGGGAGCCATATAAAAGCTTAGAAAATTAGAATTAGCTTTTTCAAAACGCTCATAGCTGCAAGTCGACTTCTGAGAGTTCATACAGGAGACATGTAATGGTGGCCTTAAACAGTGTCAGCTTGCTACATTTACTCTGTTTTCTGTACAACTCACATCACAGGCCTTCTCAAAACACAAATGTTTTAAAAGTAAAAGTCAAAATAGTATTTTTCTCTTTTCTTAGTGTGCTACTATGGTTATGATCAACTTATATATAGACATAGCGGTCCTTTTAAAAAAAATGTGACTTAAATGATTGTTAACATAAGTTTTATTAATAGTAATGTTTGGGTGTTTATTTCAGGTTCTCCAAATGGCCTCTATTCTAAAAATAGTCTTAATTTATTTTAGTCAATGTTTTTTTTTTCCTCTTAAATTGCAAAATATTGCAGAGAGGGGAGTCTGTGCAGTCATTGCTACAGTTTCCAACATAACTTCAGCTCAAGCTGGTGGGTAAATCAGTAAGTTTCTGTTTGAGTTTCTCATAAACCTTCAGCTTTTTAAGTTTAAAATATATTGAAAATGTGTTTATACAGATTACTGCTTGAAATTCATGAAAGATGAATCATAATCATCACCCCTAGACCCTTGTCCTGCTTCATAATACTAATTGTATTATTAATAGTCCTTATTTCACTTGCAAGGTAAATTACAAAATAATCAGGACTAATCTAGAACTTTTGACATATGACCCACCTGCTAAGGTAGAGCTTTCAAAGACACAATGCAAACAAGACCTGTCATACAGTGGTTCATCATCATCAGTGGTTCAATAGTTTTCCTGGCAAACATATTGCCACCAAATGGATTATTAAGGCTTTATAACTACGGTCTCATGAGCAAGTGATGGGTGAATCAGCAGAGCTATTTTATGTTGAGTGCCAGCAGGTCCATTTGAGGAATTAAAGGTCTGTTGTAGCTCTGGGTGAGTCACACGATACAGATCTTGCTATAGATATGGTGGCCCTGTTCAGTGCAGTATGAAGAAGGAGTGCGTTATTAGGTGTTGTAGTTCTTAAAAAGCAGGCAAACAGTCAGAGACAAGGGTATATGTACTGACTCGGCCAGGGGATTTCGTTTAGGAATGAGGGCAACCCAATTGCAAATTTGAGTAGTAGAGGATTCTCAACTGCATTAACCTGCATTTCTTCATAGACTCCATATATATAACTCTATCATCAAACGGGATGGGCTAATATCTCAGTGACTGTACAATGAACCTTTGCCTCAAGTACTTGTGTTCCAGATTAATATTTATTTATTAAGTGATCCATATCTGATGTGTTTGTTTTACTGGTTAGTAATAACTTTCTGTAACCACAGAGCATGACTTGAAGCCAAAACAAATAATGTCAGCCACTGTGATAACAATTCCCAGAGCATACAGTGACGCTGTAAGGGCCACTGTGTTAGTAATGGAGAGAATGTGGTAAGGAGGGGGAGGCAAGTATCGTGTGTGGGGACTGTGGCAATATGAAAATTGCAGGCAGGAATTTAGTCATAAAAATAATATTGGGAATGTATTAATGTAATATTCATACAGCAATGCGATATTTAATATTGTGTATTAAAAAATATTTTTTTTTTGGTTCAAAGATTTCTCTAATCCATCACTTGTTCCATAAATCACATAATTCACAAATAAGAGAGACTTGGTTTATTAGAAAATAGAGAGCAACTGAGATACAGAGTGGAAAACTATGGAGAAATTCAAGGGAACAATAATAAAAAAAAGACGAATAGGAAGAATTACAATTACATTGATGTAACAATAGAAAGGAACCCGGGTAAATTAAATGTATGGGTATAGAGCAATGGAAGAGAGAATATATTGATAACCCTGTACCTGAGTGATAGACCTATTGCCAGATTTTATAAGAAAATTACAAACCCAGATATGAATATATTATATGGTGTCCAGGAATAAAAGTACCATTTAGGTAGAGCAATTTATGCTTTTGAACTGCTACTTTTTATGTACAGTGATGTAAATCCTTATATTTCAGTGAGGATCTTATATATTTCATGGGATATGACTTGGCATTATAATAATCCAGGTGGGTTAGTTGTACAACAAGATATTTTATATCAGGACACCAAACAAAGAAGGAACATGTACACCAGTGGTCTTCAACCTGGTCCCTACCGCTCACTAGAGGGCTAATCAAGATTTCATGGTGGGCAGCGGGCTAATCGCTAGGTGGCGAGTGACTCCACACGCTGGAGACCCGCATTACCACGCCTGGCTGGTTGGAGAGCTGGTGAGAGAGCTTAGAGGTCACAGTCAGGACTGGATCACTATCTAGTAAGTACAGGGTGATACATACCTACTGTCGAGTCATATGATTTATGTAACCAGAAATGAGAGTAGGTAAATTGAGTTACTGCAGCATGGGTGGGCGGTAAGGAAATATTACCATGAAAAGTGGTTGAGGACCCCTGATGTACTCTGAACACAAAAGCAGAACAAAATTGGTTGAAAAAACTGAAGTATAAAGCTTACCAGTGACCTAAAGGAGACAAAACTTGTTGGTTTTGGTTTACAGTGATAAGACAACACCAGTACAGAAGACACGATTGGACTTCATTACAAAGTTGGTGGGAAGGAATCAGGAAGGCAAGACTTGTTTCACCAGTAAAAATCAATAAAGGGGAAAGGAGTACCAAAACAATCCTTTATTTAACAAATCAAAGCCACCTATAACATAGAGTGAACCAACTAGGATACCAGGAAGAGATTCTCAAAGAAAGTGAAAGCAAGGAGAGCAGGCCTATGACCTCATTGGGTCCTCCTTATAAAGGGGATCTCATAGAGATGCTCCTAATAAACTAGATCTCTATAATAGATAGGTAAGAAAAAGAGAACCTCAATACCTATTGGGTATACAAATACAGTTGTGCTCAAAAGTTTGCATACCCTGGCAGAAATTGTGAAATGTTTGCATTTATTTTGAAAATATGACTGAAAATATTTTATTGAAGCATAGTGATCATATGAAGCCATTTATTGTCACCATGTTGTTTGGCTCCATTTTAAATCATAATGATAACAGAAATCCCCTAAATGGTCATGATCAAAAGTTTACATACTCTTGAATGTTTGGCCTTGTTACAGATGCACAAGGTGACACACACACAGGTTAAAATGGCAGTTAAATGTTAATTTCCCACACCTGTGGCTTTTTAAATTGCAATTAGTGTCTGTATATAAATTGTCAATGAGTTTGTTAGCTCTCACATGGATGCACTGAGCAGGCTAGATGCTGAGCCATGGGGAGCAGAAAATAATTGTCAATAAGGTAATGGAACTTCATAAAGATGGAAAAGGATATCAAAAGATATCCAATACCAGTCAGTACTGTTCAGGAGAAATACAGGCTGTTCTTGAAAAAGACGGTATGGTTGTCTCAAGAAGCACTATGCCACAATACTTGAACAAAAATTAGCTGCATGGTTGATATGCCAGAAAGAAGCCTTTAGTGCACCAATGCCACACAAAAAACCTGTTACAATATGCCTGACAACACCTTGACACGCATCACAGTTTTTGGCTCACTGTAATTTGGAGTGACAAGACCAAAATAGAGATTTATGTTCACAACCATAAGCACTATGTTTGGAAAAGGGTTAACAAGGCCTATAGTGAAAAGAATACCATTCCCACTGTGAAGCATGGTGGTGGGTCACTGATTTTTTGTGGGCATGTGAGCTCTAAAGGCACGGGCAATCTTGTGAAAATTGATGGCAAGAGGAAGGCTGCATGTTATCAGAAATTACTGGCAGACAATTTGCATTCTTCTGCACGAAGGCTGCGCATGGGGCGGTCTTGGACTTTCCAGCATGACAATGACTTTAAGCAGAAGGCCAAGTGGACCATCCAGTGGTTACAGCACAAAAAGGTGAAGGTTGTGTAGTGGCCATTACAGTCTCCTGACCTTAATATCATGGAGCCACTCTGGGGAGATCTCAAACGTGCGGTTCATGCAAGACGACCAAAGACTTTTCATGACCTGGAGGCATTTTGAAAAGACAAATGGGCAGCTATACCACCTGCAACAAGTAGGGGTCTCATAGGCAACTATTACAAAACACTGCAAGCTGTCATTAATGCTAAAGGGGGCAATGCACAGTATTAAGAACTAAGGGTATGCAAACTTTTGATCAGGGTCATTTGGGTGATTTCTGTTATCATTATGATATCACAACTATGTGATAATAAATCGCTTCATATGATCACTATCCTTCAATAAAAGACATTTTTTTGCATGATCAGTCATATTTTCAAAATAAATACCAACATTTCATAATTTTTGCCAGGGTATGCAAACTTTTGAGCACAATAGAAACACTGCATTCGGGTATGGATTTTAAACCTTTACTAACCTTTAAGCCAGCAGTAGATCAAAACATAGATCTCACTGAGCAGTGTCTGCCTTCAACTGCTTCCTTTTGCAGAAGACTACACATCCCATGATTTCTTTTTGCATAAGCTGCAGTCACATATTGCTACAATGTAATAAAATGTATTAGCTGCTTGTGATTGGCCAAAACGAATTATGAATTTTATGCTAATTTTAGCAGGGCTCTGCAGGGATTTTAACTCACAAAAGCAATTGCTTGCAAACTCAAGAGATTTAACAAACATCAGGTTGAGTTTGTTAAAGTTTATTTTGGTATTTGTTCATGTAAAAATGTTTTCATACACTACTGATTCTCCTCTATCAGATGCATTCATAATCCAGGAAACTTAGATATGCCTTTAAATTCCATCATTCTCTGACAGCAGAACAAGAAGCCTCAAGACATATAACCAAGTAAACACACACATTTCTAAATAAGATGATTTTGTGTAGCAAATATATATAAGCACCATGCTCTTTACTATGTACATATTATCACCACATGACAAATTTGAAATCATTCCTATTGTGTAGACTGACATATGTAATCCCTCCAGATTTAATACAAACACAAATATGTCTCCATCCCTTTGTTAATTGATAGTTACATTATATTGTATGACAATATTATAATTTTAAATACAATTATATTATCTTTCAAATCTATTGCTGGGCCAGAAGCATAAAATGTCAAAGTTCTGGCCAGTGAAGGAATTATTATAGTTAATTTTGTGACTGATGGAGAGGCTTGCACATGCTCTGCTATAGTTATACTAAAGCAATGTCTACTCCTCTAATGATAAAACATATCAGATTACAATGTTCACCGTGCATAGTAGTGCAGAAAATTTGTATAATGCATATTTCCTAATTGTATCTGATACTTTCCTCAAGATCAAGTCATTATAATAGACTCCTCTAGCTTAGCAATGAACTCCATATTCTGAAAAGTACAGTGCCTTGCAAAAGTATTCACCCCCCTTGGCATCTTTCATGTTTTGTTGCCTCACAACCTGGAATTAACATGGATTGTTTGAGGATTTGCATCATTTAATTTACAGAACATGACCACAATTTTGAAGATGTTTTTTTTTTTATTATTGTGAAGCAAACAACAAATAGGACAAAAAAACAGAAAGAGTCAATGTGCATAACTATTCACCCCCCTAAAGTCAATACTCTGTAGAGCCACCTTTTGTGGCAATCACAGCTCCAAGTCGCTTTGGATAAGTCTCTATGAGCTTGCCACATCTTACCACTGGGATTTTTGCCCATTCCTCCTTGCAAAACTGCTCCAGCTTCTTTAAGATGGATGGTTTGCGCTTTTGAACAGCAATCTTTAAGTCTGACCACAGATTTTCTATTGGATTGAGGTCTGGACTTTAACTAGGCCATTCGAACACATTTACATGTTTCCCCTTAACCTTCCTGGTGGTATGATTATAAGTATTTAGAATGTTAAAGCGGTAGATTAAAAAAAATACTGACATAATCATACTGCCTTTACCCCTTCCCCCTCTCCGGCCTCCCTTTCCCCTCTCCGCCCTTATCTGCCCCCTCCATTTTCCCCTCTCCTCTCTTATCCACCCCCCTTTCCCCCTTATCCTCCTAATACCCTTTATCCTTCTCATCCCCCCTTATCCTCCTCATCTTCCCCCCCTTATCCTCCTCATCCTCCTCCCCCTCATCCTCCTCTTGCCCCCTCATCCTCCTCCTTTTCCCCCCTCATCCTCCTGCTTTTCCTCCTCATCCTACTTTACCCCCCTCATCCCCCTCTCCCCTGCCATCATCCTCCTCCCCCCCTTCCCCCACCATACTCCTCTCACCCCTGGCTGCTGAAAAACATCCCCACAGCATGATGCTGCCACCACCATGTTTCACTATGGGGATGGTGTTCTTTGGGTGGTGGGATATGTTGGGTTTGTGCCGGGCATAGCGTTTTCTTTGATGGCCGAAAAGTTCAATTTTAGTCTCATCAGACCAGAGCACCTTCCTCCATACATTTTGGGAGTCTCCCACATGCTTTTTCGCAAACTCAACACGTGCCATTTTGTTTTTTTGCTGAAAGTAATGGCTTTCTACTGGCCACTCTGTTATAAAGCCCAACTCTATGGAGTGTACGGCTTATTGTCACCCTATGTACAGATACTCCAGTCTCTGCTGTGGAACTCTACAGCTCCTCCAGGGTTACGTTAGGTCTCTGTGCTGCTTCTCTGATTAATGTCCTCCTTGCCCGATCCATGAGTTTTGGTGAGCGGCCGTCTCTTGGCAGGTTTGCTGTTGTGCCATGTTCTTTCCATTTGGTTATGATGGATTTGATGGTGCTCCTGGGGATCATCAAATATTTAGATATTTTTTTATAACCTAACCCTGACTTGTACTTCTCAACAACATTGTCCCTTACTTGTTTGGAGAGTTCCTTGGTCTTCATGGCAGTGTTTGGTTAGTGTTGCCTCTTGCTTAGGTGTTGCAGCGTCTGGGGCCTTCCAAAAAAGGTGTGTATATGTAATGACAGATCATGTGACACTTAGATTGCACATAGATGGACATTATTTCGCTAATTATGTCACTTCTGAAGGTAATTGGTTGCACCAGAGCTTTCTATGGGCTTCATAACAAAGGGGGTGAATACATACGCACATGCCAATTTTCTGTTTTCTATTTCTAAAAAATAGTGTTATGTATATATTTTTTTCATTTCACTTCCCCAACTTAGACTATTGTGTTCTGTTCCATCACATAAAATTCAGATTAACAAAAGCTGTAATGTAACAAAATAGGTAAAAAGTCAAGGGGGTGAATACTTTTGCAAGGCACTGTACGTCACCTCTTTTATTATATGAGATGGAGTATCATATAAATATAATAAATAAATAGTACATTTGTGTTCACATTTGAATGTCTGAAACAAGTTAAAAAAACTTGTTTCATGCCCATAATTCAGAGAAATACAGTAATTTCACTGCATTCTGGGAACCTTGGCAGGGACATGCAAATGTGCCCACAAAGGCTTCACTCTTGCAATCCATAACCATATTAAACATGGCTTCCCTTAAGCATTTGCCCGCTGTATCAAACAGCTTTGAGCAAAGCTAGGGTTAGATTATACACAAGCCAGGAATCCCACCACGTACAGCCGTTTCAAGGTTACTGCCTGCCATCAGCGTGGGGCCGGTTCTTTAGTTTGTGTAGTGGATATTTTGAGGAGGTAGTTTACCACAACATTTATTTGATGTATAAGAAACATGAATTGTAACATAATTTACTTTAAGATACACAATATTTACTTCTCCATGAAAACGTGAATCACTTCTCCATGAATGACAGGGCGGTGATGGCTACTTCACGGTTTAGAATATATGGCTAATGTGTTTGTGCGTGGCTTTTACATGCAACACTAAAAACTCAACAAATTCCTTAATTTGAAAGAAAAGGCCCTTCATATTTCTAATTGAATATTAATGACCCTCTAATGTTAGGTGTGGGGGAGATATATCAAAGCCAGGGATGACAGAGCCAAGGTCAATTATTAATTGTAAAAAATCTTCATGGTCCAAGTTTATTTACAAAAAGGGCACAGGAAGGAAGTTTACACTGAATGGAGATCCAAAATAGTACATAATTAGATATTTTATTAAAGGTTTTGGAAGTTTCAGGAGGATTAAATAGTAAATGAAAAGAGGAAGTGGGAGGACGTAAGAAGGGGACAAGTGGTCTTGTTTCGGACCGAGTGTTGACTATTGACTATCCATAATTTTAAGAAATAGCTTTTCAAGTGGTCACCAGACAGTTCTAAGGGCACATGGTTCCTTGCATGAAAGAAGATCCTCTCCTCTTCTGTGATGTCTTCTGGGGCATTTGTGTGTGAGTGGGATTGGTGGTTGATCCAGCAGTCAGAAGTACCCTGTATCCTGAGGGATATTCCACTTGTAAGTTTGAGAGTTTTCCATAAATAATTACAAAAGGGGAATGCTTGAGCCCTCAATGCATTCCCCTTTTATGCTTTATGACAGACGTGAAAGGGTTAAAATCTTAATAAGTTGAGTTAATAGCGGATTAGGCAACCATTTGCCCTGAGTGGGCATTTTAATTTTTGAATTTTTTTTGTTAAATATGTTTTAACATTCGATTATTACGAGTTATATTAATCCAACCAAATTTGAGATCCGGGAGCCCGTTGGTGTGGTCGCAGGCAAATTTGCTATTCAATTGGTGTCTTTTTGTGGGCTCTAATTGGGTTACGATTTACGGGCTTGAAAATATTGCGTTTGTCAAACTCGTAACTTACAGCCTTCATAACCCTTTGATCTGTCACTTTCACAGGGCTAAAATCGCAAATCACTATTCAATTACTTAATTTCCCAAAGCTCATAAATGTATCCACACTCGTAAACCGCAAATGGAGGAGGAAATCCCACATGTGCTAGAGCGGACCCGCATGGGGGTTAAACACCTGTTTGTAGCAATGTAAATGCAAATGAAAAATCAATCCTGCACTTTAAATGACGGGGAAAGTGATGACAGACATTAGAATTAATTGCACAACAGTCTCAAGCTCGCAAATCGGCAGGAAATACATTTTAATTCTGTCATTTCGATATCAATGAGTTAATACATATCAGGCCACTCATATGGACTAGAACAGTATTGGCATTCATTTTCATAATTCTGTATTTTCTATGTCTTGTGAGTCTGATCGCATATCACACCTCCAAATCTAGTCTCATTTCCTATTGGCTGTTTCGAAATGGGAGGTTATGGGCTTGCTTAATTGATCATGTTCCCGCCCTTAACTGCTCTGGACAGTGCATGGTTTACGATTTTCGATTCAAGCCCACAACTTGAGAGCGGTTGAGCAATTGAATAGCCTTGCAAACGGAGAGCAACGGGAGCCTGCAACTCATACGAAGACATGCAACTGTCTGCGATCGAGTTACGGGCTAGGATTCGAATGTGGCCCTTAATGTCCACTCTTCTAACCAGTAACCAGTTTTCAAGCATGGGAAGATCCAAAGCGCTAATTTAAAGATGTCTTTTTTTTATTTGTCTTGATTTAATATAAATTGGAACTTTTTCTCTCACATGCAAGTTTCTCTATAGCCCAATAACAGGTATTGTTGTTGTTCAGTCTTTAAGTCGTGTCCGACTGTTAGTGACCATATGGACATAGCACTCCAAGCACATCTGTCTGTAATTCTGGTTGTGCGTATCCATGTGGTTTTCTTGGTAAAGATACTGAAGTGGGTTGCCTGTTCCTTCTCCATTGCAACACAATTCGTCTGACTTCTCAGCTATGATCAGCCCATGTAAACAGTTAAACTGTTAGCCTGAAGTTTGCTCAATTTCTTGCTTTTGCAAAGAGTTTTCTCTCAATGTTGACACCCCCAGAAATTCCCAGAGAAAATTAGCATATGTTATACAATGTTTCTTTTTGGCCTGGGGATTGTGCAGGCATGCTCAGTTAGCACCTGAAGTCTGCCCTACTGTGGGAAGTCACATGATGTCAGACACTTTCCTTTCCTTTATGTATGACCCTTCATTCATTGATTGTTTTATCTACATCCCAGGTGATACAACCCCCAGCCACAGAGAATTGCCCTGCAGCCCAAGAAAATTGCCCCATCACCTCCCCCAGCCCAAGAGAATTGCCCCCAGACCAATAGAATTGCCCCATGACCTCCCCCAGCCCCAGAGAATTGCCCCATAGCCCCAAAGAATTGTCCTGTGAACTCCACCAACCCCAGAGAATTGCCCTCCAACCCCAGAGAATTGCCCCGTGACCTCCCCCAACCCCAGGTTTTTGCCCCCAACCCCAGAGAATTGCCCCAACCCCAGAGAATTGCGCTCCAGAGAATTGCCCCCCAGCACCATAGAATTGCCCTATGACCACCCCCAGCCGCAGAGATTTGCCCCATGACCTCCCCAAACCCCCAGAAAATTGCCCCCCTGCCCAAGAGAATTGCCCCCAAACCCCAGAGAATTGCCCCCTAACCCCAGAGAATTTCCCCACAGCACCATAGAATTGCCACATGACCTCCCTTGCCCCAGATAATTGCCCCATAACCTCCCCCAAGTCCAGTTTTTTGCTCCCAACCCCACAGATAATTGCCCCACAGCCCCATAGAATTGCCCCATGACCTCCCCCAGCCCCAGAGAATTCCCCCAGCCCCAGAGAATTGCCCGTGACCTTCCCAACCACAGTTTTTTGTCCCCTAACCACAGAGAATTGCCCCAAACCAAGATAATTCTCCTCCAAACCCAGATAATCAGCCCCCAACCCCAGAAAATTGCCTCCAGCCCCAGTGAATTCCCCCCAGCCCCTGCCTTAGTGAATTGCCCAGTGAATTCCCCCAACCCCAGAGAATTTCCCCACAGCTCCAGAGAATTTCCCCATGACCTCCACCAGCCCCAGAAAACTACCCCACAGCCCCAGAGAATTGCCCCGTGACCTCCACCAGCCCCAGAGAATTGCCCCTCAATCCCAGGGAATTGCTCCCAACCGCAGAGAATTGCTCCTCAACCCCAGAGAATTGCCCCCCAACCCCAGAGAATTGCACCCAGCCAAAAGAATTGCCCCACAGCCCCCGAAAATTGCCCCAAACCCAGAGAATTGCCCCCAGGCCCTGAGAATTTCCCTCCAGCCCCAGAGAATTGCCCCACAGCCCCATAGAATAGCCCCATGACCTCCCCCAGCCTCAGTGAATTGCCCCCCAGCCCCAGCGAATTGCCCTGTGACCTCCCCAACCCCTCAAGAATTGCCCCATGACCTCCCCAGCCCCAGATAATTGCCCCCCCAACCCCAAATAATTGCCCCATAACCCCAGTGAATTGCCCTGTGACCTCCCCCAACCCTAGTTAATTGCCCCCAGCCCCAGAGAATTGCCCCACAGCCCAAGAGAATTGTCCCATGACCTCCCCCAGCCCCAGAGAATTGCCCCACAGCCCCAGAGAATTGCCATGTGACCTCCAACAACCCCAGATAATTGCCCCTCACCGAAGAGAATTGACCCCCAGCCACAGAGAATTGGCCCCAACCCCAGAGAATTGCCCTGTGACCTCCCCCAACCCCATTTGTTTGCCCCCCAACCGCAGAGAATCGCCCCCAACCAAACATAACTGCCCCAGAGAATTGCCCCATGACCTCCCCAACCCAGACAATTGCCCCAATGCCAGAGAATTGACCCCAGCCCCAGAGAATTGTCCCAAAGCCCCAGAGAATTGCCCTGTGACCTCCTCCAACCCCAGAGAATTGCACCCCAGCCCCTGAGAATAGCACCCCAACCCCAGAGACTTGCCTCTCGGCACCAGAGATTTGCCCAAACCCCAGAGTATTGCCCCACGACCCCATAGAATAGCCTCATGACCTCCCCCAGCCCCAGTGAATTGCCCCCCGGCCCCAGTGAATTGCCCTATGACCTCTCCCAACCCCAGAGAATTGCCCCTTAGTCCCAGAGAATTGCCCCCCAACCCCAGTGAATTTCCCAACAGCCCCAAAGAATTGCCCCATGACCTCCCCAGCCCCAGAGAATTGCCCCCCAGACCCATAGAATTGCCCCATGACCTTCCCCAGCCACAAACAATTGCCCACAGCCCCAAAGAATTGCCCTGTGACCTCCACCAACCCCAGATAATTGCCCCCCAACCTCAGAGAATTGCCCCATGACCTCCTCTAACCCCAGGTTTTTGCACCCCAACCCCAGAGAATTGCCCCAACCCCAGAGAATTGCCCCCAGCCCCAGAGAATTGCCCCTTAGCACCATAGAATTGCCCTATGACCTCCCCAAGCTGCAGAGAATTGCCCCATGACCTCCCCCAACCCCCAGAGAATTGCCCCCTCTGCCCCAGAGAATTGCCCCCAAACCCCAGAGAATTGACCCCCACCCCCAGAGAATTGCCCCACAGCCCCATAGAATTGCCACATGACCTCCCCCAGCCCCAGAGAATTGCCCCGTGACCTCCCCAACCCCAGTTTTTTGCTCCCAACCCCACAGATAATGGCCCCACAGCCCCAGATAATTGCCCCACAGCCCCATAGAATTGCCCCATGACCTCCCCCAGCTCCAGAGAATTGCCCCCAGCCCCAGAGAATTGCCTGTGACCTTCCCAACCACAGTTTTTTGCCCCCTAACCGCAGAAAATTGTCCCAACCCAAGATAATTGCCCTCCAAACCCAGATAATTAGCACCCAACCCCAGAGAATTGCCCTAGCCCCAGTGAATTCCACCCAGCCCCAGCCTTAGTGAATTGCCCTGTGACTTCCCCCAACGCAGAGAATTTCCCCACAGCCCCAGAGAATTGCCCCATGACCTCCACCAGCCCCAGAAAACTACCCCACAGCCCCAGAGAATTGCACCGTGACCTCCACCAACCCCAGAGAATTGCCCCTCAATCACAGAGAATTGCCCCCAACCAAATAAAATTGCTCCTCAACCCCAGAGAATTGCTCCCCAACCCCAGAGAATTTCTCCCAGCACAGAGAATTGCCCCCAATCCCAGAGAATTGCCCCATAGCCCCAGAAATTTGACCCCAGCCCCAGAGAATTGACCCCCAGCCCCAGAGAATTGCCCCCAACCCCAGAGAATTGCCCTGTGACCTCCCCCAACCCCAGTTTTTTCCCCCAACCCCAGAGAATTGCCCCCAACCGAACATAATTGCCCCAGAGAATTGCCCAATGACCTCCCCCAACCCCAGAGAATTGCCCCAATGCCAAAGAATTGCCCCCAGCCCCAGAGAATTGCCCGAAAGCCCCAGAGAAGTGCCCTGTGACCTCCCCGAACCCCAGAGAATTGCACCCCAGCCCCAGAGAATTGCACCCCAACCCCAGGGACTTGCCTTCTAGCACCAGAGAATTGCCCCAACCCCAGAGTATTGCCCCACGTCCCCATAGGATAGCCCCATGACCTCCCCCAGCCCCAGTGAATTGCCCCCAGCCCCAGTGAATTGCCCTATGACCTCCCCAACCCCATAGAATTGCCCCCAGCCCCATAGCATTGCCCCCCCAACCCCAGTGAATTGCCCCCCAGCTTCAGAGAGTTGCCCCATGACCTCCCCCAGCCCCAGAGAATTGCCCCCCAGCCCCAGAGAATTGTTCCACAGCCCCATAGAATTGCCCCATGACCTCCCCCAGCCCCAGAGAATTGCCCCCCAGACCCATAGAATTGCCCTATGACCTCCCTCAGCCCCAGAGAATTGTCCCACAGCCCCAAAGAATTGCCCTGTGACCTCCACCAAGCCCAGAGAATTGCCCCCAGCCCCAGAGAATTGCCCTTGACCTTCCCAACCACAGTTTTTTGCCCCCTAACCGCAGAAAATTACCCCAACCCCAGAAAATTGCCCTCCAAACCCAGATAATTAGCCCCCAACCACAGTGAATTCCCCCCAGCCTTAGTGAATTGCCCGGTGACTTCCCCCAACCACAGAGAATTTCCCCACAGCCCCAGAGAATTGCACCATAACCTCCACCAGCCCCAGAAAACTACCCCACAGCCCCAGAGAATTGCACCGTGACCTCCACCAACCCCAGAGAATTGCCCCTCAATCCCAGAGAATTTCCCCCCAACCCCAGAGAATTGCTCCCAGCCCCAGAGAATTGCCCCCAATCCCAGAGAATTGCCCACAGCCCCAGAAAATTTACCCCAACCCCAGAGAATTGCCCCCAGCCCCAGATAATTGCCCTCCAGCCCCAGAGAATTGCCCCCAACCGCAGAAAATTGCCCTACAGCCCCATAGAATAGCCCCATGACCTCCCCCAGCCTCAGTTAATTGCCCGCCAGCCCCAGTGAATTGCCCCATGACCTCCCCCAACCCCAAAGAATTGCCACCCAGCCCCAGAGAATTACCCCATGACCTCCCCAGCCCCAGATAATTGCCCCCCAACCCCAAATAATTGCCCCATAACCTAAGAGAATTGCACCGTGACCTCCCCCAACCCCAGTTAATTGCCCCCAGCCCAGAGAATTGCCCTCCAGAGAATTGACCCCAGCCCCAGTGAATTGCCCCCCAACCCCAGTGAATTGCCCTGTGAATTCCCCCAACCTCAGAGAATTGGCCGACAGCCCCAGAGAATTGCCCCATGATCTCCCCCAGCCCCCGAGAATTGGCCCACAGCCCCCGAGAATTGCCCTGTGACCTCCACCAACACCAGATAATTGCACCTCAACCCCAGAGAATTGACCCCCAGCCCCAGAGAATTGCCCCGATGCACATTGAATTGCCCTGTGACCTCCCCCAACCCCAGTTTTTTGCCCCCCAACCCCAGAGAATCGCCCCCCAACCAAACATAATTGCCCCAGAGAATTGCCCCATGACCTCCCCCAACCCCAGAGAATTGCCCCAATCCCCACAGAATTGCCCACAGCCCCAGAGAATTGCCCCAAAGCCCCAGAGAATTGCCCTGTGACCTCCTCGAACCCCAGAGTTGCACCCCAGCCCCAGAGAATTGCACCACAACCCCATGGAATTGCCCCCCAGTACCAGAGAATTGCCCCAACCCCAGATAATTGCCCCATGACCCCATAGAATAGCCCCATGACCTCCCCCAGCCCCAGTAAATTGCCCCCCAGCTCCAGTGAATTGCCTTATGACCTCCCCCAACCCGCAGAGAATTGCCCCACAGGCCCATAGAATTGCCCCATTACCTCCTCCAACCCCATAGAATTGCCCCCCAGCCTCAGAGAATTGCCCCATGACCTCCCCCAGCCCCAGAGAATTGCACTCCAGCCCCAGAGAATTGTCCCACCGCCCCATAGAATAGCCCCATGACCTTCCCCAGCCGCAGAGAATTGCCCTCCAGCCCCAGAGAATTGCCCTGTGACCTCCCCCAACCACAGATAACTGCCCCCCAGCCCCAGAGAATTGCCTGCAAACCCAGAGAATTGCCACCCAACTCCACAGAATTGCCCACAGCCCCAGAGAATTGCCCCAAAGCCCCAAAGAATTGCCCTGTGACCTCCCCAGCCACAGTTAATTGTCCCTTACCTAGATAATTACCCCATAACCTCCCCCAGCACCAGTGAATTGCCCCACCACCTGCCCCAGCCCCAGTGAATTGTCCTCCAGCCCCAATAAATTGCCCCATGACCTCCCCCACACAGAATCACTCTCACTCACAGACATACTCACACAGAGACACACTCACAGTAACACACACTCAGACACACACACTCACAGACACAGACACACACAGTCAGGCAGGCACACACTCACTCAGGCAGGCACTCACACAGGCAAGCACTCACTCAGGTACTCACGCAGTCAGGCACTCACTCAGGCAGGCAGGCACTCAGGCACGCACTCAGGCAGGCACTCTCACTCACTTAGGAAGGCACTCAGGAAGGCACCCACACACTCACTCAGACAGGCACGCACTGACTCACTGAGTGAGTGCCTGCACACACTCAGGCAGGCACTCACTCAGACAGGCACTCACTCAGGCGGGCACACACTCACTCAATCAGGCAGGCACACACTCAGGCAGGCACTCACTCAGACAGGCACTCACTCAGGCAGGCACACACTCACTCAGGCAGGCACACATGCAGGCACACACACACAGGCAGAAACACATGCATACAGACAGACAGACACTGTCACACAGACACTCGCACTGTGCTGCTGCTTGGTCCGCCACCCCCCCCGCCCCATGCATCACAAACTTATCTTTTCTGTTGCAGTGATTGGTTTGGCCTCTCCACTTGCAGGTAAGTTAAAATAAGGGTCCAAATAAGGAGGATAAATATAAGAAAATCTCAACTCATCTAGTGATATTGGTTATAATAACCCAAATAGGGGTTGTGCATTCGCAATAGTTCTCCGAGATCATTGGTGTGCCCAGGCTAACGGATGGCATTTAGGATAATCTTAAGAAATATAATGCTGTTTATTTGCATATCGAGTTAATATAGTTTGGTGATTTGTGCTAATTTATTAATGCTCTGACCAGTCTTCAGCTAAGAAAGGGCGTGTTTCCTTTATTAAGGATCATGGGTCTGGTAGTTTGGTTAACAAGAATGTAACTGAAGGGCCTACAAAAGGCAAGTGTGTTGACCAAAACACAGACTTGTCTCTATGTTTCTTTATGTAATGTATCTACAAGGCCAGACTACAGTAAGTCTTACAATTGTTCCTTATCTGCTCTCAATGTATATGTGTCTGCCATATTTGCATAGCTTAAAGATTCCACCTGCAGCATTAATCAATCATTTTCATTTCAAAAACGACATAATCACGTTAATTTTACAATTTTCCAAGAATTCTTCTTTTGCAATAGTTTTGCATGTGTGTCATACTAGCTAAAGAAATACAGAACAAAAAGTATATAATTTGTGTCACCTATGCTTCACATTTGCCTTGTGACATCAGCTCCTTTGTCTACAAATTCCACATTTATTAAGTCACAATTATGAAAAATATAGTTATCTAGTGGGAGAGTTTGCTGTAGACTTTACATAGTGTCTCCTGTTAGGTTACTATGTTAACATACTTATGATAATTTATGATAAGATATTAGTCATTTAGTTCATAGCTGTTAGACTTTCTCACGGTGAAAGAGTATTGGGGAGCTCATGGAAAGATGAAGCACTTAGAAAGTCACTGTGCGTGTCCATGTCTTATGGGGGATTATTGATGTGTGACTATTTGCAGTGTATGTATTTGTAATAGAAAAAAACAAAAGGTGTGAGAAATGCAAGCAAAACAATTCGGAACAAAACACTTTAGTGTATTGTTTATCACAAAATAACTGTGTGAATGCAGTAAAGCACTGTGGAGAAAATGCTACACGCAATATCTGATATTACACAGAAGTCACTAGTGGAGCTTGCATCTTCTTCTAAATATCCATATGTTAGATGTCTTAGATGTATGGTCAATAATATCAGCTAATGTTGAAATGACAAGTGGCCACAGATTTCAGTAGAGGAAGCAGAGCCAAATCTAGGTCTCTCCATTTCATTCTTAAAAAGTATACAATTACTTCATTCATTAGTCCTTGGTTTATCTTTATGGTATATCTATATTCCATGAGTTTTTGAATATTACTGCAATGTCTTTTGGGTAACTGTTCTATTTATTTATTTATTCATCTTTCTGGAAATGGGTGGTTTCACAAACTGTCCAAGAATGTTCTGCCCTCCAACTTTAAATCATTACTTGTAATATCTGTTTTTGTGACACATTGCATTTGTGAGTTGTTGCATTCAGAGTGGTTTGCACTCTATGAGAAGACCTGCTCATAATACAAGTTAATGTTCTGATCCAGTAGCTCCAATCTTGTAATGCCTTCTGCCATCATGACAACCAATGCCAAATTCCAATGGATTGCTACTGCTTTTTCAAACTTTCAGTGATCTACAATCAACACCATAACCTCAGTAAGTTTTAATGACCATATTCTGAAGAAAGTACAGGAATGTCTGGTATCATCTGTTTTCTAGGGGTGAAAATGTAAACCATGCAATTGTAAGTAGCATTTCAGAGCTTGATCATGATCAATTAAGTAAGGCCGTAACTACCGATTTAGAAACAGCCAATAGTAAGTGAGAGTTAATGATTAATGCGAGTTAAAAGAGTTAAAACAGATTTATTAAATGTTTATATAAATGTTGGAAATAAAACTGTAAAAAAGTTGTCTTTCTATAGTATTCTATTATTATTATTATTATTATTATTAACTTTTATTTCTAACGTGCCAACATATTCCGTAGAGCAATACAGGGGATAAAAAATAAGGAAAAATACAGCATTAAAAGCCTTCCAAAAATGGAGGACTCTGTTTTGAGCTTAGAATCTTTGCAGAAAGTGCTTTTTCCCAAAGCATCCTAGAAGACTGAAAACATGCCACTTACAAACTAAAGGGAATGGAAGGGACAGGAATCAGGGAAAGATTAAACAGATAAGGAATAAAAAGGGTCAGAAGAGTAGTGAAAGTTAGAAAGGTTTTTCATTTAGAGGGAGAGAGAAGGAACAGGATTCTATGAAATCTATTTTATCAGAGTATAATTGACACTATAGACATTGTTTTGGAATTTGGCCTGATTACTGCTTAGTTAGCTACAAGGATCAGGAGAGATTCCAGAGATCCGTGTTCAATTTCATATAAGGTAATAAATCTCATAGAATAGCTAGAAAAGTGATGTTCAAGCACAGAGTTAAGGGGGGATTATCATGCCGAAACTCTAAATTATATTTTAAAGCAGCCCAACTTTCTTTTCTTACACTCGCACATTCCACCACACACCAGCCATTATGGTGTGTACTAGCGACTTGCCCGTCAAAAAATGACGGCAATGTGATGTATATGTTTGTCAAGTTGTTTAGTTATTAACATATATTTTTGACACTTGTAAGTATTTTAATATGAACGTGTATTTTTGTAAAATGTTGATGTAATGGTTTTTTAAAATGTAATTAGTATCTGAATAATTGTTAACTTTAATATACATTGAATGAATAGGAAAGCAAAACATGAAGTTTAAAATATATGTAAGCAATAACCTTCCAAGTATATATTTTTAAACTTGAACTTTATTTTTTATGTAAGTTTAGAAGTTGAAAAAACATTGGTATAATTTTGAACATTATAAACAGGAACATAGTGAATACATTTTGTAACCTAATTGTTTATTAAAAGTATTAACATTTGAATGTAAAAACAATTGACCTTTAAATTAATCAGTATTAAAATTCAATTTCTATCACAATAATTGTTAACTTGAATATACATTGAATGTAGAGGAAGGCATACATTAAAACTCTTCTTAAAACGTACGTAATTAAAGTAATTCATTACTGAGCACATAAACTGGCGATAAACATTAATGTAGGTAGTAATCTTAAGATAACAGACAATATTTACATTGTGACTTAAAAGGTGCTTGACCTCTTAACATCCACTTTGTAATCTGTTGAATTAAATAACTTGAAAATATATTTTTTAAACTTGTAACATTAGAAACATTAACATAGTGACTTAACATTTTAACATAATTTTTACTAACAATGCAAGGCAAGTATTTTGTGAGGCGAATCATTCATAAACAGTACTTCCATTAATTATGACTGAATTAAACAACCAATTGTTATGTATTTTGGAATGCTTTTAAAAAATGTTGGCATCTTTAATTTGTATCCTTCAAAGTTATAGTACTTCATAGTAGACAATGTTTTTAGTAAAAATACGTCCATCTTCTAATAAATCACCTTGACTTTCATTGTTTTCAATGTAAACTTTAATAGCCTGTGGATTTTTGCACCGTGACAACGCAACGTACAATTGACCATGTGCAAAAACTGGTTCTTCGAAGAAAATACCCACAGATTTGAAAGTTTGACCTTGTGATTTATTAATGGTCATGGCAAATGCCATAATAATGGGAAATTGTCTTCTTTGAAGTATAAAAGGGAGACTACTTTCACTTTTTGCTAAATCTATTCTTGGTATGAAAACTCTCTCTCCTTTATGGGTCCCAGTTAAAATGTCAGCATCTATAAAATGGTCCTTTAATTGTTGAACAATTAATCTTGTGCCATTGCATAGGCCTTTTTTGGGGTTCATATTTCGCAGTAACATGATAATTGCACCTTTCTTTAGCTGCAAAATATGTGGTGGCATTCCAGAAGGAGTTAAAGAGTTTATGAATTCAGTTGAAAAGTTTGCCTGACTTTCATTGTCATCAGCAAGTACAGAATCAGCACTGTGATAATTTCTTTGTGGTGCATTAATTTTGTTAAGATTTCATTATTGAGTATTAATGCATCTTTATTTTTACACGTCAGTATAACTTGGTTGGCAAGCTCGGAATATTCTTCGTTATTTATGCTCCCTTCAAATATAGCCGATATAATATCTTGTTGACAAATCATATGAGGTGGGATCTCTACAGTGTCGTCAGGTAAATGTAGTATTTTTTCTGTTCTGCCTTCTCCAATTTTAATAAGCCAATCATTGAAATCAGTTTGGCCTTCTGATCTCATATTTTGTTGCAGTTGAAGATGGGTAAAATGTTTCCATACTGTACTTGACTTTATACATGTTTCGATAATATCAGTTCAATTTCCATGTACAACGACAGGTAATGTTTGTCTAAAATCGCCACCCAACAACATTACCTTTCCACCAAATGGAAAAATATTATCCATGACTTCACGAAGCAAATGGTCAATACATTGGAGGGCATAGCATGACATCATTGTGGCCTCATCTATTATAATTAATTTACATTTCTTCAATTTCTTTGCTTGTAAGGATGTCATGCGAATATCTGACACAGAATTTTCTAAAATAGGCACTGGCAGTTTAAATCCACTATGAACAGTTCTTCCACCTTCTAATAAAAGTGCAGCAATTCCAGTAGTGGCAAACGCCATTGCTATTTTTCCTTGTGCTCGTACTGAACTCATTAATAAATTGTACAAATATGTTTTTCCTGATCCGCCAGGTCCATCAAGATAGAAATAACGCTCTGTCACCATGTCATCATCTATAGCATTTTTAATTGCATGAAATGCTTGCAATTGTAGTGTATTTAAAGTTGCAAGTCTTTCTTCTGTTCTTTCTGCTTGTAGTTGAATGTCATAGTCTTCAAAGTTAATGTCATCTATAAGACCTGGATCAGGCAAATTAAAACTTGCACAACTTAATCCATGAGTTAAAAAGACTTCTTGGATTTCCATTAACGCTTTTAAGTGTGCAATGGGTTCATTGTATCGTCGCATAAAGTCTTCACCCATATTACTTTTAAAAGTCTCCCACAAAGCTAATGCATTTGGAGCATTTGAGAAGATACAAATAAAAGCAAATTGTTCTCTCATCTGTCGTGGCATTTGACATTGTGCTACTTCTTCTAAACATCTTTCCCACTCTGTATCATCAGCGAGTAAGTTTCTATGTCTTGCAGCTAAATGGAAGGATTCATATACAATGTCATTAACAGTTCTTAATTGTTCAAAACTTTGTGCTCCTGGAACATTTAAAAGTAATATCCGTAAGCAAAAACGTTCAACATCTCTTGGACTGACTGTGTAAATTCGTGGAATTATTTTATTGCCTCTGGTTTTTCTTGCTCTCCATAATCCATTCACAAAAACATAGTGATATGGAATTTCAATATATAAGTATTGTGTTGCTTCAGCATCAGTGGAATTTAATGCAAACCATGCAGTTAGTGTAGTGTGACGATCTTCACTTTGGGCCAATGCATTCATTTCATTTACAGCATGGAAATAGACTAAATGTCGTTGTGGCAAATGTACTGCTAACCTATATACTGCATGTGATCTATCATGCATTTCAAATTTTAAAAGCCGCCACATAGCTTCTGGCGCACTGACATAGCGAGCATCTACATGAGATGCAAGTTCATCATGTACTAACTCACTACTTTCAGGGTTGTCTGCACTTTTGACGACTACAGTAGCTGCATCGTAACCTTTGTAAATATATTTGTAGACATATTTAATGGATTTGATGGAAGTGCAGGCTTCTACGTTGATGTGGGCGTTGTACTTCATGAGTAAATGTGGATTGTAGGGTACTACATATCTATTGTCCACTTTTTTCCCACGAATAATGGCACTATCTCCTTCTCTTCTTTTATAAAGTGGATATCCATCACAATTGGCATATGTTTTGTCTCTATCATCTTTTGGAAAATCTTTTGAACATTGATTATTTTCCATACATGGTGATTGTGGATTAAGGTCTCCACAGGGTCCATGAATCATGCGATGAGTAACAATCTCATATAGTCTACCATATAGTTCTGGATCTGGTAGTTCAGCAACTATGACTGCATCCACTTTGTCGGAAGTATCTAATTTATCTTTCTCTTGAAGTATTATGAGAAGATGTGCATGTGGAAGGCCTCTTTTTTTTTAAATTCAATGGTATATACATAAGCAAGACATTTGCCAAATAACTGATTTATAGTGAAGTCACGTATTAATTCATTTAATTTGATCTTAAAAACTCTGGCTACTAAATCTGGTCGATCTGAAGCACTTTGTCCAAGAAGTAGATTTTGATTAATTTCTGGCCATTGTGGATTACATGTAAATGTCACAAATAAATCTGGTTTTCCAAATTTTGTCACAATAGCCATAGCATCATTGTATCTTTCTCTCATATTTCGAGGAGATCCTTGAAAGGAAGATGGTAAAATGATGGCTTTGCCAGCTGTCATGTCTCTGCTTGTAGCCACGTCAGCAACATAGTCCATGAGTCCACAATATTGTTCTACACGTAGTTTATCTTGTTGATATTTTATAAAGTTTAAATTATTTGCCTCAACTTGCAAATATGAATCAATAATCCATTGTTGTGTTAGTTTTCCACCACATAAAATTGGATTAAATTCATCTCTAATGGCAATTTGAGCTACTTTAAATTCAAGCATAGAAACATTATTTCGGATTCTGGCTTTAGCATTTGGGTAACTGGGAAGGGTTAATTTTGGTTGCCAACCTGCTTCTCCATGTGGGAAAAATATGGGATATGTCATTGGATCTAAATTTGGACTTAAGATATTAATATTAATAAATGGTTGCTCCTCATTTCTGGGATATACTCTAATGTCTCTTTGAAATGGTGGTTCTCCTTCATCATTCTGAAAGACCATTGCAACCTCATTTGATGCTGGCAAGTTATAACGACGTTTATCAGTATGTCTGTCTCTTTTAAGCACCATATTAACCTTTGGCATGGGTAATTGATGTATTTGTGCATGAAGTAGTTGTTCATTTTCTACTTCTGCCAATTTTTTGTAAGCTTTACTGTAGGGATTGTTGTCCATAATGTTATTTAGCTCTATGAAAACACTGGGTAAGCATTTTTTATTTTCTTCCATCTGCATACGTTGGTCAACAGCTTCCATTGTATCTAGGACATATAGTTGAGCGAATTTTCTTTGCTCTCCTTCCTCTGGATGTAAATGTGAAGTCCGATGATAAATTTGTCCTTGGACTTTAAAACAGTAAGGACCATGTCCTGGTACATTAGCAGCCAATGTTGCCCCCATAGATGCAAATGATATGGCACTATTGTAGGATCTTATGTTTGTCTTAAAATTTTTGTAATTTGGAAAAGTAGGTTCAGTCATAATGTTTTGTAAATAGGTTGGAAATTGTTTCCTTTGTGGAAGTTTGAACTTTCCTTTTTGACAACAACTAATAAATTGTCCATCTCTAGGTCTCTCCTGTTTAAAATAATAAGCCTCACAAAATTGACATTGAGTACTCATGTCCCCACAACTATGAACCTCTACTGCTAAAGACTTGAGTAAAGGACAATTTGCAAAGCATATTGGATGTTGACTTTCATATTCATCAGATGAAAAGTCATGAAATGTTTCAACAACAGGTTCTAAATGTTTCGTTTTTTTTCGTGGCTTTTCTTGGTATATGTTGTCCTTGTTTTGTTGAAATGTCCTGTAAGTTTTTAGTAAGAGTTTGTAAATACTTTGTTTTTGTAGTTGCTTTTTTTGGTCTGTCTTGACTGGTATCTTGTAAAATGTCATCTGATGTTTTAGGAACAGTTTGTAAATGCTTTATTACCTTTTTATTTTTTTGGTTGTATCTTTCATTTTTGCAGCTGATATTCTTTTATTTGCAAGTCTTTTGCGTTCTTTTTCTCGTCGAATTTCTTTCTCCTCCGGTGTCTGCTGGGCGGCCCATCTCTCTTGTCTTTCTCTAGTTTGACGTCTTTTCTTCTCTTCTTTGGTCTCGTTATCAGCCATATTAATCTGTAAAGGAAAAAAAAAAATGTAATTGTGTATATTTTAATTTGTAATTCCTGTTAAAGATTCTTGTGCACAATTGGTGAAATAAAAGTCAAATCATTAATGTATCATTTATATTTAGTTAAAATTATAATTCCTGTCCTCACTGGCTAAGAATTTGGCCAATGGAATACAGCTGTAAATAAGCATGTAACATATTTTTTTAAAATAATGGTTTTATTTTTTAAAAACGTTGTTTGTGGATAGATATTTACCACTGCAAAACTTCTTTGCTAAAAAAAAAAAGTGATGTGGTTATTGAGCTATGTATTGCATAGTAGCAATTTAAATAGAATAAGGGAGATAGTAAATTATTTTTTTTATTTTTCTGTTGACACGGATGCAACTGAAAGCAGTTTCTTTAGTTTTATACTTTAGTACTTATTATACTGTACCTTGGTTGAAGTGTGATTTAAATCCGAATGTTTGTTGGTCCTCGGTTGAAAATCGTTGTCCAATGGTGTGGTCCTCTGTTGGAAGTCCTCGTCCGATGGTGTGGTCCTGTGGTGATAGCCCTCGTCCGATGTTGTGGTCCTGTGACGGTAGCCCTCGTCCGATGTTGTGGTCCTTTGGTGAAAGTCCTCGTCCGATGGTCTGGTCCTGTGTTGAAATTCCTCGTCCGCTGGTCTGGTCCTGTGTTGAAATTCCTCGTCCGCTGGTCTGGTCCTGTGTTGAAAGTCCTCGTCCGATGGTCCGGTCCTGTGGAGAAAGTCCTCGTCTGATTGTCTTCACGCAGTATCTGTTGTAATATAAAATAGAAAATGTTGTTTGAGTGAAATGTCTTTTAAATAAGTTAAAAATGTATGAATTTGGCTGTATTGTATCAGTTATGGTTATTTTTTTCTATTTTTTTTTTTTTTTACTTTCTGTACAATCCCACGACTTTTGTTATTCTTATTTAAGGTTATTAGTAAGGCTTGTGGGTTGTGATATATTAAATAAGAATATTAATTTATTTTGCTATGTGTTTATGTTAGTTTTTGTACAATCCTCTTTTGTGCGCACCACTTGTGCAAAAGTTATTTATTCTTGATTGTACTGGTTATAGGTTGTTAAACATTAAAGAAGAATGTTAATGTAGTTTCCTATGTGTTTGTGTGATTTTTTGTACAATGCTATTAGGTGCGCAACACTTTTGTTATTCTTATTTTTGCTTCTTTGTAAGGCTTATAGGTTGTTAAACATTGAATAAGAAAGTTAATTTATTTTGCTATGTGTTTGTGTGAGTTTGTTCCAATTCTGTTTTGTGTGTAGCAGTTTGGGTCTCATTCAATTGCGATTTGGCTAATTGAATCGTGCCCTAAATAAGCACATAGCATATTTTTTTAAAGAAGTTTTTAGTCAGTGAAAAACTTTCTTTTGGATAGATTTTTAGTAACTAAAAACTTCTTTAAAAAAAAATGTTATGTTCTTATTTAGAGGCCTATTCAATTGTGCAAATTGCAATTGAATGAGGGCCTTTGTGTGTACCATATGTTGCATATGTTGCATAGTTTGCCCCTCATTCAATTGCATTTTTTACAATGTAATAGTACTCTAAGGCCGTCATTGAATTGCAATGTTGAAAATTGAATAGAGTTCTAAATAAGCACATCACATATATTTGTTAAAGAAGTTTTTACTTATTAAGCATCTATCCAAAAGCAAGGTTTTCACTAACAAAAAGTTATTTTAAAAATATATGTTATGTGACTATTTGGATCCCTATAGAATTAGCAAAATGGCAATTGAATAAGGGCCTAAAAGTGCTTATGTATAGCCATAATAAATTGTCCAAAATAGCAATTGAATGAGGGCCTTTGGTTACTGCATTTGTTATATTGTCAGCTCCTCATTTAATTGTGTTTTGACCAATGGAATAGAGCTCAATATCACCACAGAGCATATTTTTTTACCGAATTTTGTATTTAGTGAACTTGTATCCAAAAGCAACGTGTTCACTAAATAAAAAGTTCCTTTAAAAAATATGCTCTGTGCTTATATAGAGCCCTATTGAAATGGGCAAATCACATTTGAGTGAGGCCCTGGACCAATAAACATATATAGGTCCTCATTGAATTGCAATTTTGCCAATTGAAAAGGGCTCTATATAAGCACATAACATATTTATTGAACAAAGTTTTTAGTAACTAAAAAGTTCTGTATAAAAAATATGTTATGTGCTTATATAGAGCCCTATTCAATTGAGCAAGTCGCAATTGAATAAGTCTCATGGTTCTTTCTTTTTTATACTTAAATACTTTACCTTGATTGAAGTGTCGAATGACAGAGGGTCCCCTCCTGCCAATCTTAATCCGCCGGTCTTCTTGTAGTGTCTGTTTGAAAAAGAAAGTGAAATAGTTATTTGTATATTTATAATTTTTCATCTAGCAAAGCATGGCCTTTTGAGCATGTAATGTCTTGTTGTATCTTACCTCTTCTTCTTTGTTGGTGTTCTTTAAAAGGGATTGTGCTTCACAATGCACAGTGCAAATGGTTGAGTGACGCTGTTGATGCAGAGTCTGTTTGAATATTAAAAGAAATAGAAAGATTCAGCTTTATATGATCTATTGAATTGCAGTAAATTAATGTCATTTAAATATACTTCTGTAATTATTTTCAATTGCCCTTATTTTTTGGTGGGGGCTACACACATATGTCACATACATGAAGCACATTCCATAGTTTAATGTAATTATTTTGTGTGCGTGTGACATATCAGTATACATGACTCATATTTAAATGGTTAAATTAACCTTATATATTTTTTTCCAACACACATAAATGTCTGTGTGTGAGATGTAACTATAGATGATACACATATATGTGCGTGTGACATATCAGTATACATGACATATAATGTCATTTAAATGTAGTTGTTTAATGATTTTGTTTTAAGCTAATTTTGTAGCAGTGGCAATACACATAAATGTGTGTGTCACATGTCAATATACATGATAGACATATATGTCCGTGTCACATGTCACTATGCAGGGGCAATACACATAAATGTGCGTGTCACATGTCACTATACATTCTATACATATATGTGCGTGTCACATGTCACTATACATTATAGACATATATGTGCGTGTCACATGTCACTATACATAAACCTCTGTTTAATATTGAATTATGTTTTTTTGTTGTTTAGTTAAATGAACCGTATATTTTTTGTGAGCCTATACACATAAATGTGCCATATATGTCACTAAATAAATCCTAGTTTATTTTTTTATTTGTTTGACCTGTCCTGATAATAAAATGTAATATATTATAGCTTACCTCTCAGTTGTAATTTGCACAATGCAAAGTAGTAAGTTAGTAAAAGCAGCAGTTATCTCAGAAGTCACTCCGTTCATCACCTGAGGAGAAATGTATTTTTTTGTGTGAAATAGGCAGTATTTATAAACTTGTAGAAAGTTCTGGAAAGTGAGACCGTTAGAACGCAATATGCATGCGCTATTTGCGTTCCAGCTTACAATTTGCGTTCCATCCGCCATTTTCTGCGTATTACTGTTCAAAATGGTGTTTAATATGATTGTGATACGTTTCGCATAGTATGTGTTTCATTATTGCGAGTAAGTGTAGTGTAGTTACGTCTGAAGCCTCGTTTTCGTTTTGTTCATCGGCCATTTTTTCTCTCGCTTAGCGATGGTATTAGTGTCTAAAGTGTTTTATTTTGATTTAAATGTAGGTGTAACTTGTTTTTTTGAGGTGCTGGATGGTTCCTCTTGCTGTAGGTAAGCTTTTTATGTGTTTGTTGTGTGTCTTTCTTAAGTTTTAAATGTTTGTATGTCGGCGTGTTGCGTCCGATGTTTGCGAGGTCGTAATGTGTGGTAACGTGTCTCGTATGGTGTTTGCGTGTGTAGCCTCGTTTTCGTTTTATTCGTTGGCCATTTTTTGTGTCGCTTAACAAATTATTTAGTGTCTAAACTCTTTTATTTTGAGTGCAATTAAGTTGTGAGTTGCATTTTTGAGTTCCTGGGTGCTTCCTGTTTGTGTAGGTAAGGTTTTTATGTATGTGCTGTGTGTATGTATTGTGTTTTTAATTTTGTAATGTTCGCGAGTTGCGTCCGAGTGTTGCGAGGCCGTAATGTGTGTGAACGTGTGTCGTATGTTGTTTGCGAGTGTCGTAATGTGTTGCGACGTGAACTTTGCGAGATTCGCAGTTCTTTGGGTTGGGAATTTGTGTTGTGAATTTTGCAAGGGTCGCAGTTGCTGCAACTGAAGACCTCGCTTTGCGAGGTCCTCAGGTGCTGGCATGGAGCGCCTGTGGCGCTCCAAGCCAGCAACTGAGGCCCTCGCTTTGCGAGGGTCCTCAGTTGCTGGCAAGGAGCCCCTTCAGCCCGCAGCGTTAGCAACAACTCGTACGCTCACAACTATATATGTGATTGGAAAATATGTCAATGTACCCATATTCATGGGACACAATCATTTGGTTACCCAAGCTTCTGGGCCTGACCAAGGCTATACCTAATCCTTTCATTAAACAGACTCTCGTTCAATGGGTGTGGTCTATTCATGGTTTTCAGCTCTACCCGCAACTTACTATGCTCACCCCAATTGTCCCTCACCCAGATTTTGCACTATCATGTTCTCTGGACCCCTAGCCTGGTGGAATATGAGAATATTGCTAAAATGACAAGAAGGTGTTAACGTATGATTGCCTGAGCGATAACTTTGTCCTCCCCCTATGGGAACACTTATTGTAGAATAAAACACTTTGCCATGACACTTATGCAGGTATCAGGAGGTCAGAGGGCTAATTGGTTCACTAAGATATGCAAATTCTTGCCCCTATCTAAAAACATGCAACCTTATTAAATTGCGATTTAGTAAGTTTAAACGGGCTCTAATTAGGCACACAGTATATTTGTTTTACCGAAGTTTTTAGTTGGTGAACTTCTATCTAAAAGCAAGGTCTTCACTAACTAAAAACTTCTGTAAAAAAAAAATATGCTGTGTGCTTAAATAGAGCCCTTTTAAATTTACTGAATCGCAATTTAATAAGGCTGCTAATAGTGAGCTTGTTGTATGGGACTTTTAACGCAAGCCCTCCAAGCCAGAACTTTTAATATATATCACTCTGAGAAAAAAGATTTATGATATTGCAGAGATCAGATGGAGTGGTGCAGGTCATGGAGCACTCTCACTATAGGGTCATACAACTACAGCATACTGGAGACTTCAATTAAAGTTCTACATAGGACTTACATAACTCCTGATAAATTATTTAAGTGGAAAACCATAGCAGATCCTAACTGATTTTGAGTTTGTCCAGTTGCTGGCACATTTCTTCACACTGGGTGTTCATGCCCTAAGGTACAACAGTTATGGAAAGAGGTTACCTCCATGGCCTCCACCCTTTTGTCATGTTCCGATAGTAGCAAGTATTGAACTATGCTTATTAGGCCTTCCACATTGAGACATTCCAAACTCACAAAATAAGCTGCTACATTTTATAATGTTGGCTATGAAGAGCCATATTCCCAGACAGTGGAAATTGAATGAGCTAGCCTTGCAAGCAGTTATAAATAAATTAAATGATATACTTGTTAATGAGAGACTTTCTCACCTTTTAGCGGATTCAATGTCTGACTTTATGGAATTTTTGGGACCCTGTCTACACTCTCCACTGAGCATACCCAATGTAGGAGATAGGGCACTTACGGTGTGCAATAAAGGTCTTATTACATGAATTTATATTGCGCCATGGGTTCTGTCGGTTGGAGAAACTCGAGCTATGCCCCCCCCCCCCCCCCACAACAAAGACAGGGAGAGAGAGAGAGGGAGAAATGGGGAAAGAGACTGGGAGAGAAAGGGTGAGATGGAGAGAGAGAGAGATAGGGAGAGAGAGAGAGATAGGGAGAGAGAGAGGTAGATGGGGAGAGAAAGGGGGAGATGGGGAGAGAGAGGGAGAGAAAGAGGGAGAGAAAGTGGGAGAGAGAGAGGGGGATGGAGAGAGAGAAGGAGAGAAAGGGGAGAGAGAGCAGGAGAGAAAGGGGGGAAGAGGGATAGAGAGGGAGAGGGGGAGAAAGAGAAAGAGAGAGATAGGGAAGGAGGGAGAGAAAAAGGGAGAGAGCTAGGGAGTAGAGATGTCGCGAATAGTTCGCCGGCGGACTGTTCCCGGCGAACATAGCATGTTCGCGTTCGCGTCGAACTGCGAACATATGCAATGTTCGATCCGCCCCCTATACTTTATCATTGAGCAAACTTTGACCCTGCACCTCACAGTCAGCAGACACATTCCAGCCAATCAGCATCATACCCTGCCTTCCAGACCCTTCTACTTCATGGACAGAAGCCATTTTGGAATCATAACTAACTTGCAGTCTTACTGAGAGGAGGGAGAGAGTAGGTGATGCTGATTGAATAGGGAAATCAATAGCTAGGCAAGTTTATTCAGTGTCCAGTGCAGTGCTGAAGGACTCATCAGATCTCTGCTGTAAACACAGCACCCCAAAAAGCCCCTTTTAGGGCTATAACATCATTTTTTTTTCTTTTCTGTCTAATCTAACTTCATTTGCCTGTCTCCCTGCTAGCCCCTGCTAGCAAGTGTGTGTGTCAGGCTCCCAGCTTATACTGTGTGTGCACAGTGCAACCAATACAATCTTGTTTACTAATTGTCTACTTTTAAAAAAACAAAACTTTTATTTTGTTAAGTCTTAGTTCATTTGCCTGACCGCCAATCTAAGTTCATTTGCCTGACAGCTAGCCAGTGTGTGTGTCAGGCTTACAAGTATTGTGCCAAGTTCAACCAATCCAATCTAGTGGTGTACCAGCAGTCTACATTTAAAAAAACAATAATTTTATTTTATTAAATCTAAGTTCATTTGCCTGACCGCCAATCTAAGTTCATTTGTCTGACCGCTAGCCAGTGTGTGTGTCAGGCTTACAAGTATTGTGCCAAGTTCAACCAATCCAATCTAGTTGGGGTACCAGCAGTCTACATTTAAAAAACCAATCATTTTATTTTCTTAAATCTAAGTTCATTTGCCTGACCGCCAATCTAAGTTCATTTGCCTGACCGCTAGCCAGTGTGTGTGTCAGGCTTACAAGTACTGTGCCAAGTTCAATCAATCCAATCTAGTGGTGTACCAGCAGTCTACATTTAAAAAAACAATAATTTTATTTTCTTAAATCTAAGTTCATTTGCCTGACCGCCAATCTAAGTTAATTTGCCTGACTGCTAGCCAGTGTGTGTGTCAGGCTTACAAGTACTGTGCCAAGTTCAACCAATCCAATCTAGTGATGTACCAGCACTCTACATTTAAAAAAAACAACACTTTTTTCCTGTGTAATCTAATTTCATTTGCCTGCCTGCCAGCGTGTGTGTCTTAGGCTCACATCGTATACTGTGCCCACTTGCCCAGTCAGTGCCACCACTCATATCTGGTGTAACAGTCAGTAGTGCACATTTAAACAAAGAATACAATTTTGACTGTAATACATTGAATAGCAGTTACTTATCTGCACGCGTCTGTGTCAGGCCTACAGCGTCTACTCTGCCAACTTCTGCAAGTGCACAGTGCCACTCATATCTGTTGTCACAGTAGCTTGCACGCATAGTACCAATCTGTCAAAACCTGTAATGATGAATGAGGTCTAGAGTAGCCTGGTTCCCTTATCCTCTACAGGTTGAGACCTAATGTTTGGGTGACTCCAGACCAACACATGAGTACAAGCAGCACACAAACTCAAAGCCGCCATCCTCCTCCTGGTCCAGCATCATCAGCCAAATCAACCACTGCTGTCCTCCTTGCCCCCTCTCAACCATCCGCCACTCCGTCTCTCGCCTTGAGCAGTTCCTGCTCATCTGCCCATTGTCAGGTGCCTGTAAAGGACATGTTTGAGCGTAAGAAGCTAATGTCACAAAGTGCCCCAAAATTGAAGTGATACAACCAACCAAGCATCTTTTTCCATCTCCCGGTTCTAAAAATCCAGGCCTTATACACGGCCCCTGATAGGTGCTGTAACAGGTATTAAACTGATAAGAGTAGTTCTTACAAACACGCCACTCCTATCTGGTGGCACCTTCGATTGCACGTGCCGTGCCCCAAAATTGAAGTGATACGAACAACCAAGCATGTTTTTCCATCTCCCGGTTCTAAAAATCCAGGCCTTATACACGCCCCCTGATAGGTGCTATAACAGGTATGAAACTGATAAGAGTAGTACTTACAAACACGCCACTCCTATATGGTGGCACGTTTGATTGCACGCGCCGTGCCCCAAATTTGAAGTGATACGACCAACCAGGTATCTTTTTCCATCTCCCGGTTCCAAAAATCCAGGCCTTATACACGCCCCCTGATAGGTGCTGTAACAGGTATTAAACTGATAAGAGTAGTACTACTTAACACACCTTATAATAATGCAGAGAGAGGCAACACAGTGAGAGGAGTCTGAAGAAGAGGAGTCAGAGGAGGAAGGTGGCTTTGAGGAGGTGGAAGACCAAACACAGCAGGCGTCCCAGGGGGCTTGTTGTCACCTTTCGGGGACCCTTGGTGAGGACAAGGAACGGGACATGGCTAGCTTGGTATCCAACCTTGTGCAAATGGGGAGTTTGCGGTTGCGCAAATGGACTTTTTGCGGTTGTTTGCGGTGCATTAAACGGGGAGTTTGGTCTGTCACTGTGAAGCGGGCCTAACCCTTACACTACCTGATCGATACAACATCATACCTGATGTTTTAAAGCACGTTATTCCAAACAATTTAGGAATGTTAGGTAATTTATGCCCTTTATGGCTTAAAACTAGACTCTGCATCAACTATGTAATTTTCCGTGGGAGTTTTGCCATAGATCCCCCTCCGGCATGCCACAGTCAAGGGGTTAGTCCCGTTGAAACAACTTTCCCATCACTATTGTGGCCAGAAAGAGTCCCTGTGGGTTTTAAAATCCGCCTGCCCATTGAAGTCTATGGCGGTTCGCCGGGTTCGCTGGTTCGCGAACATTTGCGGCGGTTCGCGTTCGCGGTTCGTGAACCGAAAATGTTATGTTCGCGACATCACTACTAGGGAGATAAATGTAATGAGAGATAGGGGAGAGAGATAGGGTGGGAGAGAGATAAGTAAGAATAGAAAGAGGAGAGGGAAAGAAAAGGGGAGAGAGGGAGAGAAATAGGGGGAGAAAGGTGGTGAGAGATAGCAAGGGAGAGAAAGGGGGAGAGAGATGGGGAGGGAGAGAGGGGTAGAGGGGGAGAAAGGGGGAGAGAGATGGGAGGGAGAGAGGGATAGAGGGGGAGAAAGGGGGAGATAGATAGGGAGAGGGGGAGAGGGGTAGAAGGAGGGAGAGAGAGGGAGGGTGGGATAGGGAGAGGGGGGCAGATATAGAGGGAGGGATGGAAGAAAGGATAGAGGGCGAGGGATAGAGAGGTAGGGATAGATAGTGAGAGGAGGAGAGCGATAGAGAGGGGGATAGAGAGAGGGGGGGGATGATCCTATTCCTCTCCATCTATCCCTCTCGCTATCCCACTCTCTCTCCTTGTCTCTCTCTCCTTTCCTCTATCCCTGTCCATCCATCTCTACTTCTATTCCTCTATCTATCGATCCCTCTCTCTCCATCTCTATCTATCCCTCTCTGTCTCTTCCTGTCTACACTCTCCCTCTACTCTCTCTAGCCTCTCCCTTTCTACCCTCTCCCTCTCCTTCTATCCCTCTCCCCTGTCTCCTTCTATCCATCTCCACCTCTTTCTACCCCTCTACCCTTTCTCTCCTTCTACCCCTCTCCCCCCTCTCCTTCTATCCCTCTCCCCCTCTCTCCTTCTATCCCTCTCCCCCCTCTCTCCTTCTATCCCTCTCTCCTCCTTCTATACCTCCCCCCTCTCTCTATCCCCCCACTATCACCCTCTCTATCTCTCTCTATCTCCTTTTCTCTCTATCCCCCTCTCTCCTTCTACCCCTCACCCTCTCTCCTTCTATCCCTCTCCCCTTCTCTCCTTCTCTCCCCTCAAACTTTCTATCCATCTCTCCTTCTACCCCCTCTCTCCTTCTATCCCTCTCCCCTCTCTCTCCTTCTATCCCTCTCCCCTCTCTCTCCTTTTATCCCTCTCCCCTTCTCTCTCCCTTTATCCCTGTCCCCCTCTCTCTCCTTCTATCCCTCACCCCTCTTGCCTTCTCTCCCTCTCTTTCTCTCTATCCCCCCTCTATCCCTCTCTA
Source organism: Discoglossus pictus (assembly GCA_027410445.1). Classification (NCBI taxonomy): domain Eukaryota; kingdom Metazoa; phylum Chordata; class Amphibia; order Anura; family Alytidae; genus Discoglossus; species Discoglossus pictus. The sequence continues at coordinate 25,702,994 of CM050175.1, forward strand.
TATCTCACTTTCTCTATCCCTCCCTCCCCATCTCCTCCACCTCTCTCTCTATTTCTCCCTCTCTCTATCCCACTCTCTCTATCACCCTCTCTCTCTATATATATATATATATCCCTATCTCTTTCTTCCTCTCTCTCTCTCTGTGTATCTATCTATCTATCTATCTAAATACATAAATCTCTCTTTATGTATCTATCTATCTATCTATCTATCTATCTATCTATCTATCTATCTATCTATCTATCTATCTGTCTATCTATCTATATACATAAATCTCTCTTTATCTATCTATCTATCTATCTATCTATCTATCTATCTATATACCTATATCTCTGTCTCTGACCTCCCTCTGATGTCCTGACCTGACATGTATTCATATGCTCTATTTAGTTATTGCTTTTCATCAAGAAACTGAAGACACTTCCTGGCATAGGAAAAGTTAGTAGAATCAGCACCACCTCATCCCTCTCTCTCCTTATCCCTCTTTCTATCCCTCCCTTTCTCTCTATCCCTCTCTCTACCATCCCTCTCACTCATTCTCTCTATCCCCCTTTCTCTATATATATTTCCTTCTCTCTTTTTATCCCTCCTCTCCCTCTCTCTCTCTCTCTCTCTCTCTCTCTCTCTCTATCACTCTCACTCTCTATGCCTCTCTCTCTATCACTCTCACTTTCTATACCTCTCTCTCTTTACCTCTCTTTCTATCCCCCTCTGTATATCCCTCTCTCTCTCTCTCTCTCTCTCTATCTGTGGGATCACTTTTGTCTCTTTCTATGAACTGCCACAAAGATACATCCTGATATAACATGTATTCTATTTAGTTATTGCAAGTCATCAAGAAACTAGAATCATTTAGGATACTCTTAATTAATATAATGCTGTTTATTTGCATATCGAGTTAATGTAGTTTCGTGATTTGTGCTAATTTATTAAAGCTCTGACCAGTCTTCAGCTAAGAAAGGGCGTGTTTCCTTTATTATGGATCATGGGTTTGTTAGTTTGGTTAACAGGAATGTAACTGAAGGGCCTACAAAAGGCAAGTGTGTTGACCAAAACACAGACTTGTCTCTATGTTTCTTTATGTAATGTATCTACAAGGCCAGACTACAGTAAGTCTTACAATTGTTCCTTATCTACTCTCAATGTATATGTGTCTGCCATATTTGCATAGCTTAAAGATTCCACCTGCAGCATTAATAAATCATTTTCATTTCAAAAACGACGTAATCACATTAATTTTATAATTTTCCAAGATTTCTTCTTTTGCAATAGTTTTGCATGTGTGTCATACTGGCTAAAGAAATACAGAACTAAAAGTATATAATTTGTGTCTCATATGCTTCACATTTGCCTTGTGACATCAGCTCCTTTGTCTACAAATTCCACATTTGTTAAGTCACATTTATGAAAAATATAGTTATCTAGTGGGAGAGTTTGCTGTAGACTTTACATAGTGTCTCCTGTTAGGTTACTATGTTAACATACTTATGATAATTTATGATAAGATATTAGTCATTTAGTTCACAGCTGTTAGACTTTCTCATGGTGGAAGAGTATTGGGGAGCTCATGGAAAGATGAAGCACGGAGGAGGTCACTGTGCGTGTCCATGTCGTATGGGGGATTATTGATGTGTGACTATTTGCAGTGTATGTATTTGTAATAGAAAAAACAGAAGGTGTGAGAAATGCAAGCAAAACAATTCGGAAAAAACACTTTAGTGTATTGTTTATCACAAAATAACTGTGTGAATGCAGTAAAGCACTGTGGAGAAAATGCTACACGCAATATCTGATATTACACAGAAGTTACTAATGGAGGTTGTAAAATGTAGTCAGTGCTTCCTGCTTGCATCTTCTTCTAAATATCCATATGTTAGATGTCTTAGATGTTTTGTCAATAATATCAGCTAATGTTGAAATGACAAGTGGCCACAGATTTCAGCAGAGGAAGCAGAGTCAAAGCTAGGTCTCTCCATTTCATTCTTAAAAAGTATACAATTACTTAATTCATTAGTCCTTGGTATATCTTTATGGTATATCTATATTTCATGAGTTTTTGAATATTACTGCAACGTCTTTTGGATAACTGTTCTAATTATTTATTTATTCATCTTTCTGTAAATGGGTGGTTTCACAAACTGTCCAAGAATGTTCTGCCCTCCAACTTTAAATCATTACCCCCTGTTGTAATATCTGTTTTTGTGACACATTGCAATTGTGAGTTGTTCCATTCAGAGTGGTTTGCACTCTATGAGAAGACCTGCTCGTAATATAAGTTAATGTTCTGATCCAGTAGCTCCAATCTTGTATTGCCTTCTGCCATCATGACAACCAATGCCAAATTCCAATGGATTGCTACTGCTTTTTCAAACTTTCAGTGATCTACAATCAACACCATGACCTCAGTAAGTTTTAATGACCATATTCTGAAGAAAGTACAGGAATGTCTGGTATCATCTGTTTTCTAGGGATGAAAACGTAAACCATGCAATTGTAAGTAGAATTTCAGAGCGTGATCATGATCAATTAAGTAAGGCCGTAACTACCGATTTAGAAACAGCCAATAGTAAGTGAGAGTTAATGATTAATGTGAGTTAAAAGAGTTAAAACAGATTTTTTAAATGTTTATATAAATGTTGGAAATAAAACTGGAAAAAAGTTTTCTTTCTATAGTATTCTATTATCATTATTATTATTATTATTAACTTTTATTTGTAATGTGCCAACATATTCCAGAGCGCAATACAGGGGATAAAAAACAAGGAAATATACAGCATTAACAACCTTCCAAAAATGGAGGACCCTGTTTTGAACTTAGAATCTTTGCAGAAAGTGCTTTTTCCCAAAGCATCCTAGAAGACTGAAAACTCACCACTTACAATCTGAAGGGAATGGAAGGGACAGAAATCAGGGAAACAGATGAGGAACAAAAAGGGTCAGAAGAGTAGTGAAAGTTAGAAAGGTTTTTCATTTAGAGGGAGAGAGAAGGAACAGGATTCTATGAAATCTATTTTATCAGAGTATAATTGACACTATAGACATTGCTTTGGAATTTGGCCTGATTACTGCTTAGTTAGCTACAAGGATCAGGAGAGATTCCAGAGATCCGTGTTCAATTTCATATAAGGTAATAAATCTCATAGAATAGCTAGAAAAGTGATGTTCAAGCACAGAATTAAGGGGGGATTATCATGCCGAAACTTTAAATTATACTTTAAAGCAGCCCAACATTCTTTTCTTACACTCGCACATTCCACCACACAACAGCCATTATGGGTAGTATTGGAAAATATGTCAATGTACCCATATTCGTGGGACACAATTATTTGGTTACCCAAGCTTCTGGTCCTTACCAAGGCTATACCTAATCCTTTTATTAAACAGACTCTCATTCAATGGGTGTGGTCTACCCATGGTTTTCAGCTCTACCCGCAACTTACTATGCTCACCCCAAATGTCCCTCACCCAGATTTTGCATCATGTTCTCTGGACCCCTAGGGCCTCATTCAATTGTGATTTGGGCAATTGAATAGGGCTCTATATAAGCACATAGCATATTTTTTTAAAGAAGTCTTTAGTTAGTGCACTTCTATCCAAAACAAGGTCTTCACTAACTAAAAACTTCTGTAAAAAAACATGCTATGTGCTTATATAGAGCCCTATTCAATTGGCTAAATCGCAATTGAATGTGGCCCCTAGCCTGGTGGAATATGAGAAGATTGCTAAAATGACAAGAAGGTGTTAACGTATGATTGCCTGAGGGATAACTTTGTCCTCCCCCTATGGGAACACTTATTGTAGAATAAAACACTTTGTCATGACACTTATGCAGGTATCAGGAGGTCAGAGGGCTAATTGGTTCACTAAGATATGCGAATCCTTGCCCCTATCTAAAAACATGCAACCTTGTTAAATTGCGATTTGGTAAATTTAAAAGGGCTCTAATTAAGCACACAGTACATTTGTTTTACAGAAGTTTTTAGTTAGTGAACTTCTATCCAAAAGCAAGATCTTCTATTAAATTATATATTTGTTAATAAGAGACTCTCTCACCTTATAGCGGATTCAATGTCTGACTTTACGGAATTTTTGGGCCCCTGGCTACACTCTACACTGAGCCTTCCCAATTTAGGAGATAGGGCACTTACGGTATGTGCAATAAAGGTCTTACTACATGAATTCATATTGCGCCATGGGTTCTGCCGGTCAGAGAAACTCGGGCTACAAACCCCCCCCCCCCCCCCCTTCCCCCCACCATTTCATTTTTTTTCTTTCCTATTACTCCAATTATACATTCATGTTGATGTGAAATGTTCCCTGTAAAACTGAAACATTTGGGGTATGAACAGTAAAATGCAGTTAATAAACAGTTAGGTTAGTAACTAACCTGTTAGAGCCACTTCATTGGCTATCATGATGGTTTTGTACCGCTACGTAAGCAACTGTCACTGTATACTGTATCTATTACCCAATAAAAATTGATTGAAAAAAAAATGTTTTAATGAAACAATATATGCAGTTTAAGGCACTATATAAATAATATTGATTAAGCTTTAATTACACTATAAAATAAAATACTAATCTCACACTATAAATAATTACACAAGCTTTGAATTTCTAACAATCAGGGGCGGCTGGTGCATAGGGGCAATAGGACAACCCCCCCCCCAAAATGTTATCCCAGACTTAATTGTTTAATTTTACATTTTGAATACAACATTGAGCCTCTCTGTCAGCTGCCAGCATCACCCAATCAGAATTGATGGTAGGTGCTGCAGCTGAAAATTCCTCTAGGGATGTTCACTGTGAGCGTCCCTAGAAAGTTTGGACTGCTGTGGGAGGTGCCAGGGGTTGTCTACAGTACTCATCAGAGCCATACAGGATCTGGTAAGTACAGAGATCTGTCTCTCCTGTTCTTTATTCCTTCTCTCTCTTTCCCTCTCTCTTTGCCTCTCTGTTCCTTCTTTATCTCTATTCCCTCCTCTAACATACTCCTCCACCCCAGGGTTCCATCACAGGCCCTCCAGGGCCCATCAGTGGCTTGCCATAGCCCCATCAAAGGCCTCCAAAGGACTCAGGGCCCCACTAGGGGGCTCCTGTGGCCCCAAGGCAAAACCAGGGACCTCCCATGGCCCCACCAGTGGCCTCCCATGATCCCAGGGCCCCATTATTATCTTCCTGTGGCCCCAAGGTCTCCAACAGCACAATCAAAGGCCTCCCATGGCCTTAGGGACCCACCAGGGGTCTCTTGTGGTCCAAAGGCACCTCTAGATGCCTCCTATGGCCCCACCAGCCTCCCATGACCCCAACAGGGGCCTCTCAAGACCCCAGGTCCCCACCAGGGGCTTCTGTGGCCCCAAAGCCCCTCCAGATGCCTCCCATGGCCCCAACAGGGACCTCCCATGATCCCAGGGTCCTCCCATGGCCTCCCACAGCCATATCATGGGTCTCTTGCAGGGCCTATCACGGCCTCTTTAGCTGGCCTGCCATGGGCCTTATAGAAGGCCTCCTATGGGCTCTGTAGCAGTCCATTCGTGGGGCCTATCATGGCAATCCTGTGGGGCCTATCATGGCACTCTTGTGAGGCCCATCGACAGCCTCCCGTGGACAAGGGGAAAGGGAGGGGGAGATGGGGAGGGAGACAGGGGTAGAGAGAAGGGGGGAAAGAGATAGGTAGTGAGAGAGAGAGGCATACATGGGGATAGAGGGGTAGATGGGGAGAGAGAGGGGGAGAGAGATAGGGGAGAGAGATAGGGAGGAAGGGAGAGGGAGAGAGAGAGGGATACATGGGAAGAGAGAGAGGTAGATGGAGAGGGATAGGGGGAGACAGATAGGGGAGAGAGAGGGAGAAATGGGAGGGAAAGAGGATAAGAGATTGGGGAGAGAGAGGGAGGGAGAGAAAGGGGAGAGAGAGAGGGAGGGAGAGAGAGGGAGAGAAAGGGGAAGAGAGAAAGGGAGGGGGAGATATGGGGGCAGGGATAGAAAGGGGAGAGAGACAGGGAGGGATAGAAAGGGGAGAGAGACATGGAGGGAGAGAAAGGAGGGAGAGATAGAGAGGGATAGAAAGGGGAGAGAGATAGGGAGGGAGAGAAAGGGGAGATAGGGAGGGAGAGAAAGGGGAGAGAAATAGGGAGGAAGAGAAAGGGGAGTGAAATAGGGAGGGAGAGAAAGGGGAGAGAGAAAGGGAGGGATTGTAAGGGATACAAATTGAAAGAGAAATGAGAGAAGGACAGGGAGGGATAGAAAGGGGAGAGATAGGGAAGGATAGAAAGAATGGAGAGATAGGGAGGGAGATAAAGGGGAGATAGATGGGGGAGAGAAAAGGGGATAGAGATAGGGAGGGAGAGAAAGGGCAGATTGACACGGAAGAAGAGAAAGGGGAGAGAGATAGGGAGGGAGAGAAGGAGGAGAGACACAGAAAGGGAGAGATAGGGGGAGAGAAATAGGTCAGCGAAGAGACCAAATATGGAGGTTGGGTGTTAAAGAGAGTATAAAAAGATGATGGGTGGAGACTAAAAGGCCATTTTGTACGAGTAACCTACTGTAGGCTGTAGGCAGCAACAATTGAGGGATAAAGTAGTGGAAGAGGTGTGGGTAAAGCAGAGAAAGAAATGGGAAAAAAGAAGAGGTGATCACTAAATCAATACAACACTGCACCCCATTAGGATTACACAATGGTGACCTAAGTGGATAAAAGAAAGATTACATGTGGAAGAAAGAAGACAGAAAAAAGGTTCCCTTGCTCTAACTGGTCTAATTTCCACTCTGCCGCAGGGAGAAATAGACGGGATGGTGTGATGGAAACATGAGAGAAGAAGCTAATGAACAGAGTGAGAGAAGAGAGCAGGGACAGAAGAAGGAGAGACATAACAAATAAATAATTCATACACAGGATAATTTTAAATATAATAAAGAGATTGTGCTTTGTAGAAACCTCACAGCATACATCAAATCCCTATGGCATCAACACCCTAATGTTGTTCTCCATCAAAAAACTACAACATCGGGACCTAAGAGAGACATTCCTTAATTGCCAATCTGTGGCTCTGAACATGTTAAATTCTGCATATGCATGTGTGTGTGTGCCAACCACAGTCTAGTTTATGTTAAAGCTTTTAGGTAATATGACATGTACTAGCTACTTGCCCGTCAAAAATGACGGGACAATAAAATTTTAAGCCATGGCAATGATGTTTGCCATACAATGTAAGGCTTTTGCTCTTCTGTGAACTTTCGGCGCTCATTGTGAGCCTATCCCCTCGTGTACTTCAATTGTCCACCTTTGCAACGATCACCTTTGGCGGTCATCGTGAAGACAGATATATAAGTCAGTGTAAAATGTAAAAAAAAACGTGAGTACAGTGAATTAACAAAGTAATATGAATTAATAAATGAATATAGTTTACCTATTTATATTTAATATGCAGCAATCAATATCCTAAAGAGCTAACAATCTATTTGGATTATCCTTCATCTGAAAATGTACAGTTGGACTGTTGATCATGTGAGGAGAAAGTGTCAGCAAGTGTGCAGTGTAAATAGGCTGCGTGTGCGAGGCCAAACCATTTGTTTAGGCGGGTAAACCTGCATTTTAGAATCCTAATGTTATGAGTTGTAAGTAAGTGTTGTAAAATTGAGTTTTTTTTCTATGTGTTACTTGGCTCGCAATCATTTTCAGTCCTTTGTAATGGTATATTTTCTATCTGCTACGTTCCTGGCTAACTCGTACATGCCTGGCGGGGTGATTTTCGCGGCTCTGTGTCCTTTAGCCTTGTTTTTATTTATTTCGTCCGTCATGTTTCTTCTCGCTTAGCCGATTTTTAAGTGACAAAACTTCTTAAATGCGACTTAAATGTGCGTGCAAGCTCACTCCCAGGTGTCCTGGCTTTCCCCCAGTGCTGTGTGTGATTTTTGTTTTATGTGGTATTTTTTTTGTTGTTGTGGAATTGGCGTTTGTGGATGTGCGCGGTTCGGCCGTTAACTTCTTATTTTTGCGACCTTGTATTTTTTTTTCTAAGTTACACTGGTTGTCACTGTTGTTTGTAAAAGTAAGTGGTGTAAAATGTCCTTATCTGTGTTTTCTGCGCTTCTGGGTCGTGTAGCCTCTTTTTCATTTTTTTCGGCCGGCCTTTTTAATTCTCGCTTAGCCCAATTTTCAAGTGTTGAAACTTCTTAAATACGACTTTAATTCGTGTGCAACCTCACCTCTAGACGTCCTGGCTGTCCCCCCAGGCTGTGTGTGATGTTTTTGTTATGTTTTGTTTTTATTTTTAAGCGTTTTTTTAAAAAAAAATGTATGTACGTTCTTCGGCCGTTAACTTCGTATTTTTGGGACCTCGTATTTTTGATTTTAAGTCCCGCGGGTTGCAATTTTTTTGAGTCTGTATTTCCTCATTGTGCGTTATTGTTTTTTTACTAAGTCCTGCTGCGTGGTTGTTTTTTTAATGTGATTTTTCATTGCGATTTATGTCCTCCTCCGCAAATGTGCCTTTGGCTCATTTCAGCCGACGTTGGAGCCTCTTTCTCCGCAAATGCGGCCCTTGCTTGGCAAGGTCCGCATTTGCGGCCAGAACTGCGTCCCTCGCTTTGTGCGACAACGACTCGCAGTTTGACAACTATTATATGTGTTAGTGCCCTATAGTGTCTAAAATTGTTATGCCTTTTAATAAATAAGCTCCTTGGAACATTAAAATACATTTATTTAAATAACTTGGAGTATAACTTCCTATGATAATTAATCCAGAGTTTTCCTGTATACTGAAAAGGAGAACCCTGAGTGTCTTCTGCCCCCATTGTCCTTGCTCTGGGCCACTATAACTTACACAGCATACATATTGTTGACTATTCTGGACTAGCAGACTGGGAAGCTCAGCTGGCAGTGTATGTTCTGTTAATCTTGCATAATGTAGCTGTCACTGTGGGCAGCCTCTGTGATTGCTGGCATTCACATCACGGACACAGGCTGCTGTCAGACAGACGATCAGTGACATTTCTACAGTGTGCAGTGTTGCAGAGTTTGACTTGGAGGTGGAGGGCAGGGGAAAATCCTCGTGAGAAGTTCTTGTTTGCATTGCTAATATCTAAAACCATGAACTTTTTTAACCCAGTTTCTGCCATAATGTGCTGGATGTACACTGAAAATGCAGTTAAATGGTTTCAACATTTTTTAAATATTGTTCAAGCAAGACAATATAAAGTGACTAATACAGAAGCAACATCTAATTGTAAAATATGTAAACTTCACTCTTTTTCATTCTGCTGGGTACTGTGAATCTGACTATGCAGCCTCCACTACATTAAATATTAAAATGCATTTTAAACTCTAAAACATAAATGTACATCCTGTTGAATGTCCCTGAATTATCACAAGATACATACCATACATTAATCTTTTTTGAGAGTAAAAAATTGAACTAATGGGGGAAGATGAATACATTGTGTGAGGTACGAGAAAGTGAGAGGAGGAGAGGGATAGAGACGGGGATATCCCTCTCGCTATCCCACTCTCTCTCCCCGTCCCTCTCTCCTTCGCTCTATCCCTGTCCATCCATCTCTACTTCTATTCCTCTATCTGTCGCTCCCTCTCTCTCTCTCTATCTCTCTCTATCCCTCTCTGTCACTTCCTGTCTACCCTCTCCCTCTACCCTCTCTACCCTCTCACTTTCTACCCTCTCCCTCTCCTTCTATCCCTCTCCTCTGTCTCCTTTCCCTCTTCTTCTCCTTCTATACCTCTCCCCTCTCTCTCTCCTTCTAAACCTCTCTCCCCTCTCTCCTTCTATCCCTCTCCCCCTCTCTCCTTCTATTCCTCCCCCTCTCCTTCTATCCCTCTCTCCTCCTTCTATACCTCCCTCCTCTCTCTCTATCCCCCCTCTATCACCCACTCTATCTCTCTCTATCTCCCACTCTCCTTCTGCCCCTCACCATCTCTCCTTCTATCCCTCTCCCCTTCTCTCCTTCTATCGCTCACCCTCTCGTATTCTATACATCACCGCTCTCCTTTTATCCCTCTCCCCTTCCCTCCTTCTCTCCCCTCTATCTTTCTTTCCCTCTCCCCCTCTCTCTCTTTCTATCCCTCTCCCCCTCTCTCTCTTTCTATCCCTCTCTCCTTCTACCCCTCTCTCCTTCTATCCCTCTCCCCCTCTCTCTCTTTCTATCCCTCTCCCCCTCTCTCACCTTCTATCCCTCTCCCCCTCTCTCACCTTCTATCCCTCACCCCCTCTCTCTCCTTCTATCCCTCACCCCCTCTCGCCTTCTATCCCTCTATTTCTCTCTATCCCCACTCTATCCCGCTCTCTATCTCTCTCTCTATCCCTCCCTCTCTCTCTATCTCCACCTCCTTCTCTCTCTTTCTCCCTCTCTCTGTCCCACTCTCTCTTTATATATATATATATATATATATATATATCCCTATCTCTTTGTTTCTTTCTATCTCTCTCTCTCTCTCTCTGTATATATATATATACATTAATCTATCTATCTATCTATCTATCTATCTATCTATCTATCTATCTATCTATCTATCTATCTATCTATCTATCTGTCTGTCTGTCTGTCTGTCTGTCTGTCTGTCTATATATCTATCTATATACATAAATCTCTATCTATCTATCTATCTATTTATCTATCTATCTATCTATCTATCTCTATCTCTGTCTGGGGGGTAAAGATGAATACATTGTGTGAGGTAAGATAAAGTTATATGCCAGAGACTGTGCGGAAAAAGTTGGGCTTGATATTCAATTCCAGAGTTGCATGGTGATCCCTTGAAGGCCTCATGTGGACCCCAACAGGAATGATGACCACCTCTTCCCAGTGTATAGTGAATTTTCTTTTTGCAATCTCATTTAGTATCAGTGCTACAGAATATGTTGGAGCGTTATAAATAAACGATAATAATTTAGTATAACAAGACAACTCCATTTAATTAACTGACCTTTTCTGTCCCATTTTCCTGACCACATTTGAAGACTGCCCATCTGCTGCAATCTGAAACCAGTTCACTTTGTGTTATACCACAGTTGATGGAAGCTACTTAAAGTGACTTCTTGACTGAATGACTACTTTAGTGAACGACAAGCAACACTTGGCTTGGAGAGCAATCAAATTCTAACAGCCCTCAATTGAGTGACTAACTCATAATTAAAAACATGGACCCCTATTCAGTTGGCCAAATTGTAATAACTGGAGCACGTAATGTAGCCCGTAAACTTTACGTTACTAGCTCAAAAATCCTGCAGTTGTCAAAAACTTTAACTCTGTCCCATCTCCTCCATTAATGTTACCAGTGCTAAAAATGCAAAATCCATATTCAGTTGCAACAATTCAACAAGCCCGCAATTTCCTTTAAACCAGTAAATGGCAAATGTATCAAAAATGTCTATGAGTCCTAGAAAGGACTCGCAAGTGGGTTAAACATCTGTTTGTTGCACTGTAAAAGCAAATATAAACACAATACTGTACATTAAAATACTGGGAAAGCAATGAAAGGCATTAGAATTATTTGCACAACAGTGTCAAGCTAGCGAATCTGGAATACAATTTTTTTTTTACGTTTTATTTCCATGTTATATTGATCCTAGGAATCAAGGAGTTAAGCCATATCAGGACACCCACATGGACTAGACCAGTTTATTTATTGAATTTTATTGGTTTTTACGTTTTTGGATTGCAAGCCTGATTGCAGATCGGACTTCTAAACAATAATTAATTGTAGTTTAATGTTTAACTGACGTCATGATGACAGTCTAAATTACTGTTGTCTCTTTCTAAATTGTAACTTATGTGTTTGCTTCATTGATCATGATCATGGCCTGAATTGTTACTTACGGGTTCATGGTTTACGGTTATAGGCTTTCAGCCATGTAATTGCGGCCTTGAGTCAATTGAATACAGCTGGAATTGTAACAAATTTCTAACCCACAGACATGCTGCCTGTATGAAGTTAATTAGGGGCTTGCAATTGGATGGGGGCCATGGACATTTTCAGTGAATTTGTAAGAACAAACACAGTACATGAATTCAAACATGCCTTTGATATTCATAGAGCTATCTAGACGAGTGAATAGGCCTATGATATAGAGTAGACAGCTATTGGTTCACATCAGCTTTCAAAACATACATAGACACTTGACAAGAATTATATTAAATTAAAATAGAAGTGGAATTTAAAAAAGAATATATAGTGCCGAAAAATAGAATGTTGACCCCAATAGTATAAGAGTTTATCTTGCAATACCAATGTAAGGAATTAGTGAGTATAAATACATATTATTGGAATAATATTGTATGAAAAGATAGCAAAACTTATTTAGAAATTGAAATAAAAGAAAATAACAGCCTTATTAAATTGCGATTCGGCAAATTTAAAAGGGCTCTATTTAAGCACATAGCATATTTTTTTACAGAAGTTTTTAGTTAGTGAAAACCTTGCTTTTGGATAGAAGTTCACTAACTAAAACTTCTGTAAAAAAATATGCTATGTGCCTAAATAGGGCCCTTTTAAATTTGCCGAATCGCAATTTAATAAGGCTGTAAATGTTTTAAATATGTGTTAAAAATAATCTGTGTTACTGTGATCTTTTCTTTTGGTGTTTTTTCTCTAGTTTTCTAGAACTTATTGCTGAAAGCTGTGAAATACTATTATTATTTGTTTTTTTTTAAGCATCAAAATATAATCTATTATCAATTGTTAATCAGACAACCAGTGCAAACAAATTTTGGAACTCTACTCTTAGGTTGCAATTTACTGGAGATGGAACATAAAAGGTAGCAGTGTAGGGTGGACAATGGTCCTGTGAGTGAAAGGGACATTTACATATTGTATTAATGATTAGATGTACCAGGGGATGTTGTATAATTATGATGCATCAATACAGAACAAAACTTATAGGAGATAAAGCCTCCCAAAAATAGTGCCTCACACTAATAGAATACCAACAATTTGTTATATAGTAATTAGTAATTGAAGTTGGAAAAATCCTTTCAGTCTATCGAGTTCAACCTTTTAAGATCTCCTCTGATCTGCAATGTGCAGATAAGTTGTTAATTGATCCAGAAAAAGGCAAACAGTAAAAAAAAAAACTAAAACTTAGCCAATTGTCTCAAAAGGGGAAAAAAACTGGAGATCAGATACCTCCCTGGATCAATACTCTCTCTTTAATTAACCAGGATAACCCTGAAGGCCCTTTTTAACTAAAAATATATCCAGTAACCCTTTTATTGTTTTTTCTTATTCAATCTCAAATGAGACTGTGTTGTGATCACTGTTTCCCAAAGGTTGCCCTATTTCAACGTTGGATACTATATCAATATTATTTGTGATGACTAAATCCAAGATAGCCTCATTTCTAGTAGGTTCTTGTATAACCTGGGACAGATAATGACCCCTTAGCAGAACTGCTGGTCTCATTTATCCATTTTATTTCAGGGTAATTAAAATCTCCCATTAGTAGAACTTGCCCATGCTTAATTGCATTTCCAATCTGTAACAATAATTGTATTTCCTCACTTTCAATTATATTTGGGGGTTTATAGCATACTTCAACTAATAATCGTTTGGAATTTGCTGCTCCGCTATTTAACTCTACCCACAAACATTCAACATTACCGCAAGTTCCAGCATTAATATCTTCTCTGTCTACAGGCTTATATTCAGGCTTAATCCTTCCTCATCTTTTACCATTTCCCCTGTCTTTCCTAAATAGATTATAACCATCCAGATTAACAGTCCAGTCATGGGATTAATACCACCATGTTTCAGTAATGCCTATTAAATCCCATTTTTAATTAATTGCCAATAATTCTAACTCTCCCATTTTTCCTGGCAAGCTTCTGGCATTTTAAACATACACTTTATGTTATGAGTCTGTAGTTCTGAAGTGCCTGCCACGGTGGCACGTCTTTAGCATGCTGGAGACCAGCGCGCCATCATCAGGGCACAGAGAACTGCTCTCTGATGGTGCTCAGCGCTCCAGCCTGCCTCCCATCTGCCCCATCTCATATTTACTGGACCCGCTTGCTGGAGGCTGCCAAGGCTAAGGTAAGGGGCTGACAGTGTACCATGTGGGACTGGCATGTGTCACTAGGAGCATATTGTATGTAATGTCACTGTCATTGTGTGCATGTGTCGCTAGGAGCATGATGCATTGTATGTTTATCACTACATACATCATAAACATGCAAAGCAACATGCTCCTAGTGACCCATGCACACAACGCCTTGCCCATATGGCATACTGTCAGACCCTTACCTTGCCAAGCTGGTTCAGTAAATATGAGATGGGGGGGCCTCTGTGGCAGATGGGATGCAGGCTGGAGTGCAGAGCGTCAACAGGGCGCAGTTTTTGGCGCCCTGATGATGGCGCAATGTTCTGCAGTTCGCGAAGGTCGGCGTGCCGTCTGCTGCTATACTTGAGTTACTTAACAATACCTCCCTATTTATTATACTAACCCTCCCCCATCTCCTCCCCCATTAGTAGTTAATTCATCCCTTATCCCCTCTACACTCTCTACCCCATTACAATGGGGTAGTACTAGAGGGAACTAGAGGAAGGACAAAGGAATATTTACATACAGTATATACATATTAGTACACTATTCTTTATTCATAAATTGACAGCGGCGCACAAGATTAAAAATCAACTAAGAACACTCAAAAACAAAAAAAATATATAACACCCTTTGCGATAAGTGAAGATAGTATTCAGAGCTATATGAAAAAGTCATAAGGTATGAGTCCTAACTATAATCCTAAATGGATAGTCTGCCTAATTAAATTACTCTTAATTCAAAATTCTCAATAACCATTAAGTTTCTTTTGAGGCTTCAAGAACTATTAAATTACTGTTTCATTTTTCACCTATGGTGGGTTCGTACAAGTTAGTGAGATACGGTTAGATATTTATTTTTTTTCTCTTCAGTCACTAAACAAGAGGAAAAGTAAATAAATTGTATTCAATCCCTAATTGTTAGATATTAAAACTTTATGCTGGTTGGGTTTTCCTCTGTAACTCACTAAATGGTTCATGGGAAATAATAGAATTTTTACAAAGTCCAAACCCCGAACAGAATACTAAAAGATAATTAAGGTTACGAGGGGTGTTGATGGGTTGATATGCACTTTGGTCCCTCCTATCAATGGGTAGAATATACATCATTTCCTTTTTATACTTTGTAGTTTTAAATATTTCAATGTTTTTTTAAAGTTTGTACTCAACTTCGTCACTTTGGAACATTGTTAGATTGAATGTTAGGATGTTTTTTTAAATATGATATGCTTGCTTTTTATGTGCATGTATGTATTTTGTATTCTTTGTAATGGAAAAATAAAAATTTATATAAAAAAAAAAAAAAAAAGAACTATTTAATTATCCAACAGGTACTTGTCTAGGGACCATATTAAATTTGAAGCCCGTAGCGGCACCGGTATACCCGCGAAGCCTGCGGGCTGGAAATTCGCCGGACAAATGGGCCAGAGACGCAAACCAGTAAACCATTCTTGCCGTAACTTACACCCCATCTAAGCCTTTGATCTTTCACGACCGCAAGAGTTACAATCGGAAATCGCTATTCAATTGCTACAATTATTCAAGCCAGCAAATATTTTCACACCAGTAAATGGCAAATATAGAAGAAAATCCTGCCGGTACCAGATTGGACTCACAAGGGAATTTAATCCCTGTTCGTAACACTGTAAAAGCAAATAAAAAATCAATACTGCACTTTAAAAGATGGGGAAAACGATGAAAGATATGATGAAAGTGATGAAAGATGCATATATACACAGCATATACCCATAGATAAATATATAAAATGTGTATAGAGAACCCTAGACAGATGGGGTATAAGGTGAAAGGGAGGAGGCCAGTATCCTCTGTACCATCTAGTGGAAATAGTGCTTGAAAGGAATGATCCCCTATAAACCCCCCCCCCCAAAAAAGGGGGTGTATATATATATATATATATATATATATATATAAATATATACTGTATATATATATACCAGGTTTGTGCACTGTGTCAGGGAGGACGGAGGAGAGACAATGCTTAGCTAAGACGTCACTTAATCATGATGGGGATAGCCCTCACAAAAATAGGGGAAAGAAAATCGGTGGCTTACCTGTGCCATAATGTGTACCATAGGATGATCCCCTCCTACCTGAAGTGGTGCACAGATATCGGATACAGGGGTAAGGATCTGCCTTGGGCTCCCGTATTTTCCACTGTGCTGGACTTGAATCGCCTTCCTCTATGTGCAGGCTCCAAAAAAAAGCGGCGTCCTCATACACAGCACCCTAACGTAAGTTTCGTCAGCCAGCATGCCATGATCTTCAACATTTTAACATTGAGATGCAGGCCAGAGTTTGCATTCTCTTCTCTTACCCTCATTAGTAGGTCCTTTAGTTCCTCCTCACTTTCAGCCATCAGAGTATTATCATCAGTGTATCTGAGCTTGTTGCTATTTCTTGCAGCAATATTGATTCCAGCTGTGGTTTCATCCAGTCAGGCCTTACGCATGACATACTCTGCATATAAGTTGAATAAATAAAGTGACAATATACAACCTTATTACACTCCTTTTCTGATCATGAACCATTCTGTTCTCCCATGTTCGGTTCTGACCGTGGCTTCTTGGTCCACATACAGATTCTTCAGGTGGCGGTTGAGATGATCTTATACTCCCGCCTCTTTAAGAACTTTCCACATGTTTTTGTGATCCACACAGTCAAAGGCTTTAGAATAGTCTATGAAGCAGAAGTTAATGTTTTTTTGGAACTCTCTTGCTTTCTCTATTATCCATCAGACATTGGCAGTTAGATCTCTTGTGCCTCTTCCTCTGCGGAACCCAACTTGCAAATTTGGTAGTTCCTGGTCCATATATTGCTTGAGTCGATCTAGTATGGTCTTAAGCATAAATTTTCTAGCATGTGAAATTAGTGCAATTGTTTGATATATAGGAGCACTCTTTGGCACTGCCTTTTTCTGGGGATTGGGATGTAGACTGACCTTTTTCCAGCCTATTAGCCATTGTTGAGTTTTCAAAATTTGTTGGCATACGGCAAGTAACACTTTCACAGCATCATCTTGTGGAATTGTGAATAGTACAATTGGGATTCCACCTACTCTAGTATTTAGAGAAGAATACAGATAGGTAGAAAGACACAACATATTCTCCACAAACCTCAAGTTATACAACTTTTCCGGAGGACTCTTGCCCCTCCTGACTAACCTAGTGTCCTATGGGTCTTATGGTTTTAATCTAACTTAAATGTTTGCTGTTTGGTTCTGCTAGCCCTCGGTAGGTTCCTATTGGTGTTACTCTCTTCTGAGCAGTCTGTGGTCTCTTCCACCGGTCTAGACATTGTGAGGCAAGATTTTTATAATACTCTTATGCAAAAGTAATATCTCAATAATTGTGATTTCTCTTTAAGTATGTTGTACTGCTTGTTAATAGTACATAGAACTTCTAAGTATAGAGTATTCATTGAAAGTTAAGTTAAAAGAAAATACACTAAAATAGTTCTTAATGTAATTATAAAATGATAAAGAAATGCTAAAGTACTTACCAGACATTTTTTTTAGTTCTTCCTTATTTTACTACTGAAGGAAATCTTGCATTTAAGGGATCAATGCAGTTAAAGAAAAAATACACTTATTTGTCAAGTAGGTGCCAATACTCTGTTTATGAGTGTAGGAATCCATTTAGTTTTCCTCAGAACTGAATCATGAGGGTGTGTGTTTTGGCTATCAGTAAGAGAGGGATGGGAAAGAAGAGAACTAAACGCCTTGTTGATATAAATAGGTACAGTTGAATGTGACATCACATCCCTTCCCTCTCTCTAGCCCAGAAACAGACTTTTTGCTTCAGAAAATGCAACCATAATTATCCAAAAATACAACCGGCCCTCTAACACACACAACTTCCACCTACGTATCATGATTTCCCCCAGTGTCAAGCTGAGGCATCAACATTTGCTTTTACTAATTAAAAACTAGATTTTTTTTTTTCATTGTGCAGTAGGCAGTACCAACTACCCTTCAATCCTAAATATTTGTTTTCTACATTTAATGCTCTCATCTGTCCTGCCACACTTTCTACCACCAACTGTCTCATAACCCAGGATCTACTATAAAAAGACATTTTATATTATTAGGTACAACCTTTCCCATTAGAAATGACCAAAGATACATGTAGAAGCTTGGCCGTTCCATTCTTTAATCCACTTTGAGATTTTTTGCCCCTGTAACCATCAATGAGATTTGGTCCATGTCTTATTTGCAAAATCATGCTTTTGTAGTGTCTTAAACTTAGTTAATTTTCTTCATTTAAACATACTTTCTTGGGGCTGTAGTAAGTTCTTTTACATTTCACCAACCGTTATATGCTGACTAGCGACATGGCTGTCAAAAATGACGGGCAATAAAATTGTAAGGCAGGTAATGCTGTTTGCCCCAGACAGTAATAGCCTTATTACATTGCGATTCAGTAAATTTAAAAGGGCTCTATTTAAGCACACAGCATATTTTATTTACAGAAGTTTTTAGTTAGTGAAGACCTTGCTTTTGGATAGAAGTTCACTGACTAAAAACTTCTGTAAAAAAAAAATATGCTGTGTGCTTAAATAGAGCCCATTTAAATTTACTGAATCTCAATTTAATAAGGCTGTAAGTGTTTTGTTCGTCTGAGATCCTTTGGCGCTCATTGAGAGCCTGTCGCTGAGTGCCTTTGGCACTCATCGTGTTTCTGGCAATGAGTGCCTTCACCTTTGATTGCAATCGTCTATGGTGGTGTTTTTTAAAGTGTTGTATATGTGTATGTTTTAATGATAATGAATTAGTAAATAAATTAAATGATACCTTACCTATTTGTAATTAATATATGCAGCAAGCAATGGTTTGAATATCTAACAATCTGTTTTGATGTCCCTGCAGCATACAATGGTGTGTTGTTGAGCTGAGGTGTAAGTATCAGCAATGTGTGCAATGTGTAGTGTAAATAGGCTGCGTGCGTGAGGGGAAAGCGCCAGTGTTGCAGGGTACTTCCGTATTCTGTAATGTGGCTAATGTGCATGTGGTATGGATTGGTTTCGATGATGTAGCGTCCTTGCTAATGGTGTATGTTGTAGGTCGTACGGGTTTTAGTAAAAGTCGTATGTGGGTGGCGGTGTTTTGCGGCTTTAGGGGTCGTGTAGCCTTGTTTTTGTTTTGTTTTGTTGGCGGCCATTTTTTCTCTCGCTTAGAGGAATTTGGAGTGTCTGAAGTTTTTTTAATTCTACTGAAATCGATGTGTAACCTGTTTTGCAGACGTCCTGGGTGTCCCCCCTTGCTGTGGGTATTTTTACTTTTTGTTATTTTTGTGTATTTAGTGTATTTTTAATGTTTTCGGCTGTGCGTGGGTTGTCCATTAAGGTTGCATTTTTGCGAGTCCGTGATGTATTTTTTATAACTCCCGCGGCTTGTATGTATTTTTCTGTAAGTCCGCAATTTAGTCCCGCGGCTAGTATTTTTTTTTCTGTAAGTCCGCAAAAAAATTTTTGTCAGTCCCGCGGCTTGTCCATGTTTATTAAATGGGTGTTTTGCGAGGGTCCGCATTTGCGGTCCTAAAGTGTTAAGGGGTCGTAGGGATGAACGCCTGCGGTGCTCATCTCCAACAGCGCAAGGAGCGCCATTGGCGCTCCTTGCCTGGCCACAGCGTTAGCAACAGGTTTTGCCAAGCCCGCCTGCTGACAACTATATATATGTGATGGTACCAATACCCTTCTCAGCACACCTTGCCCCTTCTTTCCTAGCTTGTGTCACTAACTGTTTTTCAGATATTTTGTCTTAAATATTGTCTGGCTATCTCATGATGAATATCTTAATGACTGTGTAGAAACTTGGCCTGTAGTAATCCAGGCCTATCAGGGATCTTGCAAATGATCTAAACATTGAGCATAACTAGTCTCTTTTTGTGTAGGTGACTGCATGGACCGCTCAAAATGCCAAACATTAATGTTGGTTTACTGCATGAAAATGCAGTTTCTAATAACATTACACTTATAAAGTACATGTTGATTTATATACATTTTGTATGCTTATTGACAGCCTAATTAACTTTTTAAGAATGCGAATCTGAGGATAAAGAGGACATGTTATTTTTTAAGGTTAACTATGATTTTAACAAGGCATATGTATTATATTCTCTCAGTTTAAAATGATGTCACTAATTGGATAAAACCATTCTATTTCCTATCATATTTACAAAACTGATCATTATCTCAATAAAATCAAATACATACATTTTTCTATATTTTTTTTGAGTATGTAAACTTGATAATGGGAAAAAGTATTTTAGGAAGTAAACAAATAAACACAGCCTATATATTTTGTTAATTAGTATAAAATAACTTAAAGGGTATCAAATAAGCAAGAAAAATGTAAGATGTCATTAGCCAATTGCTTATTCTATAAAACTGAGAGACGGATTCATCTGTTTTTACCTCTTACAGGTCTGCCTGGAAGGCTAGGATGCCTCAGCAATTTCAATACTACAGACACAGGGCCTCATTCAATTGCGATTTTTAGCTAGTGAAGACCTTGCTTTTGGATAGAAGTTCACTAACTAAAAACTTCTGTAAAAAAATATGCTCTGTGCTTATATAGAGCCTTATTCAATTGGCCAAATTGCAATTGAATGAGGCCCACATTGTCCAAGGGCGGACCCTTGTAGGCACTGTTTGTACAAATTTAGAGAGTAACATCTTCTTGTTAATAAAAGAAAGTGCAAAATAGTCAATAGATCCTTAGCTAAATTATATTTAGAGTAATGCTTAAAAACCTTCCATATTCCATTATTGCCAATGATCCCACATTTTCACAAGATTATAATCTCTTTTTGCCGATGACTGAGAGCACAAAATGGTAAATTTCAGTTTTATTTTACAGTTAATAAGATACTTTTGCTATCTATGCTCTTAAGTAATGTTTGGATATAAGCTTGAAGCTGATCGTCTCTAAATTTGACCATTTCCTGTGGGGTTTTAGTGGTCTAAAACAATGGATTATCTGATTGGATGGATGATATTTTGCAATGCAAAGTCAAGTTAATGAAATGGGTGTTTAGTGTATTCTTGTTCATCGAGCCTACCCTCACAGCTAAAGGGAACAGGCACCAGTATGAAACCCTTGTTCCACAGATTCCACAGATACCAAGGAAGTGTAGGTTAGTTTGGTTTACAACATTTTGACTTGTTTTTTTAACCTTTGCATATAACGTCTGATCTTCAGCCTCAGACACTATTGTCCGTAAGATGACTGTGCAACTCTACTTCTGGGAATTAACCTCAGCCCCAAGACAGTCTAAAGAAAGGTGTTTGCTTTATGTTGGGTGTGGTACCCATGCACAAACGTATGGAACAAATGTATTTTCCTGCTGCGGTAGAGCAAGTTTGTTCATCCTATGTCAATACAAAGATTTCGATACATTTTCACAGAAGCAAGACTAATTTTCAGAAAATGGAACTTGGCATTATTTTAGATTCCTATGTCCTTTGGAGTCACAAACTGCTGTCATTGCATCTGGGAGACCATGTAGCCATGGCATGAAATGTACGTAGAGATTTGGAGTCAGTGACCTGTGTACATGAACTACAGTAACTGTAAAAATAGAAGGTTTTCTGTGTATTGGGTTAGTCACATGGTTTAAACAAGATTTACTGGACGTCTTATAAACCCATATCTAATTTTTAAATCCTTGGTTAACTTTAGATGAACAAACAGTTTGCAAAATAACTGGCAATAGCTCTACAACCAAATGTGTGGCATATTGAATAGAATAGAATGATTCTACTATTTCTCATGTAAAATTCTCTTATTGTATATATAAAATGGACAGCATATTGTATAATACTTTTCATATATTAATTGGCATATTATTATCCTTTATTTGTATTCTTTCAGTATTTTGACACTGCACAGATTAGAATCCCTTGATTTTCATTTTCATTTTGTAACTAGCGACTGACAGCATGACAGCAATAACATTTGAAGCTGTTTGCCACATAATGCAATGTTCACACCCCTCTGAGCACCTTCGGTGCTCTTTGCGACCCTCTCCTCCCATCTACTTCGACAACTTGCAACTTACCATGTGTCTCCTTCCACCACCACCCCCCATCCCTTCCGTGTCTTTCTGCTCTGTGTCTCTGCTGAATCTTTGCGTGGATAACCAATTTGCTACTCAATTGGCGCCTTTTAGCTACCCGCAAGCAATCTGCGGGTTACAGGCTAAAATTCCCTGCGGTTGTCAAAATTGTGACTCCAACCCATCTAAGCCTTTGATCTTTCAAGCCCGTAAATGTTACAATCGCAAATCGCTATTTATTTGCTTAAATTCCTCAAGCACGCAAACGTTTTCACACCCATAAATGGCAAATGTAGAAGAAAATCCTATGAGTACTAGATAGGACTTGCAAGTAGGTTAAACACCTGACTGTAGCACTGTAAATGCAAATAAAACATCAATACTGCACTTTAAAAGATAGGGAAAGTGATGAAAGACATTAAAATTAACTGCACAACAATATCAAGCCCGCAAATCTACAATCCCCCCAAAAAAAATTCACGTTTCATTTCCGTGTTGTATCAATTTTGAGAATCAAGGAGTTAATATATATCAGGCCACCCACATAGACTAGAACCTTTCCTTCATTCATTTTTATAATTTTATACATTGCCGGATTGCGAGTCCGATCCCAATATTGGACTTCCAAACGCTTTGATTGACGTTTAACCTCCTTGTTTTAATGATGTCATGATGACGGTCTCATGTTTTTAAATCGGTAGTTACGACCTTGCTTACTTGATCATGATCATGCTCTGAAATGCTACATACAAATTCATAGTTTACGGTTTCGGGGTTCGGTCAGACTTTCTGCCTTTGTCTTTATTACTTGAAGAAAACCTTCCTCCTATTAGAGATCGTCTACTAACCAATGTGCTTACCAGGTCCCATTTGGGTTTAAAGGAATATTGAAAGCATGCTTTATTTATTGTATCTGAAAGATGGTATTTGATAATGCACCACTATGTGTTTTCTTATTCCAAATGATGCTCTCAAGCAAAAATAAACAGATTCAAATATTGAACTGATCTAGGCACGTGCCAATGAGCAGTAATAAGGATCTATAAGTCATAATTATGTGGCAATAAAATTGATAGACTATGTATGCTCTATGCATTTCCAGTTAATTTCAATTACATTTAAACAGGTTTTGCTTTATATTTTGCATGCAAAACATGTTTGTTAATGCTTAAAGTATGCTCTTTTAAATGCAGGAAAAAAGATTTGCATTCTAAGTCCATTTAACGTAATTTCTACATCCATCCTTCCTCGTCATCAAGTAATGGTTCACCACATGATTTAAACTAGGAAACCTAAGCCACAGGTACAGGAATTAATAATTAACAGTTTATTTTCATACATAAACATGGAATTTGAGAACTATAACTTACTCAAACATTGTACGTACCGGCATTTCATTTATACAGGGCCCCTCGCACACAGTTCCATGTCAAGAAGAAATCTCAGCTGCCTTGTGTATATCTACAAGAATAGTAAACGCATAATGATTGTAAGAAACTAAAAAATAACACATCCAAGGAAGCTGTTTTTGACTGCATAGTGGCCAAAAAAAGATATGTACAGTTAGAAAGATTTCACTTAAATGCGGCTCTGAAAATATTACATATTAAGATGCTGACATAGAAGTTTGGGGGTATTTCGCTACAATGTAACTGTTCGCTGAGCTACCATTTGTGCAATCAGTGCAAGCCACTGAGACCCCTGGCTTCTGAGGACCCCCTCGGACCTCACGCAAGTCTTCTGTGGCTCTGCAGCCTCCTGTGGCCCCCACAGATCCTATTGGGCCCCTGGTGGGCTCCCTAGTGTTCCCTGTGGCCCTTGAGGGTCTTATATGGCCCCCACAGCCCTTTATGGCCCCAGCTGACCTACCTGGACCCTGTGGCCTATTATGGCCCTTTTTGGCCCTGCACAGGCCCCAGGTGCCTCCTATGGCCACGAGTGTCCCCCCTCAGCCTCATATGGCCCCTCAGGGACCTCTGTGGCCTCCCTCAACCCCCTGTGTTCCGACTCAGCCCCCTCTGGCCCCTTGTGGACCTCTGCTGCCGACCTCAGCCCGTGGTGGTTCCCTGGATCCTTGTGGACCACTGTGGCCACTCATGGACCTCTGTGGCCTCCCTTGGCCTTTTATGGCCCTTTCAGTCCTTGCAGGCCTCTGTGGTCCCTTGATCCCTCTTGCCTGCTGTGGCCCCTGCTCACCCCAGGAAGTGGAGTGCAGCAACGGGCAGGTAAGAAGGTATTTATATATCACATATTATAATTGTCCTGCTACGAGTCGTCGTCACGCTGTTTGCGTGGTCCGTACGAATAGCGGGCTTAGCGATGAGCGCCGCAGGCGCTCATCGCCCGGCGAGCCTCGCGAAGCGAGGCGAGCCGTTAACCCGTAGAACTTTAGCGGGCTTAGCGATGAGCGCCGCAGGCGCTCATCGTCCGGCGAGCCTCGAGTAGCGAGGCGAGCCGTTAAAACGTAGTAAAAAAATACGGCCGCAAACAACTACACACACCACATACATAAAAACCTAACCGATAGCAAGAGGGAGTATCCACGACCTGCAGAAAGCGAGTTACACATTGATTTACCTTAAAATACAAAAATGTAAACACAAAAAAAAAAATAAGGCCGAAAAAAATGAAAACGAGGCTACAGCACTCTGAGCACGAAAAAGACTTGCGTAGACACATTACGGATAATCCGTGACGGCGTATGCGTAGACACATTACGGATAATCCGTGACGGCGTATAAGACACATTACGACATCGCAAAAATCGGACGCAACCCGCGGACAAGAAAAAAGATAAAACACACTAAATACACAGAACACATAAATAAAAATGTTACCGACAGCAAGAGGAAGCATCCTGGACCTCAAAACAAAAACTATCGCCTTCATTTAAAGCAAAATAAAAGAGTTTAGACACTTTAAAAAAAATAAGCGAGAGAAAAAATGGCGGCCGAACAAAACGAAAACGAGGCTACAGCACTATAGCCACGGAAAACACTTACGGAAAATCCGATAAGACGCACACCACACATTTCCGGATTAACACGGAGTTCCCGCCTTTGTCTCGCGTAGACTCCGATTTCCCGCCTTTGCCTCGCGACGACTACGATTTCCCGCCTTTGCCTCGCGCCGACTACGATTTCCCGCCTTTGTCTCGCGCCAACTCCGATTTCCCGCCGAAAACAACACATTGGTCTCGAGCAACAGCGTATTTCCCACCGAAAACAATGCATTTCGCTCGCGCACCCGTATTTCCCGCCGAAAACAATGCATTTGGCTCGCGCAAAAACCTATATATAGGGCACAATTGACACATTACTGACACCTTTTACTGAGGTGATGACAGTGTGACTGGACATTTTCGGATGCTGGAAAATCGAAAGAGATTGATAGCTCTTCAGGATACTGATTCAGGAACATTGAATTACAAAAGGTACATTTTAAGAAGTATCATTAATTAATTACTATATTATTAGTTACTTAATAAGGACAATTATGTACATTAAATTAATAATTGGTTATGTATTGTGCATTAATTATTAATGTACATTACATTGAATTATTAATTAATAATGTACATTAAATTAGAAATTAATTGATTATATATTGTGCTTAAATGTGTGAAACATTGTCAATAATATTTATTATGTATTTTATTTAATTAAGAATTAATCATCAATAAAATATAACCAATTAACTATTAAATTAATGTACATTATTTCATTAACAGAAATATAATATTGAGCTTAACTGTGTGAAACAATTGACAATACTATTGATAATGTACATTAAATAATTAATGAATTAAGCATTAATATAAAAGTGAGTTTGCGTTTAAGAATGTCCAGAAAAAAGAAACACATTTATTAATGAATTAATAAATAATGTACATTAGATTTAATTATTAATTAATAATGTACATTCTATTACAAATTAATTGGTTATATATTGTGCATTAATTAATTGTACATTAGATTACTAATTAATTGGATATTGTAATTACCTGTGTAAAAGAATTGTAAATAACGTTTAGAATGTACTTTCTACAATTAATTAATTATTACTAAACAGTAATATCAAAAATGTTAGCGTTTAAGAATGTGCAGAAAACAAACACATTGATTCATTAATTAAGAATGTACATGATTTTAATAATTTAATTCTCAGATAGACTCATGTTTATGTTTTCAGTTTAAATTTAATTAATAATGTACATTAAATTAATAGTTGCTTATATATTCTGCATTAATTAATAATGTACATTAAATATAATTATTAATTAATAATGTATATTACATTAGTAATTAATTTGTTAGATATTGTGCTTACCTGTGTGAAAGAATTAAAAATAACATTCATAATGCACTTTATTTAATGAATTAATTATTAATAATGAGTAATATCAAAAACAGTTTTGTATTACATTACTATAGGAACATATTAAAGAATTTGCTTTCAGGTTTTTAAGGAATAAAAATATATGTCTCTTGATTGATGTTTATTTCATGATATGGGTGAAGTGAAATAATACAAAGATTCTAAAATTTAAATTACAGATTATTGATCAAGGAAAGTGAATAAACACACAGTGTGACGTTTGCAGCCTTTGAACAACATCAAGACCGTCTTTGCAGGTAAATATTTAATTTGGTCCTGACACATCAAAACAGCATATGTTAAAAAATTTGATGGAAAGTTGAATAGACAATACGAAGCAATACAAACATTTAACAAAAAGAAGCACTTGCCAAAAAAAAAAAAAAAAAAAAAAAAATGTATGCAGTGAAGTGAATCAAGAAGGATTTAAAATGAATTGAAAGATGAATAATTGATATAATAAATATATATGTCCAGTTATTACCAATTTAATATATGTCAATAAAATACTTTGAAAAATGGTTTCATTTATTTCATTGGAAACAAGGATAACGTTTATTCATCAACTTTAATGTAACAGTCCAAAAAGTAAAAAGACATATGTACACAAAAATAAGAAGAAAGACTAATTAATATTTATATTGACTATTACAGATTAAAAAATGGAAGATAATGGAGAAGACAAAATGGAACGCAAAAGAAGATTGGCAAGGGAAAGGAAGCAAAGGTGGAGAGATGCTCATACACCAGAAACTTCACAACGCTTGAGAGAAGAAGATCAACAGAGACTTTTAAATAAAAGAAAGATTGCTAAGAAAGCCAAAAGTGAGTCTGTTGGGCCTTGCAAAAAAAGGAAAAGTAAAAAAAAACATCTATGTGAACCAGTGTCTAATGATTCTATTGTGCAGAATGACTTAAATGTAGACACACATGACAACAATGTACATATAGAAAGTGGGTTTGATATATATGTGGAAAAAATGCATGACAATGTGTTCAATACTGCAGTACATGTAGATACTCATTATTGTGGGTTACTTAATGTGCTTTGTCAGTTTTGTGGGGCCTATCATTTCATAAAGGAAAGACCTACTGATGGAAATTTCATTAGTTGCTGTCAGAAAGGAAAGGTGAAACTTCCACTAAGACATCCATTTCCATATTATTTAGAATGTATTATGAGTGATCCAACATTTCAAAATTATAATAATTTCAAACAAAACATCAGGTCTTATAACAGTGCAATTTCATTTGCTTCAATGGGTGCAACTTTAGCAGAAAATGTACCAGGACATGGTCCTTATTGTTTCAAAATTCAAGGTCAAATATACCACCGAACTTCACATTTACACCCACAAGAAGGAGAGCCAAGGAAATTTGCACAGTTGTATGTCTTGGATACGATGGAAGCTGTGGAACAAAGAATGACACTACCAGAAAATAGACAGTGTTTGCGCATAGTCTTTGAACAGCTGGATAAAATTATGCAAAACAACCCATATAGTAAAGCATACAAACAATTAGCACAGCTGGAAAAAGAACAACAGGAACATGCTGAAAGACATCTATTGCCTATACCAAGAGTAAATATGGTGTTAAAAAGAGATCGCAACACTGATCAAAGAAGATATAATTTACCGACAGTAAATGAGGTTGCTATGGTGTTTAAAAATGAGGATGGTGAACCACCTTTTCAGCGTGATATTAGAATATATCCACGCAATGAAGAACAACCATTTATCAACATCAATATATTAAGTTGTAATTTAGATCCAATGACATATCCCATTTTCTTTCCAAATGGTGAACCTGGATGGGAACCAAAATTAAAATTGGAAACTTATCCCAATACTAAACTTCGAATTAGATCTAATGTTTCAATGCTGGAATATAAAGTTGCACAAACTGCTATCCGTGACTGCTTTAATCCAATTTTACATGGAGGCAAACTCACTCAACAATGGATTATTGATTCATATCTACAAGTTGAAGCCAATAATTTAAATTTCATTAAATTTCAACAAAAAAAATTACGAGTTGAACAGTATTGTGGATTAATGGATTATGTGGCTGAAATAGCTGCAAACAGAGACATTCCAGCTGGAAGAGCAATTATTTTGCCATCAACTTTCCAAGGATCTCCTCGCAATATGCGAGAAAGGTATAATGATGCCATGGCTATTGTCACAAAATTTGGAAAACCAGATTTATTTATTACATTCACGTGTAATCCCCAATGGCCAGAGATCAAGGAAAATTTGTATTTGGGACAAACTACATCTGACCGACCAGATTTAGTGGCAAGAGTATTTAAAATCAAACTGAATTCATTAATACATGATATCACTAAAGCAAAATTATTTGGACAATGTATGGCATTTGTTTACACTATTGAATTTCAAAAGAGAGGACTGCCACATGCTCACATACTTTTAATACTGCAGGAAAAAGATAAGTTGAAAACTGCAGAGAGAGTGGATTCAGTCATTTCTGCCGAATTGCCAGACCAAGAAAAATATACAAAACTTTGGGAGATTGTTACACATAGAATGATTCATGGCCCATGTGGAGAGATGAATCCTAATTCACCATGTATGGAAAATAAAAAATGTACAAAAGAATTCCCAAAACAATTTCAAATGCAAACTTATGCTAATTGTGATGGATATCCTTTGTATAAAAGAACACAAGGAGAAACAGCTATTATCCGGGGCCAAAAGGTTGATAATAGATTTGTTGTTCCATACAATCCACATTTGCTCATCAAGTACAATGCACACATCAATGTAGAAGCTTGCACTTCGATTAAATCAATTAAGTATGTGTATAAATATATATACAAAGGATATGACGCAGCTACTGTTGTTGTACAAGGTGCTGTAAATGAAAACGAAAATCCAATTGTACACGATGAACTATCAAATTATTTAGATGCTCGCTATGTTAGTGCTCCTGAAGCAATGTGGCGCCTTTTGAAATTTGAGATGCATGATCGGTCACATGCTATCTATCGCTTAGCTGTACATTTGCCTCAAAGTCAGATGGTTTGCTTTACTCAAGGAAATGAAAGACTTGCATTATGTCAAAGTGAAGACAGAGATACCACACTTATAGCATGGTTTAAATTAAACTGTCAGGATACGCAGGCCAGACAATTTTTATACATAGAGATACCATATTACTATGTATTTGTAAATGGTCAATGGAAAGAACGAAGAAGAGATGCACAAAAAATTATACCACGCATTTATACCGTCAGTCCAAGGGATATTGAACGTTTCAGCTTAAGATTACTTCTGCTACATGTTCCCGGTGCACAGAGTTTTGAGCATTTACGTACAGTCAATGACATAGTTTATGATACATTCCTATTAGCTGCAAGACAGCAAAATTTCATAGCTGATGATACAGAATGGGAGAGGTGTCTGGAAGAAGCAGCGCTATGTCAAATGCCAAAGCAAATGAGACAACAATTTGCATTCATATGCATATTTTGCAATGTACCTGATGCTTTCACTTTGTGGGAAACATTTAAATTAAACATGTCAGAAGACTTCTTGAAACGTTACAGAGAACCAATTGCTCTGTTAAAAACATTGTTGGAAATTTAAGAAATATTGTTTGCTCATGGATTAAATTGTTCAAGTTTTAATTTACCGGATCCAGGACTTATAGATGACATTAATTTTGATGATTATGACACTGAGCTACAAAAACAAAAAACACAAGAAAAACTGGCAACATTAAATACTAAACAGTTAGAAGCATTTCAGGCCATCACAAATGCTACAGATGATGAAATGGTCAAAGACCGGTATTTCTATCTAGACGGCCCAGGTGGATCTGGAAAAACTTATCTTTACAATTGTTTGATGAGTTATATTCGATCACACAGTCAGATAGCTATGCCATTTGCAACAACTGGAATTGCTGCACTTTTGTTAGATGGTGGTAGAACTGTTCATAGTGGATTTAAGCTGCCAGTTCCCATTTTGGAAACATCAGTGTCAGATATTCGACTCAATTCTATACAAGCAAAAAAAATTAAACTAACAAAACTAATTATCATAGATGAGGCAACAATGATGTCATGTCACGCACTGCAATGTATTGACAGATTCTTAAAAGAAGTGATGGATAATAAGTTGCCATTTGGTGGAAAGGTGATGCTGTTAGGAGGAGATTTTCGGCAAACATTACCTGTTGTGCCACACGGAAATAGAACAGAGATCATTGAAACATGTATCAAGACCAGTAAACTGTGGCAAATATTTACACATCTCAAATTAGAATTAAATATGAGATCTGAAGGCCAAAATGAATTCAATGATTGGCTTATTAAAATCGGAGAAGGAAAACATCCAGAAATACAGCATTTACCAAATGATACTATTGAAATTCCATCAGAAATGGTTTGCAACGAATCACTGATATCAGCCATATTTCTAAACACTCTTAATAACGAGGATTACTCAGACATTGCAAACAAAGTGATATTAACATCAAAAAATATCGATGCCTTGAATGTAAATAATGAAATTTTAAAATACATCAATGCACCACAGAAGAATTATTACAGTGCAGATTCAGTTCTGGCTGATGATAAAGAGAGTGAATCGAATTTTAGTATCGAATTTATTAATTCCTTAACACCATCTGGAATGCCACCACATATTTTACAATTGAAAAAAGGTGCAATTGTCATGTTATTGCGAAATATGAATCCAAAAAAAGGACTTTGTAATGGCACCAGATTAATTGTGCATGAGTTAAAAGATCATTTTATACATGCAGAAATTATAACTGGGACCCATAGAGGTGACCGAGTTTTTATACCAAGAATTGATTTAGCTCCAAGTGAGAGTGGTTTGCCTTTTGTCCTTCAAAGGAGACAGTTTCCAGTTATCATGGCATTTGCCATGACCATCAATAAATCACAAGGCCAAACTTTTAAGTCTGTTGGGATTTTTTTAAAGGAACCAGTTTTTGCACATGGACAACTCTATGTTGCTTTTTCAAGGTGCACCAATCCAAACGAAATTAAAGTGACTGTTGACGAAAATGAAAGTCAGGGTCATTTATTAGACGATGGATGCGTTTACACAAAAAACATTGTGTACTATGAGGTGTTGTAAACATAGAGTAGAGTAGTTTCATTTCTATGACAACATTTTAAGGTACTCAATATTATTGCACAAAAACAACATTTCAAGAACAAACTATATACAATGGACAAAAAAAATCCATAGAGAACAGTGGTTTGACTTCCAGTACAAAATGTAAGTACTCTGGGACTCTTTAAATAGGGGACCACTATTTCACTTTGGAAACTCTATGTGATATTTGCATAAAAGACAAAAAGAAAATAAAAAAAAAACTTAAACATCCTTAAACATATTGAAATGGGTTACAAGTTTCATGTTCATATGATTGGTCCCACAAAAAAAAAGGTAAAAAACTGTTTGTTAAAGAGATATGTTATAGGCAAACATGTATTGTTACTATATAGTTGAACCATTTCAGAAGATTTGGAAAAGTATTGATTCAGGGAGTAATCCGATCGCCAGTTAATGGGGTCAGGAAGGAATTAATTTTTTTCCCTCTAAGATACAATTGCAAAAGTTTGAATGGGGGGTTTTATTGTTTGCCTTCCTCTGAATTCAATGCTAATTTAGTTTAACGAGAGTTTAACAAAAATGTTACAAATAAAACAAAAAATGTTATTTGTAAAAAAATGTACTTACTCTAAGTTAATATAGTCTGCAGTTACTAAGTGATAAATATCTATTTAAAAGTGTTAGTATTGTTAAAAGAAGGTTGAAAGATTGTATAATATACAAGTTGCCTGTTACAAAATTTCATGTTACACTTTACAATATGTATGCATTAAAAAGTACAATATGTATGCATTAAAATTAAGATATTATTATATTGTTTTAAAAAAAAAAATGATTATGAAATATAAGTTGAAAGTTACAAAAAATAAAAAGTTAAAAAAAGAAATGTGTATTTCTTTTTAGAAACAAAAAAGGGACAAATGTAGTAGACTCATTTTGTGTTGCAAATAAATTTCACAACATTTAAATTTTATTGACCGTAATTTTTTGACGGGCAAGTCGCTAGTATATATATATTTATATATATATATATATATATTAAAAGTTATAGATGCATATGTAAATGTATACGTGTATATGGTATACAGATGTACACAAACAGATGTAGTTACCTCCACAACTCTAGCTTCCACCCCTCCCATACGAAACAAGGGATAATTCATAGTCAAGACATCAGATACCACCGCATTTGTTCAAACATAGAGGACCGTGATAAACACTTAAAAACACTGTCTGCCTCCTTCAGACAGAAGGGTTACAAACCCAGTGTTATCACTCAGAAAGTAACCTCTGTCATCAGAACACCCCGAGAATACCTGTTGCAATATAAAACCAAAGAATCAACTGCACGTACACCTCTAGTAACCACATACCATCCGGTTCTAGAAGTAATAAGCAAAATATTTAAGGATATACAACCACAACTCACAGAGGACACAGAATTGAAACATATATTCCCCAAACCCCCATTCTTGCATTTAGGCAGCCACCAAATTTAAGACAAACATTGGTGAACAGAAGATTGCCTAATGAACAGCATAACAGAGAAAATGGCACCAAACCCTGTGAATAAAAGTCGCTGCAAACTATGCCAATACATCTGCAAAGAGGACACGCACAACAACAAGACCCACAACATCAGAGACTCATATTCATGTACATCATCCGACTTAGGCTTTCTGGACCAATATCTTAATGTTTTATAGCTAACACATTCCACTTACCTCCCACCCTTCTATGACTGTTTTTGTAAGCTACATGCTATGCTGAAATGTATTGCTTTTTATTTTACTCTGCTGTGTTCTTATCTACAACCTGATCTATAGACTTACTTACTGACCTATCAGGACATTATTCACAATGCTGGTCTATTTCTCACTTAACTCTGGACAATTAATTTAGTTTTTCTTGTTTTTCCAATTTTGTTTTATTCATCTCTTTCTGTTTACTGTTTTTAGTTCATACTTGTATCAATATTGCTTTTTGACTTGATAAAGAGAGGCATTATCTCTTGAAAGCTTGTCGCTTTATTATGAATACGTTTGTCCTATAAAAGGTTATTCACTGCAATATTCAACTGGATTACTAGACATTCACGGCTACCTCACTCTTTATATATATATATATATATATATATATATATATATATATATATATATATAAAAATATATATTTATATATACAGTATCTTGCGAAAGTGTCTCCAGACCTAAACCTTATTGAGGAAAGTGGGGGAGTGCAAGGTCTCTAACATCCTCCAGCTCCGTGATGTCACCATGGAGGAGTGGAAGAGGACTCAGTGGCAACCAGTGAAGCTCTGGTGAACTCCATGCCCATGAGGGATAAGACAGTGCTGGAAAATAATGGTGGCCACTCAAAATATTGACACTTTGGGCCCAATTTGGACATTTCCACTTAGGGGTGTACTCACTTGTGTTGCCAACGGTTTAGACAATTGCTGTGTGTTGAGTTATTTTGAGGGGACAGCAAATTTACACTGTTATACAGGCTGTACACTTACTACTTTACATTGCAGCAGAGCGTCATTTCTTCAGTGTTGTCACATGAAAAGATATAATAAAATGTTTACAAAAATGTGAGGGGTGTATTCACTTTTGTGAGATACTGTATATATACATATAAAGTAAAAAAAAATATTTTTGCACCAGGGTCCCCCATGCACTAGCTCCACCACTGCTAACATGCACCCATTTGTTCTATCTGCAGTAGCCATGATTTTCAGTAAGTGCACATATAATTGAAAATATCTTAACTTACTTTTTTTTTTGCAAAATTACAATATTTTAGAGACATGGGAATTATAGTGCATCCGCTTACAGCTGTTTTATATATGTTATATTTCATATTATATGATATCCTAGCTTTCAACCCTGTGTTCATATATACTCACAATTGGGGATTTTCATTCCTATCTCCCCTGATTACAGACATCTCAATGTGCAATATAAATACCACCAACATGGGGCCCCTCTTCATGTGCAGGCTCCTCACAATAGTAACCCCGCAGCAACGGCCCTCAATGTTTATTTTTAAAAACTTCTTCAGTAAACAGGATTTTATTGTCACTTTAAGACATTATCACTCATTTTGATTAAATATGACCTGTTTAGTGTAATATATAAGTAATATGCAGCCTTGAATAGGGCGCTATTTAAGCACATAGCATATATTTTTTACAGAAGTTTTTAGTTAGTGAAGCAAGGTCCTCACTAACTAAAAACTTCTGTAAAAAATATGCTATCAGCCTTATTAAATTGCGATTCAGTAAATTTAAAAAGGTTCTATTTAAGCACACTACATATTTTTTTACAAATATTTTAAAAAAAATATGCTGTGTGCTTAAATAGAGCCCTTTTAAATCTGCAGAATCGCAATTTAATAAGGCTGATGATTAGAAGGTAAGAATGATCCTTATATCTAGACTAACAGGAAGAGACAACCACATTTCGA
Organism: Discoglossus pictus; assembly: GCA_027410445.1. Lineage (NCBI taxonomy): Eukaryota > Metazoa > Chordata > Amphibia > Anura > Alytidae > Discoglossus > Discoglossus pictus. The sequence goes on from CM050175.1 coordinate 25,738,078, forward strand.
ATCCTTTTTCTCATCTAATCTCGCCTCAGCTTTCTCTTTGTAGGTCTCCACCATCTCCTGTCTGTCTTCACTCGAATCCATAATAAGACTCAACTATCGTACTCAACGCTCAATGTCTGCAGCTTCTCCCTGTCAGTCAGCCCACTGGCTCCCCATAAATGCAAGAATAAAAATCCTGACCCTAACCCATAAAGCCTTTTCCAACTGTGCACTTTCTAATTTATCTGCTCTAATCTCAAAATACTCCTCCAACCATCCACTTCACTCTGCTAATGATCTTCTCTTTCTTCCCTTCTTATCACCACTTCTCATTCCCACAATAAGGAATTTTCTCATGTTGCTCCTATTTTGTGGAACTCCTTGACTCACTCCACCATGCTATCTTTCTGTCAAAAACTAAATCTGTTTAAAGAAGCCTATCACCTTCAACCTTAACATTCACAAACTGCATATGAAGTTGCTCAAACCCAACTTACAATTATAATGCACAGTCAACTCCACTTGCATCAGCATACTGCCTTGATCAGTGCCATCCTGTATTTGTCACCCTCCTATCTTAAAACCGACCCTTACCGTCTAAATTGTACCTACTAACCAATATGTATAGTATTTTTATTGTATCCTTACTTGTATTTCTATTTACATAAATAGTTGTCCATACCTTTGCCAATTGTACCGACTGTATTTTATTTTATTGGGTGGGTGGGTGACCTGGGCCGCACGGCCCACTCACCTAGGGAAAATGTATGTGCAATACATCACCTCTCCTTTTCCAGTGATTGCTGCGTGACCACTGGCTGGCTTGCCAATCAGAAGGGAATTGCATTTGCCCTCTCTTACATTACTGTGTCTGTAGCAACAACTTCTCATTGGTGCCCCCTGTTTTCACAGAGCTTGCAACGTTATTGTGCGACCAAATGTCTGGATGGGTAGGCTGGGCTTGTTAGACTTGGTTGGCAGCCAGCCTAGGAGAAGGAAAACTCTGCTTTAAAACCCAGGCAAATGCAGCCCGTTAGCCCTATAAGGCCATCCATCTAGGAGAAGAAGACTCCAATATAACACCTGCAACTCGAGGACCTTACTGTCACCGTCCAAGCTTGTGAGGCCATGACAGATGAACACTGAGTGTAAGGGGTGGGACCAGTACTGCGCCCACTGCATCTCACCTAAAAACTAAATTGTGCCGGCCCACATCTAGAACAATCAACATTTTCAAGCCCTGCAGCTATGGCAAAGGGGCGAAATGACAGGTGGAAGATGTCACTGGAAGCTGCAATCTCAATCCTGCAGGCAGGCGGTTCAGGTGTATGGGTTGCCGGATGCTGACCCAGGAGACTACGGCATCGGCAGCGCCCTGAACGACCAAGCAGCCTTCTCTAGGGACTGCCCTTCTTGCTTCCCATGGAGAGGGTCCTAGAAAAGGTGTCCTATAGAAAGCTTGTCTCCACTTCACCCAGTTAGTTAGACACGGTCAACGCGCATCTCCAAATACAGTCGAAACTCAGTAAAAAAGAAAAGGCTTGAAACTTGCATGTGGGAACATCAGAACTATGCTTGACACTACAGACAGCAGTTGTCCAGAACGGCGCACTGCTCTAGTAGCCCACAAACTATCAAGGCTGGCTATTGACATTGCTGCCCTCCGTGAAGGCCGCCTCCCAGAGGAAGGAAGCATTCAGGAACATGGGGTTCGGAAAGCTTGTTAGGAAAGCTAGAAAATGAGAGACGTCTCTCTGATGTTAGCTTCATGGTCAGGAACCATATCGCCTCCAAACTTGATAACCTGCCAAAGGGTCACTCTGACCGCATGATTTCTATGGGTCTCCCACTTCAAAACAAGCAGCATACTAAAATGTTCAGTGTCTTCGAGCGGATCTTGCAGAAAAGGACAAGTTTTACACCGACCTAAGTAATCTCGTACAAAACGTCCCTGCAGACGATAAGGTCATCATCCTCGCTGACTTCAATGCCAGAATAGGCAAGGATTCAGAAACTTGAAAAAGGGTACTTGGCAATCACGGTGTTGGAAACTACAATGACAACAGGCGCCTTCTGCTAGAGTTTTGCACTGAGCAGAAACTCACCATCACCAATACAGTTTTCCAGCAGAAAGACAGACTAAAGACAACCTGGATGCATCCTCGGTCCAAGCATTGGCATCTTATAGACTATATTCTCGTGCTCAAGCAAGACTTTTAAGATGTCCTGATCACCCGAGTGATGTCCAGCGCAGAATGTAATACAGACCGCCATCTGGTGCGTGGCAAACTTCAACTCCACTTCAATCCTAAGCCAAGGAGGAAAGGAGCCCCAAAGAAGATGTTACAAATCGGCACCAAGGCAAACTGCCACAGGACATTTGTGACACAACATCATCACCCTGTAAAAGAAAAAGGGAGAAAATCAGACTGTTCCAATTACCGGGCAATAACTCTGCTCCCGGCGCAGAGAAAATCCTTGCAAGAGGACTCCTCAACAGACTGGTGTCCACTATCGCAGAATAGCTCCTCACGAGAGTCAGTGTGGCTTTAGAGGCAACAGGAGCACCACTGACATGGTTTTTGTTCTCAGGCAGCTCCAAGAGAAATGCAGAGAACAGAACAAGGGACTTTTGTCGACCTAACCAAAGCGTTCAACACTGTGAGCAGGAAGGGTCTGTGGCAAATCCTGGAACGTATAGGATGTACTCCTAAGTTCCTCAACATGATCATCCAGCTACATGAAGATGAGCATGGCCAAGTTAGGCACAACAATGACCTATCTGAGCCCTTCCCAATAAGTGTGAAGCAGGGCTGTGTCCTTGCATCCACCCTATTGACGCTATTCTTCAGTATGATGCTGCAAAGGGCCACAACAGACCTTGGTGTTGAGGATGGACTCTACATCCGATTCCACACAGACGGTAGTCTGTTCAACCTGAGGCCACTAAAGGCCCACACCAAGACAATGGAACAACTCATCTGAGAGCTACTCTTCGCCGACGATGCTGCCCTTGTTTCCCATATGGCGACAGCTCTGCAGCAAATGACATCTTGCTTTGCAGAGCCTGCCGAGCTCTTCTGAGGTCAGTTTGAAGAAGACTGATGTTCTCCACCAGCCAGCACCTCAGGAAGATTACATTCCTCTTTGCATCACTATTGGCGAGTTTAAGCAGAAAACAGTCCAAAAAGCTTACCTACCTGGATCATCTCCTCAGCATCATCTCCTCGGAGGCAAAGGTTGACAAGGAAATTGATAACAAATTGGCAAAGGCAAATGGTGCATTTGGCAAGTTATATAAAAGGGTTTGGAACATCAAGCATCTGAACAAGTGCACTAGGGTCAACAAGTACAGAGCTGCTGACCACCCTACAGGATGGTTCCAAGTCCTGGGTCACCTACCACCACCACCTGCGACTTCTTGAGCAATTTCATAAATGCTGCCTCAGCACCATCCTAGACATTCACTGGAATGACCACATCCCCAATACTGAAGTGCTAGAACAGGCACAAGTCACCAGCATTGAGGCCATACTGTTGAAGAAGCAGTTGCGCTGGGCAGGACACATCTCTAGGATGGAGGATGATGGAGGAAGATTGGACTATATGGTGAGCTCACCACTGGCAATCCTGACAAAGGAGGACCAAAGAAGAGGTACAATGACTCACTGAAACAATCCCTTGATTCCTGTCATATAGACCATTGTCGATGGTCCGCTTTAGCTTCAGACCAAAAGGCATGGAGAAGCATCATTCACCGGGCTGTCTCCTCTTTCGATGACAACACAAGGCTGGTCTTGAGGACAAAAGGAGACATAGAAAAAAATGGTGTCACTGCAGCACTCAACCCAGAACAAGCCTTCCCATTCAACCACTGTGATCAAGTCTGCCAGTCCCGCCTTAGCCTCCTCAGCCACCAGAGAGCCCGTGGATGTGGACACCCCTCTTAAATCTTAGTTTGTGAAGCCATGCCTATATATATTTTTTTCTTCTTTGTAAAAAGCCCAACAGAAAATGTTGGAACTTTGTAAATAAAGAGTAATAATTATAATGATAAAACAGATCAGGCTTTCCTTACATATTGTCTTGCTTAATACATGATTATAAATATTTGAAAGAACACTCATCAATAGTTCAATAGAATTTTCCATTATACTTTATATTATTTCTAATGATATTATTTGGTTATGTTATGTGGGGACCAGTTTAGTTATATAACGCGGTACCTATTAGAAAACCAGGTACAAAGCTTTGGAAATGGCATTGGTGCTTGCTTCATATTTTAAAACAGATACACAACCAAACTATCTTTTTGGCTTTTTATCTATCTATCTATCTATCTATCTATCTATCTATCTATCTATCTATCTATCTATTTTTATCTATTAGCTGTTACCCCAAGTGTCAGTAAGAACAATCTTTTTCTTTAATTTTTAGTACAATTAAACACTATTAGCAGCCTATTTTTGGCTAACTGTTAACCTCATAATTTCCATACTCATATTGAAGGTGTCACTGTCCTTGATATTTGCCATGTTGTGTGGTTGTTCACAGCTTATAGCAACTTGGATCTTTACCAATATAGCCTACGACAAAGCAAATCTTAAGCAAACACAATGTTTGCTTTAAATATGTTTGTAATTGTAATGATTTTATTTATAGGTTATATAAACTGTGAGTCATTTTAAATTACATACTGTAAATACAGGCTGCATGCACGCTTCATTATGATCAATCATATAATGATTAACTGCCACTGGAAACATGTTTTTTCAAACATTATTAGTGCATTAAAAGTGTATTATTTATATTCTATATTTGATTAAAAGTTATAAGATATTTGGTATAATATTATCAATATACGATCAATGGCTAAACATCTGTCTCCTATTATTTCTTCATGTTTTTTTTTCATGATTTACCTAAATATCTATCCTAACACTAGAAACATTTCATAAATGTTATTACAAACATCTATAAGTTATTATTAATGTTCATCAACCTTAACAATAATAAATTAAATCTTTAATATTGTATCAGAACTTGACACATCGTACTGAAAAATTTGCTCGGAATTGGACGACCCAGCATCTTGTCTTTCAGGAAGAGGAATAAAGTTTTTTAATGTGGGGTAGTGTTGTTAGTGCCTACAAGAGCAATCTGTGCCTGAAAGAATCAAAGTGCAGCCTTTGCTTATAATTACCAAAGTGTAGACTGTGCCTATAAGAACCAAAGTGTAGCTTGTGCTTACAATAACCATAGTGTAGCCTGTGTCTACAGGAACCAAAATGTAGCTTTGAATCAATAACCTGTCTCCTCCTTCTCCTCCTCTACATTGCCACCATCAAGTCCTCTCACTACAGTTAAAGGGAAGTTAAATGCTACATTCTCTGATGTAATTATTGTTTTTTTATTAATTTCTATGTAGTTTTGATTTTTTTTTATGCAAAAACAAGACTACCAGTTCAAACTAAAATGTGAAAATCTGGGGTTATTTCAATTTACTTAGTTCCCTATGGAAAATGCTTGTTTGGAACTCAACCTGTTTGGAACTCATCCTGCCGTCCAGAATGGATTATGGACAATACAGATGCATCTAAGTGTGCTTAAAATGTTTTTTATTGGGGCTGTTTATCAAACAGAGCTAAGGTTTATAACCACAAATGTTAACGTGAGATCTGCTGCATGATGAGGCCCAAATAGACCAAAATATACTCCTTTGGTGGCTGTTTCCCCAGTTAAGGCATACATTGCCTGGTATTTCAGTGCTGAATTGGGTCAGATTGACACAATACAGAATACAGAGAGGCACTGGATTAGGCTAGTTTGTTCATAGACCCCAGGGGGTTTGAAGCTAACATTGTATTTAACATACTACCTCATACTGTTGGGGGTTCGCATTTTAAGCATAAGAAGCTTTGCCTTTTTACAAAAAAATCTCTAATATGGAAAAAAGGTACAATAATCAAGACTTAAACTATATTACACGTTACCCAAATTCTGGACATCAGACTACAACTAGGAGCACTTTTGGAGATATTTACCAAGACTATCTGTGTCAGCCCACTACAAAGTATTTCCAAAAAATAATAAACAGAATGAGATTCTAAATCTATCCTCACAATAGTACTTCAAAAGAAATTATTATATAAATGACACAACTGTATTATTTTAAATACTTTTCTGGAGAGAAAAAAATCTTCTAATATAGTTGCACTAAAAGAATCAAAAGTCTCTCTGTATATAAAATGTCCTGATATAAAGTTATTTAATACTGATAGATTTCATACAGCATGTTGATCAAATAAAATTCAGGGTGTTGGAATATTGCATTTCTAGTCCATAGTACACAGGGAAATAAATTACATTATATTAAAATGTACTTTTCATAACATGTATTTGTTACAAACTCCTAATCACATTTAAACTCTATTACATAAGTAAATTTTACCTCCCAGAAGACAAACATCCTGGGTCAGTCCTCTAGCTTTCCTATACTGAGGACATCCCTAATACTGACTTGTGCCAGCTTCTGCCCTGTGCCCTCAAAGCCCCACCCATCTAGTTTTCCTTCGGATTACTGTATAAAAGAGCCAACTGGAACATTGGGCATTTGTTCCTCACATGATAATCCCCAGTTCGGTACACAATAACCGAACTGCAGGCAAAATGGGGACAAGTAAGAGGCTATGCATAACTATATGTGGCCTCCTAGTAGCTCTCACATGTCTCCAGGCAGCAGGTGAGTACCAAGTACCAAGTACTGAAAAGAAGGGAAGATCATGAGAGAGCGCGAGAGTGAGAGAGAGAGAGAGAGAGAGAGAGAGAGAGAGAGAGAGAGAGAGAGATAAATACTTGTCAATGGAGCTCCCTTATTGATAACACCTCTACATTGTTTAAAATCTGGAGTTGGTAGTGTGTGTGGACTTGTTTTTCATTAGCATATAGCCAGTGACTACTTTAAATAGAGCTATAAGCACCTATTGTATATGGAGCTATGAGTCTACGACACAATGATTGATTTTAATTCATATCTCATGCACATTCTCATACCTATTGCTAGCAAAAAAAATGAATATATTGAAACAAAATCTAATCTGATGGTTTGAACTGATATTTTTTCTTTTACAATCAGATCACCATCATCAACAACAACAGACTGCAGGTGAGATATGATTTTCTTTACCTTGTTGATATTTGTCTGCTCACAATACTGTTCACTGTACATACACATAATGCTAAAATTAATTTAGAAAATTAAAAGCTTTCCACCAAAAATTTATATATTTATTATATAAACCTTTATTAAATTCTATTTGGGTGAGTACATTGACCATATATTCATGTTTTCTTTAAAAAATAACAAATAGATATGAAAAAACACTACTATGGTAAGAAAAACACAGTGCTAAAGAAAAAAATGTTGTTAGACAATGATCTATATACCTATAGAAGTTTAATGTTTTTATTTTATTATGGTTCTTGATGCAGATGGGGATAAAACTACTTGTTCATTAAAACCAAGTTCTTTATGCAGGTTCAATAAAATGTATCATCAGTTACAGTTTTTTCTTCAAGAGAATTAACAAAATCCATCTTGGCCATCTTTGAAAAAAAAGTTTTCATTATTTTCCTCAAATCTAAAATATACCTAGTCCTTTCTTACAAATGGGGAATATCCACTTCTAATCTAAGCGGTGTCAGGTTATTGAACCTAATGAATGACCAGGTGACATTGTTTTGTAAAAACAGAAATATTATTTTTGTAGAATTTTAAATTATTTTAGAATGTTAATACTAATATTAACATGATGGTTTGTTAGTTGTATAAATTGTGGCATTTTGTGTATGGTCTTAATTGTTATATCCTAAATCCACTGATGTACACTCATATTTTATGAAAATATGTATCAAAATGTAGTCTGCATCTGTGCATTTCTACCTTTGGACCAATATGTTCATGTATCTAGCTTATGTAAATATAAAAAGGTTTAGTTGCGCCAATCTTCATAGAGGAAATTGATTTCTTTCCAAGGAAGAAGAAAAACAAACATAAATTGGCGTAAAGCCCCCAGACATCAATTGTCAGATTTATAATAAAGTGTAACATAAAAACTAAGCAAATATGCTGAGCATTGATAGATTAGCCTAAGCTAATAATAAACCAACCATATCACATCTTGATTTATCATATTATCAGAGACCTGTTGGTTTCTGAAACTGGCATCACCTCTTCTGTTATGTATAATACCACTATTATTAATCACATAACCAAGACGTGCATACATACTACCATACTACCATAGCAATGGATCCCTGATGATATCAAAACACAAACAGATCCCATAAACTAGTTATATCCTATATGATGTATTGTATATACTTTTCCTAGTTCTCTCATTTTATCCTTTACCAATCTAATTTTGCAATGAATATAGTGCATTATATTGCTGACTATTTATGTTTTGTATATTTGTAAGTGAAGATCACTATGATTTTCCGTTTGTTTAATTAATAACTACCTTAACTGTATTTTAGGCATGGTGTAAATTAAATTATATGTACATATAGGCATTAGCAGTCTTAGCTTGTGAATTTAAAATATCACAGACCAATATCATAAGGTTTGATAAAGCAGAATGAATTTGCACAGAAATTCTATATCTGAAATAATGAATAAAAAACTATTATTATTTGGCAATTCTACAGAAACCATATATTGACATTCAGATCTTATCAGCAATTTTGATCTGTTATGTGTATCCTAATCAGAAATTAGTTAACATCCATTGTTGGTTTTCCTACTTGGTCAATATTGACTAATTAATCATAACATTTATTTGGGCTGTGAGTTACAGTAGGGCGTTAGTTAATAGTAATCGCACCTCAGGTGTTGGATAGTTCTTGGCAGGACTGATATTTGCTTTTAAATAAAATCTGTAAACTGTAGGATTATTTATTCGAGTGAACAGGGATGGCCTTCCCAATCTTTGTAGCATAAGGCGATTAATAAATTATAAAACAAAACCCAGTAACGTATAATTTCATTCTCTGATGAATGTAGGTTAATAGCACTAGCATGGTAAAAATATCAAATATCCCGATAAGTATTATATTGAAGTCAGAAAAATATATAAAACCGTTCACAAGTGAATATCAGATTTAAGAAGGGTCATTATACAGTGTTTGGTAGGGCCTGGAGGGTAATGACCACAATGGCCAAGAACAATGACACAAGTATGGATGTTGCCAACTTAACTGGCTTGCTGGACAAACCACTGATTTGTAATTATCTTGCCACAAAGCACCATCAAGACTTAAAGAAGTCAGTCACCATCTTCCAAACATTACAGTCACAAGCTGGAGCATGAAGAGTATGCCAGGATGGAATAAAAATGACTAATGATAACACTTTAACCACATTTAATTATATGTATTTTTTTTAAATTCTGCAATAGTTGGAACCTTTATTGTGCTAATAAAAATGTTTTTTGATACTTCACATTGATTTTGAAGATTGCACTGCTCATTTTGTTATTATTATTTAGTAACCTAATATTGATATATCGATTGTTGCTAAAATTTTGAGTTTACTCATTGATGTGTTTGCAGAAGAAAGCTTTGATTCTATCGATCAAGATTATGAACCCGTGGATATAACAAACTATGAATATGGTATGTTCCTTTTACTTTTTTAACTTATCAACAATTATTTTACCTTCAGATATTTCAATCCTACTTCCATTTCAAGGAATGTAGGGGCTACTACAAATCAAGGAAAGCAAGGTTGCTGAGCCTTGGAGGAGGGGTGTGTGTGCAATGAAGACATCTTACATGAAACCACAAATCAGTCAACAAAATTCCTCTCCCTCCCCTTTCCAATCATGCAAATATACAAAGAAATAGCTGGAAACACTGCCTTAATCTTCAAACCAGCATGATGTAAATGCAAACATGGCAGCCTTCAGGCACAAGCAGAGTACTCCTCTCATCTACCCTTTAAACCTTCCCTTTCCCTCCCTTTCTTTCCCCACTGTACACTATCTCCCTCCTTTTTGAACTTTATATTTTCTTTCAAAAATAAAAAAATATGGAAGTATTGTATATTACCATTTATATTACTATGTAAAATCAACATAATTATATGACAATGTATAACTATTGGGGAATCGAATCCCTCTTCCATAATAATAAAGATAAACTTCAAGAAAAAAATAATATTATGCCCACAGCTTAAACAACTGCTAATGTTTAATTTATTACAGAGTTCAAACATCTGAAGTTTTTCCAATTATATAGCAGTCCTTTAAACTAATTCTGTTTTTCTTGTTTTTGAACTTTTGAGTTAGTTATCTTTTTTTTTTGCCTTTCATCATAATTGAAGGATGAGTTTTTGTCCCTCTCACAGAAAACCAAGAGCAAGACGAAGATGAACAAAATGCAGAAGGCATCGAGCAAAACAGTAAGTGTGAGTTTTATTATGGTCTGTCCCCTCCCTCCTTTCATTTTTTTTTTTTATTGCAGAAAAACACATTTTAATACAGGTGGGCAATAAATTAAGTTTGTAGGACTTGGATATTTTAGCCCATTAGTCAACAGTATAATTTATATTCACAGGTGGTAAAGAACCTTCCAGGGTGAACTTTATCACACCAACTTCCTCTCCAGTGTTCAGAGGTGAGTGAATTTAGTCGATGCTGTAGAGTCAGTGTGTGGCCAATTGGTGAATAAATCAAAAATGATGAAGTCATTATCATCAAAATATTTATTTTACTATTATTTTACTATTGGCTTAAACGGTCATGAATATATATATAAACAGAAACTTTCCTACTATACCGTGATGTTGTATTTAACAGTGATCTGATGTTTATAAATTGGAGTGTTGTTTTTTTGCATGAATAATATAATTACACTATACAAAAATGTCATGTCATGGTCTTGTTCCCTGCACTTATTTATATAAAATCATTTATATTGCTGCATCTAGAGCTTCACTTCATGTGTAGTCATTAATTTTGTAGGTTGTTAACTAAATTCATTAACTTATGTTTAATGTAATTTATATGTTTTGTTTTGTGATATGAATGAATAACTAATAGTGTTTTACAAACTATATAATCTTTTTTTCCTTTTGCAAATGTATAGTTGATTTCTGCTATTTAGGAAATGTAACCTTAGAATAGTATTTTTGGAAAAATGTCTAAGCAGAATGTAACTATTAGTTTAAACGACTTGAAATGTGATTAGTTTGTAATTTTAACTGTTACTTTTTATTAATGGAATAATGTCTTTTGTATTGTGATTTTGTAAAAATACAAATAATAAAAAAAAACATTAACTTATAAAAATATGAAAATAAAATAAATATAAAATAAAATGGTAAACTTACATATTGTGTTCTAAGGTATTAAAGAAAAATGCCATATAGATGGAATAAGTAATGATAACAGAACTCTTTTAACATCACTCTTTTAACTTACAGAATTAAATCCCAAGCATAATTCACAAATATGCAGCACTTGGGGTAACCATCACTTCAAAACCTTTGATGGAGACATATTTTACTTTCCTGGGAAATGCAACTATTTGCTCACCTCAAACTGCAAGAGCGACTTTGAAGACTTTAACATTCAGATCAGGCGTAAAATGAAGAAAAACATTCCCACTATCTCCAGTATTAACATAAGGATTGAAGGGGCTGATTTTGTATTACTTGAAAACAATATCACATTCAACGGAGAAGAGTGAGTTATTATCTGTGACTTCAATGCACATAATACCTAACTGCACTCAGACTTATATCTGTAACTATTAAACATTATTTTGCACTTTGGCCAATATTATATTTTGCATTGTACTCTATAAATGTGAGTTTTAAAATACTGTTGACAAGTGAAATATAAAAAAGGTATATAATGAAAACTATTTCTTGCAACTCTGTTACTCTCATTCACAGAATATTAATATTTTCATTGTCACAGGGTGGATAAGTTGCCGTTCAGTTTTGGTGGAGTCCAGATTTCAAAGACCGGGACATATGTTAAACTGTATTCCAAAATTGGAATTACTTTGGTCTGGAATGAAGAAGACTCCCTTATGGTAATTTATAAGAAAATAAAAAATGTGCACTTTCTCCTTACCAATGTACATAGAGAAATTCACTTTTGAATCTTAATTTTCTCTGAAATGAATTGTTGCCTAAACAAATCATCATTTGTTACCTATTGTCACTGTTATTCACCTAATTATTTTCCAATCTTTCAGATGGAAGTGAACCAAAAATTTGCAAACCAGACTTGTGGTCTTTGTGGTGACTTTAACGGGATTAAAACTTACAATGAGTTTGTTCTGAATGGTAAGAAATTAAAGAATCACATTATATGTTTATTGTTGGTATAACAATTAGTTTAATGGTTAACTGGATTCTTGCAGATGCCAAAATGACTCCGCAGCAGTATGGAAATTTGCATAAATATAATGGGCCCAAAGAACAATGTGAAGATGTTACTGAGACTGAAGAGGAAAAGTGCCCCAACCACCCACAGGTATATTGTGCTGGCAATTATTCCAATGGTGTGGTGTGAATTGTGGATTCACGGTTATAATAACAGCTCACAAATAATGTGGGCTAATAAGTATTGTAACTGTAAGTGACCATCACGTACAGCCAAACAGGTAAGTCAGGGAACAAGAGTAACAAATGGGAGAGTGGAGAGGTAATGGAGATGATGAAAGGAGAGAGAGGGAAACACTGGTGAGATGAGAGACAGGGAGAGGAGACAATGTTGTATCAATACTGGGATCCTGATTCAATTGCCCAATTCGTAAATTTGTACACACTTAAAATCACTCTTAATATTGCTACATACTCTGCAAATATTACTTATTGGAACTAATGAATTCTTAAGTCAATAAAATGCATATAAACATTTATAAAAGAAAGCACTGAAAGCCAAATGTATAAGTTCAAGGCATTTGCAAGTAGCTAATATAATATGGCCCAATGTTAATGGTTGAAGGACTTTAATGGCCCTTTCCACTGTTCCACTGTTGACCGAATAGTCTGGAAAAATGTGGAGTATTAATATATTATATTCCTCTGTTATGATTTAAGTGCTCATACATTTATATTTTCTCTTTAACAGAAAAATATCTGTAGGCAAGTCTTGACCAGCCCTGCATTTGAACAATGTAATAGGATTGTGGATGTAACTAGGTACATTGAAATTTGTGAGGAAGATCTGTGTAAGTGCAAAGACAATACTACTGGATTCTGCCTTTGTAACACCTTCACTGAGTATTCCCGGCAGTGCACACATGCAGGAGGAAAGCCAAAGAACTGGAGAACATCTAAGCTCTGCCGTGAGTCTCATTAAAAGTATAACTACTACATTTTATGATCAGAAGTAAAATGTGATAAACATAATTATAAGGAATTTCTCTTTGCAAAATTGACTAACTTTTTAATTACTTTCACTTAACAGATTGTACTTGCATTACAAAAGCCAATGCCAATTATTTGCATTAAGTACTTTAAATCATTTTGTTTTTATTAAGACTTATTAAAACTAGAAAACTTGGCATACTTGAAGTATTGAACTCTTTATATTAGTTTATCTTAGATACTTAGAGTCACTAATACATGTTTCTGGTAATTGCAGCCTTGAGATGTGCCTACAACATGGTGTTCAGGGAATGTGGAACAGCCTGCCAAGACACTTGCTCTAACCCGGAGCGGTCATTGGTTTGTGATGATCACTGCAAAGATGGATGCATCTGTCCCCCAGGTAAAGAATTGTTTACATAATTTCCGTTTATCTTTCCTTTTTTTACAAGTGAGTATGACGTTGGGTCTTCCATTTTATTTTAAGGGACTATATTTGATGACATTGGTAAAACTGGATGCATTCCCAAAGAACAGTGCTCTTGTACATTTAATGGAGAGGTCTACAAAGCAGGAAGTGGATATTCAGAAAACTGTCAAACTTGGTAAAATCTCTTATACTTGGAATTGCTTTATTGTTTTCAGGAAAACTAAGCAATAATCTGCTAAAATGGTCAATTATACATAAATATGCTTTACTGAACTTGGCACAGCATACTTAAGTAACAGAAATTGCCTCATTGATTCCATTATGTTGTTTTGGTAGAGTGTAGTTTGATTGTAGTAGTTGATATGTTGAGTGTGTCAAGTGGAAAAAATACATTGAACTGTATATTACATCTATGAATCATTTTGTGATCTTCTAAAAAGTATCACCTACTACATACATTCATTTTGCATAACTCTAAATTTAATTATGTACGTTTGTACTAACTCCAATGCCATATCATAGGACACATTAGATAAGCCTTGAGCTGACCTGAACAATATCAAGATGAATAAATGATACATATGGTGCCATCATGTCATATTCATAACACTTTCTTCTCCAGCACCTGTGAAGGAGGAAAATGGAGCTGTGTTAAAAAACCTTGCTTTGGAATGTGCTCTCTTGAAGGAGGAGCCCATATTACCACCTTTGACCTTTCTCGATACAATTTCCACGGAGACTGTAGCTATATGATGACAAAGGTAATCAGATGATGAGGGATTTTTAGCAATAAAGTGTTTTTAATTTAAAGGACCACTGTTATCAACTATGTTCTGTATAGTCATTTGAGTAACTAAACTTGCTAATGATAAATGTATATACAAAAACAAAAATAACTAAAAATAAATACTGTATTTATATTTTTCACTTGAACATTAAAATATTCTTTACTGCATAATGATTGTACTGGCAGCTGCAGATGCCTTGTTCTCATTGTACACTCGACTGGCCCTTCAGGAAGTAAAACCCTGCAAACTAAAATGGCAGATTCTATAGAAGTATAATTGCATATAAAAGCAATACATTAGAGTCTGTATAATTTTTTTAAGCATTCTTAAAATAGTTTGCATGTTTTCAAGCAAAGTACTCTAAAAGAGGATATTTTAAATGTATGACCACATGGTCCTGTAATAATGATAATGGTAATAATAAATTATTGATTAGACTTCAAGACATATAGTAGTGCATTATTAATATGTAAAGTTTATAAAATCCATTCATTTCTACTCTGATTTTTAATTTAAAATGCTTCTCTCTTTCAGTCATGTAACAATACCCTGTACAGTATATTGGTAGAGCTTCGTAAATGTGGCCTCACCGATACAGAGACGTGTCTGAAAAGTCTTACCCTCAGCTTGAATGGAGGAAAGGATGTAAGTATACTAGCTAGCAGAAATTGTATTTATATCATTTATAGGAAACCTCATGATAAAATGTTTAATTTTCGCTCACCTCTCACTCCAATTGAGTTGTTTCTAATCTCAACCCATTATGTTGGTCTTTCTCCACAGATTATCTTAGTGAAACATTGCGGCAGTGTATATGTCAACTCAGTCTACAGCCACTTGCCCGTTTCATCGTGTAAGTTAGAACTGACCATCACATAATACATTCAGCTGTGTAAATGCACCCACTGGTACCTGTTCCATATTCTGCAAACCCACAAAAATTGGCTAAGGATATCTTCCAGAATCTGGTATTTCAACTCCAGGTCATATGTTTGTGTTCTGATGTTGTATAAGTATGACATGTTAATATAACCCTGACCTAGTACATCACCGTGGATTTAATTTCCATATGTACCTAATTTTAATGCGTAAAATGATATGGGATATATTTGCTGAAATATGGACATTTGTTCTTTTTGCTTGTTGATGTTATTCACTTAGAGTCATCTCTAGCAGTGAAGAACAATGCAGTTTTTCTCCATGAACTTCATATATGCAATTGTTTTCCAACATACTACATGTATATGTTGCATTATCAGAAAATGTTAATATTAGCTCTCCTTTGGTTTTCAGCCTCTGTTGTCATCTTTAGGCCTACAAGCTTCTTCATCATTTTGCAGACCACATTTGGAATACAACTTAAAGTACAAACGGTGCCTGATATGCAAGTCTACATTAAGGCTGATCCTTCCCTTATGGGACAAACTTGTGGTGAGGTTCTTTCTTATCTTGAACCATATAAGTTTCAGTTTGTAGAATTGATCATATTCATTTGCTGTTTTATTTTTTAGTAAAAGTGGATTTGTAAATTTATTGTTACTGTTTGCCTGTTATATTGAACTCAATATATCGTTTTCACAACTTTCTTTTATTTTGGCATATGAAAATAACAGGATAGATTCACAATATCTAATTATATGATTTATCTGTTGAGAAAATGCAAAGCACACTCTAAATGTGTAATATTTATTTCCCAGGACTTTGTGGCAACTTCAACAACATTCAAGCCGATGATTTCACAGCTCTCAATGGAGTTATTGAAGGCAGTGGATCATCTTTTGGCAACTTATGGAAGACACAGGCTGAATGTCCCAATGTCAAGAGCAGCTTTGAGAATCCATGTGCACTCAGCACTGAAAATAGTAAATATTCATTTATCAGTTTTCCACCTTTTTCTATGAATATTTTAGCAAATGCATCTATTTATGAGCAAAACATGCTTTTGGTTGTGAATAATTCTTTTACTCTAATTAGTGCTTGCTTTGTACTCTTCCACCACAAATAAATAACATCACATGCAATAACTTTTCCTTTATCTTTAGACCAATTTGCCACTCATTGGTGCTCCTTCCTAACGGATAGCGAAGGGCCATTCGCCGCATGTCATAAAACAGTTGATCCAACTACGTACCATGAGGTAAAACAACAATAAAAAAATATAGAGCATACAAAAAAAGCATCTTAAGAGTGGCGTCAGTCTGACATATTAATGATTTTCTATAACTCGGTATGCATCATGTTTGCTTGAATGTAATTATTGGACTTTTACCTACCAGTCAGAACATTTAATTTGAATATGTACCAAGTAATATCTGACAGTATGAGTTTCATGTGATGCTAGATTTTATGTTAAATTTGTCTGCAACATGACAACATTGTAATATTTTTGAGTTATTTAATGATACTTTGCAATTTATCAAAGTAGGTTGAGTCATTTGAGTAATTTAGTAAATATGAAAATAGCTATTTAAAGTACTGGTCTGGTGGTCTGTTAATTCCATTTGTGTTAAATGAATTTTGGGGTGTAAATAATCTAGGAGCAATTTAGGTGGAGGATATATTTTATATATATTTTAGTTTATAAATCAGTTGAATTTTGATGGGTTTATACATTATTATTTTTTTTTGTGTCTCTTCAGAACTGCATGTTTGACACATGTAACTGCGCCAAGAGTGAGGAATGCATGTGCACAGCCCTTTCATCCTACTTTTATGCCTGCACTATTAAAGGAATTGATCTGAGGGGATGGAGAAAAGATGTCTGCAGTAAGTAATCCAAGTACTCAACCACTGTTCTTTAGATTCAGTTGTTTGGTGATTATTATTTTATGGAATGACAATGAATTCAGCACATTCTATTTTAATAGCCATTAAAAGTTGGTCAATATTCATCTGATGTCTTTTAACCATAGATAGCTACACCAAGTGTCCTGACACCTTCCAGTACAGCTATGCTTCAAGCACCTGCTCACCCACCTGCCGATCTCTCAGTGAACCTGACATCACTTGTGCTATTGAGCGTTATCCTGTTGATGGCTGTATCTGTGAAGATGGAAAATATATGAATGACAATGGCAAATGTGTTCTGCCAGCTCTTTGTTCTTGTTATTACAAGGGGACCCCAGTAGACCCAGAAGAAGTCATCCATGATAATGGAGCCATGTGGTAAGCCTGGATTCTATAAATGTATAAATGTCCCCATAAAATAAAGTTATTATAGGAAATATAAACTCATCATGTTTCAGCTTATGTTAGTATTCATAATTTAAAAATATTGTGTTTGTTAATATGTAATTGATTTACTTTATTATTGGTGGAAAAATATGAAAATTACTATTAACATAGATCTACATAGTCAGATTTCTAATTAGCTTCCGATTTATCGTGGCTCTATTTTAATATAGATTTAATTTTTCAGCACCTGTACAAACGGAAAATTGGAGTGCATTGGAAAAAAACCAGAAAAACCAGGTAACCATGTTTTGCAGATGTGTTAACTGAAACAACTTAGACATTAATACATTTATGCAGCAGGGAAAAACAACTAGAACATCTATTAGAAAAATGTATTTTCATGAGTGATGTTAATTATAACTTGACTTAGAACAATTTTATAAAATTGAACCTTTTTCAAGTGGTAAGATTCAACTGTGCTTCCATTTTTTCCCCAGTATGTGACTACCCCATGGTCTATTTTGACTGCTCCAACACAACAGCTGGTACAAAGGGATCTGAGTGCCATAAGAGTTGTTCCACCTATGACATGGAATGTGTAAGTGATATTAATAATATACTGTTATGTATTCCCAACATGCTGTGTTTTTCTGGATTTTAGTATTAACACAGTGTGCATCATACATATCTCACCTACTTATTTATTACACTAAGAGTTCATCTCTTTTTTTTTACTTTATCAATATTTTATCAATGCTGGATGAATTGGTCTTATGAGATAAATGTAATTCAGAGAAAAATATAAAATTTGGTTAGCTCACATTTCTACCTTGATAGAAACCATTGTGTGTGGGTTTATTTTACAGTACAGTACACAGTGTATCTCTGGCTGCATGTGCCCTGAGGGACTTGTGTCTAATGAAGAAGGGGAATGTGTTCGTGAAGAGGATTGTCCTTGCATGCACAATAATGACATATATGAACCAGGAGATACAATTCGAGTTCAGTGCAACACCTGGTGAGACATTTGCATAAAATATTTTACAGAAAGGTATTGTAAAATACAAATCTACCCATATAGCATTATTCACACTGTTCTATACAGATAACATTACAAAACTTTGGAGCTGACCACAAGTACATTTTCAATATTTGTTACTTAAATGTGTCTTTTCTTTTACTCTAGTACATGCAAAAATAGAATGTGGGATTGCACCAAAAATACATGTCTGGGCACTTGCGTTACATATGGAGATGGTCATTACATCACATTTGACAATCACAGATACCGTTTCAATGGGGACTGTGAATATACATTGGCTCAGGTAAATGTTTTACTCCACGATAACTATGTTATTTTTATGTCTAATTTCTGAATGATGACAATAGTTTAGCCATCTTTGTGATTTGTAGAAGAAAGAAAACTCACACTGAAAATGAGCATTGAGAGTAGATAATGTTTAGACCTTCTATTAAGACATGATCATGAATGTCAGCTCACATACATAAGTTCTCTCTTCTTTGGTGTGGGATGTTAGGCGGTTCCTTTATTCACTGATTGTCTTGTAAGTTTATATTTTATAAGTTGCAATAGATGAGTAACATTGCTCAGAGTATCTACCTTGAGTATCTTCTTCTTATCATGTTTGTCTGTCTTCCATGTTTGCACAATCAATCTAGAGGCTCAATCTAATTTGCTGTGTTACTAGGATTACTGTTCTGCTGATGCTTCTTCTGGAACTTTCCGAGTGATCACAGAAAACATGCCCTGTGGTACGACTGGTACAACATGCTCCAAATCCATCAAGCTTTATCTTGGGGTTAGTACCAGATGTAAATCTATCTATCTATCTATCTATCTATCTATCTATCTATCTATCTATCTATCTATCTATCTATTTATCTATCTATCTATCTATCTATCGATCCATCTATTTGATGTAAGGGTTGTATATTTGACTTGAAACAAGAAATATTGACTATAATTGTGAAATAAAACCTGTATGTTTTCTAATATATCTTTATCTCAGAACTATGAACTGAAACTTGGTGATCAGAAATTTGATGTGGTGAAAAGGGATGTTGGACAATATGTGGCCTTCAAGGTTCGGCAGATGGGAATCTACTTGGTGGTTGAGGCTGCAAATGGACTGGTTTTGGTGTGGAACAAGAAAACAACAATATTTGTTAAGCTTCATCCAAATTTCCAGGTAATGTGCTATTATTATACTTCAACAAAGTTTAACATCTTTACACTATTTCATGCAAAAATATCAAAGGGATTGAATAAATATAAAGATTCACTGAACAGTATTGTTTGAAATAATAATAATCTCATAGATGAAGGTGACACACATGAATACTACTTACCTGGAAGCAGTCAAACTGGAACATACGGTGTAATAATCAACACAAATACTTTTCTATGCTGATAACTAATTAATAAATTGATACTTCTAGTAATTTGAACTAAACTGAAATAGAATATTTTGCATTTCTTCTGTTTGGACTCAAATGATGATTAAAGGGCTTTCGTTTAATTTCCTGATAGGGACAAACTTGTGGACTCTGTGGTAATTATGACGGACATGTGGGCAATGATTTCGGCACCAGGAGTGGGTCTTTGGTTGGAGATGTGTTTGAATTTGGTAACAGCTGGAAACTCTCTGCGAGCTGCCCAGATGCAGTGGAAATAAAGGATCCTTGTGTTGCCAACCCATATAGGAAAGCATGGGCACAAAGACAATGCAGCATGATCACTGGTCCCACCTTCTTTGGATGTCATTCACTGGTAAGATAGCAATATTGTGCATGTTATTTTTCTCTAATTTACCATAAAACTCTTTATTAGAAAGCACTTTACCGAGCTAACAACAAATCTAAAAAATTGTAATGCCTTGTAAATTATTTTTTACCTTTGTTTACAAAAAAAGGTCATAATCCTTTCCACACTTCATTCTCCTCATATGTGTAAACCATTCTCAATTCTTTCTCAATTCCGGTATATCTTTCAGATAGGACTGACAATGCCCTTCATCTTCTCTAATTTTTCATATTTGTGTTAAATAGACAATTTTTATTGTATATTTACAAGAACATTTTCAATTCTTAAAACAATTAACAAGTGAATGAAACTGTTGTAATAAGATTTTGATAATTTAATAAAATATATTGACCGACATAAATGAATAATCTTCACTCACAGGTAGATCCAGTTAAATATTATGATGCTTGTGTTAATGACGCCTGTGCCTGTGACACTGGTGGAGATTGTGAGTGTTTCTGCACAGCTGTCGCTTCATATGCCCAGGCCTGCAGTGAGGCGGGACATTGTGTCAACTGGAGAACTCCAACCATATGCCGTAAGTATAAATGAATGGAGAATAGGGGTATCAATGTATTGGCCTTCATCTTCCAACCATCATCTGAAGATTGTCTATGTGGGATATTTAGGTAGTACAGAGTTGTGTTTGGTTCATTGGGCTTAGTGTTTAATAGTTTATTATGTTTTGTATTATTTTTCAGTGATTGGAAGACATGTAGTTATAGAAGAATCAAAGATTATCAATATTCCTAAAATCTTCAAACCAGCATAGTGTTGATGAATGTCTAGAAGAAATTGTCAGATTTTACATATATTTCCACAACTTTCTTCATGTTAATACTTTGAAAGTGATTAATCTGTGAAGCGTCACTGTAGCACTTTTGTCCGAAGAGCTTTCCAAAGTGCTTTCTGTCCATTGATGGAACAAAGCCAAGAGCATTTGTCTAAAAAAATCATCATTTTGTTCTTCTGCGCAGCTATATTCTGTGATTACTATAACCGGGAACATGGATGTGAGTGGCACTACAAGCCTTGTGGAGCCCCCTGCATGAAGACCTGTATGAATCCTACAGGGGTGTGTTACAACAATCTGCCTGGTTTAGAAGGTAAGACATATATGCACTAAAACACTCTACAACTGTGTTGCTAACAGGATAATCTCCTAAAATTATTTAAAGAGTCTGTATTTTGATTCATAATATTACTCTGTTCTTTGAGGGCACAGGTAAAATATACTACAAAAGTGCCCCTAAATATGTACATTTACCAGGTTTAAGAACCATAAAAATTCCAAAGCAATGTTTTTTCCACAGGTTGTTATCCCAACTGCCCTCAAGATAAACCTTATTTTGATGAGGAATCAATGCTGTGTGTTTCGTCATGCCACTGCTTTGATGAATATGGCCAGGAGTACAAACCAGGACAAAGAATGCCAGGACCTAATAAATGTGCACTCTGGTAAGGTTGCATTTTTTGACATTATACTGTGCAGTCATTTGATACTAATAACTACATAGGGGAGATTTGAGTTAAAGATATATGTGTGTGTATGCCATAAGTTACTTGTCCTAATAGTTTGTGCAGTAGTGTGCTTTTGACGAAGGTGAGAACGGCTGACACAAGTCTTCTGAAATTAGTTATGTGCCACATGAAATTTTGTACCAGCAAAGCAAATTTAACCCAGGCGATTCGTTTTTTAAGGTATGCCCAGAGTAACTAAGCATAGTAAGCACTGTTTGGGTCTCACTATAAATCAAAACCTAGACTTTCTGCTAATTACCTGTCAAAGAGTCAAATGCATCACCTGGAAAGACCACCATATAAGTAGTCAATCACAGCCTTGAAATCATTTCTATTTTTTATTTCCCTGTAGTTATTGCACCAAAAATGGCAGAGAATGTACAAAACAATCAGGTAAGTTATAATTAATATTTGGCGCTAGCAAATATTAATGTTCATACTCCTATACATACTTAGACCTGGATTTACATTTCTGGAGCCCCTGGGCAGAAAATTCAAAGCCCTTAAAACATTTGCTTGCTGGTCCTCGTGCATATATATACACATACACACTTATACGTACATATACCTAGAGAGAGAGAAACAGATATGTGTATTTACATATATGTATTAATAAGTGTATACATAAATTATAAATGAGTGCGTCTATATATATATATATATATATATATATATATAGATAGAGATAGACATTTTATATTCTCTAAAGTTAGCAGAAAAAAATCAGCGCCTTGTGAGACATTTTTAATTGTTTTATTTATTTTACCTAATTAAGTGACTGAGGTAAAAAAAAAGCATATCTGGTGTACACAAATATACTATACATATACCTGTATATATGTACACACATACATTTATACACACACACACACATACATATACACACATATATACATACATACATACATATACACACATACAAATATACATACACATGTACACAGCTATATACACACACATACCTATATACACACATATACAAATATACACACACACATGTACATCCATACTTACACACACATATATACAGACATACAAACATACATGTACACACATACATATACACATAGTTACATAGTTACGTAGTATTTAAGGTTGAATAAATACTTTTAATCCATCAAGTTTAACCTTTTTAGATCTCTTCTGATCCTTTTAATATGTGGATTATTTGTTAATAATTGTTAATTGATCCAGATGAAGGCAAGCAGAAAAAAAAAAAACATTGAAACTTTGCCAATTGTCTCAAAAGGGAAAAATAAATAAATTATTTTCTTACCCCAGATACAGGCAATCGAATTTCTCCTTGGATCAATATTCCTTTGCTAATTATCTAGGATAACCTTGAATGCCCTCTTTATTCAAAAATATATCTAACCCCTTTTTAAAGTTATCTGTCAAATTCACTGGCACCATCTCCTTTGGTAGAGAATTCCACAGTTTAGCCAACCTAATTGTAAAGAACCCTTTTCTTTCTTTAAGGTGAAATCTTTTTTCCTCTAACCTCAAAGTATGTCCTCTTGGCACAAAAAGTTCACATGACAAAGCCTTATATTGACCCTGGATGTATTTATATAAGGTAATCATATCCCCTCGTAGACGCCTTTTTTCTAGGGAAAATACATTTTATTTGGTTAGTCTTTCTTCCTAATTTAGCCCCTCCATTACCCTTTAGTTTTTTTGCCCTTCTCAGTACTTTTTCAAGCTGTAAACTGTTTATGCACTGGTGCCCAAAATTGTGCATATTCTAAATGAGGGCGTACTAGGGATTTGTATATTGACAGAATTATATTTGCTTCCTTTGCTTCTATACTCTTCTTAATACATACTAAGATTTGACATGCCTGTTCAGCTGCTGCTTGGCATTGAGCTCTGTTACCTAGGTAGTTGTCCACAAGCGCTCCCAAATTCCCTTTCAATATCTGATACCCCTAGATTTATTCTATTAAGATTATAAATTGCATGAATATTTTTCCTTCCCAAATGCATAACTTTAAAT
The DNA here is from genome assembly GCA_027410445.1 of Discoglossus pictus. NCBI lineage: Eukaryota > Metazoa > Chordata > Amphibia > Anura > Alytidae > Discoglossus > Discoglossus pictus. The sequence goes on from CM050175.1 coordinate 25,762,177, forward strand.
TTATTTGTATTAAATCTCATCTGCCATTTAGCCATCAATTTCTCTAATTTATGCAAATCCATTTTGAGGGAAAGTACATCATTATCTGGTTTAATTACCAACTTAGTGTCATTAGCAAAAGTGGAGACAATACTTTTGAGTCCTACTTCTACGTCATTAATAAATATATTAAAAAGGAGAGGACCTAACATTCAACCCTGAGGAACCCCACTTACCACATTAGTTCAATCGGAGTATGTTCCATTTACAACAACCCTTTGCTTCCTGTCTTTTAGCCAGCTCTCAATCCATGAACAGATATTTACTGCAATTCCTGCATCACTTATTTTGCACAATAGTCTTCCATGTGGCACTGTATCAAAAACCTTTGCAAAATCCAAAAAGACTACATCCACTGAGTTGCCGTGATCCAAGTTCCTACTTACCTCACCATAGAAACTAATTAGATTTGACTGACATGACCTATCTTTCATAAATCCGTATTGACTCCTATTTATGATCTTGTTTAAATAGACATATTCATTTGTACTGTCCTTTATTAACCCTTCTAACAGCTTCCCAACTACAGATGTGAGGCTTACAGGTCTATAATTGCCTGGATTTGCTCTTGCTCACCTTAAATATAGGTTTCACATCAGCTTTTCTCTAGTCATCCGATAGCGACCCTGTTGTGAGTAAGTATTGAAAAATTAGATATAATGGTTTGGCTATTACAGAACTCAGTTCCCTCAGTACCTTGGATGTATTCCATTAGGGCCTAGTGCTTTATTAACATTTATCTTTTCCAACCTCTTTTGGATTTTTTCCTGCATTAACCAGTTATTTGGCAAAGGTAGTGTAGCCCCATTATGTTGCAGTGACCCAACCACTGGTACCTTCCTTGTGTATACAGAAGACAAGAACCCATTTAGCTCATCTGCCTTTTCCTGTTCACTAATTATCAGATGGCCTGTGTCACATTTTAATGCTCCTATAGCTTCCTTCCTCGCCTTCTACCCATTTATAAATGTAACATTTTTTGTAGTGTCTTACTCTCCTTTTCAACTAACTTCTCATTTTCTCATTTTTGGTCTAATAGCTCTTTTGCAAGCCTTACTCACACAAAGCTGCCTCTGTTCCCATTTTCTTGTATAATTTAAATGGAAGTTTTTTTTTCCTTTTTCCTTATCATGATCTTTATCATGTCCATTCATTTTCATTATTTTTCCCTGTAAGTTAATTATCCCAGTCTATAAGTTGTATTGCTTCTCTTAGCCCATTAAAGTTAGCCCCTTTAAAACGTGTTTTTGTTGGCCCCTTACAACTCTGTTTTTTGTTTTCAATCTCAAATGAAACTGTGTTGTGATCACTATTGGCCAAGGGTTCCCATATTTTAACATTTTATATTATATCAATATTACTTGTGATGACTAATTCCAAGATTACATAATTTTTAGTAGGTTCTTGTATAACCTGGGTCAAATAATTATCGATGAGTGTACTGAAGAACCTGCTCCCCTTTGCCGAACTGCTAGTCCCATTTATCCAGTTTAATTCAGGGTAGTAAGAATCTCCCATTATTAGAACTTGCCCATGATTAGCTGCATTATCTACCTGCAGCATTAATTGCAATTCATATATAGTATAGCATATTCCTATGAATATTATTTTAGAATTAGCTCCTCCACTATTTATCTCAACTAACAAAGAGTCAATGTTGTTGCTAGTTCCACTATAAATATCTTCTCTGACTACAGGTTTAAAAACAGGCTTAACATACAGGCAAATCCATCTTCCTCTTCAACCATTACCCCTATCTTTCCTAAATAAGTTATAACCATCCAAATTAACAGTCCAGTCATGAGATTCATCCCACCATGTTTCAGTAATGCCTATTAAGTCCCATGTTTCTTGTACCGCTAATAATTCTAGCTCGCCCATTTTCCCAGGCAAACTTCATTAGCAAGCATACACTTTATGTTGCTATGGCTATGCCGTTTTAAAGTGCTTGCTACTGTATTTGAATCACCTAGTAATACCTCACTACTGTCTATTGTAAATCTCCTCTTTCTCCACCCCCTCTACCCTTTCTACCCCAATACTTCTATCAAGTCCCTCCCCCAGCTACTAGTTTAAAAACTCCCCCAGCTGTTCTACCATCCTTTCCCCTAGCTCACACGTTCCCTCTTTCCCTGTTCATTAAGATGCAATCCGTCACTGCTATAGAGATTGAACCCAAGTGAGAAGTCAGCCCAGTGCTCCATAAACCCCAAACCCTCTGTCCTGCACTGCTTTTTTTAGCCATCCATTAACCTCCTGAAGCTCCTTCTGTCTCCCATGCTAGCATGTGGCACAGGTAGTATCTCGGAAAATACTACCTTGGATATCCTTGACTTAAGTTTGTTTCCTAGTTCTTTAAAATCATTCTCTAGGAAACTCCATCTTCCACTTAATTTGTCATTGGTACCAATATGTATCAAGACAGCCGGTTAATTTCCAGCCCCTCTCAATAATTTATCCACTTGATCCACAACATGCCGAACTCGAGCACTCGGGAGACAGCAAACTGTTCAATTGCTGACAAATCACCCTGCCTACATTCATAATAATAGAGTCCCCTACCACCAAAACCTTTCTGTTGCTCTGCCTACTCTGCCCTCCCACTCCACTAGTAGAACTGTTCTACTAGGGGACAGCTCTATTTGGCATTGCCATTCCTGAATGAACATCACCAACAGTTTCACTCAATCTGGCAAATCTATTTGTATTTGTCAACTCAGAACTGGCCTGACTCCTCCTCCTGTTCACCCTGCTTCCCCTTGTAACATAAGCCCAGCTACCTCCCAGGACATCCTCACTATCCCCATCTCCACCCTCCATGCTAGTGCTGCAATACTCCAGTTCTCCAATTTGAGCCTCCAGTGGGGCAACATGGTCACACCTGTCACAGAGGTATGGATCCTGGATCATCTGTTCCATTTGTGCATACATGTGGCAGGATGTACACTTCGTGAGGTTGCCACAGGACTGACTCATGATTACCAGTTACAAAAATACAGTGAGAAAACAAATCAATGTATTTGTATAAAGATTACTTTTTGGCACCTTAACCCAAACAAAACAAAAAAGTATAAATATATATATTTTTTTTAGTACATCCTGTTTCTTGGAACTCCCTCCTCGCACTTACACTAGAACTGTTTGCAGGCTCCCAAGTTTGCTCCTTCCCCTATTAAAATAGACCTTGCCTTCTCACCTGCATAAGATTAAAGCTCACAGAGCAGATACAAACAGAACTACACACAAGTGCACATAGATATACTTTTACACAAGCCAAATAGGTCATATTCAATGTTATATTGCACATTCTTCAATACTAATTGAGAGAATTCTACAACTTCCCACCTGCTGATTCCTGTCCTGTGTGAGTTGTCAGCTTCTCCATCTCTTCTGACCTCCTCCCTGTTACTACACGCAGGAAGGACCGCCATTGCTTTGCTGTCATTGGTAGCTGTTTAGCACCAGAAGCAGAGCTCCCGGTCACTTCCTTCCTGTGCTCCTCCTCCTTTCTCCACAGTCTCCACATGGGCTGAATCTGATGTAGCCTGTCACAGCTCTTATCCCAGTCTTGCGCTTCTTGGTTTCACTGAAGATACATTTATTTAGTGTAATATTGATTTGGGGGCTTCTGTATGCCAACGTGTGGCCCAGTATGCTAATGTGCAGCCCAGAGTGCTTGTTAATGGTAGGAGTGGGGGTCCAATTGCCAGATAACATTTCAGTTCTTTATTCTGGACACTACAGAGACAGACAAGCAGCAGGTAATCCTAATTAGCACATCAAATCTACTAATTAGTTTTTGTCAGCCACTCATTTGCACATAAATACAGCAACAACAAGATGAAATTCCCCAAGATTAATTCACTTTAGTAAATAAATATATGAGAAAACATATAAACATTTTTTATATGCCCTTTAACAAAAAACAGCAACTTGATTTTGGGGTAACAGAGCCGTTTAATAAAAATATGCTTAAGATCAGTAATTATCAACCAGTAAGTCACAATACACTGGTATACCATAATTGGACTGATCCAATATCAGTTAATAAGGGCTTAAGCACATAGTTATTTTTAATTTACAGGTTCCTTCTTCGTTATATATGATAAATAACAAAACAGAACTTAATATTCAGTATGTTGCAATCTACATATACATGTATATATTTCTAGTCATTCTTTTTTCTACCTCTAGTATTTGACACAACAGTAATACATTGTTAAAACCACTGACAACCTTCTATAATTTACAGCTTGCTGTTACTATGAAGACAAAGAATTTTTACCTGGAGAAACTATATATACTACAGTAGATACCATTGGTGGTTGTTTGACAGCCATTTGTAGAGATAATTCAACCATAGAGAGAGTAACTGGACCCTGTACAACAACAGCCCCTAGCACAACTTTTGATTTTAGCACCTCAACATCCATGACAACAAGTTCAACAACAGCTTCTATAGGCACAGCTTCATCAGGTTCATCAAATGGCTACCCCACTACGCCAACACCATCAACATCTAGTTCTTCAACTACCTCTCCTGGTTCAACAGGTAATTAACTGTGTTTTAATGAAAAGTAAATATTGCTGTAGACACTTATAAAAAATGCAAAATTAAATGATAGTTATACTGTTTGTTAACAAAAGCAAATAATAATAAGTACATTGTTCCCTTTTCGCAGTTAAACCAACCGTCTGTGTTGAAGCTTATGACTGTACTTGGTCAGAGTGGTATGATGTAACCACACCAGAATTCAGTGAAGGAGATTTTGAAACCTTTGATAATATCAGGGCTAAAGGCCACAAGATGTGCAAAAATCCCCAAAATGTGGAATGCAGAGCAAAAGAATTGCCTAACGAGTCAATACAGGATCTGCAGCAAGATGTAACATGCAGCAAAAATAATGGGCTTATTTGTCTTAATAGCAAAAACTCACCTATATGCCACAATTTTGAAATTAGGGTTCAGTGCTGTAGCTACAGAGAATGTGGAGCCCAAACTGGTGAACCAAGCACAGTATCAACAATTACAGAAAAAACACCTTCACCTTCTTCTGATGGGTCTTCTACAACTAACACTGTTACATCTGGAGAGCAACCTACACCTAGCACTGTTACATCAACTGTGGGTATACCTACATCAAAAGAACCTGTCCCAGGAACAACTACATATCAAACTGCTGAATCAACAACTACTGAAGGCAAACCTACATCCAAAGAACCTGGTCCAGGAAAAACTACATCTCAGACTACTGAATCCACAACTACTGAAGGTAAACCTACATCACAGGAACCTGGCCCAGGAACAGCAACTACTGAAGGTAAACCTACATCAAAAGAACCTGGTCCAGGCACAACTACATCTCAGACTACTGAATCCACAACTACTGAAGGTAAACCTACATCACAGGAACCTGGCCCAGGAACAACAACTACTGAAGGTAAACCTACATCAAAAGAACCAGGCCAAGGAACAACTACATCTCAAACTACCGAATCAACAACTACTGAAGGTAAACCTACATCAAAAGAACCAGGCCAAGGAACAACTACATCTCAAACTACCCAATCAACAACTACTGTGGGTGAACCCACTTCAGGAGAACCTGGTACTAAATCTCCTCCAACAACAGCATGTGTAGAAAAAATGGAATGTCGTTGGACTCAATGGTATGATAGCAATTTACCTTCAAAAAAAAGTGATGGTGGTGACAATGAAGATCCTAATGACATAGAATTAAAAGGATATAATATCTGTACAAACCGAGAAGTTAAAAATAAAGCAGAATGTGAAGCCCTAAATGATGAAGGTGAACCCATTTCTGATAATCAACAAGTTTTTAAATGTGACAAGGAAAATGGACTGAAGTGTTCTAATAGAGATCAGAAGAAAAAGGAAAAATGTCATAATTACAGAATGAGAATTGAATGTTGTGCAAAATATTGTGAACCAGTGCAAACACCTACTACGTCTTTATCTACTGAATCAACAACTACTGAAGGTATACCTACATCAAAAGAAACTGGCCCGGGAACAACTACATTTCAAACTACTGAATCAACAACTTCTGAAGGTAAACCTACATCAAAAGAACCTGGCGCAGGAACAACTACATCTCAGACTACCGAATCAACAACTACTGAAGGTAAACCTACATCAAAAGAACCTGGTCCAGGAACAACTACATCTCAGACTACTGAATCCACAACTACTGAAGGTAAACCTACATCACAGGAACCTGGCCCAGGAACAACAACTACTGAAGGTAAACCTACATCAAAAGAACCAGGCCAAGGAACAACTACATCTCAAACTACCGAATCAACAACTACTGAAGGTAAACCTACATCAAAAGAACCAGGCCAAGGAACAACTACATCTCAAACTACCCAATCAACAACTACTGTGGGTGAACCCACTTCAGGAGAACCTGGTACTAAATCTCCTCCAACAACAGCATGTGTAGAAAAAATGGAATGTCGTTGGACTCAATGGTATGATAGCAGTTCACCTTCAAAAAAAAGTGATGGTGGTGACAATGAAGATCCTAATGTCATAGAATTAAAAGGATATAATATCTGTACAAACCGAGAAGTTAAAAATAAAGTAGAATGTGAAGCCCTAAATGATGAAGGTGAACCCATTTCTGATAATCAACAAGTTTTTAAATGTGACAAGGAAAATGGACTGAAGTGTTCTAATAGAGATCAGAAGAAAAAGGAAAAATGTCATAATTACAGAATGAGAATTGAATGTTGTGCAAAATATTGTGAACCAGTGCAAACACCTACTACGTCTTTATCTACTGAATCAACAACTACTGAAGGTATACCTACTTCAAAAGAAACTGGCCCGGGAACAACTACATTTCAAACTACAGAATCAACAACTTCTGAAGGTAAACCTACATCAAAAGAACCTGGCACAGGAACAACTACATCTCAGACTACCGAATCAACAACTACTGAAGGTAAACCTACATCAAAAGAACCTGGTCCAGGAACAACTACATCTCAGACTACTGAATCCACAACTATTGAAGGTAAACCTACATCACAGGAACCTGGCCCAGGAACAACAACTACTGAAGGTAAACCTACATCAAAAGAACCAGGCCAAGGAACAACTACATCTCAAACTACCGAATCAACAACTACTGAAGGTAAACCTACATCAAAAGAACCAGGCCAAGGAACAACTACATCTCAAACTACCGAATCAACAACTACTGTGGGTGAACCCACTTCAGGAGAACCTGGTACTAAATCTCCTCCAACAACAGCATGTGTAGAAAAAATGGAATGTCGTTGGACTCAATGGTTTGATAGCAGTTCACCTTCAAAAAAAAGTGATGGTGGTGACAATGAAGATCCTAATGTTATAGAATTAAAAGGATATAATATCTGTACAAACCGAGAAGTTAAAAATAAAGTAGAATGTGAAGCCCTAAATGATGAAGGTGAACCCATTTCTGATAATCAACAAGTTTTTAAATGTGACAAGGAAAATGGACTGAAGTGTTCTAATAGAGATCAGAAGAAAAAGGAAAAATGTAATAATTACAGAATGAGAATTGAATGTTGTGCAAAATATTGTGAACCAGTGCAAACACCTACTACGTCTTTATCTACTGAATCAACAACTACTGAAGGTATACCTACATCAAAAGAAACTGGCCCGGGAACAACTACATTTCAAACTACTGTATCAACAACTTCTGAAGGTAAACCTACATCAAAAGAACCTGGCGCAGGAACAACTACATCTCAGACTACCGAATCAACAACTACTGAAGGTAAACCTACATCAAAAGAACCTGGTCCAGGAACAACTACATCTCAGACTACTGAATCCACAACTACTGAAGGTAAACCTACATCACAGGAACCTGGCCCAGGAACAACAACTACTGAAGGTAAACCTACATCAAAAGAACCTGGTCCAGGCACAACTACATCTCAGACTACTGAATCCACAACTACTGAAGGTAAACCTACATCGAAAGAACCAGGCCAAGGAACAACTACATCTCAAACTACCCAATCAACAACTACTGTGGGTGAACCCACTTCAGGAGAACCTGGTACTAAATCTCCTCCAACAACAGCATGTGTAGAAAAAATGGAATGTCGTTGGACTCAATGGTATGATAGCAGTTCACCTTCAAAAAAAAGTGATGGTGGTGACAATGAAGATCCTAATGACATAGAATTAAAAGGATATAATATCTGTACAAACCGAGAAGTTAAAAATAAAGTAGAATGTGAAGCCCTAAATGATGAAGGTGAACCCATTTCTGATAATCAACAAGTTTTTAAATGTGACAAGGAAAATGGACTGAAGTGTTCTAATAGAGATCAGAAGAAAAAGGAAAAATGTCATAAATACAGAATGAGAATTGAATGTTGTGCAAAATATTGTGAACCAGTGCAAACACCTACTACGTCTTTATCTACTGAATCAACAACTACTGAAGGTATACCTACATCAAAAGAAACTGGCCCGGGAACAACTACATTTCAAACTACTGAATCAACAACTTCTGAAGGTAAACCTACATCAAAAGAACCTGGCGCAGGAACAACTACATCTCAGACTACAGAATCAACAACTACTGAAGGTAAACCTACATCAAAAGAACCTGGTCCAGGAACAACTACATCTCAGACTACTGAATCCACAACTACTGAAGGTAAACCTACATCACAGGAACCTGGCCCAGGAACAACAACTATTGAAGGTAAACCTACATCAAAAGAACCAGGCCAAGGAACAACTACATCTCAAACTACCGAATCAACAACTACTGAAGGTAAACCTACATCAAAAGAACCAGGCCAAGGAACAACTACATCTCAAACTACCGAATCAACAACTACTGAAGGTAAACCTACATCGAAAGAACCAGGCCAAGGAACAACTACATCAAAAACTACCCAATCAACAACTACTGTGGGTGAACCCACTTCAGGAGAACCTGGTACTAAATCTCCTCCAACAACAGCATGTGTAGAAAAAATGGAATGTCGTTGGACTCAATGGTATGATAGCAGTTCACCTTCAAAAAAAAGTGATGGTGGTGACAATGAAGATCCTAATGACATAGAATTAAAAGGATACAATATCTGTACAAACCGAGAAGTTAAAAATAAAGTAGAATGTGAAGCCCTAAATGATGAAGGTGAACCCATTTCTGATAATCAACAAGTTTTTAAATGTGACAAGGAAAATGGACTGAAGTGTTCTAATAGAGATCAGAAGAAAAAGGAAAAATGTCATAAATACAGAATGAGAATTGAATGTTGTGCAAAATATTGTGAACCAGTGCAAACACCTACTACGTCTTTATCTACTGAATCAACAACTACTGAAGGTATACCTACATCAAAAGAAACTGGCCCGGGAACAACTACATTTCAAACTACTGAATCAACCACTTCTGAAGGTAAACCTACATCAAAAGAACCTGGCGCAGGAACAACTACATCTCAGACTACCGAATCAACAACTACTGAAGGTAAACCTACATCAAAAGAACCTGGTCCAGGAACAACTACATCTCAGACTACTGAATCCACAACTACTGAAGGTAAACCTACATCACAGGAACCTGGCCCAGGAACAACAACTATTGAAGGTAAACCTACATCAAAAGAACCAGGCCAAGGAACAACTACATCTCAAACTACCGAATCAACAACTACTGAAGGTAAACCTACATCAAAAGAACCAGGCCAAGGAACAACTACATCTCAAACTACCGAATCAACAACTACTGAAGGTAAACCTACATCGAAAGAACCAGGCCAAGGAACAACTACATCTCAAACTACCCAATCAACAACCTCTGTGGGTGAACCCACTTCAGGAGAACCTGGTACTAAATCTCCTCCAACAACAGCATGTGTAGAAAAAATGGAATGTCGTTGGACTCAATGGTATGATAGCAGTTCACCTTCAAAAAAAAGTGATGGTGGTGACAATGAAGATCCTAATGACATAGAATTAAAAGGATATAATATCTGTACAAACCGAGAAGTTAAAAATAAAGTAGAATGTGAAGCCCTAAATGATGAAGGTGAACCCATTTCTGATAATCAACAAGTTTTTAAATGTGACAAGGAAAATGGACTGAAGTGTTCTAATAGAGATCAGAAGAAAAAGGAAAAATGTCATAAATACAGAATGAGAATTGAATGTTGTGTAAAATATTGTGAACCAGTGCAAACACCTACTACGTCTTTATCTACTGAATCAACAACTACTGAAGGTATACCTACATCAAAAGAAACTGGCCCGGGAACAACTACATTTCAAACTACTGATTCAACAACTTCTGAAGGTAAACCTACATCAAAAGAACCTGGCGCAGGAACAACTACATCTCAGACTACCGAATCAACAACTACTGAAGGTAAACCTACATCAAAAGAACCTGGTCCAGGAACAACTACATCTCAGACTACTGAATCCACAACTACTGAAGGTAAACCTACATCACAGGAACCTGGCCCAGGAACAACAACTACTGAAGGTAAACCTACATCAAAAGAACCAGGCCAAGGAACAACTACATCTCAAACTACCGAATCAACAACTACTGAAGGTAAACCTACATCAAAAGAACCAGGCCAAGGAACAACTACATCTCAAACTACCCAATCAACAACTACTGTGGGTGAACCCACTTTAGGAGAACCTGGTACTAAATCTCCTCCAACAACAGCATGTGTAGAAAAAATGGAATGTCGTTGGACTCAATGGTATGATAGCAGTTCACCTTCAAAAAAAAGTGATGGTGGTGACAAAGAAGATCCTAATGACATAGAATTAAAAGGATATAATATCTGTACAAACCGAGAAGTTAAAAATAAAGTAGAATGTGAAGCCCTAAATGATGAAGGTGAACCCATTTCTGATAATCAACAAGTTTTTAAATGTGACAAGGAAAATGGACTGAAGTGTTCTAATAGAGATCAGAAGAAAAAGGAAAAATGTCATAATTACAGAATGAGAATTGAATGTTGTGCAAAATATTGTGAACCAGTGCAAACACCTACTACGTCTTTATCTACTGAATCAACAACTACTGAAGGTATACCTACATCAAAAGAAACTGGCCCGGGAACAACTACATTTCAAACTACTGAATCAACAACTTCTGAAGGTAAACCTACATCAAAAGAACCTGGCGCAGGAACAACTACATCTCAGACTACCGAATCAACAACTACTGAAGGTAAACCTACATCAAAAGAACCTGGTCCAGGAACAACTACATCTCAGACTACTGAATCCACAACTACTGAAGGTAAACCTACATCACAGGAACCTGGCCCAGGAACAACAACTACTGAAGGTAAACCTACATCAAAAGAACCTGGTCCAGGCACAACTACATCTCAGACTACTGAATCCACAACTACTGAAGGTAAACCTACATCGAAAGAACCAGGCCAAGGAACAACTTCATCTCAGACTACTGAATCCACAACTACTGAAGGTAAACCTACATCACAGGAACCTGGCCCAGGAACAACAACTATTGAAGGTAAACCTACATCAAAAGAACCTGGTCCAGGCACAACTACATCTCAGACTACTGAATCCACAACTACTGAAGGTAAACCTACATCACAGGAACCTGGCCCAGGAACAACAACTACTGAAGGTAAACCTACATCAAAAGAACCTGGTCCAGGCACAACTACCTCTCAGACTACTGAATCCACAACTACTGAAGGTAAACCTACATCAAAAGAACCAGGCCAAGGAACAACTACATCTCAGGCTACTGAATCCACAACTACTGAAGGTAAACCTACATCACAGCAACCTAGCCCAGGAACAACAACCACTGAAGGTAAACCTACATCAAAATCACCTGGTGCAGAAACAACTACATCCCAGACTACTGAAACAACAACCACTGAAGGAAAGTCTACATCAATAGTACCTGTCCCAGGAACAACGACATCTCAGACTACTGAATCAACAACTAGTGAAGGTAAACCTACATCACAAGAACCTGGCCCAGGAACAACTACATCTCAAACACCAACCTCATCATCTATTATAACAAAAAGTCCTTCAACCAGCTATGTGACTGAACCTGGTTCCATCACCTCTCCAAACTGTGAGAATATTAGACAAACAGAATGTTACTGGACAGGTTGGTTCAATGAAAATAAACCTTCCTCAGACATTGAAGGTGGAGAAGATGAGAACCAAGAGATACTGAAATCTAAAGGAATTGAAGTCTGTAAGAAAGAGGAAATTGAAAACGATATTGAATGTGAATCAGATGAAGCTTATGAAACGACTTTACAAGTAGATAAGTGTAATTTGAAAGATGGATTAGTTTGTAAAAACAAAGATCAACCAAAGGATAAGAATACATGCTCTGACTCTAAGATAAGAATTGAATGTTGTTCTAAAAAGTTTGCAGAATTCTGTACCGTATCAACAGTGTCTCCAACTACATCTACAGTAGGTACACATACACCACAAGAACAAGTCTCAGGAACTACAGCTCAACCTACTGAATCAACAACTATTGAACATAAACCTACATCACAAGAACCTGCCCCAGGGACAACTACATCTCAGACTACGGAATCAACAAATACTGGAGATAAACCTGGCACTTCGGCCTCTGAAACTACACCTCCAAAGACCACCTCTTCTACTACTGTCCCTTCATCAAGCACAGTAACTGTGACTTCCACTTCTGGAACAACCAGTTATTCAACATCATCCCCACCTGAATCTACATCCTCCACATCATCTACTGGTCATCCCACCTTATTATCTACAACAGGTTCAACAGGAAGTAGTACCAGAACCCCAACACCTGGCAGCTCTTCAACTGCATCAACACCAGGCTGTTTCTGCAAATCAGGAGATGAACTATTTGCACCAGGTAAGACAAGGACTGGGCTATTATTATTATAATTGTTTTGAATGTTAAATGTGTGTGTAAATTGTAGTTAAAGCTATACTGCTGATAAAATATATCACTATTGTTTATATTGTTTTATATATTTCACAAACATGAAGTTTTTCCAAAATTACAGTGGTCTTTTAAAGAAGCAGTTATCTTTATTAAACAAAGTAGAAGATATTAAGTTTCAGAGAAATAGTTTTAGATGTTCCTGGTCTGTGAAATATGTTTTGCAAAAATGAATTGTTAAAATGTTAATGAAAATAAATCCTTGAAACAAAGAAAGTATCAGAATATTTACTGAGGGATTTGTTATATTTCAGGTGAAGTCATCTATCGAAGACGTGATAGTGATGGCTGTGAATATTATGCAACATGCAATGAAACATGTCAGCCACACTGGCAGACAGGAGATTGCTACACAACAATTTCAGCTGCTACCAGTTCCTCAGATGAATCTACCCCACCTGGTTTTGAAACTACAACCCCCACTTCTCCATCTGATGCTAAACCTACAACTGACATGTCCACACACTATCCAGCAACCAGTGACAAGTCAAAATTCACCCGTCCGCCCAAAACAACAAAAGGAACTGAATCAAGCACAGAAGAAGCTACACCCACATCCCCTCTAGAACCTTCACCTACAACCGACCTGTCCTCTCTAATGCCTGCAACTAGTGATAAATCAAAATGGACCCGGCCAACTAAGACAACAAAAGGAACTGAATCAAGCACAGAAGAAGCTACACCCACATCCCCTCTAGAACCTTCACCTACAACCGACCTGTCCTCTCTAATGCCTGCAACTAGTGACAAATCAAAATGGACCCGGCCAACTAAGACAACAAAAGGAACAGCAGAACCTGGAACTACAGAAGAGCCTGGAACATCTGAACCTGGACATAGTCCTGGAACTACACATGTAACAACAGAAACAGAGAGTAAGTACAAGTATGATCTTGAGTGGTCAAACAGGGTCAAGTATGAAAAATTGCATCTTAAATATAATAGCTATTAATATGTTCATGGGTTTGGAGTAACCAAAAATCTATTTAAAATAAACAGAAATCAGCAACTTTTGCAATATGGAAATGGGTCACATGAAAATAAATTATTTTTTTTATTAATAATTGTTAAAGTATAACTTAAAAAATAACCTTACCCAAATGCCAGAACAGCAATGCCCCAGCAAGACTCCAAGGACTGCTGGGAAGTTGCTGTAATAAATGGGAGATAAAAGAGGTCACATTTATCATCAATGAAATTAAAGTTTCAAGTTATACAATTGTTTTTGCTCAACTAAAACAAATATACAGTTAGGTCAAATCTGATAATGTGAACCAACTTTTTAACATGAGCTTATATTAAATCAAGAACACTTATTTACAATACTATGATAAATACACAAATAATAATATTGTCACGATCTGCTTCTTCAAGGGGGCTTGATATGAACCTAGTTCAAACCTACCCCAGCAGAATCATGTACTTCCAGATCTCTGTGGCACAAAAGATGGCTTCTGAAGATTGCAAGGCCCAAAAGCTACAGGCAGAGAATACTGGATCCAGGTTACTTAGTGGCCCATAGCAAGACCACTCCCCAAGTCAGGATACAACACACAGAAATAGTCTCACACCTTGTTTATGTGAAAACTATATTGCAACTTTTATTGAATGAACAAAACAACATATTTATACTCTCCAATACCACACCCTTGTGTACATGTGTGTATGTGTGATGTCAGACAATCTGGCTTGCAACCTTGGGCTATCAAAGCTCTTGAGATCACATTCATTAGATAACCTTTATGTTAAACTCAAGTGTTTGCCCAGGACCACTTGAAGCACATGCATCTGTCTTGACCCAAGGTCTGCATGTTTGAGTGTGCAATGATCTGCAGCTAACTTCTATCCAGAGCATTTCTACCAATTCCACATATGTTCTATATAACATTTTCCCTCATAATATATTATACCTAGGATACATAATAACCATGTACAGGCAACATATAACCGCACAATAACACATAATCCCAATGCAACAATGTCATGCTCCCTTGGACATACTCACAAACCACTGACAATATGAGTCCTTAAACAATTAAATCATGACAACTTCTCCCCCTTCCTTTCTAGTATAGCATAGAGGATCATCCCAACGGATAATTCTCTAGCTATACTGCTTTTACTTGTCCTCCTGTCTGGAAAGTCCATCCATGTGATAGCCTCAGTGGCTCTCTGGGTACCCTGCCTCCCCCTGTCCAGGGCGAATACTCGCTCCTTCCCAGTGGCCTTGTGAGTTTCCCAAGCCCCTGGGGCGACTTATAAGACAACTGCCATGGAGGACCCTTCAAGGTAGTCCAGGGGAAACAGTACATCCCAGCTAGTAAGTCCAGCATAAATTTGGGAGGATCCTTACCCAGCAAAGCCCTTTCCTTCCAGGCTAGGGAGACCTCCTGTCCTGCCGATTCTGGATTAGCACTCTGTCCCATGGGTAAAATTGAAGAGTACAAGGTTCCCTTTGTCAGGCCTGATCTTTCTCCTGAATAAACTGGAATACGGGAGTTGTAACATGGGCTAGTGACATTCACTGGTGGCATCCATGCTGGATAAATGGGCAGTTCTGATACAAGCTGTTGTGGCTCAGTAGCCAACCTTTCTCCCACCAAGCCTGGCCAATGGCCCCTTCTTTCCAGGGTTACAGGTACACAGCCAGTGTCTTTGGGCAGCTGCAGGGGAGTCATTGTAGGGATACCAGGAGACAAATCACAATCTGGGGTACCCTCTGGCTCTTTGGTCTCTGGATCCTCAGGTGGAACCTCCTGACTCTCTCCATCTGAGACTGCCTGGTGTGTAGTTACAGGCAGCCCTTGAGCAGCAGCTGCTACTGCCTCTTGTTCAGGATGAAGAACAGGGCTACTTTCTGTTTCTGCTCCAGGGTCTGTGGCTGGCTCCTGGACAATGGTCATCCAAGGAACCTCTCTACAATTTCCACAGGCAAATGGTAGGGCCCAGTGCTCATTAGGTTCTTCTCTTACACTAGGAGCAGAGTAGCTTTTCCCCAGTTCTTCCCCTTGGCCCGGCACTGTTGTGGTTTGCCCCTGTCCCCATTCCTCTAACTGGGTGAGACTTAGCCCCCTAAAGATAGGGACCAGTTCTTCCCCTTCCCAGTCAACCCCATGGATGCCGGCATCCTTGTTATTTTGAGAATCATGGATATCAAAATTCTCCCCCCAGTCCATACATTTATTTTCTGACCCAGCCTCAGCAATATTTAGCTGGGTCTCTTTAGTACCTGTTAGGTGGTTCTGTTCCATGCCTGACTGGAATGAGCCCTCCCAGCTGGCTGGCCAACAACCATCCAGGGATGCTTCATCCAGTAAGTCTATATAATCCACCTCCAGCTGTAGCTCCTGTTGGATCAAAGGCCAAAGTAATTTAGCTGTATGAGAGCCTGTCTCCAGTCCCAGCATGTGACAGCGCTTGGCAAACAGACACAGCTTTCTTTTCTCTGTCCCCAAGCCACAGTCCGGATCCCCATGTACTATGTCCCAAAGTGCCTTTTCCAACCCCAATGAAAAATGATGATGTATCCCAACAGGTCCAACCCAATAAGCATATTGATCTTCCAGGGCGACCTCCTCATATACCAATTCTTCCAGCCATTCCATTAGCCTGTGACCTGGCCATAGTCCCAGGAATGCCATCCATTTATTTAGAAGGCCCATTCCTCTACAGTCCTTTCCAGTCACCAGAACATTCTCTATCTCAACTGGGGATAAGCATTTCCCCTCCACAGGAGCTGAGACAGGGCCATTGCTTACCCTTCTCCTGTTCCCCTTTACCTCCTGTGTGATTTGTATCCGGAGTTCCCTCTGCTGATCCTTAGTAAAACCTGCAGGCATTACCTCCATCCATCTTTGATACCGTCTGGACACTTCCTCCTCCTCTGCTGCAGACATCTCTTCATAAGCTGCCATCCTTCTGTGTTTTATACAGAGATCCCCACCGCTGCCAGCCAAATGTCACGATCTGCTTCTTCAAGGGGGCTTGATATGAACCTAGTTCAAACCTACCCCAGCAGAATCATGTACTTCCAGATCTCTGTGGCACAAAAGATGGCTTCTGAAGATTGCAAGGCCCAAAAGCTACAGGCAGAGAATACTGGATCCAGGTTACTTAGTGGCCCATAGCAAGACCACTCCCCAAGTCAGGATACAACACACAGAAATAGTCTCACACCTTGTTTATGTGAAAACTATATTGCAACTTTTATTGAATGAACAAAACAACATATTTATACTCTCCAATACCACACCCTTGTGTACATGTGTGTATGTGTGATGTCAGACAATCTGGCTTGCAACCTTGGGCTATCAAAGCTCTTGAGATCACATTCATTAGATAACCTTTATGTTAAACTCAAGTGTTTGCCCAGGACCACTTGAAGCACATGCATCTGTCTTGACCCAAGGTCTGCATGTTTGAGTGTGCAATGATCTGCAGCTAACTTCTATCCAGAGCATTTCTACCAATTCCACATATGTTCTATATAACATTTTCCCTCATAATATATTATACCTAGGATACATAATAACCATGTACAGGCAACATATAACCGCACAATAACACATAATCCCAATGCAACAATGTCATGCTCCCTTGGACATACTCACAAACCACTGACAATATGAGTCCTTAAACAATTTAAATCATGACAAATATAGAATATATTAATTTTATATCTTGTGTCACAGATTCCAAAAAATCATAAATAAACAATAACCTGATATATCTCATGTTTATTTAAACTGTTTCCTTTTCTTTTTTAGAATGTGGACCATGTGAGTGCTTAATGCCAAAATGTGAAACAGGTTATCGTGTAGTATCTTTCATGCCTCCTGGTGCCTGCTGTGCAGTAATTAACTGTGGTAAGTGCATTTTCTATGATAGATAGATAGATAAATAGTTAGATATCATTATACAGATTAGAGTAACCATGATCATCCAACAATAGAGTTTAAAAATGGAATATTGCAATGTACATACATTTTTAATGGACAAACATTTAATTTCACCATCTCCATTTACTATAAAGAAAATGGGATAAGATTACAAAATATTGAAGATATATTGGACACCAGGATTAGTCATTTCTTTAACAAATCTCATCAAGATCAGAACGTCTCTGTGAAACAATGGCGGGGCTGCTAATATACTAATATACTTAATATAATGGCATTCAGAAGAACACAAGAAGGACGTTTAAACTTAGGAGAAGAACGGAATGCAATCAGTAGATTTATTAAGAATTTGGTAATATCAATTGAGATTTATGATCAGTTAATAATACAGTCCAGAAATATATAGCATGAGGTCCTTATGACTACCCGTGATGTGCATGCACTAGCCTTAATAACCACTGCCATAAAACATGCATATCATCTCACAATTCAGCAAGACTATATGTCACATGTCTCCTTGTGTAATAAATATAATCCATTTTCACAGCATTTCTTGAACACAAAATACCATGGAGGAATATAAGAAATGGTAGTAAAAATATAAAGAGAAACTAAGGAGATATAAATATGCTTTAAGCAGTCATGCAAATACACTTTTTTTTCTCAACAGAGCCTGATAACGTCTGTGTTGTTGGAAATGATATATATCAGGTAAATGTTTGTTTATTTTTGATTATTTATTCCATGTCACTCTGGAAAGTCTTTATTGTACTATAGGCATAAGTTCCCATCTTGTAAAAATACTAAAACATTATGATCTTGTGTAACTATATCCATTGAGTTGCTCTACATTTTATAATTAATATCACTGAGATTTTTTTTCTGATATTTGGCACCATGTTTTTACAAGCATGTTGAACCTATTTTCCCTCTTCTAGCGTGGATCCACTATCCCACAAGAGAAGAATAAGTGTCAGAAGTGCGAGTGTTCTCAGGATCAGGACGAGAAATCAGAATTTTATGCAGTAAAATGTCAGCCCATTGTATGTGAGGAGAACTGTGCTGAGGTATATACTTTTTTAACGAGAAGTGTCTTCTTCTAGTTTATTCCACTGAATGAATGGTTTATGTGATGGCAGTAAATAGGCCTATGGTGAGAGGTCCTAGAAAGCTCTTGCAGATGTTACATCTTAGTAAATCAACCCATAGAACCCATAGAATACCAAGGAAAGATGCTACAAGACTTGTCAGAATACCAAGGGAAGATGCTATGAGAATTGTCATACAATACCAAGGGAAGATGCTACAGGACTTGTCCTAACAACTTATCTTAGTATATTTTTATTTGTCATCTTCTTCTTCAACCCTTATCCCTATTTAAAGTGAACAGAATCGACCATTTACTCTGTAAGTAAACATATTTGTAGGATACAAAACTGAAAGTACAGGATTCAATATAAAATTTACATGCACTTTTGATAAAATGATGATAGACTATATACATATAAATAAATATATATATATATATATATATATATATATATATATATAGATAAATATAATAATACATGCACAATATGTAGTCATTAGTATTTTCCACTGTCTCTAAGTGGTAATATCTTTCTCTAATTCCTTTAATGTAATTTCTCTAGGGTTTCACCTATGTTGAGGAAGACGATGAGTGCTGTGGCAAATGTGTGGCGAAGCAATGTACTATGAAGGGAGAGAATGATAAACAAGTAGAAATCAAGGTAAGATTTCAGTTCAGAAAGTTCAGCTTGTAAGACGACATAGTCTAGAAGTCATACTAAACAGATGATACACATAGAGAGGGAATGTCATGGTGTTTAGTGTGTATATTGTATATGTTAAAGCTATATGTTCTAGTTTTGGATTTCAGACCCAACTTTAAGGAATTGTTAAACTGGGAAAGTGTCATACTGAGATAGACAAGGAATATCTGGTTTGCAAATGAAAAGAATGAAACAAATTCAGAAATACCAAAAAAAAAATCATTGTCTATGGGTATGGGTGAAAAGTAGATCTCCAAGTGAAAGCTCTGCATATGGGGCAGTGTTTAAAGAATCAATTTCTGCCATTTACTAGTAGTTACCATCAATGCTATTTATTACTCTGTAGCTATTTTTCATTATAGTTACCTGAAAGGTATGGCATATCTTATATCTTATTTCAGATCCATGAATACATACTGTATAAAGGCTCTTAGCTGTGTTTTACTAGTTCGTTCTTATAATTATTTATACCTTGATGTACAGGTCGGAGAATCATACCGTCCTGAGGGCAGCACTTGTAGCTACTATGAATGTGATGAAGAAGATGGCAAACCCATCTTGACCAAAGTGAAGAATGTCTGTCAGGAACTGGACATTTCCAAATGTGAAGAGGTAAATGTTCACTTACTCTAAAATCGACTGAGGTCAGTATCATTGAAACAGTATATTTCCATGTCTCAGTATCCCATGGGATAATATTTTGATTATTTCTCATGCAAGAAATATGATACTCATACAACACTAATCTGACATCTTCTATACACAGAGAAATATGGTTTTGAAAAGTAATTATTTTAACTTTTTACAGGGCACAGTTAAATATGATGAAGATGGCTGCTGCCAGACATGTACACCAAAAACAGGTAAAACTGGAGAACAGAGAGATCATAATATATATGGATTATTACCTAATTTGTTATCAAATGTTATGTCAAAGACTGCATTCGATTGACAACAAATATTTTTCTGTATTTTAGAAGTTAAAGTAGTAGAGAAACCTGTACTGGAAGACTGCAGTTCGCGTAAAAATCGGACTCTCTTCAAAGAAGGTGACTGTGAGGTAGAAGTGGAGCTCACATACTGTGGAGGACCCTGCATGGGAATATCCATGTAAGTAATCATAATCATACTATAGTTTCTCATCTGTGGTTTGCATATATGACTCCAATGGTTTCATTGTCATTTAAAGGAGTAATATTACAGGTACATTGGAGGTCCCAATTATGGCAGAAAAGAGAAAACTATTTATAAATGGGGGAAAGGTTATGTAAAATAATTCACCTTGAATGTTGCTTATTTTAGGAAGAAATTATTATTAATATCCTCATACATGACCAACAAGGTGAATCAGCACAATTACTGGGCCTTTATTTAGGCATGTGATAAAAACCTGAATTTTCCACAATGTTTTAGTAAACTTCAGCTCTTTCAGAAATGCATTGAAAATGATAACAGGGGTATACCTTAAGATCTGAAATGGCCAGACATACAATGGATATTTTCAATACATAACAAGTATTGTTAACGTTGAGTTTATACAGAAGGAAAATAAGTAAAAGAGACATGCTTGAAGAGATTTAAAATCTACATGCAATAGTACTGAAATGTATCTGATATGTAATTATGATATGTTAATATAATATTAAATATAATATTAAATATTAAAAGAATAAGTAATTATAGTACAACGTGTCCTTTCAAATACATAACCAGCATTATTACACTGTTTATACACAGACAAAGTACGTACAAGAGACATATTTTACTTTATGGGATTTAAAGGAACCATTTTGTCATGAATTAAACATATTAAGCCTTATTAAATTCCGATTCAGTAAATTTATAAGGGCTCTATATAAGCACACAGCATATTTTTTTACAAAAGTTTTTAGTTAGTGAACTTCTATCTAAAAGCAAGGTCTTCACTAACTAAAAACTTCTGTAAATAAAATATGCTGTGTGCTTAAATAGAGCCCTTTTAAATTTACCGAATCGCAATTTAATAAGGCTGATTATCTTTTAAAGAACTTTAAAGAATATAGCTTCTAACTTATTACTGCTGGAGAATCTACTGTGTTAATCTCCAGAGGTTGAAGGAGACTTCAAATGTAGAGAGTAATTTTCTATGTGCACAATGGGGTTTTGGCAGTTCTAACTTTCAGTGTTCTCATTAGTACTTATGCAAAGCAGTATAAAATGACACATCCTCTTCAGCCAGAAGCTGCAAGGTCTTGTCTAGTAAGGAAAATGAAAGTCTGTTGTAAAAATAATATCATATAAAAATGAAAGATGTTAAAGGCTGTTTTGGCCCTTTCCTGTTATAGTTACGGCAGCAGTCCGCCAGCAGTGCCAGTATCAGTGGCGGCGACCAACCGATAATATAGCGTTATGCTTAGGCAAAGGGTTAGGGTGAGGGTTAGGGTAACATTCTACGGTTAGAACTTCTCTCAACTATCAGCAGAGCCATCTTGCAGCTCCTTGCTGCTGTCACTGCTGCCGTAACTATAACAGGATAGTTCCACTGTTTTTATATTTGTATTTATTTTTTTTTATTTTTTTTTATTAACCCATTTTTAAATTTAGTTAATCAAAAGGTCATATGGAAAAAATGCCCACTGTGGTCCATTAATATTTAAATTATGATTGCAATGAACCCTTCATCTCTGGAAAAAAAAATATAATATAATATATACAGCATGTTTAGCACCAATTATGGATTATTCTGAATATATAATTCATGTTTAACATAATTTTTTCTTGCCTCTCAGCTATTCCATGGAGACTCAGGACATTGAAAATAAGTGTACCTGCTGCACTGAGCTGGGATACATAGAGAGGGAGGCTGAAATGCTCTGTGCCAATGGCCAACGTAAACTCTACACTTACAAGGATGTGCAGAGATGTGGCTGCTCTGCTGCCGTCTGTAGACATGACCAAAATCTGGAAACGCAGACAATTCAGACATATCAATCAACATCATAAGGGAAGGAGAAAAACTGTACAAAGAGCAAGACAGTAGATAAAGTACATATACATAAATGCATGTATACATGTTCCTAATGTGTTCCCTTCTTCTAATGTCCACTTATACTGCACCCCTGTAGTTTTATTTAGATGCTCAAATAGAGACATACCTGGGTCATATTAATTTAATACCAAATTGCATGCTTTCCCATTGCAACATGAGCTTTCATATTGACCAATAATGTTGTCTTTTTAGTTTTTGCAACTGTTGGATCTTACACTTTAGTGTGAGTACCAGCAATAGTTGCAAATGCTTTCTCATGCTACTTTGTTTTTATTTGTTAATCCAATTTTTCATGTATATGTTAATAAACAAGTACTCTCAAAGCAATAACTTGTGTCAGAGCTATTTCATTCAACTATATAAATGAGTTTTGGGAATACATGTAGCAAATTATTTGGTGAATAAATATTTTAATAGAGCAGCTCTTTAATCACAGCTGCTGTGGTAAAACCATAAACCAGGAGTAGTCAACCGTTGATCTCAATTCAAAATTCCAGGTCCATTCTTCCACATCCATACTGCATTATTATTTATAACATATACCTCACTTAAATCTTCAATATTCTTAAATAAGTTATCATTATGTCCTTTCTCTGAATCCTGTGCCTTTTTCAACATAAGGTAAAATAATGTGTATGTGACTAAGCTACAAAAATGTATTCCTTACAGTGACTTCTTTTTCACAAGCAAACTTGGACCATGGTGGATTTTCTATAATTAAAATAATTACTGTTTCATTTGTGTGGTCAAATTTTTAAGATTTACTCTTTTAAAGACTATACTTAGCAATAAGCATCATGTTTTAGAATGTAAAAAAATAAAATAAAATGCCTGCTTTCAACAGTCAACACTCTTATCTGCCCACATAAATCCCCTCCCAACAACATCTTATTAGGCCAAGATATTGCAGAACACTTCAAAAATAAAATTGGTTCAAGTAGACAAGAGATTGCTTTATATCACACTGCAAACTCTCCACTTCTGAGAGCCTTATTCAGACAGTAAACTCCAGTCACAGAGGATGTGGTGGCCTCACTCATCTCAGCTTTTCATCAATAACCCTAATCCTTCGCAACTCATTCCAACCCTCTGTCCCACACTATAACCACCTTTAAATCACCTCTTCCACCTCTCCCTCAAACAGTGACTTATTACACCAAATCCTAAAGTAACACTATCTTGATCAATGCATGTCCTTTAACTACTGCCATAGTTATTTACGGAATTTTACCTCCAAACCCATTTTCTGTCATCAAACTCCTTACTTTATCCACTGCACTCTGGTTTCTGTTTACAAAGCTCTATTTAGTGGGACATACCGGATCAACAATCATTATCTCTGTTGGGGTACCTTGAGGCTCTCTTTTGGGTCTCTTACTTTTCTCAATCTATGCTCCCTCCTTTGGCAAACTAATAAACTATTCCTTCATAACATCCCGTAACCGAAAGATAAACATGTCAAAGACTGAGCTCTTAATAATCCCACCCTCTACCACTACCCTATCTCCTGACATCACCCTTACGGTTGATAAATGTTCTATAACACCTACATCATAAGTCTGTTGACTTGGGAGTATTCTGTGCTTAAAACTCTCTTTTTTCTCCCCACATCCAATCTCTTACCAAAATCCGCTCTTTGCACCAGTTAAACATCTCCAAAATCTGTTTTTTCTCACACAAGAAATAACCAAAATCATATACCTCACTTGAATTCATTCACTGATCATTTCTGCATAGACAACTACAATTCACTCCTAGCAAGTCCCCTTACTCCAATCCATCTTAAATGCCATTGCTAGGCTCTTATATGCAACCAGCAGTTTTACATCTGCTATCCTGCTTTGACAAATTCCTTCAACTACCCTCTCGAATTAAGTTTAAAAGCCCTCAACAAAACCGCATCTTCCTACATATCAGATCTTATCTCCCGATACTCCCCTAACAACCCCCTCCACTCTGCCCTTGTCACCTATCATTATTTTCTCACACTCTTGCCACCAATACTTTCCTTGTGGTATCAGCAGGTCAATTTTCTGAAGTAGGAGGAGACTTTTAATATAGTAAAAGTTTCTGTCTGCACAATGGAAATGTGGCAGCTACAACTGCAAGCACTCTCAGCAGATGCAAATGGAAGCAAACTGATTTACAAGAACACATGCTCCATGAGGTGGCAGTGTAGAGTAGAACAACATGCTGGGAATGGGTATCAGGGAACGAGGTAAGAAAGAAAGGGCTGCAAAGTGGCAGCAAAGTACAAGCGGAATTAGATCTTTGAGGGAGGAGCAAAGGAAATAGGGATGGGTGTTATGTGAAGTGGGTGCTAAGAGGGGTATATCTGCAGAAGATGTGGCAGGAAAGTGGAGCTGTGCTTCAGGCAGAGGAGCTTTGCCAGGCAGGAGGGAAAAGTAGGGGAGCAGCTATGGAAAGGAGCCTTGGGGGGAGCAGCAATAGGTAAGGGTCTTGAGAAGGTTTGCTGTTATGGGAAAGAGTCTAAAGGAAGGGAGCAATTATAGGAAGGCATCTGGGAGAGGAGCACTGATTGATTCAGTCACCGTGGGGCTCAGTGCAAAATATTTTTTACAACCACCTGGAAGGTGGGGGGGAGGCAACGTTTTTATTTTTTTTGCACCAGGGCCCTCCATTCTCTAGTTCCGCCACTGCAGGAATATTTCCTTGTGAATAAGATAATAAATAGGAGTGAACACTAATGTATGAGGGATAGATCATGTCAAGCAAAAGTAATTAATTTCAATGAGGAGGTAAGTAGGAACTTGGACCAAGGCAACTCAGTAGATGTAGACTTTTTGGATTTCACAAAGACTTTGGATAAAATGCCACATGGCAGTCTACTGTACAATGTATTGGATACAGGCATTGCAGTAAATATATGTACATACATGGATTGAGAACTGGAAAAAGGAGTGGAAACAAAGGTTGTCGTAAATTGAACATATTCAGATTGGACTAAGTTGGTTTCCGCATAGTTCCGTAATATGTGCTCTGCTTTTTAGTATATTTTTTCATGACTTAGAAATAGGACATAAAGTAATATATTTCCATATTTGTCTATGAAACGAAGTTATGAAAGGTGGTTAAATCAGAAAGCTATGTGCTTTCTTTCACAAAGTGACCTATATATAGAATAACTGGCAGCTAAATGGA
Organism: Discoglossus pictus; assembly: GCA_027410445.1. Classification (NCBI taxonomy): domain Eukaryota; kingdom Metazoa; phylum Chordata; class Amphibia; order Anura; family Alytidae; genus Discoglossus; species Discoglossus pictus. The sequence continues at coordinate 25,788,110 of CM050175.1, forward strand.
ACATCAGATTTTATAAAAATAATATATATTTGGGAACGAAAAATAAGCAAGTAATTTATAATCTAAATGGAAATAATCTAGGGATATCTGAGATTAAAATGATTTACACCACTTACATAGCAGTTCTCAGTGCAAAGCAGCACCTGAAAAGGCAAGTAAAATATTATCATGTATTAATACTGGTAGAGACCAAGAGAAGAAATATAATTCTGCCACTATATAAATCCAGAGTACACCATCATTTGGAATATGGAGTACAATTATAAAAATGACATTGTAGAGCTGGGAAAGATACAGAGATGTACTGTACTGTATATATAAACTTCAACAGCAAAATGCGCCATCTACCTGGTCGATATTGCCTTTTCTAGTGCCAAGGGTAGCACCATTAATGGCATAGAATTTTATGCGGCTACTATTTTTATTGTGATAGATTTTCATATGTCTGGCTAGGGGTGTGTCAAGGTCTTTTTCGATGGCATACACATGTTCCCCTATTCTGCGTCTGAACTGTCGGCTTCTTTTGCCGACATAGATCTTATTACAAATACATTGCGCTACATATATCACTCCAGTTGTACAACAATTATAGAAACCTTTTATTGGGAAACTTTCTTTAGTTTTTAGATGGATGTCAAATTTTGAAGGTCTTAAAAAATTGCAGAATTTACATTTTCCGTATTTATAACATCTGTTCAGTGGTTGCAGCCAAGTTTGTTTTTAAACTTTTTCCTTAAAGTGACTATGCACTAGTCCGTCCCTTAGGTTTCTGTCTCTCAGATAGGTTATATTTGCCTGGGGTGTGAGGACATCTTTCAAATCATTGTCCATTTTTAATGAATTCCAATGCTTTGCAAAAATACTTTTAATTTCTTCTGAGTTTTGTGCATATGTGAGAATACATCTTATTGACTTATCATTATTATTCTCCTCTTCCTTTTGTTTTTGTACAATCAAGTCTGTCCTATCACAATTTAATGCCCATTTGTAGGCATTTTAAGACAACTATTTGGGTAGCCTCTATTTTTAAATCTCATTCTGAGCTTCTGTGCTTCTACTTTAAGTTCCTTTTCTGTGCTATAGTTTCTTCTGATTCTTGGATATTGCCCTTTTGGGATCCCCTTCTTTTGGGGCTGGAAGGGTTGGCTTGTCCAATGCAGTAAGCTATTAGTGGCAGTACTTTTCCTGTATGTAGTTGTATTGATTATACCTTTAGAATTCTTTTTGATCACCAGATCTAGAAATGTTATTTCATGTTTATTCATTTCGAAGGTGAACTTTAAACCTACAATGTTATTGTTAAGTATCTGTATGAAGGAGATTAAATCTTTCTTTGTGCCTTGCAATATCACTATCATCTATATAGCACCTCCATCGGAGGACGCTATCTGTGTATTCTCTTAGTCTTTCATCAAAGACACATTTCTCCTCCCAACACCCTCGGAAAAGGTTTGCATAGTTTGGGGCACATGGAGTCCCCATGGCCATCCCCTTGATCTAGTGTATCCAATTACCTCCAAAGATAAAATAATTTTTGGTTAGTACAAAATCTAACAGTCTTATAAGGAACTCATGGAATCGTTCCATGTCTTTTCTTTGAGCTTTAAGAAAATGTAGAACTGCTTTTATACCCTCTTTGTGTGGTATGCTACAATAGAGGGCCTCTACATCTATTCCAATTATCCAGGCATCTTCTAGTACTGAAAGTCGTCCTAGAGCCCTTAATGTTTCATGTGTCTACCTAAATATGAAGGTAGATTTGTCATAAGGTTTTTAAGATGATAATCCAGGAAGAAACTGCAATTCTGTCATATATTGTCATTCCAAGAGACTAATGGTCTCCCGGGGACAGGTGTGACCTTCTTATGCACCTTGGGTAGTGCATAGATGGTTGACATTGTAGGTTGAGTATTTTTATCTACTAGTGACTTGCCCATTAAAAATGACGGGGCAATAAAATTTTAATCCATGGGAATGCTGTTTGACACACAATGTAAAGCTTTTTCTACTCTGAGGACCTTCGGAGTTCTTTGCGAGCCTTGCGAACCTTTGGCGCTCATAGAGAACCGCTCCTCTCATTTACTTTTGTTCCTATGAGCGCCTTTGGCTCTCATCACAAAGACAGATATATATGTCAATTTTTTTCTATAATAATTAATTATTTACTTAATAAATTAATATTCTTTACCTATTTGTAATTGATATATCCAGCAATTTATAGCCTGAAGAGCTTATTATCTATTTTTATTTTCCTGCAGCATACAATGTACAGTTGGACTCTTGCTGCCCTGAGGAGAAAGTGTCATCAATTTCCCAACTGTTCATTAGAAATATGCTGCGTGTGCATGGGCAAACCGTTGGTTTGTTTGTGTGAAGCGCCATTTGAGATTCGTAATGTGTTAGTGTTGTAAAATGGCATTGTTTGTGTATGTGCTACACGGGTCGGGAAAATTTTCTGTGCTTCCTAACTGTGTATATTTGTATCTCGTATGTCCTTGGCAAAAGTTGTACGTGCCTGGCGGTGTTTTGTGCATTTCAGGGTCATGTAACCTTGTTTTCATTTTTTTTTGTCGGCCTCCAATTTCTCTTTTGCTTAGCCGATTTTCAATTTCTTAAACTCATTAAATTCGACTTTAATTATCGTGCAACCTCACTGGCAGATGTCATGGCTGTCCCCCCATGCTCTGTGTGTTTTTTTTAATTTTAATTTTGTAGTGTTTGTGTTGTTTTTGTTGCCATTTTTTTCTTGCTAAGTCGATTCTCAAGTGGCGGAACTCCTTAAAAAACTTTAATTCACGTGCAACCTCATGCCAGACGTCCTTGCTGTCCCCCCATGCTGTGTGTGATGTTTTTGTTATGTTTTTTTTATATATATATATATTTATTTTTTTTGATGTACGCTTTTCCCCAGTTAAGTTCGTGTTTTTGTGACCTCCTATTTTTTTTTTCTAAGTCCCGCGGGTCGTAATGTTTTTTGTGTAAGTCTGTATTCCCTCTTAACACGTTAGTGTTTATTTTTCCAAGTCCCGTGGGCTGTTTTTTTTTTTTTCAAAGTCCCAAGGCGTGTTTTTTTTTTCAATGTTGCGCTTTTCTGTTGTTTTTTTTACATGGAGTGAGGTGCCGTAGAGCCTTCACCTCCGCAAATGCGGCCCCTCGCTTCGCGAGTATCCGCATTTAAGGCCTGCAATGATCATTTTCTTCCAATAAGGAGATGAGCATAGAGAAATATTATCTTCTCCTATCCCCATATTTAGATATTCTTTATCTTTTTTGATCTTATAGAACTTATGCAGTGCTAGTTTCCTTAAAAATAAATTTATTTCTTTGATGTTTGAAAATAAATTGGAATTAGAAGATGGTACAAAAGATAATCCCTTTTTTAAGACCAATATATGATGAGTATTTAATTCAAAGTTCGAGAGATTTTTAATTTGTAAATCATTCTCCTGTTTATCTGATTCGACCAAATTCCTCTCTCTATCTCAAGAGTTATAAATATTAATAAAGCAATGGAAGGCATTAGAATAACTTGCACAACAATCCCCAGTGATCAAATATGTAAATTACATAGTAATTGTAACTGAGGTTGAAAAAAATACTTTCCGTCCATCAAGTTAGACCTCTTAAGATGCCCTCTGATCTGCAATATGAGGATTAGTTGTTAATTAAGTAGCTGTTAATTAACTGATCCAGAGGAAGGCAAACAGAAAAAAAAACTTAAGTGAAACTTAGCAAATCGTCTCAATGGGAAAAACAAAAATTAATTCCTGCCTGACCCCAGATACGATCCCTCTCTAATTATCCAGGATAACCCTGAATGTCCTTTTTAATTAGAAATAAATCCAATCTCCTTTTAACGTTATCTATTAAATCCGCTGTCAGCACCTCCTTTGGTAGAGAATTCCTCAGATTAACCACCCTTACTGCGAAGAACCCTTTTCTTTCTTTAAGGTTGAATCTTTTTACTTCTAACCTCAAAGGATGTCCTTGTGTCAGTTAAAAACCTCTTGGCACAAAAAGCTAGCTTGACAAAGCTTTATACTGACCCTGGATGTATTTATATAGGGTAATCATATCTCCTCTTAAACGCCTTTTTTCTAGAGAAATTAAGTGTAATTTGGTTAGTCTTTCTTCATAACGTAGCCCCTCCATTCCCCTTATTAGTTTTATAACTCTTCTCTGTATCTTTTCCAGCTCAAAAAATTCCTTTTTATGTAGTGTGCCCAAAATTGTACTCCATATTCCAAATGAGGGCATACTAGGGATTTGTCTAGTGGAGAGAATTATATTTGCTCCCCTTGCTTCTATACCCTACTTAACACATGCTAATATTGTATTTGCCTTTGCAGATGCTGCTTGGCATTGAGCACTGTTACCTAGGTGGTTGTCCACAAGTACTCCCAAATCCATTTCAATATCTGATACCCCTATATTTGCTCCATTAAGATTACAAATTGCATGGCTATTTTTCCTTCCCGGATGCATAACTTTACATGTATTCATATTAAATCTCATCTGCCATTTAGATGCCCATTTCTCTAATTTATGCAAATCCCTTTGGAAGGAAAGTACATAATTATCTGATTAAATTACCTTGCACAACTTTGTGTCATCCGCAAAAATGGAGACACTACTTTCCAGTCCCACCTCTAAGTCATTAATCCATTTGTTAAAAAGGAAAGGACCTAATACTGAACCCTGTGGAACCCCACTTAACAAATTAGTCCAATTGGAGTATGTTCCATTTACCGCAACCCTTTGCTTCCTGTCTTTTAGCAAGCTCTCAATCCATTAGCATGTATTTACTGCAATTCCTGTATCCCTTAGTTTGCACAATAGTTTCCCATGTGACACTGTGTCGAAAGCCTTTGCAAAATCCAAAAAGACTACATCCACTGAGTTGCCTTGATCCAAGCTACGACTTGTGGATTGCTAAGCGTTGGTGGTAAAGGGGCTTCTGTAACTGAATAAAGCTGTGAGCTTTACCATGTAGGGCCAGGGTAGGTGGGCACGTCATAGCAGAGAGGTCAGTCCAATCGCAGTCCACTAGAGGAGGTACTGGCAACCCACTATAGTATCACCTGTAATATCCCCATCAGACTCTCATGGGAATGTTGATACTCCACAATATCAGTAATTAGACATTTGCATGTGTATTAACCCTTTGTTCATATATTATATATTATTATATGAGATTGAATGCTATTATTACTATTATTACAAGTATTGATCTATTGCATAGTAACTAGGGCTCATTAGTTTACACATATAGCAATGGGACACAACTGGGATATATGTGGATGTCCAATAATCCCAACCATTGACAACCTACTGACATGGTTAGAACGGTCTAACAAAGTTTTATTTCATACACAGAACACAATCAGAAATGGACAAGACTGTGCATTGATACCATGGGTGTGTTGTGGGCAGACCCAGTATGGCAAGAGGTTGTGGCAGATCAGAGGACATATAAAGGGTAAACAGATAACCTCATAAGGATAATGCATAGTATCTACCAGGGTCACATGTGGTCAGGACCCCACAGTAAACAAAATGGAAATAGCCATTAATGCTCATACAGCAACCATATAGTTGCCATATTAAATATTAAACAGACACTTGAAACCATGGATCATGTGATACTAATCAATGCCACACACAGTGTGTTTGCATACATTACTTCTGATTGAGCAATAGATAATGGGACACTGAAAAACATGAAGAGGATGTGTAAGAACAATAATAAACTGTTATTATGGTACATTGTTTTGGACCCTACCATTAACCAATTAACATGAACGCCATCTACGACCAGTACTAACCGCATTTATTCTGTCCTGTTCAATCAGCCTTACTGGAATATTTTTAGGACGTGGAAGACAAAAAGGCAAGCTTCACTGTGAACACAACCTTTCAGCAAAGAGTACTATCACTATCTACATGGAATAGTTGGGCCATTCACATTACCCCTAAACACATGCACATTGATCCTGATGTCAAACCAAGGAAATTAACTATTTTGTTTGGATGACATGAAATACATTAATCCACTTTCATACTGTTAACAGGATAAAATGCAACAAAAATGCGTCTATAACCACTGCTTTGGATTAGCAGATCCTAATGGGACCGTGCAACTCTAAAGCCAGGACACTATTCATTATAATTGAAACTCACAACAGTGATGTTCATTAGTGAAGAGATATGTAGTCATATACTGCATTTCAGATCCATGTGCAGTGGTGAATGACACTGATGGAATGCGTGTTGGCAACTGGGTTGAGTGTTAACTCACATGATGGTGTTGTACTGCTCGAAGATGAAGAACATGCCTTCATGGTCATGAGATTTGGCTATTAACACCTACAGAGACAAGAACAAGATATCAGTAATAACAATATTCTATTCAACTACAACACCACATCTTAAGGTTAATCCACATTGAACATCAATTGTTGAAATTTTAAATATAACCAGACATGCACACACTCTGTAGCCAGCCAATAGTATGTCAACATCTATAACAATCAGTATTCAGTGAGGAATAATCAGGAGGAGGCCTTCCTGGATGGTGCTAAGACCTCCTACTCCTCAGCACTAGGCCCCCACCTTCCGTGAATGCGGGACCCTCTCCCTCGTGCTCTCCCTCTTCCACGTCTTTGTTATGGAGGAGCAGGGGGTGCCACATCTGGTGGCTGTGGATCTTGTTCAGATGGTGTGGTGAGGTCTGAGATGAGGAGGCAGATGTCTCCTGTTGTGCAACCGAAGGATGGAGAAGTATGGGCTGGCGTTGGGCTAGCTCAATTAGAAGGCATCTGACACGACACGCCTGTTTCTCATACCTCCTCTCAGCATAGAGCGATCGTGTGCTATCCTGTAGTGATCTTGTACTAGCCTCCAGCAATCTTGTACTAGCCAGGACAGCGTTTGTGAGCCCACACTGCCTCTGGAGCAACTGGAGCCTCTAATTTTCAATGTTCAGGCGTGCCATGTTCTGTGTGACAAACTGGGTCATGATATTCATCAATGTGAGGGATGGTGGTGTTGCCAGCATTGGGGCTGCATGTGAGGACAGCAGGGCGTGATGTGTTGGCGTGGCTGACACAGGTGACTGCGTGGCTGACACAGGTGACTGCATGTCTGGCACAGGTGACTGCGTGGCTGGCACAGGTGACTGCATGGCTGGCTGAGTTGACCGCATTCATGACAGAGGTGTCGTCCGGAAGGCTTGGGTGTCGGTCCATGTTTGGTAACCCCATGCTGCGAACCCCATCCTATGGGACCAGAAGACGCGGGATCCCATCCTGGGGGACCATATGTTTCGGGAACTCATCCTGGGGGACCACATGGTGAGGGACCCCATCCTGAGGGACCAGATGGTGAGGGATCCCATTCTGAGGGACCAGATGCTGCGGGATCCCATCCTGGGGGTCCAGATGGTGCGGGACCCCATCCTGGGGGACTGCATGGTGCGGGATCCCATCCTGGGGGTCCACAAGGTGTAGGACCCTATCCTGGGGGACCGGATGATGCGGGACCCCGTCCTGGGAGACCGGATGGTGCAGGACCACATCCTGGGGAACCAGATGGTGCAGGACCCCATCCTGGGGGACAAGATGGTGCTGGACCCCACGTTGCAGAACTATTTGGGGGATGCCCCCATGGCTGTGATGTTGCTGGGCTAGGTGGTGGCATTTATGGTGACTGGGGCCAGAACATGTGCTATCCTGTAGTGATCTTGTACTAGCCTCCAGCAATCTTGTACTAGCCAGGACAGCGTTTGTGAGCCCACACTGCCTCTGGAGCAACTGGAGCCTCTAATTTTCAATGTTCAGGCGTGCCATGTTCTGTGTGACAAACTGGGTCATGATATTCATCAATGTGAGGGATGGTGGTGTTGCCAGCATTGGGGCTGCATGTGAGGACAGCAGGGCGTGATGTGTTGGCGTGGCTGACACAGGTGACTGCGTGGCTGACACAGGTGACTGCATGTCTGGCACAGGTGACTGCGTGGCTGGCACAGGTGACTGCATGGCTGGCTGAGTTGACCGCATTCATGACAGAGGTGTCGTCCGGAAGGCTTGGGTGTCGGTCCATGTTTGGTAACCCCATGCTGCGAACCCCATCCTATGGGACCAGAAGACGCGGGATCCCATCCTGGGGGACCATATGTTTCGGGAACTCATCCTGGGGGACCACATGGTGAGGGACCCCATCCTGAGGGACCAGATGGTGAGGGATCCCATTCTGAGGGACCAGATGCTGCGGGATCCCATCCTGGGGGTCCAGATGGTGCGGGACCCCATCCTGGGGGACTGGATGGTGCGGGATCCCATCCTGGGGGTCCACAAGGTGTAGGACCCTATCCTGGGGGACCGGATGATGCGGGACCCCGTCCTGGGAGACCGGATGGTGCAGGACCCCATCCTGGGGAACCAGATGGTGCAGGACCCCATCCTGGGGGACAAGATGGTGCTGGACCCCACGTTGCAGAACTATTTGGGGGATGCCCCCATGGCTGTGATGTTGCTGGGCTAGGTGGTGGCATTTATGGTGACTGGGGCCAGAACATGGCCGGTGGAGGTTGCTAGTACGGCTGTGGCTGGCTGTATGATGCTGTTGAGGGCTCAGGCATCGATTCCTCACTCCTCATATGCTGCTGAAAGGCCAGCTAGTGTGGATGGTCCCGGGCCCTCTTCAATGTTGTGGTCCTCCTCTTCGAGCACTCCCGCCTCCTCATCTTGCTCTGTGGCTGACCTTATCCTCCTGGGTACTGCAATGGAATAAACATATATTTCAGTTGGTTGTCATACACTATGTGTTTCCATATCCTTGACATCATGGTCACCTGTGTTTGAATGTGGTGTTTGTGTTACACAGATGAACCATGGCCTGCATAATAAGCATTGTGGATCATGGCTCATATGAATGGGTATCAGACATGTGCACTGCTGGATCTGCTGTGCAGTGTGTGCTACAGACCAATCTGTGACATGTTACCAGCAATGGTTGTTAAAATGCAGCTGAGACATAGTCCAGATTAGGATAGTATATGACACGCACATGCAGTCCTACAGAGTCTGTATCCACATATGCCGCAGCGCGCACACCCAGATTTGTACTATCTATTGCAGGGGTGTCTAAAGTCTGCCCTGCTGGGCCGCAGACAGGCCTTGATTTGTGGATTTCCTTTATGTGCACATTATGTTTCCTTTATGAGTCAATTTGACTAAATTACTTAAGAAATGATAGTCTCACCTGGGTGCAGCAGGGCTATCCACAAATCCAGGCTTGTGTGCGGCCAAGCAGGCCCGACTTTGGACACCCCTGCTCTATTGCATGCCAAATCTTGATATAATAGCAAATTGTACTCAGAATCGGTTTGAAATGCAGCTATTATCCATACATTTCATTGATACAAATTATGAAAATAATATGTTTGCTACCAGGAATGAAATGGTTATTGTAGCCCCATATATCTTGAGGCATAACCATAGCGCTTACAGTGCTATTGTATGTCAGTTATCTCTGCGTGTGGGCATGGGTGAAGGAGGAAATATAATTTGAGAACAAGGGTGGGCTGGTTCGATCCTGGAGGTCCTCATACCTGCGTTTCACATATTTAAGGTCCCTATTAGTGATCCCTAATGCCACAACAGCTGTAGTAACTTGGGCCCAGGCCTCATTCCTCTGGCTATCATTCATCTTTCTCTCATGATGTATTATCCCATAGCGGGCACGGACTTCCCTGCGAGAAGATCCATCTCCTCTGGGGCAAAATTGCGGGCCCTGAACTTTGCCACAACCTCTTGCCCTACCGACTGTGCCTGGGGCTCCTAACCTCCCTCTCCTCTCCCTGGGGCCGCTCCCTCATCCCGACTACCTCCCGCCCAGGGATCAGGCCCCGGACCCTCTGCCTCTCCAGCTTTTGTCCCTCTATCTACGGGCACCTCCCTCCCCCTGCTGCTCTCCTCCTCTTTCTCCATCCTTTCATCCTTATCTCCCTCTCTCCATCCCTCTAGCTCTTCTTACTCTCCTCACTCTCCTCCTCCTCTCCTCACCTCCCGCTCCAGTGTTCCCCTCACTCTCCTCCTCTCCTCTCTTTCCTTACTTTCCTCCTCCCATCCTCTACCCTCCTATGAAAAAAAAAAACGATAAATAAATATATAATGTATTTGGATGTGTATGAGGTTAAAAAAAAAAAGTGAGTATTATGTGTAGTATAGTAATTGTATGGGGGGTAGGTGAGTGGTGTGTGTGTGGGGGGGGGTGCTGTGGCCTACTGCTATGTGTAGCTATGTGTAGGTATCAATCTACGTGTGTGAATTATGAGATATCAGAAATTATGTGTGTTGTAAATAAAGGGTTAAATTATCTAATAGGTCAAAAGATCAAAATCTCCTCAATATTCCTTCTTTCTCGCTCACTCTACGCTCTCTCCAAAGCACCTGTGTGTTTACTTGCAAAGCTACAGCACAGTCAATGATTTACAGGTTTGACTGCCTTGTAGAGGAGTTCTGGCATCTTTAATTGCGTTTTACAGTTTTCTATTGCCTGTTTGGTGTCTTTTGCGCTGCGTTATTACGCAAAATGTTAATTGAAAGACAAACGTAGCTCGTACGTAAATCTTACGTATTGCGTGCACTGCAAAGGTTTACGAGATAGCGTCTCTTGCTCATAACTTCTAATTTAATAGCAACGTAACTCGGACAAATTTGAAGCACGCAGCCCATACGTGCTACACCTTGGATTTACGAGGCTGGAATTTAACATGGCCCTTAATACTTTGGTATAGCATTAATTATCTAATAATTTAAATAAAACAAACTAAAGGAAAAACTTAGTGAACTACTGTTTAGACCTAACAAATATATTAATTACATAGGAATACAGGTCTTAGATGATGACACTTACATTTCTCTTACAGATTGCAAAAAAAGAATGCAATTGAAATAACATCAGAAGTGGAAAATAAGTTAATCAATTAGTAAGGTAAACAAAATAGACATATTAGTAATGAGAAAGTAATATTAGAAAAAAAGAACAAAAATAAAATGTACATTTACAATTACAGATTACAATGGCGGACAATGCAGAAAACCTCAAAGAAGAGAAAAAAACCTTCTGACAAGGGAACGCAAACAAAGATGGAGAGATCGACAGTCGCCCGAGACTTCAAGAAGTCTAAGAGAAGAAGACAGTGAGAGACTTGCCATGAAAAGAAGAATGCCTGCAAAAGGAAAAACTCAGCGTGAGCGAGCTAACAATAGAAAAAAAGCTGATAAACTTAATGCATGTGAAAAATCTGGTAATGTAGAATTTGTGTAAAACAATATTGTGGACTGATTGATTATGTTGCTGAATTGGCTACAAGCAGAAACATTCCAGCTGGCTGAGCCATCATTTTGCTATCTTCGTTCCAAGGATCTCCTCGCAATATGCGAGAAATATACAATGATGCAATGGCTATTGTTACTAAATTTGGAAAAACAGATTTATTTATTACATTTATATGTAATCCACATTGGCCAGAGATAGTGCAAAATTTGAAAGCTGGGCAAAGTGCTTCTGATAGACCAGATTTAGTGGCTAGAGTTTTCAAAATAAAATAACAGCATTAATACATGACATAACCATCGCACATTTGTTTGGGAAATGTTTTGCTTATGTTTATACTATTGAATTTAAAAAAAGAGGACTTCTACATGCACACATACATTTAATACTCCAAGAAAAAGATTCGGAAAAACATTCCAAACTTTATGAAATTGTAGCACATCGCATGATACTGTACATGGGACATGTGGAGATATAAACCACAGTCACCATGTATGGAAAATAAGAAATGCACCAAAAAATTCCCAAAAGAATTTAGAGTCAAAACTTATGCAAATTGTGATGGTTACCCTTTGTATAAAAGAAGAGAAGGACAAACTGCAATTATGATGGGGAAAATTGTAGATAATCTATATGTGGTTCCATATAATCCACATTTGTTGATGAAGTACAATGCACAAATAAATGTGGAAGCTTGCACTTTAATCAAATAGATAAAATATGTGTATAAATATAATTACAAAAGGATATGATGCAGCAGCTGTAGTTGTGCACAAAACAAACAAGATAATCCAATTTTACATGATGAACTTTCATGTTATCTAGATGCTTGGTATGTAAGTGCTCCAGAAGCAATGTGGCGTCTTCTAAAATTTTAAATGCATGATCGCTCACATGCAGTCTATCAATTAGCTGTACATTTGCCACAAAGACAATTGATTTACTTTCATGCTGGGGATGAAAGAAATGCTCTGGCCCAAAATTAAAATAGAGAAACAACACTTACTGCTTGGTTTACATTAAATGGTAACGACATTGAAGCAAGGGAATTCTTATACATTTAGATTCCATATCATTATGTTTTCATCAATGGGGCTCAGCGAAAAATAGAAAGGAGTGGCAATAAAATTATCCCAAGAGACATTGAACGCTTTAGTTTAATATTACTCCTTTTCAATGTTCCTGGTGCACAAAGTTATGAACAATTACGTGCAGTGAATTACATAGTTTATGATACATTTCAATTAGCTGCGCGACATAGAAACTTCCTTGCAGATGATATTGAATGTGATAGATTTCTAGAAGAAGCGGCACTATGTCAAATGCCACGACAGATGGGGGAATAGTTCTCATTAATTTGCATATTTTGTAATGTACCTGATACATTATCTTTGTGGAACAAATTTAAATTAAACATGTGTGAAGACTTCATGAAAAAATACAGTAAGTCCATTGCAGAATTAAAAGGCTTAATGTAAATTCAAGAGATATTGCTTTGTCATTGATTAAGTTGTGCAACTTTTAATCTACCAGATCCAGGAATTATAGACAACTTAAACTATGAAGAATATCACTATGATGTGAAAAAACTAAAAGCAGAAGAAAATATAGCCACTTTAAATACATTGCAATGCCGTACAAAAAGTACTAAATGATGATATGCTAAAGGAGCGTTATTTCTATCTAGATGGAAACGGTGGATCTGGCAAAACATATCTATATAATGTATTGAGGAATTTAATTAGAAGTCATGGTGAAACAGTAGTTCCCTTTGCAATGGCTGGAATTGCTGCCTTTTTAAAGGAAGGTGTTAGAACTGTGCATAGTGGATTTAAACTTCATGTTTCCATTTTGGAAACATCAGTATCGGATATTGGAATTACATAATTTCAAGCAAAAATCTTTAAAAATTGTATCCCATTATAATTGATGAGGCAACAATGATGTCTTGCCATGCTCTTAAATGTATTGAGCGGTTGTTACGTGAAGTCATGGCAAATTATTTGCCATTTGGAGGCAAGGTGATGTTGTTAGGTGGCGATTTTAGACAAACATTACCAGTTGTTGTCCATGGAAATCACACAGACATTGTGGAAACATGTATAAAGTCCAGTCCACTATGGAAACTATTTTCACACCTTAAATTGGAGAAAAATATGAGATCAGAAGGCCAAAATGAATTCAATGATTGGTTAATTAAAATTGGCAAAGGCAAAACACAGCTCATAAGTAATTTACCTGAGGATACGGTTGAAATTCCACATTAAATGATTTGTACAGATTCACTTATATCAATTATATTGCAAAATGGAATAAGTAAAAATGATTACTCAGAGCTTGCACATAAATTAATATTAACATCAAGAAGTAAAGATGCATTGCATCTGAATAATGATTATTTTTAATTAATAGATGGCACCCAAAAAAAATATTTCAGTGCAGATTCTGTTCTGGCTGATGACAAACAGAGTGAACTTAACAACTAAATTTATAAATTCATTAAAACCATCTGGAATGCCACCACACATTTTGCAGCTCAAAATAGGGGCAATTGTCATGTTACTGAGAATTTTTTTGCAGCTCAAAAAAGGGGCAATTTTAATGTTACTGAGAAATATGAACCCCAAAAATATTACTTTGTAATGGGACCAGATTTATTGTTCAGGATTTAAGAGAGCATTTCATACTGAAATGCTGAAATTCAGAATGGTACCCATAAAGAAGAAAGAGTGTTCATTCCAAGAATAGATTTGGCTCCAAGTGAGAGTAGCTTGCCTTTTGCCCTTCAAAGAGACAATTTTCAATCATAATGGATTTGCCATGACCATCAATAAATTACAAGGTCAAACTTTTAAGTCTGTTTGCCTGTTTTTGGAGGTACCAGTATTTGCCCATGGACAACTCTATGTGGCATTCTCAAGATGCAAAAATCCATTAGAAATGAAAGTCTTGGTCAAACAAACAGAAAGTCAAGGTAAGCTATTAGAGGATGGGATCGTATTTACCAAAAATATTATATATGATGAGGTGTTGTAAAAAGACAAAAAGATAGGATAAAATGTTATAGACATGTAAATAATACGTGTAATGGACAGAAATAGTAAATATGTATATATTTAACATGCGTTATTAGTATTGGGGAAATGTAATGAGATTTATTCATATGTAATTTATAATTTATTGGTTTAGCAGATCAAAAATATTTAGTATTATTGTATAACAAAAATAATGTAAAAATGACTAGTGATGTCCAGAACAGTTCGCCCGCGGACTATTCGCGGTGATTTTGGAATGTTCGCGTTCGCAGCGAATGGCGAACACATGTGCTTTTCGGTCCGCCCCCTATTCTTTATCATTGAGGAAACTTTGACCCTGCACCTTACAGTCAGCAGACACATTCCAGCCAATCATCTGCATACACTCCCTTCCAGAGCCTTCCATCTGAAGGACAGCCTCCATTTTAGAATCATTCTGAAGCAACATTCGTTGAGAGAGGACACATATTGTGGCTTCTGCTGATTTAATAGGGAAATAGATAGCCAGGCTGTGTATTTCGCTTCCACTACACACCTGAAGGACTCATCTGATATCTGCTGCAAGGACAGCAACCCAAAAAGCCCTTTTTAGGGCTAGAACATAATTTATTTTATTTTATTAATTTTTTCTGTATAATCTAATTGCATATGCCTGCCTGCCAGCGTGTGTGTGTGACAGGCTAACACCTAACAGCTTCTATTGTGCTCAGTGAAATAAAACAACACTTTTTTGACTGTAATAGATTGAATAGCAATTGCCTGCCTACAGGCGTGTGTGTGAAGCCTATTGCATCTACTCTGCCAACTTTTGCCAGTGCACAGTGACACTCATATCTGGTGGCACCTTAGATTGCACGCGCAGTAACCCAAATTTGAAGTAGGAGGTCCCACCAAGCATCTTTTTCCATCTCCCTGTTCCAAAAATCCATGCCATATACACGTCCCCTGATAGGTGACGTAACAGGTATTAAACTGATAGGAATAAGTAGTACAACTGAACACACCACTCCTATCTGGTGGCACCTTAGATTACACGCGCAGTGCCCCAAATTTGAAGTGGGAGGACCGACCAAGCATCTTTTTCCATCTCCCTGTTCCAAAAATCCATGCCATATACACGTTCGATGTTCACTTTTGATGTTCGCGACATCACTAAATATGACATGCAAAAATATTGGTTGTACATAGACAGTATCTTCATGTATAGTAAACAAAATTAAATGTTGCAGTTTAATATGAAGAAAGTGTTCAGTATTTGTTAAAAAATAAAAAAAATGGATTTAATATATTTTTTATAGTTTAAGGGGTTTTATCAGCTATTCCACTTAGAACAGCACATGTTAAAATAGTAGTTGTACATTGTTAGGAGATTCATGTATATTACATAAAATGAATGTTTGCTTTTTCATATACAGATATAATTATTCATTATTGAATTAGAAATGTATTTCATAAAAAATTTTTTTTTAATGGTTTACTGAATTATTCCATATTTGGTAAAAAGTCTCAAAAGAGACATCAGCTGTACAGAAAAATTAATATGGTACATAGAGAGATAGTACAAAAAAAAGAAAAAAACAATGTCTAAAAGTAAATCATGCTGTCATTTATGACGGGCAAATTGCTAATCTCTACATAACACCCAGTCCCTCTCAACATCCACCGCCACACAGCCACCCCACACCCACCCCTCTTAGCATGCATGCCTACATAGCACCCAATTCTTATCAGCATCCATACTCTCTCAGCATCCATCCTCTATCTCCTTTGCTCCACTTCACAAAATGCACCCTTCTGTACTTTGTTGTCACCTTTCAGCCCTTGCTCTCTCACCTTCTTTCCTGTAGAAATCCAGTAGGGGAGTGAGGGTTGCGCCCAGGGAAGGTCAAAGGGGTTTTGGGGGTGCTTGGCGGGTTGAGATGGGTGGGGAGGTCTCAAGGGGTCTATACAATATATAAAAAGTCAATGCAAAAAAGAAAAAACAAAGCACTACTTGGCCCCCAGAGGAGGGCCCTGGTGCACTGCTCCACCTGCACCACTGATAGATCTGCCCCTGCTCAGACCTCAGTGTGGTGTCATGTTATATTTTAGTAATTTGATTGAAAATGTATATTTTCATGTTTAATTGTATTTTTTTTATTATAATAGGGCAACCCAGTTGTGAAGCCCACTGCTAATTGTACCTAGGGATTTTAGCTACATCCTGCTTACAGGACCCATAAGGACCAGAAGGTTAGTCTAGGGTTACCTCATTTACCTATTTGGTAATGTACTGTTCTGTTTTAATTGCATAAGACTGATACAGCATATATTATAGATTGTTTTCTCTAAACCAATACGTTTTATGAACAAATTCTTCCTGTTTGCAAGTACAGATAAAAGTCCTTGCTATTGATATACCCAGGGCCGGATTTACCTTTTTGGAGTCCCTACGAAGTGAAATCTAAGCTGCCCCTGGAAGCATGTACCATTTTTTGTTTTATGGATGTGATATCTATCACATATTATAATTGTCGAAATACGAGACGTCGTCACACTTTGCGTGGTGCGTACAACTTAGCGAGGCGAGCCGTTAAACTCAGAGCACTTAGGAGATGAGCGCCAAAGGCGCTCATCGCTGGTGAGCCTCGGATAGCGAGGCGAGCAGTTAACTTGGAGCACTTAGGCGATGAGCGCCAAAGGCGCTCATCGCTGTCAAGCCTTGAATGGTGAGGCGAGCCGTAAACTCGGAGCACTTATGCGATAAGCGCTAAAGGCGCTCATTGTCTGTGAGCCGTTAAACCACTAAAACGCGCAGCACAGGAGATGAGTGCCGAAGGCGCTCATTGCCTGCGAGCCTCGCGAAGTGAGGCGAGCAGTGTAGGTAATAAAACTGACGAGACTTAGCCTACAAACACTTACAAAACACGGGATCGCCTTAGACTGCAAATAGTTGAAAAAAATACGAGACGCGGGACTTAGAAAAAAACAATACGACATAGGAAAAATACGAAGTTAGATGCCGAACCACACAAAACAAAAAACAAGAAAAATACAGAAAAAAAAACATCACACATAGCACGGGAGAACAGCTAGGACATCTGGAAGTGAGGTGAAACGCGCATTTATGTCAAATTTAAGCCGTTTCGGCTTTTGAAAATCAGCTAAGCAAGAAAAAAAATGACGGGCGAAAAAAATGAGGCTACACGACCCGGAACCGCGCAAAATACAGACAGTGACGTACGCGATACGGGTAAAACATAACGCCGCCATTTTACAATACTAACTTACAAATTTACACATAAAGATTGTGAAATGCCGGATTTCCTGTCTAAACCAACTGTTTTGTCTAGCGCACTCAGCCGATATATAGGGCACACTTGCCACAGAACTGACACTTTCTCCTCATCCAAATTTTTATTTTCGCCGGCAAGCCTTGAATGGTGAGGCGAGCCGTAAACTCGGAGCACTTATGCGATAAGCGCTAAAGGCGCTCATTGTCTGTGAGCCGTTAGACCACTAAAACGCGCAGCACAGGAGATGAGAGCCGAAGGCGCTCAATGCTTGCGAACCTCGCGAAGTGAGGCGAGCAGTGTAGGTTATAAAACTGACGAGACTTAGCCTACAAACACTTACAAAACATGGGATCGCCTTAGACTGCAAATAGTTGAAAAAAATACGAGACGCGGGACTTAGAAAAAAACAATACGACATAGGAAAAATACGAAGTTAGATGCCGAACCGCACAAAACAAAAAACAAGAAAAATACAGAAAAAAAAACATCACACATAGCACGGGAGAACAGCTAGGACATCTGGAAGTGAGGTGAAACGCGCATTTCTGTCGAATTTAAGCCGTTTTGGCTCTTGAAAATCAGCTAAGCGAGAAAAAAAATGGCGGGCGAAAAAAATGAGGCTACACGACCCGGACCTGCGCAAAATACAGACAGTGACGTACGCGATAAGGGTAAAACATAACGCCGCCATTTTACAATACTAACTTACAAATTTACACATAAAGATTGTGAAATGCCGGATTTCCTGTCTAAACCAACTGTTTTGTCTAGTGCACGCAGCCGATATATAGGGCACACTTGCCACAGAACTGACACTTTCTCCTCATCCAAAGAGATTGTTAGCTCTTCAGGATACTGATTGCTGAATATTAAATACAAATAGGTAAAGTATATTATAATCATTAATAAATAATTAATAAATTAATTATTAATAAAAAAAATATATGATTAGTTAAACAAATTGATCAACAAAGTTATAATTTGCGCTTGCTTTAGTTTAGCAATACTTTTATGCATAGCTGTTTGTAATATATGAATTAGTTGAATAATTAATTAATGATGTACTTTAATTTATTAATTAGTAATTAGTAATCATTAAGAAAAAAAAAATACTTTTTAAAATGCGTAAAGTTTATTAATACATTAATGCTTAACTGTTAATCATATATTTAGACATTGATTCATTATTTAATAATGTACATTATTTTATTAAATAATTATTTCTAATCATTATGAACAACAAATATTCTATATTTTAAAATGTGTTTACTTTATTAATATATTTATGCTTGGCTCTTTAGAATACATTTAGTCATTCATTAATTGATTATTAATGTACACTCATTTATTAAATATTAATTAGTAAAATTATAAAAAAAAAAAAAAAGGACCACAAACAATATGTATATTTTACTATGCACTGATATATCCGTATTGCTGATGATTACGTGATAGGGATGAATCCAAATATTACAAATGCTTTCCATCTTAATTGACAGTTCCATCGTCTCTGCAGCTGACTCAACACAGAGAGTGACATTTGCAGCCTTTCAACAGCATAAAGATCACGTTTACAGGTATATCATTTAATTATATACTTAAGGAACAAAAAAAGGATTATTTTTTTTATTTGATAACAGTTATTGATTAATTAGCATATAATAATATTTTAATTAATTAATAATTAGTAATCATTAACCTTACTGCTCATTCATGTACATTGCTTTTGGAACTATTAATTAATAATAATATAAAAAACTAAAAATAATTATTTTTATAAGAGTTAAAAAAATATGTACATTTTACAAAGCACTTACATATCTGGAGTGCTTATAATTTCCTGACACGGATAGGACCATCAAAGCACTTAAATATTTAAAGCACTTTTACGTTCTGGCGTGTGCTACATTTAAAATGTTATAATGATTTTATTTATGAATATATTGATGATTATGCATTTATGGTTTGCATCTATGCAAATTAAACATCATAGTTTAATTCACTCACTAATTAATTGAATACAAACATTAAAAATGATTTTCATGTTATTTCACAGATAACTCATCTCTGCACCTGACTGAAGACAGAGAGTGAACTCTCAAGGATTTTTTCTCAAAGAACATCAATTTCACAGGTATATGATTTCATGATGCCCGTATTGTTTTGTATTGATGACAGTTAATGATTAATTAACTAACCTATATTTATTTAGAGCCTCATTCAATTGCAATTTGCAAAATTGAAAAAGGCTCTATATAAGGACATAGCATATTATTTTAACATACATTTTTAGTTAATGTACATCTATCCAAAACGAAAGTTTTTAAAACAAAGAAAAGTACCAAAAAAATATGATATGTGCTTATATAGTGCCCTCTTGCATTGCACAACTTGTAAATAAATTAGTCTTTAGTATTTAATTATTCATTTAGAATAAAAAAAAAAATACATTTAGCCATGCATATATGCTTACCTTCTTAACTTTTAAAGAACGTAAATTAGACCTCAGAAGTAAATTGATTTCATCATTAAGAAAATTACAAAATTGCAAATAGTTTTATGCCCCATCTATACTTTGCTCATAGCTTTTTCTGTTTGCCCTTCTTTAGGAAAACATAATTAATTCTTTAGGTTTACCATTGATGTCATTTATTGATTAATTAATTAATGTATATTCATTTATTAATGACTTAATAATTAATTATTACAAAAAAATACTTATCAATATATATATATATATATATATATATATATATATATATATATATATATATATATATATATATGCAGTGCATTGCTTTTTAATGTATGCCAATAAAAAAAAAATGATTTCATTTATTTCATGGAAAAATAAAAAATGCTTTTCAAATCATTGCATTGTTTAATTATTGTTATTTAGCTTTGGATTGAGAGCAGCTACAAACAATATGTACAGTAGAAAAAAACATTACATCTTACACCTGTATTTACAATTACAGCTTACAATGGGGGACAAAGGAGAAGACAGGGTTGAACACAAAAGAAGAGCGGCAAGGGAAAGGAAGCAAAGGTGGAGAGATGCACGGTCACCTGAAACGTCCGAACGCTTAAGAGAAGAAGACCTACAGAGACTTTTAAATAAAAGAAAAATGAGTAAGAAAGCACAAAGTGAGTGTGCTGGAGCTTCAAAGAAAAGAAAAAGTAAACAAAAACATGTCTGTGAAACATTGCAGAATGATCCAATATGGCCTATTTACACCAATGTTCATACACATGACACCAATGTAGATATAGAAAGTTGTAGTGATATCTATGTAAAGGAAGCTCAGGATACTGCATTTATTAGAGCACTAACAGTAGACACTCATTATTGTGGATTACTCAATGTTGTTTGTCAGTTTTGTGTGGCCTATCATTTTCTCAAGGAAAGACCAACTGACGGAGACTTCATTAGTTGCTGTCAGAAAGGAAAGGTAAGACTTCCACAAAGACACACATTTCCAGATTACTTACAAAGTTTCATGAGCGATCCAACATTTCCAAATTATACCAATCTAAAAAAAAAAACATCAGGTCTTATAAAAGTGCAATTTCATATGCTTCAATGGGTACTACATTAGCAGAAAATGTCCCAGGACATGGTCCTTACTGTTTTAGAGTTCAAGGACAAATTTACTCCACACTTCACATTTACACCCACAAGAAGGAGAGCAAAGGGAATTTATATGTCTTAGATACAATGAAGCTGTTGACCAAAGGATGATGCTTTCGGAAAATAAACAGTGTTTGTGAATAGTCTTTGAACAGCTGGATAAAATAATGGCCAACAACCCATACAGTCAAGCATACAAATAATTAGCACAGGTTGAAAAAGAACAGCAACATGCTCAAATACATCAATTGACAATGTCAAGAGTAAATATGTTTTTAAAAAGAGATCGCAAAACTGATCAAAGATGGTATAATTTACCAACAGTAAATGAGGTTGCCATGGTCTTAAAAAATGAGGATGGTGAACCACATTTTCAGTGGGATATTAGAATATATCCATGCAATAAAGACCAATCTTTTTTAAACATACATTTATTAAGTTGTAATTTGGATCCAATGACATATCCCATTTTCTTTCCAAATGTTGAACCTGGATGGGAACCAAAATAACAATTGCAAAGTTATCCCAATAGTAAAGTTCGTGTTAGATGCAATATTTCGATGCTGGAATATAAAGTGGCAAAAACTTCTATTCAGGGTTATTTTAATCCTATTTTCTGTGGGGGCAAACTCACACAACAATAGATTATTGATTCTTATCTACAAGTCGAAGCAAATAATCTCAATGTTATAAAATTTCAACAAAATAAGCTTTGAGTAGAACAATATTGTGGTTTGATGGATTATTTCTCTTAATTGGCTACCAACAGAGACATTCCAGCTGGAAGAGCAATCATTTTGCCATTAACATTCCAAGGATCTCCTCGCAATATGCAAGAAAGATATAATGATGCAATGGCTATTGTCACAAAATTTGAAAAAACAGATTTATTCATTACATTTACATGTAATCCACAATGGCCAGAGATCAAGGAAAATTTGATTCTAGGACAAACTACTTCTGACCGACCAGATTTAGTGGCAAGAGTATTCAAAATAAGACTCAATTCATTAATAATTTCAAAAAAGAGGCCTGCCACATATACTTTTAATCCTGCAGGAAAAATATAAGTTGAATACTGCAGAGAGAGTGGATTCAGTAATTACTGCTGAACTGCCACATCCAGAAAAATATTCAAAACTTTTTGAGATTGTAACACATAGGCCATAGGGAGATATCAATCCAAATTCACCATGAATGGAAAATAAAAAATGTACAAAACAATTTCCAAAACAATTTCAAATGCAAACTTATGCTAATTGTGATGGATACCTGTTGTATAAAATAAGACAAGGACAAACAGCTATCCGTGGACAAAATGTTGATAATAGATATGACGTTCCATACAATCCACATTTGCTCATGAAGTACAATGCACACATAAATGTGGAGGCTGGCACTTCTATTAAATACATCAAATATGTGTATAAATATATATACAAATGATATGATGCAGCAACTGTTGTTGTGCAAGGTGCAGCAAACGAAAAGGAAAATCCAATTTAAAATGATGAACTTTCTAATTATTTAGATGCTCGTTATGTCAGTGCTCCGGAAGCAATGTGGGGTCTTCTCAAATTTGAGATGCATGATCAGTCACATGCTGTGTATCGATTGGCTGTTCATTTGCCACAAAGTCAGTTTGTTTGCTTTACTGCAGGCAATGAAAGAACTGCCTTAGCCCAAAGTGAACATAGGAAAACAACACTTACTGCATGGTTTCAATTATACTGCCAGGACACTCATGCAGACAATTTTTATAAATTGAGATTCCATATCACTATGTATTTGTAAATGGTCTATCGCGGCAACGAATAAAGAGATACTCATAAAATTATACCACAAATTTATACAGTCAGTCCAAGAGACATTGAATGTTTCAGTTTAAGATTACTTCTTTTACATGTTCCTGGTGCACAAAGTGTTGAACTTTTACGCACAGTTAATGACATAGTTTATGAGACTTTCCTATCAGCTGCAAGACATCAAAACACCATAGCAGATGATACAGAATGGGAGAGGTGTCTGGAAGAAGCAACACTATGTCAAATGCCAAAGCAATTGAGTGAACAATTTGCATTTATTTGCATCTTTTGCAATGTACCTGATGCATTTACTCTGTGGGAAACATTTAAATTAAATATGTCGGAAGACTTCTTGAAACTTTACAATGAGCCCATTGCACTCTTAAAATCTAAAAATTTAAGAAATATTTTTTGCTCATGGATTAAATTGTGCAAGTTTTAATTCGCCTGATCCAGGACTTATAGATTACATCAACTTTGATGATTATGACACTGAGCTTAAAAAAAAAAACAGAAGAAAAACTGGCAACTTTAAATACTTTACAATTGGAAGCATTTAATGCCATCATAATTGCTACAGATTATGAAATGGTCAAAGACTGTTATTTCTATCTAGATGGCCCTGGTGGAACAGGAAAAATGTATCTGTACAATTGTTTGATGAGTTACATTCGAGCACAGGGTCAAACAGCAATGCCTAACTTTTGTTAGAAGGTGGCAGAACTGTGCATAGTGGATTTAAACTGCCAGTTCCCATTTTAGAAACATCAGTGTCAGATATTTGACTGAATTCTTTACAAGCCAAAATATAAAAAAAACTAAATTAATTATCATAGATGAGGCAACAATGATGTCATGTCATGCCTTGCAATGTATTGATAGATCATTAAAAGAAATTATGAATAATAATTTGCCATTTGCTGGAAAGGTGATATTGTTAGGAGGAGATTTTAGGCAAACATTACATGTTGTGCCACAGGGAAATAGGATTGACATCATTGAAACATGTATCAAGACAAGTAAACTGTGGAAAATATCTACAATCCTCAAATTAGAATTAAATATGAGATCTGAAGCCCAAAACGAATTTAATGATTGGCTTATTCAAATTGGAGAAGGAAAACATCCACAAATACATGATTTACCCAATTATACCATTGAAATTCCATCACAAATGGTTTGCAAGGAATCACTCATATCAGCAATATTTCTAAACACTCTGAATAACGACGATTACTCAGACATTGCAATCAAAATGATTTTAACATGAAAAAATATAAATGCCTTGGATCTAAATAACGACATTTTTAAATTCATCAACGCACCCGAAAATAATTGTTACAGTGCAGATTCAGTTCTGGCTGATGATAAAAACAGTGAATCTAATTTTTTATAGAATGTATTAATTATTTAACCCCATCTGGAATGCCACCACATGTTTTGCAATTGAAAAAAGGGGCAATTGTCATGCTATTGAGAAATATGAATAAAAAAAGGACTTTGTAATGGGACCAGATTAATTGTGCATAATTTAAAAGATCATTTTATACATGCAGAAATTATGACTGGGACCCATAAAGGTGAACGAGTTTTTATACCAAGAATTGATTTGGCTCCAAGTGAGAGTGGTTTGCCTTTTGTCCTTTAAAGGAGACAATTTCCAGTTATCATGGCATTTGCCATGACCATCAATAAATCGCAAGGACAAACTATTAAGTTTTTTGCACATGGACAACTCTATGTTGCTTTTTCAAGGTGCACAAATCCAGATTAGATTAAAGTTTCAGTTGAAGACAACCCAAGTCAGGGTGATCTACTACACGGTGGATGTATTTTTACAAAAAATATTGTGTACAATGAGGTTTTGTAATCATAGAGAATCGTGGTTGCATTTCCAGGAAGAAATTTAATGTTACTTGGCCGATTCTTAGAGGACCACAATTTCCCTTACAAAACTCTATCTACAATTTGAGAAAACTACAATAGTAAACAACAAAAAAGGAAGAAATTAAAAAAAAACATAAAAAACAAAAACAGTGGTTACATCTAGTGATGTCGTGAACAGTTCGCCCGCGGACTATTCGCAGCGATTTTGGCATGTTCGCGCTCGCAGCGAATGGCGAACATATGCGATTTTTGGTTCGCCCCCTGTTCTTTATCATTGAGGAAACTTTGACCCTGCACCTCACAGTCAGCAGACACATTCAAGCCAATCAGCAGCATACACTCCCTTCCAGAGCCTTCCATCTAAAGGACAGCAACCCAAAAAGCCCTTTTTAGGGCTAGAACATCATTTATTTTATTTTATAATTTTTTCCTGAGTAATCTAATTACATATGCCTGCCTGACAGCGTGTGTGTGTGACAGGCTAACAACTAACAGCTTATATTGTGCTCAGTGAAATAAGGCAACACTTTTTTGACTGTAATAGATTGAATATCAGTTGCCTGCCTACAGGCGTGTGTGTGAAGCCTATTGCATCTACTCTGCCATCTTTTGCCAGTGCACAGTGATACGTCATATCTGGTGCAACCGTAGTGTACAGTGACATAAAACAAAACTTTTTTGACTGTAATCGATTGAATATCAGTTGCCTGCCTACAGGCGTGTGTGTGAAGCCTATTGCATCTACTCTGCCAACTTTTGCCAGTTCACAGTGACACTCATATCTGGTGGCCCTTTAGATTGCACGCGCAGTGCCCCAAATTTGAAGTGGGAGGACCGACCAAGCATCTTTTTCCATCTCCCGCTTCCAAAAATCCATGCCATATACACGTCCCCTGATAGTGGACGTAACAGGGATTAAACCGATAGGAATAGTACTACTTAACAGTAGACACCTTATAATAACGCAGACAGAGGCAACGTGTATAATCTTCCATGCTGTGCAGTGGAAGCCCCCAGACTCTGACCTGTGTATAACCTTCCATGCTGGGCAGTGGAAGCCCCCAGACTCTGATCTGTTTATAATCTTCCATTCTGGGCAGTGAAAGCCCCCAGACTCTGACCTGTGTATAATATTCCATGCTGGGCAGTGGAAGCCCCCAGACTCTGGGAGTCTGAAGAAGAGGAGTCAGAGGAAGAAGGTGGCTTTGAGGAGGTGGAAGACCAAACACAGCAGGCGTCCCAGGGGGCTTGTTGTCACCTTTCGGGGACCCTTGGTGGCTGGGTGGAGGAAAAGACCTTCAATGACATCAGTGAGGACAAAGGAACGGGACATGGCTAGCTTGGTATCCAACCTTGTGCAAATGGGGAGTTTGTGGTTGTGCAAAGGGACTGTTTGCGGTTGTTTGAGGTGCATTAAGCAGGGAGATTGGTCTGTTACTGTGAAGCGGGTGTAACCCTTACACTACCTGATCGATACAACATCATACCTGATGTTTTAAAGCATGTTATTCCAAACAATTTAGGAATGGATTTTAGGAATGTTAGGTGATTTATGCCCTTTATGGCTTAAAACCAGACTGCATCAACTATGTAATTTTGCGTGGGAGTTTTGCCATTGATCCCCCTCCGGCATGCCACAGTCCAGGTGTTAGTCCCCTTGAAACAACTTTCCCATCACTATTGTGGCCAGAAAGAGTCCCTGTGGGTTTTGAAATTCGCCTGCCCATTGAAGTCTATGGCGGTTCGCCGATTTTCGACTGTTCGCGAACATTTGATGAAGTTCGCGAACTCAAAATTTGATGTTTGCGACATCACTAGTTACATCCCATAGACACAATTAAAAGTCTGCTGGGCTCTTTGAAAGGGAACCACTTTTACAGACAAAACCCCCCAAAAAATGGAATGTCTTGGAAGTCACTTTTGCCAAGATTGGCCCCACAAAACAGCTTGCATTTTCTTACCTTTACTGTTTCAATTTTAATAATTTAACTTCATGTTTGTAATGTTAAAATTAGGTTTTCAAAGGACTGAAAGATTGTTTCATTCTATGTAATTAAAGTTTAATGTTAGTAGCAGCATCATCCTTTGTTAAAAAATATAAATGTTTCATGATATATAGATTATTGATCCAGGGAGTAATCTGATCTCCAGGTAATGGAGTCAGGAAGGAATTCATTTTTTGCACCACTTTAAAAAAAATTACCAGGTTTCACTGGGCTTTTTTTTGGTTTACCATCCTCTGGATTCAATATTCCAGATCACTATATTTTTAAATCATTTCATGTAAAATGTTATTACCTTACGTTAATGTTTGCATTATTAACATTGTATTTCACAAGGTTTTAAAAGTTTCTATTATGGAATGTTAGTAAAGATTTATGTCAGTAGCATAAACATTTGTTAAAACATTGAAATGTATAATTAAATAGACAGGATTCATCCAGGGAGTAATCCGATCACCATTTACTGGGGTCAGGAAGGAATTATTTTTTTCCTTTTGAAACAATTGGCTAAGTTACAATGGGGCTTTTTATTGTTTGCCTTCCTCTGGATTCAATACCTATGTGCTTTACTAGGAGTTTTAATACCAGTTGTATGTTAAGAAGCATTCTGTATTGGTTTAAAATACGCATTTAGACAAAGTTCAGCGATTTCATGTTAGTATTGTAAAAAAAAATCATTCAACACTGTTTACAATATAAGTTGCATATTAGAAAACTTTATGTAATGGTTCACAATACGTATTCATACAAATTTCATGTATTGTTATATTATTACTGCATACATGACAATTAAAACGTTTAAGATGGTTTAACAGCTTATTGTTAAAAAAAAAAAAAATTATAACATTTTTGTACTTCTTTTTAAAAAGGTTAAGAGTCTCAAAGAATCACATTCTGTCACAAACAGCAATTCCAGCTTTAAAATGTTATTGACTGTCATTTTTTGACGGGCAATTCGCTAGTATTTTTATATTCACAGTGATGCTGCAAGCAGTCAATATAAAACATTTAACATCAAATCATTAAGAGAGGGATATGACATTATAATTTCTTTTTTTAACCAAAATATTCAGTAGCTCTATGCAGGGGAAGGTGCAAGCCCAAACAATATTAGCACAATGCAAAAAAAATGGAGGGCCCTGTCTTTGAGCTTAAAATCAAACAAACACATTGCTTTCCCTAAATCACCTAGCAAGATAGAAAACATTCATACTTACAAACTAAAAGGGATTAGAGACATGATCCTTCACCTTTAAGAAACATATGCTTACTTGCTTTCTTTAAGCACTTTCTAATAAGAATGTTTTTTTTAAATACAATTTATCTTGGTCTTATTTTTTTTTAGTAAACTGATTAAATACTAAAATACTGTTTATGCAAGATTAACAGCTTTATCATTAATTATTACAAATGCATGGGAACCATCCAATACATGACATTCCTCCATTTAAAAAAAAATCGAAACAAATTTGTGAAAGTGGAGAAAAAGCTAAGGCAATGCCGATGCTTAATGGTGATATTGATAAAGTTTCAAACACCAAAAATATCCTGACTCCTACTAAACAAGGCCATCTAGATTTTCTCCCAACCTTGTCGTAACTTACATAATCTAAGTGTTTTTGTTGTAGCCTCTGAGTGAATCTAGGGGGAAGAAAACCAGGAGCCTCATGAACTACACTTGATAAATGATCTTTTAGTACATGATCTCAGAGGCTGTAAATAGTTGAAAAGGATCACTTTACATAAGATATAGAATTCTGGGCACAGCCTAATTACATCACTCCGACTATTATATGAACTGGTATGAGACTACATTAATTCAAATACACTGGGCCACATTCAATTCCAAGTCCACAACTCGCTCGCTGATGGCTGCATGTCTGCAATTGAGTTGCGGGCTCCCGTTCCCCTCAGTTTCCGATGCTATCCAAAATTGGAAACCATGGTTTCCTAAGTAAGTAGAGCAGGGCTTGCGAATGCAAGCCCGTAGCTACTGCTTACAATTAGCCAATAGGAAATGAGAGCGTCATCGTGAAGCCAATGAAACCTACGTGTGCTCCTGCAGGTTCCCAATATGAAACCCTGCTGCAGGGGGCCCGATCGGGGCAAGCCAGTAGCTACTGCTTACAATTAGCCAATAGGAAATGAGAGCGTCAACATGAAGGCAAGGAAACCTGTGTGTGCTTCCGCAGGTTCCCCATGATGCAGGGGATCTTGATTGGGACGTCTGCAGGGTCCCCATATTAACCCTTGCTGCAAGGGTCTAAATCGGGACCCCCACAGCATTTTAAAATTTCTAATTTCCCACCGCAGGTCCTGAAAGGACATGCAATTAAAATGAACCCTATCACTCATGGGGGTCTAAACAAACCACTGTGTACCCTGCAATTAACCCCATCAGTCCCATCAGGGTCTATTTAGACCCTAATGGGACAATAATTAACCCTCACAATAACACTATAAGAGCCATGAGGGTCCTCCAGGACCCTCATGACACTAAGTCTAAGCACTACCCTACACTACACTATTAGCCTAACCCAATTAACCAATAAATCTAAATTAACCTTATCTAAGTAATTAACCCCCCTCTTAGTAAAAAAAAAAACCTGTAAGTAATAAACCCCCTCTAACTAATTAACCCCATATAAGTAATTACCCCTATTTTACCCTCACCATAACTAATTAACCCTATCACTAACCACTTAACCCTATCTAGTCCTATTTAACCCTAAATTAACCTATTTAACCCTAATTGGACCCAATAACCCTATATAGTCCTATTTAACCCTAACTGAACCCAATAAATGTAACTGGACCTAGTTAACCCTAACTGTAGCTATTTAAACCTAACTGGAAATATGTAACCCTAGCTACACTTACTTAACCCTAACTGGAGTCAATAGACCTATCTATACCTACCTATTTAACCCTAACTGGTCCCAATAACCCTAACTGGACCTAGTTAACCCTATCTGTACCTATTTAATCCTAATCGTACCTATTTAACCCTAACTGTACCCAGTAAACTCCTAGGTGCCGCGGGGGTACTTACAGTACAGTGGGGTTAGCAATTTTTGAGCCATGAGCCCTTTAAGGACCAGCGGCGGGTAATTTGAATTTTTAAATGCTGCTGGGGTCCTGATCGAGAGCCCTACATCATGGGGTTAATGTGGGGACCCTGCAGGGTTCCCGATTGGGACCCCTGCATCATGGGAGTTTCATTTAGAAGTGTGGGGGTGGTTAGGAGCAGTGGGGACATTGCATTGCATACATAAGTTCTTCTGAAGCCCTTGCAGGTCCTCTCTAGCACATGTAGGACTTCGTCCTTCATTTGCGTTGTACGAGTTAGTATACGTTTGTGAGCTTGGGGGAATCGGGCAATTGAATAGCTATTTGTGATTTTAGCCCTGCGAATGTGACAGATCAAAGGCTTCTGAGGGGTGTAGCCTATGAGTTTGACGGCCGCCATTTTTGCAAGGCCATAACTCATAACCTGATCTGAGCCAGCAAAAAAACGCCAATTGAATAGTACATTTTCCTGTGTCCTTACTTGCGGGCCATCGGATCTCAAATTCGCAAAATTGAATGAGCCTCCAACTTTTTGTAAAGGAGTAGTGATGCATGTTAATTTTGTTTTCAGTTATGCACAAACATTTTCAAATTACAGCTGTGAAATAAAGCTCACAATGATGAAAGCTGATCCGAATGTAAGCTCAATGATTCCTGCCGACTTGTGCCCTCCACCATCCAATACAACAAAAGCAACACATTGTTCAGTACAAAGCCACTTGTTGCTAACCCCTAGAATCAAAGGTTGTTTAGATTACAATAAGAGGCTTGGCAGCACTTATCAAGGCTGTAGATGCATCACATCAATATCACATTACAATCAGCCAAGTACTAGGCATTTTATGACAGTGAATAGAGGGTAACTCATGGTTCCTTAGTACAAATTTATTTTTTGAGCATGGTATATTCTTCACAGGGCAGGTAATTTCTAAGCTACATTTTCCTCAAAGAATCTCACTATTTGAAGTGAAGCCACTAGAAGATCAGATGACAAAAGGTGGGATTCCTGCTAGGCTGTGGATATATCCCTTTGCTTATCTTTATAGACTTACAATGCCTACTCTGCAATGCCTACTCTGCATGGGATGAGGTAAGCTGCTTCTGTGATCACACACCCACCCTGCCACACTCCTGGGATGAGGTGAGCTGCTTCTGTGATCATACACCCACCCTGCCACACACATGGGATGAGGTGAGCTGCTTCTGTGATTACACACCCACCCTGCCACACTCATGGGATGAGGTGAGCTGCTTCTGTGATCACACACCCACCCTGCCACACTCATGGGATGAGGTGAGCTGCTTCTGTGATCACACACCCACCCTGCCACACTCATGGGATGAGGTGAGCTTTTTCTGTGATCACACACCCACCCTGCCAAGCTCTTTGGATGAGGTGAGCGGCTCCTGTGATCACACACCCACCCTGCCACACTCATGGGATGAGGTGAGCTGCTTCTGTGATCACACACCCACCCTGCCACGCTCCTGGGATGAGGTGAGCTGCTTCTGTGATCACACACCCACCCTGCCACGCTCCTGGGATGAGGTGAGCGGCTTCTGTGATCACACACCCACCCTGCCACACACATGGGATAAGGTGAGCTGCTTCTGTGATCACACACCCACCCTGTCACGCTCCTGGGATGAGGTGAGCTGCTTCTGTGATCACACACCCAGCCTGCCAAGCTCCTTGGATGAGGTGAGCTGATCACACACAGCCACAGCAGCAGCTATCCCCCTCACTCCTCCTTATGCATGCACAGTAGGGGGCACAGCTTTGTCCCAGCACTGCACTGTAACCTGATCCCGCCCCACTAGCAGGCTATTAATCCCCTTGTTCCCTAATGCACCCCTCCACCAGCACACAGTACACATAAAAGGCAAAAGCTATCAAGTATATTGATTTAAAATTTTAAATTAGGCTCCCCTCGTAGTAATCCACCCAGTTAATCAGGGACCGCATTTCATCAAACTATTGCTGAACATATCTGAACATTGAGCATAACTAGTCTCTTTTTGTGTTGGTGACTGCATGGAAGATAAACACGATTAGCCCCAGGGGGTAACTACTACTGATTGGCAATGATCTTCAAGTAATAAAAGATATGTTTGTGGCAGACTGACAGCTCAAAATGCCAAACATCAATGTTGGTTTGCTGCATAAAAATGCAATTTCTAATAGCATTGCACTTATAAAGTACATGCTCATTTATTGAAATGTTGCATGCTTATTGACAGCCTAATGACATTTTTAAGAATGTGAATCTGAGGATAAAGAGCACATGTTATATTTTATGGTTAACTGTGATTTTTTGTTCCAATCATTTTATTGAAGACAATAAACAATAAATAACAACAAAGCAAGTTGAAAATTACAGACTCCACAATAGGTCTAAGTATATAGGAGTGTTTTGGTAGCCTTAAACACTAAGAGATAGCATCAGGCACGTCACATTGAAAGCATAAAATAAGACCATACTTAAGGAAATCTTGCAATCAATCTGTGGTTTATCCGTTGCCTTCTCACATTTTTACAAGTTTTTGTGATAAATGCAGAGAATAGTTTCCTCCTTAAGTCTTAACTTGAACCTTTCCAGATACATAAAACCAGGATCTTATAGATAATAGAGAAACAAGATAACAATTGAAAAGGAAGAAAGAGAAAAACCTGAAACAAAAATAAAAGACAACAGAAAAAAAACAACAGAAAATAGACCAGGGAAAAACAAGGGGAATATAAATGGCAAGTTTACCTTAACTCCTGATCAACTGAGGTCCGGGATCCCAACTGTTCCCTCTGCCCTACTGGGAGGAGGTCAGAGAGCAAAGAGTAGTTCACCTAATTGAAATTCTATGCTGGGAGTCAAGCCACAGTGTCCATGTCATCAAGAACTGGGGGTATGAATCTTTCAAGATATGGGTCAGTTTCTCGTTAACCATTATAAAATTAACCTTGAGGATGATTTCTCCAAAGTTATTTGTAGAGGACTTCCAATTTTAAGCAATATGGTGTTTTACTGCTAGGGCGATAAACTGCACAAGTTTTTTTTAGATAAAGTTAATGTGTCTACATGTATACCTAGAAGGCAATTCTCAATGGAGGGGCGAATTGGGGTATGAAATATTTGGGATACCAGTCTCAGCATTTGCTCCCAGGTGTCCTGAACACCTGAGCACGACCACCAAATATGCAATAAATCTCCTCCCAGTTGAAAGCCCCTAAAGCATTTATCGCTGATCTGGGGATTCATGGTATGCATTCTAGAGGGAGTGAGGTATGTTCTATGCAGAACATTAACCAATACCTCAAGTAGGTTATATGTCATGGAGCCTCTGGACAGATTGGGGAAAACCTCTTTCCACATAGCAGGCTTGAGGTTCCTACCCAGGCCTTGTTCCCATTTGACCCTAATGGTGGTTTGAGTGTTTAATCAGACTCATTGAAAATAGAGTATACATCACCCAATATATCTTTAGACAAAGGTAAGTTCTTGCACAACACTAAGAACCAGTTTGAGGTTAACTGTGATTTTAACAAGGCATAAGTGTTATATTCACTCAGATTAAAATGATTTTACTAATTAGATAAGACCATTCCATTTCCTATCTTATTTTATGAATCTGATCATTAACTCAGTAAAATCACATACACATAATTTTCTATATGTTTTTTTGAGTATCTAAACTTTATAATGGGGAAAGTTATTTTAGGAAGTAAACAAATAAAAATAGCCTACATATTTTGTTGTTTAGTATAAAATAACATAAAGGGTATCAAAGAAGCAAGAAAATTGTAAGATTGTCATTAGCCAAGTGATCACATATATAGTTGTGAGCAATACAGTTGCTGGCAAGGAGCATCGAAGGCGATCCTTTCGCTGGTGGAGATGAGCGCCATAGGTTCTCATCCCTATGACCCTGTACGACTTAGGCAGTGAGCGCAGACGGCGCTCACTGCACTGGTGGAGATGAGCTTATCCCTACGACCCGCGGAACTACAGATCAACAGAAGCCTCAATTATGCCATTCACAATGCTAGACCCATGGCAGTTTAAAAAATAAATAAAATATGGCCCGTAACACTTTGCAAATAGGACAGCAGGACTTAGAAAATAAAAAATATGACCCATAACACATAGAAAAAAAAAATACGAGGTAAAAAAAATACGAACTTAAAGGCTTAACCGTGCACATACAAAAACAACAAAAACACAAAGAAAATACAAAAAAATAAAAAAAAAATCACACTCAGCGGGGGGGACAGCCAGAACATCTGGGAGTGAGGTTGCACGACAATTTAAACACAATTTAGCCACTCGAAAATCGACTAAAAATGTTAAGTATATTCATTTATTATTTAATTAATTAATTAATTATTATTAAAAAATATATATATATTTATAATAAAGAAAAGAGCAGGGGAGAGGATTGAGATGAGCCCCGAAGCACTCAGCGCAGGGCTCACAATGAGTGCCGTGGGTGATCAGCGGAGCAAAAGTAGATTATTGGAGAGGTTTGCAAAAAGCGCCAAAGGTGCTCAGACGACCAAAGGTATATGCTCTCACTGAGTGCCGAAGGCGCTCAGCGCGAGGCTCGCAATGAGTGCCGAAGGTATTCAGAGGACCAAAAGACTTACATTGTGTGGCAAACAGCATCACCTGGCTTACGATTTTATGACCGCCATTTTTTGACGGGCAATTCGCTAGTTATTCTATAACACTGAGAGATGGATGAATCTGTTTTTACCTCTTACAGGTCTGCCTGGAAGGCTAGGATGCCACAGCAATTCCAATACTGCAGGCACAGTGTTTAAGGGCAGACCCTTGTAGGCACTGTTTGTACAATTTTTAGAGTGTAAAATCTGCTTGTTAATAAAAGAAATTGGAAAATAGTAAATACATCTCAACTAAATTATATTTAGAGTAATGCTCCAAAACCTTCCATATTCCTTTATTGCCAATGATCCCACATTTTCACAAGATTAGAATCTATTTTTGTTGATGACTGGTAGTTCAAAATGGCAAACTTCTGTGGTACTTAACAGTTAATAAAATACGTTTTGTTATCTATGCTTTTAAGAAATGTTTGGATATAAGCTTGAAGCTGATCGTCTCTAAATTGGACCATTTCCTTTGGGGTTTTACAATGGATTATCTTATTGGATGGATGATATTTTGCAATGCAAAGTCAAGTTAATGAAAATGTGTGTTTAGTGTATTCTTGTTCATCGAGCCTACCCTCACAGCTAAAGGGAACAGGCAACAGTATGAATCCCTTGTTCCACAGATTCCACAGATACCAAGGAAGTGTAGGTTAGTTCGGTTTACAACATTTTGACTTAACCTTTGCATATAACATCTGATCTTCAGCCTCAGACACTATTGTCCGTACGATGACTGTGCAACTCTACTTCTGGGAATTAACCTCAGCCCCAAGACAGTCTAAAGAAAGGTGTTTGTTTTATGTTGGGTGTGGTACCCATGCACAAACGTATGGAACAAATGTATTTGCCTGCGGCGGTAGAGCAAGTTTGTTCATCCTATGTCAATATAAAGGCTTGGATACATTTGATACACAGAAGCAAGACTAATTTTCAGAAAATGAAACTGTCCTATCTATTTTTGTCATTGTTTTATAATCCTATGTCCTTTGGAGTCTCAAACTGCTGTCATTGCATCTGGGAGACCATGTAGCCATGGCATGAAATGTACGTAGAGATTTGGAGTCAGTGACCTGTGTACATGAACTACAGTAACTGTAAAAATAGAAGGTTTTCTGTGTATTAGGTTAGTCACATGGTTTAAATAAGATTTACTGGACGTCTTATAAACCCATCTCTAATTTTTAAATCCTTTGTTAACTTTAGATGAACAAACAGTTTGCAAAATAACTGGCAATAGCTCTACAACCAATTTAGGTGAAATGTGTTGTATGTTTGGCATATTGAATAGTATAGAATGTTTCTACTATTTCTCATGTAAAGTTCTCTCATTGTATATGTAAAATGGACAGCATATCACATATATTAGTCGTCAAACTACGAATCCCTCGTGGAGCCACCACCTTCCGCAAATGCGGCCCCTTGCTTCGCGAGGGTCAGCATTTGCGGAAGGTGGTGGCTCCAACGTCGTATGTGTTTGTCCGCAATTTGCGGAGGTGGAGGCTCAAAAGCGCCTCACACGCAGTTACAAACACCCACACGCACGACTTACTTAGACAAAAACACATTACGCCTCACACACGGTTACAAACACCCACACGCACGACTTACTTAGAAAAAAAAACATTACGACCTCGGAATCTACCTTAACGCTATAAACTCTCACACGCAGGACTTAGGGAAAAAAAATTACGACTAAGGAAACATACGACCTTAACGGCCGAACTGGGCGCAATGGAAAACAGTCAAAACACAATAAATACACACAAAAAACACATAAAAAACGTACCCACAGCAACGGGGGGCCTCCAGGACCTTTGCAAGTGAAGTTACAACTCCATTTAAGTCCAAATTATCGAGTTTAAACACCCAAAACTCCCCTAAGCAAGAGAAAAAAATGGCCACCGAAAAAAACGAAAACGAGGCTACAGAACCCTAAACACGCAAAACAGATCCCAACACATAGGAGTTACACCAGGTAGTATAACAGAGTATCGCAAAATCATTACGATTCACGTAACACACATACAATAGCCGCCATTTTAAGACAATGTACACAATAACGTATCTGAAATGTCGGATTTCCCGCCTAAAATAATGGCTTTGCCTCGCGAACAAAGCCTGTATATAGGGCACAATTGCAACAGAGCTCACACTTTCTCCTCAGGTGATGACATTCTGACTGGACCTTTTCGGCTGCCGGAAAATCCAAAGAGATTGTTAGCTCTTCAGGATATTGTTTGCTGGATATTTCTTATTGATAGGTAAAGTATATTAATTAATTTATTAGTAATTAATTTAAAAAAAAAAGTAAAGAAAAAATACATATTACTGCATTTTGCAATATCTGTACTTTAGCACGGTATTAATCATTAACCATTTGAAATATGTTTATTTATAGATTAATTAATTTTTAATGGACATTAATTTTATTAATTATTATTAAAAAAATATATATATATATATATATATATATATATACATTACTGCATTTGCAATACCTGTACTTTAGCACGGTATTAGTCATTTACCATTTCAAATATGTTTATTCATTGATTAATTCATTTTTAATGGACATTACATTTATTAATTACTAATTATAAAAAAAAATTGTTTATAAGAAAAAAAAATGTCACTGGAATTAGATTTTCACATTGATTCTAATTGTATTAAAGTTATAGGATCCTCAAACCGTTTACATATTTATATCAATTACTTACATTTTACAGTGCATTGAATTCTATTTTGCAGCTATGCTAATTAAAACATAGCAAACATTAATAGGCCCTTTTTCAATTTATTTTCTCACAGTTGGATTATCTGCCCACGTGACTACACAGAGGGCTGTTTGCAGCATTTTATCTGCAATTACATCACCTTCACAGGTATATCATTTTCAAATGTTTATATTTAAAGTAAAAAAAATCATAAAAATATATCATAAAAATAAAGAACTTTGAAGCAAAATCCTCAACCTCAACCTCCCTCCTCATCCTCCCTCCTCAACCCCCTCCTCAAACCCCCATCCTCAACCCCCTCCTCCATCCCCCCATCCTCATCCTTCTTCCTCATCCCCCCTCCTCATCCTCAACCTCCCTTCTCATCCTCAACCCCCCTCCTCATCCTCAACCTCCCTCCTCATCCTCAACGTCCCTCCTCAACCCCCTCCTCAACCTCCCTCCTCAAACCCCCTCCTCAACCCCCCCCATCCGCAAACCCCCTCCACCCCCCTCCTCCACCCCCCTCTTCAACCCCCATCCTCATCCTCCTTCCTCAACCCCCCTATCCTCAACCCCCCTCCTCAACCTCAACCCCCCTCCTCAACCTCCCTCCTTATCCTCAACCCCCCTCCCCATCCTCAACCTCCCTCCTCATCCTTAACCTCCCTCCTCATCCTTAACCCCCTCCTCATCCTCCCTCCTCAACCCCCCATCCTCAACCCCCTCCTCAACCTTCCTCCTCAAACCCCCTCCTCAACCCCCCATCCTCAAACCCCCTCAACCCCCTCATCCTCTTTCCTCAGCCCCCCTATCCTCAACCCCCTCCTCAACCCCCATCGTCAAGCCCCTTCAACACCCCTCCTCAACCCCCCATCCTCATCTTCCTTCCTCAACCCCCCTATCCTCAACCCCCTCCTCAACCTCCCTCCTCAAACACCCTCCTCAACCCCCCCATCCTCAACCCCCTCCTCAACCTCCCTCCTCAAACCCCCTCCTCAACCCTCCATCCTCAACCCCCTCCTCAACCTCCCTCCTCAAACTCCCTCCTCAACCCCCATCCTCAAACCCCCTCAACCCCCTCATCCTCCTTCCTAAACCCCTCTATTCTCAAACCCCTCCTCAACCCCCATCCTCAAACCCCCACAACCCCCCTCTTCAACCCCCCCATCCTCACCCTCCTTCCTCAACCCCCCTATCCTCCAACCCCTCCTCAACCTCCCTCCTCAAGCCCCCTCCTCAACCCCCCCATCCTCAAACCCCCTCAACCCCCCATCCTCATCCTCCTTCCTCAACCCCCCGATCCTCAACCCACCCTATCCTCAACCTCAACCCCCCCTCGTCAACCTCCTTCCTCATTCCAAACCCACCTCCGCATTCTAAACCCCCCCTCATTCTAACCCCTGACGGCACCTGGTATATGCTAATGACGTCACATGCGCGCCGGGTCAAGGAGCGGAGTGGAGGCCGGAGCAGATGCAGGTAAGTAAGGGGGAGGTTTTTTGGGGGGTTTAGGTTGAGGAGGGGGGTTTAGGTTGAGGAAGGGGGGGGTTTAGAATGAGGTGGGGGGGTTAGAATGCGGAGGGAGGTTTAGAATGAGGAGGGAGGTTGAGGATGAGGAGAGGGGAGTGAATATCCTCAACCCCCCTCCTTATCCTCAACCCCCCTCCTCATCCTCAACCTCCCTCCTCATCCTTAACCTCCCTCCTCATCCTTAACCCCCTCCTCATCCTCCCTCCTCAACCCCCCATCCTCAACCCCCTCCTCAACCTTCCTCCTCAAACCCCCTCCTCAACCCCCCATCCTCAAACCCCCTCAACCCCCTCATCCTCTTTCCTCAGCCCCCCTATCCTCAACCCCCTCCTCAACCCCCATCGTCAAGCCCCTTCAACACCCCTCCTCAACCCCCCATCCTCATCTTCCTTCCTCAACCCCCCTATCCTCAACCCCCTCCTCAACCTCCCTCCTCAAACACCCTCCTCAACCCCCCCATCCTCAACCCCCTCCTCAACCTCCCTCCTCAAACCCCCTCCTCAACCCCCCCATCCTCAACCCCCTCCTCAACCTCCCTCCTCAAACTCCCTCCTCAACCCCCCATCCTCAAACCCCCTCAACCCCCTCATCCTCCTTCCTAAACCCCTCTATTCTCAAACCCCTCCTCAACCCCCATCCTCAAACCCCCACAACCCCCCTCTTCAACCCCCCATCCTCACCCTCCTTCCTCAACCCCCCTATCCTCCAACCCCTCCTCAACCTCCCTCCTCAAGCCCCCTCCTCAACCCCCATCCTCAAACCCCCTCAACCCCCCATCCTCATCCTCCTTCCTCAACCCCCCGATCCTCAACCCACCCTATCCTCAACCTCAACCCCCCCTCGTCAACCTCCTTCCTCATTCTAAACCCACCTCCGCATTCTAAACCCCCCCCTCATTCTAACCCCTGACGGCACCTGGTATATGCTAATGACGTCACATGCGCGCCGGGTCAAGGAGCGGAGTGGAGGCCGGAGCAGATGCAGGTAAGTAAGGGGGAGGTTTTTTGGGGGGTTTAGGTTGAGGAGGGGGGTTTAGGTTGAGGAAGGGGGGGGTTTAGAATGAGGTGGGGGGGTTAGAATGCGGAGGGAGGTTTAGAATGAGGAGGGAGGTTGAGGATGAGGAGAGGGGAGTGAATATCGGCGTATAACACGCACCTATCATTTGCTCCCTATTTTCAGGGAGAAACAGTGCGTGTTATACGCCGATAAATACGGTACTTACATTTTACAGTGCATTCAATTCTACTTTGCAGCTATGCTAATTAAAACATAGCAAACATTAACAAGCCCTTTTTTCAATTTCTTTTCTCACAGTTTGATTATCTGCGCACGTGACTACACAGACGGCTGTTTGCAGCATTTTATCTGCAATTACATCACCTTCACAGGTATATCATTTTAAAATATTTATATTTAAAGTAAAAAAAATCATAAAAATATATCTCTCTTTTGCACTGAATTTTGATATTACTGTTGTTGATTATTCTTTAAGCTCATTGTGTTAAAGGTATAGGATCCTCAAACCGTTTACATATTTATATCACTTACATTTTACAGTACATTCAATTCTACTTTGCAGCTATGCTAATTAAAACATAGCAAACATTAACAAGCCCTTTTTTCAATTTATTTCCTCACAGTTTGATTATCTGCGCACTTGACTACACAGACGGCTGTTTGCAGCATTTTATCTGCAATTACATCACCTTCACAGGTATATCATTTTAAAATATTTATATTTACTTTACTGCATGCATGTATGAAAAGGACAACAAGTACTTTAAGTAATATCAGTGATTCATGCATTTATGAAAAAAAAAATAATATGATTTTTACTTATTTTCACAGATTTGTGACATCGCCAACTGCCTATACAGGAGTCTAACATTACAGAATATTAAATTGACAGGTAAATGATTTTGTGATGACATTTGTTAACACAATATAATATTAACTACTGATTTGCGTTTAGTAATGGTAGTTCATACATGCACTCAAGAATATTTAATTATGATTTTTGCATCTTTTTACAGATTTCTCACGTCTATACCTGCCTCAAAACAGGAGCATTTTTTACAGGTATATCAGAAGGGGAAAAAAATTATAATAAAGATTTTATGTGTATTCCTGTATTCATTCATCATTATGTTACTGCTCATTGACAGGGATAGCACCTTAGAAGCAGTTAAATATTTTATTTCAGGTATTATATTAGGTCAATTGCACTTTTGTGTAGCTCTTCTTTAGGAACACGATAACTGTTTCTGTTTTTCCATTCATGATATAGACACACCTACAGAGAGACACTCAGAGACACAGACACCCAGAGACACAGACACCCAGAGACACAGACACCCAGAGACCCAGACACCCAGAGACTCAGACACCCAGAGACTCAGACACCCAGAGACTCAGACACCTACTTGCAAACAACCAGAGAAATAGAATCCTATACACACACGCACCTTAAAGAACCAGAGAAATATAATCCTATACACATATGCAGACACACAGACACCCACCTGCAAACAATCAGAGAAATAGAATCCCACATACACAGCAAGACACACAGACACAGAAATACAGAAGCCCACACACATAAACACACACCCAGAGAGATACACAGACCCACTGACACACATAAACATACACCCA
Organism: Discoglossus pictus; assembly: GCA_027410445.1. Lineage (NCBI taxonomy): Eukaryota > Metazoa > Chordata > Amphibia > Anura > Alytidae > Discoglossus > Discoglossus pictus. Next base: position 25,829,723 of record CM050175.1, read on the forward strand.
GAGAGATACACAGACCCACAGACACACATAAACACACACCCAGAGAGATACACAGACCCACAGACACACAAACACACACCCAGAGAGATACACAGACCCACAGACACACAAACACACACAGAGACACAAACCCACAGATATCCAGACACACACCCAGAGAGACAGCCACCCACAGACATACAGGGAGAAATCCAGAGAGACAGAAACCCACAGATATCCAGACACACACCCAGAGAGACACACACCCACAGACATGCAGAGAGACAGCCAGAGACACAGACACACACCCACAAATATCCAGGGACAAACCCAGACAGACACATACCCACAGATATGCAGACACACACTCACAAACATAGACACGCAGACAGCCATAGAGACGCAGAAAGCCATAGAGACGCAGACAGCCATAGAGACGCAGACAGCCATAGAGATGCAGACAGCCATAGAGACGCAGACAGCCAGAGAGACGCAGACAGCCATAGTGACGCAGACAGCCATAGTGACGCAGACAGCCAGAGAGACGCAGACAGCCAGAGAGACGCAGATAGCCATCATTTTTAGAAAAGAAAAAAAAAGTGTAATAAAATTAAGGTAATTCTTAATAGTCTATTCCAATTACAGATTACAATGGCGGACAATGCAGAAGATAAGAAAGAATATAAAAGAAGAATGGCAAGGGAAAGGAAGCAGTGATGGAGAGATGCACAGACCCCTGAGACTTCACAACGTTTAAGAGAAGAAGATCGACAGAGACTTCTAAATAAAAGAAAAATGGATAAAATCAACAAAATGAGTCTGCTGGAGATTCAAAGAAAAGAAAAAGTACACAAAAAATGTCTGTAAAACTGCCTCAAATTAACCTATTTTGCCTCCTGATAACAATGTTGATAGAGATGACACCAATGTAGATGTACAAAGTTCAAATGAAATTTATATTGATGAAGGTCATGATAGTCCTTTCTTTACAGCACTAACAGTAGACACTCATTATTGTGGATTAATGAATGTGGTTTGTCAGTTTTGTGGGGCTTATCATTTTCAGAAAGAACGACCAACTGATGGAGAGTTTATTAGTTGCTGTCAGAAAGGAAAGGTAAGACTTCCAGAAAGACAGACATTCACAGAATATTTAAAAAGTATCATGCGTGATCCTACATTTCCCAATTACACCAATTTTAAGAAAGATATTCAGTCTTATAACAGTGCAATTTCATTTGCTTCAATGGGTGCAACATTAGCCAAAAATGTACCAGGACATGTTCCTTATTGTTTTAAAGTACAAGGACAAATATACCACCGGACTTCACATTTACACCCAGAAACAGGAGAGCAAAGGACATTTGCACAGTTATATGTACTTGATACAATGGAAGCTGTGGAACAACGAATGTTGCTTCCTGCAAAAAGACCATGCTTACCCATAGTCTTTGAACAGCTTGATAACATTATAGGGAACAACCTTTATAGACAAGTATACAAAAAATTAGTGGAGGTTGAAAAAGAACAACTGGCACATGCGCAAAGACGTCAATCTACAATGAGGTTGCCATGGTATTTAAAAATGATGATGGGGAACCACCATTTGAGCGGGATATTAGAATATATCCACGCAATCAAGAACAACCTTTTATAAACATCAATATTTTAAGCAGTAATTTGGATCCTATGACATATCCCATTTTCTTTCCAAATGGGGAGCCAGGATGGCAACCAAAATTGCAGTTGCAAAGTTATCCAAATAGTAAACTTCGTATTAGAAACAATATCTCAATGCAGGAATATAAAGTGGCACAAACTGCTGTCCGGGATTATTATAATCCTATTTTATGTGGGGGTAAACTCACACAACAATGGATTACTGATTCTTATCTACAAGTTGAAGCAAATAATCTACATTTTGTCAAATTCCAACAAAACAAGCTTCGAGTTGAACAATATTGTGGATTGATGGATTATGTCGCTGAATTGGCTGCAGAGACATTCCTGCTGGACGAGCAATGATTTTGCCATACTCTTTCCAAGGATCTCCTTGCAATATGCGAGAAAGATACAATGATGCCATGGCTATTGTCACTAAATGTATTTATTACATTTACATGTAATCCACAATGGTCAGAGATCAAAGAAAATGTTATGCTTGGACCAACTACTTTTGAACGACCAGATTTGGTTGCAAGTGTATTCAAAATCAAACTTAATTCCTTAACTCATATAATGATACATGGCCCATGTGGAGAGAGCAATCCAAACTCACCATGTATGGAAAATAAGAAATGCATAAAAGAGTTTCCAAAACAATTTCAAATGCAGACTTATGTTAATTGTGATGGATACCCTTTGTATAAAAGAAGAGAAGGACAAACAGCTATTATCCGTGGCCAAAAGGTCGACAATGGATATGTGGTTCCATACAATCCACATTTGCTGATGAAGTACAATGCACATATCAATGTGGAAGCTTGCACTTCCATCAAATCCATAAAATATGTGTATAAGTATATATATAAAGGATATGATGCAGCAACTGTTGTTGTGCAAGGTGCAGACAATGAAAAAGACAACCCCATTTTACATGACGAACTTTCTTCTTGTTTAGATGCTCGCTATGTAAGTACTCCTGAAGCAATGTGGCGTCTTCTCAAATTTGAGATGCATGATCGTTCACATGCTGTGTATCGATTAGCTGTCCATCTGCCACAAAGTCAATTTGTTTGCTTCACAGCCAGCAATGAAACAAATGCTTTAGCACAAAATGAACATAGAGCAACAACACTTACTGCTTGGTTTCAATTAAATTGTCAGGACACTGAGGCCAGACAATTTTTATACATTGACATTCCAAATCACTATGTATTCGTAAATGGTGAATGGAGACAACGAAAGAAACATAATTATAAAATTATACCAAGAATATATACAGTCAGTCCATGAGACATTGAACGTTTCAGTTTAAGATTACTGCTTTTACATGTTCCTGGTGCACAAAGTCATGAACATTTACGTACAGTCAATGACATAGTTTATGACACTTTCCAGTTAGCTGCAAGACATCAAAACTTTTGAGCAGATGATACAGAATGGGAGAGATGTCTTGAGGAAGCAGCACTATGTCAAATGCCAAAGCAAATGAGAGAACAATTTGCTTTTATTTGTATTTTTTGCAATGTACCAGATGCCTTAACTTTGTGGGAAAAGATTTTTTGTAACGTTATAATGAGACCATTGCACAATTTAAAACATTAATCGAAATACAGGAAATCTTTCTTTGTCATGGATTAAATTGTGCCAACTTTAATTTGCCTGATCCAGGATTTATAGATGAAATTAACTTTGATGAGTATGACACTGACATTGAATACCAAAAAACACAAGAAAAAATTGGAACTTTAAATGTATTGCAATTGGAAGCATTTAATGCCATCACAAATGCAATAGAAGATGAAATGCTCAAAGAGCTTTATTTCTATCTGGATGGTCCAGGTGGATCAGGAAAAACTTACCTATATAATTTGTTGATGAGTTGCATTCGAGCACAGGGTCAAATAGCACTGCCATTTGCAACCATTGGAATTGTTGCACTTTTGTTAGAAGGTGGTAGAACTGTGCATAGTGGATTTTAACTGCCCGTTCCCATTCTGGAAACATCAGTGTCGGATATTCAAATGAATTCATAACAAGCCAAAAAATTGCACAAGAGTAAATTAATTATAATAGATGAGGCAACTATGATGTCATGTCATGCCCTCTAATGTATTGATCGATTATTAAAAGAGGTTATGGCTAATGATTTGCCATTTGGTGGAAAGGTGATGTTGTTAGGAGGAGATTTCAGGCAAACATTACCTGTGGTGCCACATGGCAATCGTACTGACATAGTCGAAATGTGTATTAAAAGAAGTAAGCTGTGGAAAATATTTACACACCTGAGATTAGAAGTAAATATGAGATCTGAAGGGCGAAATCAATTCAATGATTGGCTCATTAAATTTGGAGAAGGAAAACAGACAAAAATATCTCATTTACCTAGTGATGCAGTGCAAATTCCACCAGAAATGATTTCAACAGAACCACTAATTTCAACAATCTTGCTCAATACCATCAAGCAACGTCATATTGACATAAAAAAATTATGATGCATTAAATTTAAACAACAAAATATTAAAATTAATCAATGCGCCCCAAAAAAACTATTACAGTGTAGATTCTGTTCTGGCTGACGACAACGAGAGTGAAGCAAACTTTAGTATGGAATTAATTAATTCTTTAACTCACTCTGGAATGCCACCACATGTTTTGCAACTTAAAAAAGGGGCAATTATCATGCTATTGAGAAATATGAATCCAAAAAAAGGACTTTGTAATGGGACCAGATTAATTGTGAAGGAATTAAAGGATCATTTTATACATGCAGAAATTATGAGTGGTACCCAAAAAGGCGAACCGGTTCTTATACAGAGAATTGATTTGGCTCCAAGTGAGAGTCCTTCAAAGGAGACAATTTCCCATTATCATGGCATTTGCCATGACCATCAATAAATCCCAAGGACAAACTTTTAAGTCTGTTGGTATTTTTTTGAAGGAACCTGTGTTTGCACATGGACAACTATATGTTGCATTTTCAAGATGCAATAATCCAGAGGAAATTAAAGTACATGTTGAAGAAAACACAAGCCAAGGTGATTTATTGAAAGATGGATGTGTTTTTACAAAAAAACATTGTGTCTATGCGGCACTGTAAATATACAGTACAGTGCTTTCATTTTGACAAAAAAAAGTGATGTTACTCTGATTGATTTTAAAGTAGCAATATTTTAGGAAAAAACTTAATACAATGGCAAAAAAACATACAGAACAGTGATTTTACTTCCAGGACAAATGTAGAGGTCTTTGGGACTCTTTAAATAGAAGACCGCTATTTCCAATAGGAAACTCGATGTGTCATTTCAACAAAGTACAACAAGAAGAAACAAAAAAGTATAAAAAACAACACAAAACTGTGGTTACACAGATTGAAAGTTACCTTTTCAGATGATTGGCCCCACAAAACAATTAGGTGCCATTTACTTTAATTGGAAGCTTATATTTAAATGTTTTAAAGTAGTATTTATCATGTTAACATTGTTTTTTAAAAGTTATGGAAAGTTATTTAAAGCTATATTGTATAACATTGTCTTTTCAAAGTTGTGGAAAGTTACTTCAAGCTATATTGAATATAGCCAAACATTTATGTTACGACAAGTTTAAGCATTTGTTAATACATTCAACTGTATAATTTTAAGATGGAGTATTGATTCAGGGAGCAATCCAATCGCCAGTTAATGGGGTCAGGAAGGAATTGTTTTTTTTCCCTCTTTGATACAATTGGCCAAGTTTCAATGGGGGGTTTTATTGTTTGCCTTCCTCTGGATTCAATGCAAATTTAATTTAACATGAGTTTTAAAAAAAAGGTTTCAAATAATGTTAGTGTACAAAATACTTACTTTTGAAAACTTTACATAGTTGTTTGTTATTTATACATAAATATCAATTCAAAATTTTATTATTGTTTAAAATACAAGTTGCATGTTAAAAACTTTGTTATGGTTTACAATATTTATTCATGAAAAATTAAAACATTGCTATATCGTTATTACATGTATGACAATTAAAAAAGTTCATATTTACAAAAATATATATATATACCTGTTGAAAGTTAAAAAATGAAAAGTTGTATTCAAAATGTTCTATTTATTGGTACTTAATAAAACAAAGGGTTAAGAATGTCTTAGACCAATATTGTGTGGCAAACAGTTTTCCCAGCATTAAAAATTCTATTGAACGTCATTTTTTGACGGGCAAGTCGCTAGTTGTATAATACTTTTCATATTTTAACTGGCAAATTATTATCCTTTATTTGTATTCTTTCAGTATTTTGACACTGCACAGATTAGAATCCCTTGATTTTAATTTTAGTTTTGTAACTAGCGACTGACAGCATGACAGCAATAAAATTTGAAGCTGTTTGCCACATAATGCAATGTTCAAACCCCTCTGAGCACCTTCGGTGCTCTTTGCGGCCCTCCCCTCCCATCTACTTCACCGCTCATTACAGGCCTCGACGACTTGCAACTTGACATGTGTCTCCTTCCACCACCTCCCCCATCCTTTCCCTGTGTCTTTCTCCTCTGTGTCTCTGCTGAATCTTTGCATGGCTAACTAATTTGCTATTCAATTGGCACCTTTTAGCTACCCGCAAGCAATCTGCAGGTTACAGGCTAAAATCCCCTGCGGTTGTCAAAATTGTGACTCCAACCCATCTAACCTCAAGCATGCAAAGGTTTTCACACCCATAAATGGCAAATGTAGAAGAAAATCCTATGAGTACTAGATAGGACTTGCAAGTAGGTTAAACACCTGACTGTAGCACTGTAAATGCAAATAAAGCATCAATACTGCACTCTAAAAGATGGGGAAAGTGATGAAAGACATTAAAATGAACTGCACAACAATATCAAGCCCGCAAATCTACAATCCAAAACATTTTTTTTCATGTTTCATTTCTGTGTTATATCAATCTTGGGAATCAAGGAGTTAATACATATCAGGCCACCCACATAGACTAGAACATTTATTTCATTCATTTTTATAATTTTATACATTGCCGGATTGCGAGTCCGATCCCATATTGGACTTCTAAACGCTAATTGATTGACATTTAACCTCCTTGTTTAATGATGTCATGATGACGGTCTCATTTACTATTGGCTGTTTTTAAATCGGTAGTTACGGCCTTGCTTAATTGATCATGATCATGCTCTGAGGTGCTACATACAAATTCATAGTTTACGGTTTAGGTGTTCGGTCAGACTTACGGCCTTTGTCTTATTTCCTTGAAGAAAACCTTCCTCCTATTAGAGATAGTCTACTAACCAATGTGCTTTCCAGTTCCCATTTGGGTTTAAAGGAATATTGAAAGCATGCTTTATTTATTGTATCTGAAAAATGGTATTTCATAATACACCACTATGTGTTTTCTTATTTCAAATGATGCTCTCAAGCAGAAATAAACAGATTCAAATATTGAACTGATCTAGGCACGTGCCTCTCTCAGCCAATGAGCAGTAATAAAGATGTATAAATCATAATTACCGTATGTGGAAATTATATTGATAGACTATGTATCCTCTATCCTTTTCCAGTTAATTTCAATTACATTTAAACAGGTTTTGCTTTATATTTTTCATGCAAAACACGTTGTTTAATGCTTAAAGTATGCTCTTTTAAATGCAGAAAAAAACATTTGCTTTCTAAGTTTATTTGATGTAATTTCTACATCCATCCTTCCTCGTTATCAAGTAATGGTTCACCACATGATTTAAACTAGGAAACCTAAGCGACAGGTACAGGAATTAATAATTAACGGTTTATTTTCATACATGAACATGGAATTTGAGAACTATAACTTACTCAAACATTGTACGTACCGGCTCTTCATTTATACAGGGCCCCTCGCACACAGTTCCATGTCAGAAAGAAATCTCAGCTGCCTCGTGGATATCTACAAGAATAGTAAAAGCATAATGATTGTAAGAAACTAAAAAATGACACATCCAAGGAAGCTGTTTTTTGACTGCGTGGGGGCCAAAAAAAGATATGTTCAGTTAGAAAGATTTCACTTAAATGCTGCTCCTAAAATATTACATATTAAGATGCTGACATAGAAGTTTTGGGGTATTCCTCTATAATGTAACTGTTCGCTGAGCAACAATTGGTGCAATCAGTGCAAGGCACAGAGGTCCCTGACTTCTTTGGAACCCCTCGGACCTCACGCAAGTCTTCTGTGGCTCCCCAGCCTCCTGTGGCCCCCACAGATCCTATGTGGCCCCCGGTTGGCTCCCTGTGGTTCCCTGTGGCCCTTGAGGGTCTTATATGGCCCCCACAGCCCTGTATGGCTCCAGCTGACTCTGAGGCCAATTATGAGGCCAATTATGCCCCTCTGTGGCCCTTCACAGGCCCCAGGGGCCTCCTATGGCCCCCAGTGTCCCCCCTCAGCCTCAGTGTCCCTCCCTCAATCCCCTGTGTTCCCACTCAGCCCCCTCTGGCCCCTTGTGGACCTCTGCGGCTGACCTCAGCCTGTGGTGGCCCCCTTGATCCTTGCTGGCCCATGTGGCCACACCCGTGGACCTCTATGGACTCCCTTGGCCTTTTATTGCCCCTTCAGTCTTTGGAGGCCTCTGTGGTCTCCTGAGCCCTCTTGTCTGCCGTGGCCCCTGCTCAACCCAGGAAGTGGAGTGCAGCAACGGGAAGGTAAGAAGGTATATATATTGGTGATATATATATATATATATATATATATTTATTTTTTTATAGTTATAGATGTATATGCAAATGTATACGTGTATGTGGTATACAGATGTACCCAGACAGATGTAGTTACCTCCACAATAGTGATGTGCCGAACAGTTCGCGGGAGAACTATTCACGGCGATTTTCGCATGTTCGCGTCCACCTCGAACGGCGAACACATGCGCTTTTTGGTTCGCCCCTATACTTTATTATTGAGGAAACTTTGAACATCATTTATTTTATTTTATAATTTTTTTTGTGTAATCTATGCCTGCCTGCCACCGTGTGTGTGTGACAGGCTAACACCTAACAACTTATATTGTGCTTATTTTCACTACTCATACCTGGTGGTGTAACATACATTGAAAACATCTATTTTTTTCCTGTAATCTAATTTTAGTTGCCTGCCTGTGTCAGACTCACAGCTTATATTGTGCTCAGTGACATAAAACAACACTTTTTTGACTGTAATAGATTGAATAGCAATTGCCTGCCTACAGGCGTGTGTGTGAAGCCTATTGCATCTACTCTGCCAACTTTTGCCAGTGCACAGTGACACTCATATCTGGTGGCACCCTAGATTGCACGTGCAGTGCCCCAAATTTGAAGTGGGAGGACTGACCAAGCATCTTTTTCCATCTCCTGCTTCCAAAAATCCATGCCATATACACGTCCCCTGATAGTGGACGTAACAGGGATTAAACCGATAGGAATAGTACTACTTAACAGTACACACCTTATAATAATGTGCAGTGGAAGCCCGCAGACTCTGACCTGTGTATAATCTTCCATGCTGGGCAGTGGAAGCCCCCAGACTCTGACCTGTGTATAATCTTCCATGCTGGGCAGTGAAAGCCCACAGACTCTGGGAGTCTGAAGAAGAGGAGTCAGAGGAGGAAGGTGGCTTTGAGGAGGTGGAAGACCAAACACAGCATGCGTCCCGGAGGCTTGTTGTCACCTTTCGGGGACCCTTGGTGGCTGGGTGGAGGAAGAGACCTTCAATGACATCAGTGAGAACAAGGAACGGGACATGGCTAGTTTGGTATCCAACCTTGTGCAAATGGGGAGTTTGCGGTTGTGCAAAGGGACTGTTTGCGGTTGTTTGCGGTGCATTAAACGGGGAGATTGGTCTGTTACTGTGAAGCGGGTGTAACCCTTAAACTACCTGATTGATACAACATCATACCTGATGTTTTAAAGCATGTTATTCCAAACAATTTAGGAATGTTAGGTGATTTATACCCTTTATGGCTTAAAACCAGACTCTGCATCAACTATGTAATTTTCCGTGGGAGTTTTGCCATGGATCCCCCTCCGGCATGCCACAGTCCAGGTGTTAGTCCCCTTGAAACAACTTTCCCATCACTATTGTGGCCAGAAAGAGTCCCTGTGGGTTTTGAAATTCGCTTGCCCATTGAAGTCTATGGCGTTTCGGTCGGTTCGCCGGTTTGCGAACATTTGATGGAAGTTCGCGCCCGCTGTTCGCGAACCGAAAATTTGATGTTTGCAACATCACTACTCCACAACTCTAGCTTCCACCCCTCCCATACGAAACAAGGGATAATTCATAGTCAAGACATCAGATACCACCGCATTTGTTCAAACATAGAGTATCGTGATAAACACTTAAAAACACTTTCTGCCTCCTTCAGACAGAAGGGTTTAGAAACCCTGTGTTATCACTCAGAAAGTAACCTCTGCCATCAGAATACCCCGAGAACACCTGCTGCAATACAAAACCAAAGAAACAACTTCACGTACACCTCTAGTAACCACATACCATCCGGTTCTACAAGGAATATGCAAAATATTTAAGCATTTACCACCACAACTTACAGAGGACACAGAATTTAAACATGTATTCCCCAAACCCCCCATTCTTGCATGTGGCAGCCACCAAATTTAAGACAAACATTGGTGAACAGAATATTGCCAAATGAACAGCATAACAGAGAAAATGGCACCAAACCCTGCGAATAAAAGTTGCTGCAAACTATGCCAACACATCTGCAAAGAGGACACAGCCACACCCAACAACAAGACCCACAACATCAGAGGCACATGTTCATGTACATCATCCAATGTAGTGTATATTATACAATGTACTGTATGTGAAAGGGGTGCTACATTGGGGAAATCAGCCAGAAACTACACACATGTGAATGAACCTCCACCGAAGCTCCGTCAAAAAGCACCCTGAAGAAGTTATTGTACTCCAGTTGGACACCATTTCACCCAGGAGAATCACTCCATCCAGAACCTAAATATAAAAGTACTCAGAGGGAATTTCAGAACTATCCAACAGCGGAAAACTTTTGAATTAAAAATGATTCAATTTCAATTTTTTAATACAAAGGATTTGGGCATTGCCATCGACTTAGGCTTTCTGGCCCACTATCTTAATGTCTTATGGCTAACACATTCCACTTTCCTCCCCTCTTCTATTACTGTTTTTGTAAGCTACATGCTGTGCTGAAATGTATTGCTCTTCTTTTACTCTGCTGTGTTCTTATCTACAACATGATTTATAGACTTACTTACTGACCTATCAGGAAATTATTCACAATGCTGGTCTATTTCTCACTTAACTCTGGCCAATGAATTTAGTTTTTCTTGTTTTTCCAATTTTTTTTTCCATCTCTTTCTGTTTACTGTTTTTAGTTCATAGTTGTATCAATATTGCTTTTTGACTTGATAAAGAGTGCCATTATCTCTTGAAAGCTTGTCGCTTTATTATGAATACATTTGTCCAATAAAAAAGGTATCACTATTCACTGCAATACTTTCATTATTCAACTCGATTACCGGACATTCAAGGCTACCTCACTCTTCATATATATATATATATATATATAAAAAAAAATATATATATATATACATAGCATGCGGGGCGTTGCTCGCGCTTGCGGGCTCGCACAGCGAGCCGCGGCCCTCGCATAGCGAGGGCAGCGGGCAAGGGCAACAGTTGCTGGCATGGAGCGCAGAAGGCGCTCCATGCCAGCAACTGCGACCCTCGCAAACTTTAGGTCGCAACGCAAACAACACGTCACACCAATTACAACACTCGCAAACTTTACCTCGCAACGCAAACAACATACTACACACGTTAACACACATTACGACCTCGCAACACTCGGACGCAACTCGCGAACATTACAAAATTCAAAACACAATACAAACACACAGCACATACATAAAAAAACTTACCTACAGCAACAGGGAGCATCCAGGACCTCAATAAAAAAACTTACACCTTGATTTCACTCAAAATAAGAGTTTACACACTAAAAAATTTGATAAGCGACAGAAAAAATGCCCGCCGAACAAAACGAAAACAAGGCTACACACGCAAACACCATACGAGACACGTTAGCAGACATTACGACCTCGCAAACATCGGACGCAACACGCGAACATAAAAACATTTAAAACACAATAAATACACACAACACACACATAAAAAGCTTACCTACAGCAACAGGGACCATCCAGGACCTCAAAAAAGCAAGTTACACCTTCATTTAAATAAAAATAAAAGAGTTTAGACACTAATAAAATCGCTAAGCGAGAGAAAAAATGGCCGACGAACAAAACGAAAACGAGGCTACAGCACTCTAAACACTCCAAACACCACAACACACTCACAAAACACCACAAGAAACTCGCACCACTAAGCACCTACGGATAATCCGCAAAGACGCATACCACAGATTACCCGCCATTTTACGCCAATGCGGAAGTACACCACTACGCTAATGGTTTCGTCTTGCGCACACACAGTATTACACTGCGCACATTCACGAAGCTTACACAGCAGCTCCACACCACTAATGCTGCAGCAACATCAAAACACATTGGACCTCATTCAAGTGCAATTTGGCCAATTGAATAGGGCGCTAAATAAGCACATAACTTATACTTTTTACAGAAGTTTTTAGTTAGTAATCATCTATCCAAAAGCAAGATTTTCACTAACTAAAGTCTTCTTTAAAAAATATATGCTATGTGCTTATTTAGAGCCCTATTCAACTGGCTAAATTGCAATTGAATGAGGCACATTGACTGCTCTTCAACACATGGCTTCAAAATAGGTAAAGTATATTAATTTATTAATGTATTATATATTTCATTATTACACACCAAACAGCATTAGCTCACTTAAAATTTCATTGCCGTCATTTTTTGACAGGCAATTCGCTAGTATATATATATATATATATATATATATATATATATAAATATATATACAGTATCTCACAAAAGTGTCTTCAGACCTAAACCTTATTGAGCATCTGTGGGGCATCCTCAAACGGAAGGTGGGGGAGTGCAAGGTCTCTAACATCCACCACCTCCGTGATGTCATCATGGAGGAGTGGAAGAGGACTCTAGTGGCAACAAGTGAAGCTCTGGTGAACTCCATGCCCATGTCTCAATGTGCAATATAAATACCACCAACATGGGACCCGTCTTCAAGGGCAGGCTCCTCACAATAGTAACTCTGCAGCAACGGCCCTGAATGTTTATTTTTAAAAACTGCTACAGTAAAGGTGATTTTATGTCACTTTAAGACATTATCACTCATTTTGATTAAATATGACCTGTTTAGTGTAAGTAATATGCAGCCTTATTAAATTGCAATTCGGCCAATTGAATAGGGCGCTATTTAAGCACATAGCATTCATGTTTTTAGTTAGTGAACTTCTATCCAAAAGCAAGGTGTTCACTAACTAAAAACGTATGCTATGTGCTTAGCTAGAGCCCTATTCAATTGGATGAATTGCAATTTAATAAGGCTGATGATTAGAAGGTAAAAATGATCCCTATAAATAAACTAACAGGAAGAGACAACCACATTTCTAATCCATTCTCTCATCAAATCTCGCCTCAACTTTCTCTTTGTTGGCCTCCCCATCTCCTGTCTGTCTTCACTCCAATCCATAATAAGACCCAACTACCGTACTCAACGCTCTATGTTTGCAGCTTCTCCCTGTCAGTCACCCCACTGGCTCCCCATGAATGTCAGAATAAAAATCCTGACCCTAACACGTAAAGCATTTTCCAACTGTGCACTTTCTAATTTATCTGCTCTAATCTCAAAATACTCCTCCAACCATCCACTTCACTCTGCTAATGATCTTCTCTTTCTTCCCTTCTTATCACCACTTCTCACTCCCACATTAAGGAATTTTCTCATGTTGCTCGTACTCTGTGGAACTCCTTGCCTCACTCCACCATACTATCTTTCTGTCAAAAACTCAATCTGTTTAAAGAAGCCGGTCACCTTCAACCTTAACATTCACAAACTGCGTATGAAGTTGCTCAAACCCAACCTACATTATAATGCACAATCAGCTCCACTTGCATAAACATACTGCCTTGATCGGTGTAATCCTTTATCTATCACCCTCCTATCTTAAAACCGGCCATTACATCTAAATTGTACCTACTAACCAATTTGTATAGTATTTGTATTGTATCCTTACTTTCTATTTACATAAATAGTTGTCCATACATTTGCCAATTGTACCCACTGTATTTTATTTTATTGGGTGGGTGGGTGACCTGGGCCACACGGCCCCCTCACCTAGGGAAAATGTATGCGCAATACATTGACTCTTCTTTTCCAGTGTAGTGGTTGCTGCGTGACCACTGGCTGGCTTGCCAATCAGAAGGTCATTGCATTTGGCATCTATTACATTACTGTGTCTGTCGCAACACCTTCTCATTGGTGCCCCCTGTTTTCACAGAGCTTGCAAAGTTATTGTGCGACCAAATATCTGGCGGTATAACTGGATGGGTAGGCTGGGCTCGTTAGACTTGGTTGGCAGCCAGCCTAGGAGAAGGAAAACTCTGATTTAAAATCCTGGCAGATGCAGCCCCTTAGCCCTATAAAGCCATCCATCTAGGAGAAGAAGACTCCAATATAACACCTACGACTCAATGACCTTACTATCACCGTCCAGGCTTGCTAGGCCATTACAGATGAACCCTGAGTGTAAGGGGTAGGACCAGTACTGTGCACACTGCATCTCACCTAAAAACTCAATTGCGCAGACCAACATCTAAAACAATCAACATTTTTCAAGCCCTGCAAAGGGGCAAAATGACTGGTGGAAGATGTCAGTCCCAATCCTTCATGCAGGCGGTTCAGGTGTATGGGTTGCCGGATCCCGACCCAGGAGACTACAGCATCAATCGGCAGCGCCCTGAATGACCAAGCAGCCTTTTCTAGGGACAGCACTGCTTGCTTCCCATGGAGGGGGGCCATGAAAAGGTGGCCTAAAGAAAGCTCGTCTCCACTTTTGGTTAACCGCAATCAACGGGCATCTCCAAATGTGGTCGAAACTCAGTAAAAAAGTAAAGGCTCACACATGCCTCACAAGGTGTACTTGCACTGAAACTCGCATGTTGGAACATCAGAACTATGCTTGACACAACAGACAGCATTTGTCCAGAATGGCGCACTGCTCTTGTAGCCCTACAAACTATCAAGGCTGGCTATTGACATTGTTGCCCTCAGTGAAGGCCGCCTCCCAGAGGAAGGCAGCCTTCAGGAACATGGGGCAGGCTATACCCTCTACTGGTTAGGGAAGCCAGAAAATTATAGACTTCTCTCTGATGTTAGCTTCATGTTCAGGAACCATATCGCCTCCAAACTTGATAACCTGTTAAAGGGTCACTTTGACCGCATCATTTTTATGGGTCTCCCACTTCAAAACAAGCAGCATGCTAACATTTTCAGTGTCTGTGCGCTAACTCTTCAAGCGGATCCTGCTAAAAAGGTCAAGTTTTACACTGACCTGCGTAATCTCGTACAAAACGTCCCTGCAGACGACAAGGTCATCATCCTCGCAGACTTCAATGCCAGAATAGGCAAGGATTCAGAAGCTTGAAAAGATGTACTTGGCAATCACGGTGTTGGAAACTACAATGACAACGGGCGCCTTCTGCTAGAGTTTTGCACTGAACAGAAACTCACCATCACCAATACAGTTTTCCAGCAGAAAGACAGACTAAAGACAACCTGGATACATCCTTGGTCCAAACATTGGCATCTTATAGACTATATTATGGTGCTCCGCCGAGACCTTCGAGATGTCCTGATCACCCGAGTGATGTCCAGCGCAGAATGTAATATGTACCACCGTCTGTTGTGCTGCAAACTTCGACTCCACTTCAATCCTAAACCAACGAGGAAAGGAGCCCCAAAGAAGAAGTTACAGATCGGTAACCTCCAGTCAGCTGATGTGAAGGCCGACTTCCAGGTGAATCTCTAGTTAAGCCTAGAAGATTGCAGATGCTTCACGGATCCCTCCTCAGATGCTCTATGGGAAGATCTCTGAACAGGTCCTCTGGTTTGATGAAAACAGTCAGGAGATCCATGAAATACTGTTAAAAAGAGATCCACTCATCAAGCGCATCTCGATCAGCCGTCTTGCCCTAACAAGAAAGCTGCCTTCCGTTTTGTCTGCAGCAACTTCCAACGAAAGCTTAGAGAAAATCAGAACCAGTGGTGGACCCACCTTGCGGAAATAACTCAGCATTGCACAGATGTTGGTGACTACAGGGGCTTTATGAAGCTCTGAAAGCCATATGGCCCTTCACACCTGGTCCAAAGACCATTGAGCAGTGCAGACAGTCAAACACTCCTTACAGACAATTCATTGATTCTGAACTGGTGGTCTGACAACTTTCCCACTCTATTCTGGGCCAAACGCATAGTTTCTGTCTCAGCGCTTTATCGCATTTTACAACAACCAACGAAAACAGAACTGGATGAAATCTGTACTCTCGAAGAGACTGTAAAAGCTATTGAGCAGCAAAAAAATGGTAAGGCTGTAGAAGTTGATTGGATCCCAGATGAGATCTGGAAACATGGGGGCCCAGCACTTCATGCTAAACTCCATGAGCCCTTTGTTTGCTGCTGGCATTAAGGCAAACTGCCACAGGACCTTCGTGACACAATCATCATTACCCTGTAAAAGAAAATGGGAGGAAAATCAGACTGCTCCAATTACCGGGCAATAACTCTGCTCTCCAAAAATCCTTGCAAGAGGACTCCTCAACAGATTGGTGTCCATTATCGCAGAAGAGCTCCTCCCCGAGAGTCAGTGTGGCTTTAGAGCCAACAGGAGCACTACTGACATTGTATTTGTTCTCGGGCAGCTCCAAGAGAAATGCAGAACAAGGGTATTTTGTTGACCTAACCAAAGTGTTCAACACTGTGAGCAGGAAGGGTCTGTGGCAAATCCTGGAACGTATAGGATGCCCTCCTAAGTTCCTCAACAAGATCATCCAGCTACAGGAAGATGAGCATGGCCAAGTTAGGCACAACAATGACCTATATGAGCCCTTCCCAATAAGTGTGAAGCAGGGCTGTGTCTTGGCTCCCAACCTATTCACACTATTCTTCAGTATGATGCTGAAAAGGGCCACAACAGACCTTGGTGTTGAGAATGGACTCTACATCCGATTCCATACAGACGGCAGTCTGTTCAACCTGAGGCGACTAAAGGCCCACACCAGGACAATGGAACAACTCATCGGAGAGCTACTCTTCGCCGACAATGCTGCCCTTGTTTCCCTTATGGCGAAAGCTCTGCAGCAAATGACATCTTGCTTTGCCGAGCCTAACAAGCTCTTCTGAAGTCAGTTTGAAGAAGACTGATGTTCTCCACCAGCTGCACCTCAGGAAGATTACTGTCCTCATTGCATCACTATTGACGAGTTTAAGCAGAAAACTGTCCAAAAAGCTTACCTACCTGGGTTGCATCATCTCCTCCGACGCAAAGGTTGACAAGGAAATTGATAACAGATTGGCAAAGGCAAATGGTGCATTCAGCAAGTTATATAAATGGTTTTGGAACATCAAGCATCTGAACAAGTGCACAAAGGTCAACATGTACAGAGCTGCTGACCACCCTACTGTACGGTTCCTAGTCCTGGGTCACCTACCACCACCACCTACGACTTCTTGAGCGATTTCATAAACGCTGCCTCCACACCATCCTCGACATTCACTGGAATGACCACATCCCCAATACTGAAGTCCTAGAACAGGCACAAGTCACCAGCATTAAAGCCATACTGTTGAAGAAGCAGTTGCGCTGGGCAGGACAAATCTCTAGGATGGAGGATGATCTTCTTCCAAAGATTGTGCTATATGGTGAGCTCACCACTGGCAATCCTGACAAAGGAGGAGGTACAATTACTCACTGAAACAATCCCCTGATTCCTGTCATATAGACCATTGTTGATGGTCCTCTTTAGCTTCAGACCAAAAGGCATGGAGAGGCATCATTCATCAGGCTGTCTCCTCTTTCGAGACCACACACAAGGCTGGTCTTGTGGACAAAAGGAGACATAGAAAAAATTGTGTCACTGCAGCACTCAACCCAGAACAAGACTTTCCATGCAGCTACTGTGGTCAAGTCTGCCAGTCCCGCATTGGCCTCCTCAGCCACCAGAGAGCCCGTAGATGTGGACACCCCTCTTAAATCTTTGTTTGCGAAACCAAGCCTATATATATTTTATTCTACTTTGTAAAAAGCCCAACAGAAAATGTTTGCACTTTGTAAATATAGAGTAATAATTATAATAATAAAACAGATCAAGCTTTCCTTACATATTGTCTTGCTTAATTCATGATTATAAATATTTAAAAGAACACTCATCAATAATTCAATAGAATTCCCCATTATACTTTATATTATTTTATTATTTCTAATGATATTTTTTGGTTATGTTATGTGGGGACCAGTATAGTTATATTACCTAGTACCTATTAGAAAACCAGGTACAACGCTTTGGAAATGGCACTGATGCTTGCTTCATATTTTAAAACAGATACACAACCACACTATCTTTTGGGATTTTTATCTATCTATCTATCATTTTTTATCTCTTGCAGGTGTTATTAGCTGTTACCCCAAGTGTCAGTAAGAACAATCTTTTTCTTTCATTTTTAGTACAATTAAACATTGTTAGCAGCCTATTTTTGGCTAACTGTTAACCTCATAATTTCCATACTCATATTGAATGTGTCACTGTCCTTCAAATTTGCCATGTTGTGTGGTTGTTGACAGCTTATAGCAACTTGGATCTTTACCAATATAGCCTACGACAAAGCAAATCTTAAGCAAACACAATGTTTGCTTTAAATATGTTTGTAATTGTAATGATTTTATTCATAGGTTATATAAACTGTGAGTCATTTTAAATTACATACTGTAAATACAGGCTGCATGCACGCTTCATTATGATCAATCAGATAATGATTAACTGCCACTGGAAACATATTTTTTCAAACATTATTAGTGCATTAAAAGTGTATTATTTATATTCTATATTTGATTAAAAGGTATAAGATATTTAGTATAATATTATCAATATACGATCAATGGCTAATTTAAACATCTGTCTCCTATTATTTCTTCCTCTTTATTTTTTCATGATATACCTAAATATCTACCCTAACACTAGAAAGATTTCATAAATGTTATTACAAACATATATAAGTTATTATTAATGTTCATAAACCTTAACAATAATAAATGAAATCTTTAATATTGTATCAGAACTTGACACATCGTACTAAAAAATTTGCTCGTAATTGGACGACCCAGCATCTTGTCTTTCAGGAAGAGGAATAAAGTTTTGTAATGTGGGGTAGTGTTGTTAGTGCCTACAAGAGCCCAAGAGCAATCTGTGCCTGAAAGAATCAAAGTGCAGCCTGTGCTCATAATTACCAAAGTGCAGACTGTGCCTATAAGAACCAAAGTGTAGCTTGTGCTTACAATAACCAAAGTGTAGCCTGTGTCTACAGGAACCAAAATGTAGCTTCCAATCAATAACCTGTCTTCTCCTTCTCCTCCTCTACATTGCCACCATCAAGTCCTCTCAGTACAGTTAAATGCTAAATTCTCTGATGTAATTATTATTATTAGTTTTGAGTTTTTTTATCCAAAAACAAGACTACCAGTTCAAACTAAAATGTGAAAACCTGGGGTTATTTCAATTTACGTAGTTCCCTATGGAAAATGCTTGTTTGGAACTCAACCTGTTTGGAACTCATCCTGCCGTCCTGAATAGATTATGGACAATACAGATGCATCTAAGTGTGCTTAAAAATGTTTTATTGGGGCGTTTTATCAAACAGAGCTAAGGTTTATAACCACAAATGTTAACGTGAGAGCTGCTGCATTTCACTCATGAGGCCCAAATAGACCAAAATATACTTCTTTGGTGGCTGTTTCCCCAGTTAAGGCATACATTATTTCAGGGCTGAATTGGGTCAGACTGACACAATACAGAATACAGAGATGCACTGGATTAGGCTAGTTTGTTCATAGACCCCAGGGGGTTTGAGGCTAAGGTTGTATTTGACATACTACCTCATACTGTTGAGTGTCCGCATTTTAAGCATAAGAATTTCCAAGCATTGCCTTTTTACTAAAAATTCTCTAATATGGAGAAAAACGTACAATAATCAAGACTTAAACTATATTACATGTTCCCAGAATTCTGGACATCAGACAGCAACTAGGAGCACTTTTGGAGATATTTACCAAGACTATCTGTGTCAGTCCACATCAAAGTATTTCCAAAAAGTAATAAACAGAATAAGATTCTAAATCTATCCTCCCAATAGTACTTCAAAAGAAATTATTATAAAAATGACACAACTGTAGTCTTTTAAATACTTTTCTGAAGAAAATCTTCTAATATAGTTGCACTAAAAGAATCAAAAGTCTCTCTGTATATAAAATGTCCTGGTATAAAGTTATTTAATACTGATAGATTTCATACAGCATGTTGATCAAATAAAAATCAGGGTGTTGGAATATTGCATTTCTAGTCCATAGTACACAGGGAAATAAATTACATTATATTAAGATGTACCTTTCATAACATGTATTTGTTAGAAAATCCTAATCACATTTAAACTCTTTTACATAAGTAAATTTAACCTCCCAGAAGACAAACATCCTGGGTCAGTCCTCTAGCTTCCCTATACTGAGGTCATCCCTAATACTGACTTGTGCCAGCTTCTGCCCTGTGCCCTCAAAGCCCCACCCATCTAGTTTTCCTTGGCATTACTGTATAAAAGAGCCAACTGGAACATTGGGCATTTGTTCCTCACATGATAATCCCCAGTTCGGTACACAATAACCGAACTGCAGGCAAAATGGGGACAAGTAAGAGGCTATGGATAACTATATGTGGCCTCCTAGTAGCTCTCACATGTCTCAAGGCAGCAGGTGAGTACCAAGTACCAAGTACTGAAAAGAAGAGAAGATCATGAAACGAGCGCGAGAGTGAGAGAGAGAGAGAGAGAGATAAATAGATGCCAAAATGATGAGTGATCCTCAGGGCACCTATATGTATAAATAGATAGATAATGCTCATAATATAGACACAAGTCATTCCTTGACTATATGGTAATATTAGCAACAAAATACTTGTCAATGGAGCTCCCTTATTGATAACACCTCTACATTGTTTAAAATCTGGAGTTGGTAGTGTGTGTGGACTTGTTCAACAGCAAATAACCATATACACATAGTTGTATTTTGTGTCTATGCTTAGGAATGATAACAGTAGAAAGACACATTTTCTCAAAGGATAAAACACAAAGAGATATAACAGTGACAGTTGTATAACCAACTAATTTGCACTTTTTTTTACAACTTTTTCATTAGCATATATCCAGCGACTACTTTAAATAGAGCTATAAGCACCTATTGTATATGGAGCTATGAGTCTACGACACAATGATTGATTTTAGTTCATATCTCATGCACATTCTCATACCTATTGCTAGCAAAAAAAATGAATATATTGAAAAAAAATCGAATCTAAGATACTGATGGTTTGAACTAATATTTTTTCTTTTACAATCAGATCACCATCATCAACAACAACAGACTGCAGGTGAGATATGATTTTCTTTACCTTGTTGATATTTGTCTGCTCACAATACTGTTCACTGTACATACACATAATACTAAAATTAATTTAGAAAATTTAAAACTATCCACCAAAAATGTATATTATATTAGATTAAATTTAAAATAATTAATTTCAACCTTCATTAAATTCTATTTGGGTGAGTACATTGACCATATATTCATGTTTTCTTTAAAAAATAACAAATAGATATGAAAAAACACTACTATGGTAAGAAAAACACAGTGATAAAGAAAAAAATGTTGTAAGACAATGATCTATATACCTATAGAGGTTTAATGTTTTTATTTTATTATGGTTCATGATGCAGATGAGGATAAAACTACTTGTTCATTAAAACCAAGTTCTTTATGCAGGTTCAATAAAATGTATCATCAGTTACAATTTTTTCTTCAAGAGAATTAACAAAATCCATCTTGGCCACCTTTGAAAAAAAAGTTTTAATTATTTTCCTCAAATCTAAAATGTACCTAGTCCTTTCTTACAAATTGGTAATATCCACTTCTAATCTAAGCGGTGTCAGGTTATTGAACCTAGTGAATGACCAGGTGACATTGTTACTGATGTTTTGTAAAAACAGAAATATTATTTTTGTAGAATTTTAAATTATTTTAGAATGTTAATACTAATATTAACATGATGGTTTGTTAGTTGTATAAATTGTGGCATTTTGTGTATGGTCTTAATTGTTATATCCTAAATCCACTGATGTACACTCATATTTTATGAAAATATGTATCAATATGTGTATGTATCTAGCTTATGTAAATATAAAAAGGTTTAGTTGCGCCAATCTTCGTGGAGGAAATTGATTTCTTTCCAAGGAAGAAGACAAACATACATAAATTGGCGTAAAGCCCCCAGACATCAATTGTCGGATTTATAATAAAGTGTAACATAAAAACTAAGCAAATATGCTGAGCATTGATAGATTAGCCTAAGCTAATAATAAACCAACCATATCACATCTTGATTTATCATATTATCAGAGACCTGTTGGTTTCTGAAACTGGCATCACCTCTTCTGTTATGTATAATACCACTACTATTAATCACATAACCAAGACGTGCATACATACTACCATACTACCATAGCAATGGATCCCTGATGATTTGGATCTTTAGGGATAAAAGCACATGATCCTTAAATTTCCATTTAAAGTCTTGTTGTATAACTAGTGTCACTAGTCTTAACCTTATATATTATGGAGTTTGTTTTAAGTGACAAAGATAACATGCTTGAAATACTTCAAATATAGTATTATACAATCCTTCATACATTTTAAATGACCTCTCATGGATCATATATTATAATCATAATATATATTTTGTTTAAACTGTGAACTAATTTATGAAGCTTTGATTTTCAATTTTCCATCTAAAAGTTGTCAACTAATACAAGCAACTTACTTATGACCAAATGGACAACGGCATTAGATAATTACAATTATGTGGGAATATACCCCATACATTATGTAAATTACTAATTGTTCAAATAAATATTAAAAAAAAAACTAAATCAGTGCAAACATGTTATATAAATCTATTTTATTTATGGGGGGAAAAAAAACATATCAAAACACAAATAGATCCCATAAACTAGTTATATCCTATATGAGGTATTGTATATACTTTTCCTAGTTCTCTCATTTTACCCTTTACCAATCTAATTTTGCAATGAATATAGTGCATTATATTGCTGACTATTTATGTTTTGTATATTTGTAAGTGAAGATCACTATGATTTTCCGTTTGTTTAATTAATAACTACCTTAACTGTATTTTAGGCATGGTGTAAATTAAATTATGTGTACATATAGGCATTAGCAGTCTTAGCTTGTGAATTTAAAATATCACAGACCAATATCATAAGGTTTGATAAAGCAGAATGAATTTGCACAGAAATTCTATATCTGAAATAATGAATAAAAAACTATTATTATTTGGCAATTCTACAGAAACCATATATTGACATTCAGATCTTATCAGCAATTGTGATCTGTCATGTGTATCCTAATCAGAAATTAGTTAACATCCATTGTTGGTTTTCCTACTTGGTCAATATTGACTAATTAATCATAACATTTATTTGGGCTGTGAGTTACAGTAGGGCGTAAGTTACTAGTAATCGCACCTCAGGTGTTGGATAGTTCTTGGCAGGACTGATATTTGCTTTTAAATAAAATCTGTAAACTGTAGGATTATTTATTTGAGTGAACAGGTATGGCCTTCCCAATCTTTGTAGCATAAGGCGATTAATAAATTATAAAACAAAACCCAGTAACGTATAATTTCATTCTCTGATGAATGTAGGTTAATAGCACTAGCATGGTAAAAATATCAAATATCCAGATAAGTATTATATTGAAGTCAGAAAAATATATAAAACCGTTCACAAGTGAATATCAGATTTAAGAAGGGTCATTATACAGTGTTTGGTAGGGCCTGGAGGGTAATGACCACAATGGCCAAGAACAAAGACACAAGTATGGATGTTGCCAACTCAACTGGCTTGCTGGACAAACCACTGATTTGTAATTATCTTGCCACAAAGCACCATCAAGACTTAAAGAAGTCAGTCACCATCTTCCAAACATTACAGTCACAAGCTGGAGCATGAAGAGTATGCCAGGATGGAATAAAAATGACTAATGATAACACTTTAACCACATTTAATTATATGTATTTTTTTTAAATTCTGCAATAGTTGGAACCTTTATTGTGCTAATAAAAATGTTTTTTGATACTTCACATTGATTTTGAAGATTGCACTGCTCATTTTGTTATTATTATTTAGTAACCTAATATTGATATATCGATTGTTGCTAAAATTTTGAGTTTACTCATTGATGTGTTTGCAGAAGAAAGCTTTGATTCTATCGATCAAGATTATGAACCCGTGGATATAACAAACTATGAATATGGTATGTTCCTTTTACTTTTTTAACTTATCAACAATTATTTTACCTTCAGATATTTCAATCCTACTTCCATGTCAAGGAATGTAGGGGCTACTACAAATCAAGGAAAGCAAGGTTGCTGAGCCTTGGAGGAGGGGGGTGTGTGCAATGCAGACATCTTACATGAAACCACAAATCAGTCAACAAAATTCCTCTCCCTCCCCTTTCCAATCATGCAAATATACAAAAAAATAGCTGGAAACACTGACTTAATCTTCAAACCAGCATGATGTATTGAAAATGCAAACATGGCAGCCTTCAGGCACAAGCAGAGTACTCCTCTCATCTACCCTTTAAACCTTCCCTTTCCCTCCCTTTCTTTCCCCACTCTACACTACCTCCCTCCTTTTTGGACTTTATATTTTCTTTCAAAAATAAAAAAATATGGAAGTATTGTATATTACCATTTATATTACTATGTAAAATCAACATAATTATATGACAATGTATAACTATTGGGGAATCGAATCCCTCTTCCATAATAATAAAGATAAACTTAAAGAAAAAAATAATATTATGCCCACAGCTTAAACAACTGCTAATGTTTAATTTATTACAGAGTTCAAACATCTGAAGTTTTTCCAATTATATAGCAGTACTTTAAACTAATTCTGTTTTTCTTGTTTTTGAACTTTTGAGTTAGTTATCTTTTTTTTTTGCCTTTCATCATAATTGAAGGATGAGTTTTTGTCCCTCTCACAGAAAACCAAGAGCAAGACGAAGATGAACAAAATGCAGAAGGCATCGAGCAAAACAGTAAGTGTGAGTTTTATTATGGTCTGTCCCCTCCCTCCTTT
Source organism: Discoglossus pictus (assembly GCA_027410445.1). NCBI lineage: Eukaryota > Metazoa > Chordata > Amphibia > Anura > Alytidae > Discoglossus > Discoglossus pictus. The sequence continues at coordinate 25,854,777 of CM050175.1, forward strand.
ATTTTTTTTTTTTATTGCAGAAAAACACATTTTAATACAGGTGGGCAATAAATTAAGTTTGTAGGACTTGGATATTTTAGCCCATTAGTCAACAGTCTAATTTATATTCACAGGTGGTAAAGAACCTTCCAGGGTGAACTTTATCACACCAACTTCCTCTCCGGTGTTCAGAGGTGAGTGAATTTAGTCGATGCTGTAGAGTCAGTGTGTGGCCAATTGGTGAATAAATCAAAAATGATGAAGTCATTATCATCAAAATATTTATTTTACTATTATTTTACTATTGGCTTAAACGGTCATGAATATATATATATAAACAGAAACTTTCCTACTATACCGTGATGTTGTATTTAACAGTGATCTGATGTTTATAAATTGAAGTGTTGTTTTATTGCATGAATAATATAATTACACTATACAAAAATGTCATGTCATGGTCTTGTTCCCTGCACTTATTTATATAAAATCATTTATATTGCTGCATCTAGAGCTTCACTTCATGTGTAGTCATTAATTTTGTAGATTGTTAACTAAATTCATTAACTTATGTTTAATGTCATTTATATGTTTTGTTTTGTGATATGAATGAATAACTAATAGTGTTTTACAAACTATATAATCTTTTTTTCCTTTTGCAAATGTATAGTTGATTTCTGCTATTTAGGAAATGTAACCTTAGAATAGTATTTTTGGAAAAATGTCTAAGCAAAATGTAACTATTAGGTTAAACGACTTGAAATGTGATTAGTTTGTAATTTTAACTGTTACTTTTTATTAATGGAATAATGTCTTTTGTATTGTGATTTTGTAAAAATACAAATAATAAAAAAAAACATTAACTTATAAAATTATGAAAATAAAATAAATATAAAATAAAATGGTAAACTTACATATTGTGTTCTAAGGTATTAAAGAAAAATGCCATATAGATGGAATAAGTAATGATAACAGAACAACACTTAACATCACTCTTTTAACTTACAGAATTAAATCCCAAGCATAATTCACAAATATGCAGCACTTGGGGTAACCATCACTTCAAAACCTTTGATGGAGACATATTTTACTTTCCTGGGAAATGCAACTATTTGCTCACCTCAAACTGCAAGAGCGACTTTGAAGACTTTAACATTCAGATCAGGCGTAAAATGAAGAAAAACATTCCCACTATCTCCAGTATTAACATAAGGATTGAAGGGGCTGATTTTGTATTACTTGAAAACAATATCACATTCAACGGAGAAGAGTGAGTTATTATCTGTGACTTCAATGCACATAATACCTAACTGCACTCAGACTTATATCTGTAACTATTAAACATTATTTTGCACTTTGGCCAATATTATATTTTGCATTGTACTCTATAAATGTGAGTTTTAAAATACTGTTGACAAGTGAAATATAAAAAAGGTATATAATGAAAACTATTACTTGCAACTCTGTTACTCTCATTCACAGAATATTAATATTTTCATTGTCACAGGGTGGATAAGTTGCCGTTCAGTTTTGGTGGAGTCCAGATTTCAAAGACCGGGACATATGTTAAACTGTATTCCAAAATTGGAATTACTTTGGTCTGGAATGAAGAAGACTCCCTTATGGTAATTTATAAGAAAATAAAAAATGTGCACTTTCTCCTTACCAATGTACATAGAGAAATTCACTTTTGAATCTTAATTTTCTCTGAAATGAATTGTTGCCTAAACAAATCATCATTTGTTACCTATTGTCACTGTTATTCACCTAATTATTTTCCAATCTTTCAGATGGAAGTGAACCAAAAATTTGCCAACCAGACTTGTGGTCTTTGTGGTGACTTTAACGGGATTAAAACTTACAATGAGTTTGTTCTGAATGGTAAGAAAATAAAGAATCACATTATATGTTTATTGATGGTATAACAATTAGTTTAATGGTTAACTGGATTCTTGCAGATGCCAAATTGACTCCGCAGCAGTATGGAAATTTGCATAAATATAATGGGCCCAAAGAACAATGTGAAGATGTTACTGAGACTGAAGAGGAAAAGTGCCCCAACCACCCACAGGTATATTGTGCTGGCAATTATTCCAATGGTGTGGTGTGAATTGTGGATTCACGGTTATAATAACAGTTCACAAATAATGTGGGCTAATAAGTATTGTAACTGTAAGTGACCATCACGTACAGCCACACAGGTAAGTCAGGGAACAAGAGTAACAAATGGGAGAGTGGAGAGGTAATGGAGATGATGAAAGGAGAGAGAGGGAAACACTGGTGAGATGAGAGACAGGGAGAGGAGACAATGTTGTATCAATACTGGGATCCTGATTCAATTGCCCAATTCGTAAATTTGTACACACTTAAAATCACTCTTAATATTGCTACATACTCTGCAAATATTACTTATTGGAACTAATGAATTCTTAAGTCAATAAAATGCATATAAACATTTATAAAAAAAAGCACTGAAAGCCAAATGTATAAGTTCAAGGCATTTGCAAGTAGCTAATATAATATGGCCCAATGTTAATGGTTGAAGGAGTTTAATGGCCCTTTCCACTGTTCCACTGTTGACCGAATAGTCTGGAAAAATGTGGAGTATTAATATATTATATTCCTCTGTTATGATTTAAGTGCTCATACATTTATATTTTCTCTTTAACAGAAAAATATCTGTAGGCAAGTCTTGACCAGCCCTGCATTTGAACAATGTAATAGGATTGTGGATGTAACTAGGTACATTGAAATTTGTGAGGAAGATCTGTGTAAGTGCAAAGACAATACTACTGGATTCTGCCTTTGTAACACCTTCACTGAGTATTCCCGGCAGTGCACACATGCAGGAGGAAAGCCAAAGAACTGGAGAACATCTAAGCTCTGCCGTGAGTCTCATTAAAAGTATAACTACTACATTTTATGATCAGAAGTAAAATGTGATAAACATAATTATAAGGAATTTCTCTTTGCAAAATTGACTAACTTTTTAATTACTTTCACTTAACAGATTGTACTTGCATTACAAAAGCCAATGCCAATTATTTGCATTAAGTACTTTAAATCATTTTGTTTTTATTAAGACTTATTAAAACTAGAAAACTTGGCATACTTGAAGTATTGAACTCTTTATATTAGTTTATCTTTGATAGCTAGAGTCACTAATACATGTTTCTGGTCATTGCAGCCTTGAGATGTGCCTACAACATGGTGTTCAGGGAATGTGGAACAGCCTGCCAAGACACTTGCTCTAACCCGGAGCGGTCATTGGTTTGTGATGATCACTGCAAAGATGGATGCATCTGTCCCCCAGGTAAAGAATTGTTTACATAATTTCCGTTTATCTTTCCTTTTTTTACAAGTGAGTATGACGTTGGGTCTTCTTCCATTTTATTTTAAGGGACTATATTTGATGACATTGGTAAAACTGGATGCATTCCCAAAGAACAGTGCTCTTGTACATTTAATGGAGAGGTCTACAAAGCAGGAAGTGGATATTCAGAAAACTGTCAAACTTGGTAAAATCTTTTATACTTTGAATTGCTTTATTGTTTTCAGGAAAACTAAGCAAAAATCTGCTAAAATGGTCAATTATACATAAATATGCTTTACTGAACTTGGCACAGCATACTTAAGTAACAGAAATTGCCTCATTGATTCCATTATGTTGTTTTGGTAGAGTGTAGTTTGATTGTAGTAGTTGATATGTTGAGTGTGTCAAGTGGAAAAAATACATTGAACTGTATATTCCATCTATGAATCATTTTGTGATCTTCTAAAAAGTATCACCTACTACATACATTCATTTTGCATAACTCTAAATCTAATTATGTACGTTTGTACTAACTCCAATGCCATATCATAGGACACATTAGATAAGCCTTGAGCTGACCTGAACAATATCAAGATGAATAAATGATACATATGGTGCCATCATGTCATATTGATAACACTTTCTTCTCCAGCACCTGTGAAGGAGGAAAATGGAGCTGTGTTAAAAAACCTTGCTTTGGAATGTGCTCTCTTGAAGGAGGAGCCCATATTACCACCTTTGACCTTTCTCGATACAATTTCCACGGAGACTGTAGCTATATGATGACAAAGGTAATCAGATGATGAGGGATTTTTAGCAATAAAGTGTTTTTAATTTAAAGGACCACTGTTATCAACTATGTTCTGTATAGTCATTTGAGTAACTAAACTTGCTAATGATAAATGTATATATAAAAACAAAAATAACTAAAAATAAATACTGTATTTATATTTTTCACTTGAACATTAAAAGATTCTTTACTGCATAATGATTGTACTGGCAGCTGCAGATGCCTTGTTCTCATTGTACACTCGACTTGCCCTTCAGGAAGTAAAACCCTGCAAACTAAAATGGCAGATTCTATAGCAGAGTAATTGCATATAAAAGCAATACATTAGAGTCTGTATAATTTTTTTAAGCATTCTTAAAATAGTTTGCATGTTTTCAAGCAAAGTTCTCTAAAAGAGGATATTTTAAATGTATGACCACATGGTCCTGTAATAATGATAATGGTAATAATAAATTATTGATTAGACTTCAAGACATATAGTAGTGCATTATTAATATGTAAAGTTTATAAAATCCATTAATTTCTACTCTGATTTTTAATTTAAAATGCTTCTCTCTTTCAGTCATGTAACAATACCCTGTACAGTATATTGGTAGAGCTTCGTAAATGTGGCCTCACCGATACAGAGACGTGTCTGAAAAGTCTTACCCTCAGCTTGAATGGAGGAAAGGATGTAAGTATACTAGCTAGCAGAAATTTTATTTATATCATTTATAGGAAACCTCATGATAAAATGTTAAATTTTCGCTCACCTCTCACTCCAATTGAGTTGTTTCTAATCTCAACCCATTATGTTGGTCTTTCTCCACAGATTATCTTAGTGAAACATTGCGGCAGTGTATATGTCAACTCAGTCTACAGCCACTTGCCCGTTTCATCGTGTAAGTTAGAACTGACCATCACATAATACATTCAGCTGTGTAAATGCACCCACTGGTACCTGTTCCATATTCTGCAAACCCACAAAAATTGGCTAAGGATATCTTCCAGAATCTGGTATTTGAACTCCAGGTCTTATGTTTGTGTTCTGATGTTGTATAAGTATGACATGTTAATATAACCCTGACCTAGTACATCACCGTGGATTTGATTTCCATATGTACCTAATTTTAATGCGTAAAATGATATGGGATATATTTGCTGAAATATGGACATTTGTTCTTTTTGCTTGTTGATGTTATTCACTTAGAGTGATCTCTAGCAGTGAAGAACAATGCAGTTTTTCTCCATGAACTTCATATATGCAATTGTTTTCCAACATACTACATGTGAATATATGTTGCATTATCAGAAAATGTTAATATTAGCTCTCCTTTGGTTTTCAGCCTCTGTTGTCATCTTTAGGCCTACAAGCTTCTTCATCATTTTGCAGACCACATTTGGAATACAACTTAAAGTACAAACGGTGCCTGATATGCAAGTCTACATTAAGGCTGATCCTTCCCTTATGGGACAAACTTGTGGTGAGGTTCTTTCTTATCTTGAACCATATAAGTTTCAGTTTGTAGAATTGATCATATTCATGGCCTGTTTTATTTTTTAGTAAAAGTGGATTTGTAAATTTATTGTTACTGTTTGCCTGTTATATTGAACTCAATATATCGTTTTCACAACTTTCTTTTATTTTGGCATATGAAAATAACAGCATAGATTCACAATATCTAATTATATGATTTATCTGTTAAGAAAATGCAAAGCACACTCTAAATGTGTAATATTTATTTCCCAGGACTTTGTGGCAACTTCAACAACATTCAAGCCGATGATTTCACAGCTCTCAATGGAGTTATTGAAGGCAGTGGATCATCTTTTGGCAACTTATGGAAGACACAGGCAGAATGTCCCAATGTCAAGAGCAGCTTTGAGAATCCATGTGCACTCAGCACTGAAAATAGTAAATATTCATTTATCAGTTTTCCACCTTTTTCTATGAATATTTTAGCAAATGCATCTATTTATGAGCAAAACATGCTTTTGGTTGTGAATAATTCTTTTACTCTAATTAGTGCTTGCTTTGTACTCTTCCACCACAAATAAATAACATCACATGCAATAACTTTTCCTTTATCTTTAGACCAATTTGCCACTCATTGGTGCTCCTTCCTAACGGATAGCGAAGGGCCATTCGCCGCATGTCATAAAACAGTTGATCCAACTACGTACCACGAGGTAAAACAACAACAAAAAATATAGAGCGTACAAAAGTAGCATCTTAAGAGTTGCGTCAGTCTGACATATTAATGATTTTATATAACTCTGTATGCATCATGTTTGCTTGAATGTAATTATTGGACATTTACCTACCAGTCAGAACATTTAATTTGAATATGTACCAAGTAATATCTGACAGTATGAGTTTCATGTGATGCTAGATTTTATGTTAAATTTGTCTGCAACATGACAACATTGTAATATTTTTGAGTTATTTAATGATACTTTGCAATTTATCAAAGTAGGTTGAGTAATTTGAGTAATTTAGTAAATATGAAATATTTAAGCTATTTATAAAGCTATTTAAAGTATTGGTCTGGTGGTCTGTTAATTCCATTTGTGTTAATTGAATTTTGGGGTGTAAATAATCTAGGAGCAATTTAGGTGGAGGATATATTTTATATATATTTTAGTTTATAAATCAGTTGAATTTTGATGGGTTTATACATTATTTTAATTTTTTTGTGTCTCTTCAGAACTGCATGTTTGACACATGTAACTGTGCCAAGAGTGAGGAATGCATGTGCACAGCCCTTTCATCCTACTTTTATGCCTGCACTATTAAAGGAATTGATCTGAGGGGATGGAGAAAAGATGTCTGCAGTAAGTAATCCAAGTACTCAACCACTGTTCTTTAGATTCAGTTGGTTGGTGATTATTATTTTATGGAATGACCATGAATTCAGCACATTCTATTTTAATAGCCATTAAAAGTTGGTCAATATTCATCTGATGTCTTTTAACCATAGATAGCTACACCAAGTGTCCTGACACCTTCCAGTACAGCTATGCTTCAAGCACCTGCTCACCCACCTGCCGATCTCTCAGTGAACCTGACATCACTTGTGCTATTGAGCGTTATCCTGTTGATGGCTGTATCTGTGAAGATGGAAAATATATGAATGACAATGGCAAATGTGTTCTGCCAGCTCTTTGTTCTTGTTATTACAAGGGGACCCCAGTAGACCCAGAAGAAGTCATCCATGATAATGGAGCCATGTGGTAAGCCTGGATTCTATAAATGTATAAATGTCCCCATAAAATAAAGTTATTATAGGAAATATAAACTCATCATGTTTCAGCTTATGTTAGTATTCATAATTTAAAAATATTGTGTTTGTTAATATGTAATTGATTTACTTTATTATTGGTGGAAAAATATGAAAATTACTATTAACATAGATCTACATAGTCAGATTTCTAATTAGCTTCCGATTTATCGTGGCTCTATTTTAATATAGATTTAATTTTTCAGCACCTGTACAAACGGAAAATTGGAGTGCATTGGAAAAAAACCAGAAAAACCAGGTAACCATGTTTTGCAGATGTGTTAACTGAAACAACTTAGACATGAATACATTTATGCAGCAGGGAAAAACAACTAGAACATCTATTAGAAAAATGTATTTTCATGAGTGATGTTAATTATAACTTGACTTAGAACAATTTTATAAAATTGAACCTTTTTCAAGTGGTAAGATTCAACTGTGCTTCCATTTTTTCCCCAGTATGTGACTACCCCATGGTCTATTTTGACTGCTCCAACACAACAGCTGGTACAAAGGGATCTGAGTGCCATAAGAGTTGTTCCACCTATGACATGGAATGTGTAAGTGATATTAATAATATACTGTTATGTATTCCCAACATGCTGTGTTTTTCTGGATTTTAGTATTAACACAGTGTGCATCATACATATCTCACCTACTTATTTATTACACTAAGAGTTCATCTCTTTTTTTTAACTTTATCAATATTTTATCAATGCTGGATGAATTGGTCTTATGAGATAAATGTAATTCAGAGAAAAATATAAAATTTGGTTAGCTCACATTTCTACCTTGATAGAAACCATTGTGTGTGGGTTTATTTTACAGTACAGTACACAGTGTATCTCTGGCTGCATGTGCCCTGAGGGACTTGTGTCTAATGAAGAAGGGGAATGTGTTCGTGAAGAGGATTGTCCTTGCATGCACAATAATGACATATATGAACCAGGAGATACAATTCGAGTTCAGTGCAACACCTGGTGAGACATTTGCATAAAATATTTTACAGAAAGGTATTGTAAAATACAAATCTACCCATATAGCATTATTCACACTGTTCTATACAGATAACATTACAAAACTTTGGAGCTGACCACAAGTACATTTTCAATATTTGTTACTTAAATGTGTCTTTTCTTTTACTCTAGTACATGCAAAAATAGAATGTGGGATTGCACCAAAAATACATGTCTGGGCACTTGCGTTACATATGGAGATGGTCATTACATCACATTTGACAATCACAGATACCGTTTCAATGGGGACTGTGAATATACATTGGCTCAGGTAAATGTTTTACTCCACGTTATTTTTATGTCTAATTTCTGAATGATGACAATAGTTTAGCCATCTTTGTGATTTGTAGAAGAAAGAAAACTCACACTGAAAATGAACATTGAGAGTAGATAATGTTTAGACCTTCTATTAAGACATGATCATGAATGTCAGCTCACATACATAAGTTCTCTCTTCTTTGGTGTGGGATGTTAGGCGGTTCCTTTTTTCACTGATTGTCTTGTAAGTTTATATTTTATAAGTTGCAATAGATGAGTAACATTGCTCAGAGTATCTACCTTGAGTATCTTCTTCTTATCATGTTTGTCTGTCTTCCATGTTTGCACAATCAATCTAGAGGCTCAATCTCATTTGCTGTGTTACTAGGATTTCTGTTCTGCTGATGCTTCTTCTGGAACTTTCCGAGTGATCACAGAAAACATGCCCTGTGGTACGACTGGTACAACATGCTCCAAATCCATCAAGCTTTATCTTGGGGTTAGTACCAGATGTAAATCTATCTATCTATCTATCTATCTATCTATCTATCTATCTATCTATCTATTTATCTATCTATCTATCTATCTATCGATCCATCTATTTGATGTAAGGGTTGTATATTTGACTTGAAACAAGAAATATTGACTATAATTGTGAAATAAAACCTGTATGTTTTCTAATATATCTTTATCTCAGAACTATGAACTGAAACTTGGTGATCAGAAATTTGATGTGGTGAAAAGGGATGTTGGACAATATGTGGCCTTCAAGGTTCGGCAGATGGGAATCTACTTGGTGGTTGAGGCTGCAAATGGACTGGTTTTGGTGTGGAACAAGAAAACAACAATATTTGTTAAGCTTCATCCAAATTTCCAGGTAATGTGCTATTATTATTCTTCAACAAAGTTTAACATCTTTACACTATTTCATGCAAAAATATCAAAGGGATTGAATAAATATAAAGATTCACTGAACAGTATTGTTTGAAATAATAATAATCTCATAGATGAAGGTGACACACATGAATACTACTTACCTGGAAGCAGTCAAACTGGAACATACGGTGTAATAATCAACACAAATACTTTTCTATGCTGATAACTAATTAATAAATTGATACTTCTAGTAATTTGAACTAAACTGAAATAGAATATTTTGCATTTCTTCTGTTTGGACTCAAATGATGATTAAAGGGCTTTCGTTTAATTTCCTGATAGGGACAAACTTGTGGAATCTGTGGTAATTATGACGGACATGTGGGCAATGATTTCGGCACCAGGAGTGGGTCTTTGGTTGGAGATGTGTTTGAATTTGGTAACAGCTGGAAACTCTCTGCGAGCTGCCCAGATGCAGTGGAAATAAAGGATCCTTGTGTTGCCAACCCATATAGGAAAGCATGGGCACAAAGACAATGCAGCATGATCACTGGTCCCACCTTCTTTGGATGTCATTCACTGGTAAGATAGCAATATTGTGCATGTTATTTTTCTCTAATTTACCATAAAACTCTTTATTAGAAAGCACTTTACCGAGCTAACAACAAATCTAAAAAATTGTAATGCCTTGTAAATTATTTTTTACCTTTGTTTACAAAAAAAGGTCATAATCCTTTCCACACTTCATTCTCCTTATATGTGTAAACCATTCTCAATTCTTTCTCAATTCCGGTATATCTTTCAGATAGGACTGACAATGCCCTTCATCTTCTCTAATTTTTCATATTTGTGTTAAATAGACAATTTTTATTGTATATTTACAAGAACATTTTCAATTCTTAAAACAATTAACAAGTGAATGAAACTGTTGTAATAAGATTTTGATAATTTAATAAAATATATTGACCGACATAAATGAATAATCTTCACTCACAGGTAGATCCAGTTAAATATTATGATGCTTGTGTTAATGACGCCTGTGCCTGTGACACTGGTGGAGATTGTGAGTGTTTCTGCACAGCTGTCGCTTCATATGCCCAGGCCTGCAGTGAGGCGGGACATTGTGTCAACTGGAGAACTCCAACCATATGCCGTAAGTATAAATGAATGGAGAATAGGGGTATCAATGTATTGGCCTTCATCTTCCAACCATCATCTGAAGATTGTCTATGTGGGATATTTAGGTAGTACAGAGTTGTGTTTGGTTCATTGGGCTTAGTGTTTAATAGTTTATTATGTTTTGTATTATTTTTCAGTGATTGGAAGACATGTAGTTATAGAAGAATCAAAGATTATCAATATTCCTAAAATCTTCAAACCAGCATAGTGTTGATGAATGTCTAGAAGAAATTGTCCGATTTTACATATATTTCCACAACTTTCTTCATGTTAATACTTTGAAAGTGATTAATCTGTATAGCGTCACTGTAGCACTTTTGTCCGAAGAGTTTTCTAAAGTGCTTTCTGTCCATTGATGGAACAAAGCCAAGAGCATTTGTCTAAAAAAATCATCATTTTGTTCTTCTGCGCAGCTATATTCTGTGATTACTATAACCGGGAACATGGATGTGAGTGGCACTACAAGCCTTGTGGAGCCCCCTGCATGAAGACCTGTATGAATCCTACAGGGGTGTGTTACAACAATCTGCCTGGTTTAGAAGGTAAGACATATATGCACTAAAACACTCTACAACTGTGTTGCTAACAGGATAATCTCCTAAAATTATTTAAAGAGTCTGTATTTTGATTCATAATATAACTCTGTTCTTTGAGGGCACAGGTAAAATATACTACAAAAGTGCCCCTAAATATGTACATTTACCAGGTTTAAGAACCATAAAAATTCCAAAGCAATGTTTTTTCCACAGGTTGTTATCCCAACTGCCCTCAAGATAAACCTTATTTTGATGAGGAATCAATGCTGTGTGTTTCGTCATGCCACTGCTTTGATGAATATGGCCAGGAGTACAAACCAGGACAAAGAATGCCAGGACCTAATAAATGTGCACTCTGGTAAGGTTGCATTTTTTGACATTATACTGTGCAGTCATTTGATACTAATAACTACATAGGGGAGATTTGAGTTAAACATATATGTGTGTGTATGCCATAAGTTACTTGTCCTAATAGTTTGTGCAGTAGTGTGCTTTTGAAGTAGGTGAGAACGGCTGACACAAGTCTTCTGAAATTAGTTATGTGCCACATAAAATTTTGTACCAGCAAAGCAAATTTAACCCAGGCGATTCGTTTTTTAAGGTATGCCCAGAGTAACTAAGCATAGTAAGCACTGTTTGGGTCTCACTATAAATCAAAACCTAGACTTTCTGCTAATTACCTGTCAAAGAGTCAAATGCATCACCTGGAAAGACCACCATATAAGTAGTCAATCACAGCCTTGAAATCATTTCTATTTTTTATTTCCCTGTAGTTATTGCACCAAAAATGGCAGAGAATGTACAAAACAATCAGGTAAGTTATAATTAATATTTGGCGCTAGCAAATATTAATGTTCATACTCCTATACATACTTAGACCTGGATTTATATTTCTGGAGCCCCTGGGCAGAAAATTCAAAGCCCTTAAAACATTTGCTTGCTGGTCCTCGTGCATATATATACACATACACACTTATACGTACATATACCTAGAGAGAGAGAAACAGATATGTGTATTTACATATATGTATTAATAAGTGTATACCTAAATTATAAATGAGTGCGTCTATATATATATATATATATATATATATATATATATATAGATAGATAGAGATAGACATTTTATATTCTCTAAAGTTAGCAGAAAAAAATCAGCGCCTTGTGAGACATTTTTAATTGTTTTATTTATTTTACCTAATTAAGTGACTGAGGTAAAAAAAAAGCATATCTGGTGTACACAAATATACTATACATATACCTGTATATATGTACACACATACATTTATACACACACACACACATACATATACACACATATATACATACATACATACATATACACACATACAAATATACATACACATGTACACAGCTATATACACACACATACCTATATACACACATATACAAATATACACACACACATGTACATCCATACTTACACACACATATATACAGACATACAAACATACATGTACACACATACATATACACATAGTTACATAGTTACGTAGTATTTAAGGTTGAATAAATACTTTTAATCCATCAAGTTTAACCTTTTTAGATCTCTTCTGATCCTTTTAATATGTGGATTATTTGTTAATAATTGTTAATTGATCCAGATGAAGGCAAGCAGAAAAAAAAAAAACATTGAAACTTTGCCAATTGTCTCAAAAGGGAAAAATAAATAAATTATTTTCTTACCCCAGATACAGGCAATCGAATTTCTCCTTGGATCAATATTCCTTTGCTAATTATCTAGGATAACCTTGAATGCCCTCTTTATTCAAAAATATATCTAACCCCTTTTAAAAATATCTGTCAAATTCACTGGCACCATCGACTTTGGTAGAGAATTCCACAGTTTAGCCAACCTAATTGTAAAGAACCCTTTTCTTTCTTTAAGGTGAAATCTTTTTTCCTCTAACCTCAAAGTATGTCCTCTTGGCACAAAAAGTTCACATGACAAAGCCTTATATTGACCCTGGATGTATTTATATAAGGTAATCATATCCCCTCGTAGACGCCTTTTTTCTAGGGAAAATACATTTTATTTGGTTAGTCTTTCTTCCTAATTTAGCCCCTCCATTACCCTTTAGTTTTTTTGCCCTTCTCAGTACTTTTTCAAGCTGTAAACTGTTTATGCACTGGTGCCCAAAATTGTGCATATTCTAAATGAGGGCGTACTAGGGATTTGTATATTGACAGAATTATATTTGCTTCCTTTGCTTCTATACTCTTCTTAATACATACTAAGATTTGACATGCCTGTTCAGCTGCTGCTTGGCATTGAGCTCTGTTACCTAGGTAGTTGTCCACAAGCGCTCCCAAATTCCCTTTCAATATCTGATACCCCTAGATTTATTCTATTAAGATTATAAATTGCATGAATATTTTTCCTTCCCAAATGCATAACTTTAAATTTATTTGTATTAAATCTCATCTGCCATTTAGCCATCAATTTCTCTAATTTATGCAAATCCATTTTGAGGGAAAGTACATCATTATCTGGTTTAATTACCAACTTAGTGTCATTAGCAAAAGTGGAGACAATACTTTTGAGTCCTACTTCTACATCATTAATAAATATATTAAAAAGGAGAGGACCTAACATTCAACCCTGAGGAACCCCACTTACCACATTAGTTTAATCGGAGTATGTTCCATTTACAACAACCCTTTGCTTCCTGTCTTTTAGCCAGCTCTCAATCCATGAACAGATATTTACTGCAATTCCTGCATCACTTATTTTGCACAATAGTCTTCCATGTGGCACTGTATCAAAAACCTTTGCAAAATCCAAAAAGACTACATCCACTGAGTTGCCGTGATCCAAGTTCCTACTTACCTCACCATAGAAACTAATTAGATTTGACTGACATGACCTATCTTTCATAAATCCGTATTGACTCCTATTTATGATCTTGTTTAAATAGACATATTCATTTGTACTGTCCTTTATTAACCCTTCTAACAGCTTCCCAACTACAGATGTGAGGCTTACAGGTCTATAATTGCCTGGATTTGCTCTTGCTCACCTTAAATATAGGTTTCACATCAGCTTTTCTCTAGTCATCCGATAGCGACCCTGTTGTGAGTAAGTCTTGAAAAATTAGATATAATGGTTTGGCTATTACAGAACTCAGTTCCCTCAGTACCTTGAATGTATTCCATTAGGGCCTAGTGCTTTATTAACATTTATCTTTTCCAACCTCTTTTGGATTTTTTCCTGCATTAACCAGTTATTTGGCAAAGGTAGTGTAGCCCCATTATGTTGCAGTGACCCAACCACTGGTACCTTCCTTGTGTATACAGAAGACAAGAACCCATTTAGCTCATCTGCCTTTTCCTGTTCACTAATTATCAGATGGCCTGTGTCACATTTTAATGCTCCTATAGCTTCCTTCCTCGCCTTCTACCCATTTATAAATGTACAATTTTTTGTAGTGTCTCTCCTTTTCAACTAACTTCTCATTTTCTATTTTAGCCGGTCTAATAGCTCTTTTGCAAGCCTTACTCACACAAAGCTGCCTCTGTTCCCATTTTCTTGTATAATTTAAATGGAAGTTTTTTTTTCCTTTTTCCTTATCATGATCTTTATCATGTCCATTCATTTTCATTATTTTTCCCTGTAAGTTAATTATCCCAGTCTATAAGTTGTATTGCTTCTCTTAGCCCATTAAAGTTAGCCCCTTTAAAACGTGTTTTTGTTGGCCCCTTACAACTCTGTTTTTTGTTTTCAATCTCAAATGAAACTGTGTTGTGATCACTATTGGCCAAGGGTTCCCATATTTTAACATTTTATATTATATCAATATTACTTGTGATGACTAATTCCAAGATTACATAATTTTTAGTAGGTTCTTGTATAACCTGGGTCAAATAATTATCGATGAGTGTACTGAAGAACCTGCTCCCCTTTGCCGAACTGCTAGTCCCATTTATCCAGTTTAATTCAGGGTAGTAAGAATCTCCCATTATTAGAACTTGCCCATGATTAGCTGCATTATCTACCTGCAGCATTAATTGCAATTCATATATAGTATAGCATATTCCTATGAATATTATTTTAGAATTAGCTCCTCCACTATTTATCTCAACTAACAAAGAGTCAATGTTGTTGCTAGTTCCACTATAAATATCTTCTCTGACTACAGGTTTAAAAACAGGCTTAACATACAGGCAAATCCATCTTCCTCTTCAACCATTACCCCTATCTTTCCTAAATAAGTTATAACCATCCAAATTAACAGTCCAGTCATGAGATTCATCCCACCATGTTTCAGTAATGCCTATTAAGTCCCATGTTTCTTGTACCGCTAATAATTCTAGCTCGCCCATTTTCCCAGGCAAACTTCATTAGCAAGAATACACTTTATGTTGCTATGGCTATGCCGTTTTAAAGTGCTTGCTACTGTATTTGAATCACCTAGTAATACCTCACTACTGTCTATTGTAAATCTCCTCTTTCTCCACCCCCTCTACCCTTTCTACCCCAATACTTCTATCAAGTCCCTCCCCCCAGCTACTAGTTTAAAAACTCCCCCAGCTGTTCTACCATCCTTTCCCCTAGCTCACACGTTCACCCTTTCCCTGTTCATTAAGATGCAATCCGTCACTGCTATAGAGATTGAACCCAAGTGAGAAGTCAGCCCAGTGCTCCATAAACCCCAAACCCTCTGTCCTGCACTCCTTTTTTTAGCCATCCATTAACCTCCTGAAGCTCCTTCTGTCTCCCATGCTAGCATGTGGCACAGGTAGTATCTCGGAAAATACTACCTTGGATATCCTTGACTTAAGTTTGTTTCCTAGTTCTTTAAAATCATTCTCTAGGAAACTCCATCTTCCACTTAATTTGTCATTGGTACCAATATGTATCAAGACAGCCGGTTAATTTCCAGCCCCTCTCAATAATTTATCCACCCGATCCACAACATGCCGAACTCGAGCACCCGGGAGACAGCAAACTGTTCAATTGCTGACAAATCACCCTGCCTACATTCATAATAATAGAGTCCCCTACCACCAAAACCTTTCTGTTTCTCTGCCTACTCTGCCCTCCCACTCCACTAGTAGAACTGTTCTACTAGGGGACAGCTCTATTTGGCATTGCCATTCCTGAATGAACATCACCAACAGTTTCACTCAATCTGGCAAATCTATTTGTATTTGTCAACTCAGAACTGGCCTGACTCCTCCTCCTGTTCACCCTGCTTCCCCTTGTAACATAAGCCCAGCTACCTCCCAGGACATCCTCACTATCCCCATCTCCACCCTCCATGCTAGTGCTGCAATACTCCAGTTCTCCAATTTGAGCCTCCAGTGAGGCAACATGGTCACACCTGTCACAGAGGTATGGATCCTGGATCATCTGTTCCATTTGTGCATACATGTGGCAGGATGTACACTTCGTGAGGTTGCCACAGGACTGACTCATGATTACCAGTTACAAAAATACAGTGAGAAAACAAATCAATGTATTTGTATAAAGATTACTTTTTGGCACCTTAACCCAAACAAAACAAAAAAGTATAAATATATATATTTTTTTTAGTACATCCTGTTTCTTGGAACTCCCTCCTCGCACTTACACTAGAACTGTTTGCAGGCTCCCAAGTTTGCTCCTTCCCCTATTAAAATAGACCTTGCCTTCTCACCTGCATAAGATTAAAGCTCACAGAGCAGATACAAACAGAACTACACACAAGTGCACATAGATATACTTTTACACAAGCCAAATAGGTCATATTCAATGTTATATTGCACATTCTTCAATACTAATTGAGAGAATTCTACAACTTCCCACCTTCTGATTCCTGTCCTGTGTGAGTTGTCAGCTTCTCCATCTCTTCTGACCTCCTCCCTGTTACTACACGCAGGAAGGACCGCCATTGCTTTGCTGTCATTGGTAGCTGTTTAGCACCAGAAGCAGAGCTCCCGGTCACTTCCTTCCTGTGCTCCTCCTCCTTTCTCCACAGTCTCCACATGGGCTGAATCTGATGTAGCCTGTCACAGCTCTTATCCCAGTCTTGCGCTTCTTGGTTTCACTGAAGATACATTTATTTAGTGTAATATTGATTTGGGGGCTTCTGTATGCCAACGTGTGGCCCAGTATGCTAATGTGCAGCCCAGAGTGCTTGTTAATGGTAGGAGTGGGGGTCCAATTGCCAGATAACATTTCAGTTCTTTATTCTGGACACTACAGAGACAGACAAGCAGTAGGTAATCCTAATTAGCACATCAAATCTACTAATTAGTTTTTGTCAGCCACTCATTTGCACAATACAGCAACAACAAGATGAAATTCCCCAAGATTAATTCACTTTAGAAAATAAATATATGAGAAAACATATAAACATTTTTTATATGCCCTTTAACAAAAAACAGCAACTTGATTTTGGGGTAACAGAGCCGTTTAATAAAAATATGCTTAAGATCAGTAATTATCAACCAGTAAGTCACAATACACTGGTATACCATAATTGGACTAATCCAATATCAGTTAATAAGGGCTTAAGCACATAGTTATTTTTAATTTACAGGTTCCTTCTTCGTTATATATGATAAATAACAAAACAGAACTTAATATTCAGTATGTTGCAATCTACATATACATGTATATATTTCTAGTCATTCTTTTTTCTACCTCTAGTATTTGACACAACAGTAATAAATTGTTAAAACCACTGACAAACTTCTATAATTTACAGCTTGCTGTTACTATGAAGACAAAGAATTTTTACCTGGAGAAACTATATATACTACAGTAGATACCATTGGTGGTTGTTTGACAGCCATTTGTAGAGATAATTCAACCATAGAGAGAGTAACTGGACCCTGTACAACAACAGCCCCTAGCACAACTTTTGATTTTAGCACCTCAACATCCATGACAACAAGTTCAACAACAGCTTCTATAGGCACAGCTTCATCAGGTTCATCAAATGGCTACCCCACTACGCCAACACCATCAACATCTAGTTCTTCAACTACCTCTCCTGGTTCAACAGGTAATTAACTGTGTTTTAATGAAAAGTAAATATTGCTGTAGACACTTATAAAAAATGCAAAATTAAACGATAGTTATACTGTTTGTTAACTAAAGCAAATAATAATAAGTACATTGTTCCCTTTTTGCAGTTAAACCAACCGTCTGTGTTGAAGCTTATGACTGTACTTGGTCAGAGTGGTATGATGTAACCACACCAGAATTCAGTGAAGGAGATTTTGAAACCTTTGATAATATCAGGGCTAAAGGCCACAAGATGTGCAAAAATCCCCAAAATGTGGAATGCAGAGCAAAAGAATTGCCTAACGAGTCAATACAGGATCTGCAGCAAGATGTAACATGCAGCAAAAATAATGGGCTTATTTGTCTTAATAGCAAAAACTCACCTATATGCCACAATTTTGAAATTAGGGTTCAGTGCTGTAGCTACAGAGAATGTGGAGCCCAAACTGGTGAACCAAGCACAGTATCAACAATTACAGAAAAAACACCTTCACCTTCTTCTGATGGGTCTTCTACAACTAACACTGTGACATCTGGAGAACAACCTACACCTAGCACTGTTACATCAACTGTGGGTATACCTACATCAAAAGAACCTGTCCCAGGAACAACTACATATCAAACTGCTAAATCAACAACTACTGAAGGCAAACCTACATCCAAAGAACCTGGTCCAGGAAAAACTACATCTCAGACTACTGAATCCACAACTACTGAAGGTAAACCTACATCACAGGAACCTGGCCCAGGAACAGCAACTACTGAAGGTAAACCTACATCAAAAGAACCTGGTCCAGGCACAACTACATCTCAGACTACTGAATCCACAACTACTGAAGGTAAACCTACATCACAGGAACCTGGCCCAGGAACAACAACTACTGAAGGTAAACCTACATCAAAAGAACCAGGCCAAGGAACAACTACATCTCAAACTACCGAATCAACAACTACTGAAGGTAAACCTACATCAAAAGAACCAGGCCAAGGAACAACTACATCTCAAACTACCCAATCAACAACTACTGTGGGTGAACCCACTTCAGGAGAACCTGGTACTAAATCTCCTCCAACAACAGCATGTGTAGAAAAAATGGAATGTCGTTGGACTCAATGGTATGATAGCAGTTCACCTTCAAAAAAAAGTGATGGTGGTGACAATGAAGATCCTAATGACATAGAATTAAAAGGATATAATATCTGTACAAACCGAGAAGTTAAAAATAGAGTAGAATGTGAAGCCCTAAATGATGAAGGTGAACCCATTTCTGATAATCAACAAGTTTTTAAATGTGACAAGGAAAATGGACTGAAGTGTTCTAATAGAGATCAGAAGAAAAAGGAAAAATGTCATAATTACAGAATGAGAATTGAATGTTGTGCAAAATATTGTGAACCAGTGCAAACACCTACTACGTCTTTATCTACTGAATCAACAACTACTGAAGGTATACCTACATCAAAAGAAACTGGCCCGGGAACAACTACATTTCAAACTACTGAATCAACAACTTCTGAAGGTAAACCTACATCAAAAGAACCTGGCGCAGGAACAACTACATCTCAGACTACCGAATCAACAACTACTGAAGGTAAACCTACATCAAAAGAACCTGGTCCAGGAACAACTACATCTCAGACTACTGAATCCACAACTACTGAAGGTAAACCTACATCACAGGAACCTGGCCCAGGAACAACAACTACTGAAGGTAAACCTACATCAAAAGAACCAGGCCAAGGAACAACTACATCTCAAACTACCGAATCAACAACTACTGAAGGTAAACCTACATCAAAAGAACCAGGCCAAGGAACAACTACATCTCAAACTACCCAATCAACAACTACTGTGGGTGAACCCACTTCAGGAGAACCTGGTACTAAATCTCCTCCAACAACAGCATGTGTAGAAAAAATGGAATGTCGTTGGACTCAATGGTATGATAGCAGTTCACCTTCAAAAAAAAGTGATGGTGGTGACAATGAAGATCCTAATGTCATAGAATTAAAAGGATATAATATCTGTACAAACCGAGAAGTTAAAAATAAAGTAGAATGTGAAGCCCTAAATGATGAAGGTGAACCCATTTCTGATAATCAACAAGTTTTTAAATGTGACAAGGAAAATGGACTGAAGTGTTCTAATAGAGATCAGAAGAAAAAGGAAAAATGTCATAATTACAGAATGAGAATTGAATGTTGTGCAAAATATTGTGAACCAGTGCAAACACCTACTACGTCTTTATCTACTGAATCAACAACTACTGAAGGTAAACCTACATCAAAAGAACCTGGTCCAGGAACAACTACATCTCAGACTACTGAATCCACAACTACTGAAGGTAAACCTACATCACAGGAACCTGGCCCAGGAACAACAACTACTGAAGGTAAACCTACATCAAAAGAACCAGGCCAAGGAACAACTACATCTCAAACTACCGAATCAACAACTACTGAAGGTAAACCTACATCAAAAGAACCTGGTCCAGGAACAACTACATCTCAGACTACTGAATCCACAACTACTGAAGGTAAACCTACATCACAGGAACCTGGCCCAGGAACAACAACTATTGAAGGTAAACCTACATCAAAAGAACCAGGCCAAGGAACAACTACATCTCAAACTACCGAATCAACAACTACTGAAGGTAAACCTACATCAAAAGAACCAGGCCAAGGAACAACTACATCTCAAACTACCGAATCAACAACTACTGAAGGTAAACCTACATCGAAAGAACCAGGCCAAGGAACAACTACATCTCAAACTACCCAATCAACAACTACTGTGGGTGAACCCACTTCAGGAGAACCTGGTACTAAATCTCCTCCAACAACAGCATGTGTAGAAAAAATGGAATGTCGTTGGACTCAATGGTATGATAGCAGTTCACCTTCAAAAAAAAGTGATGGTGGTGACAATGAAGATCCTAATGACATAGAATTAAAAGGATATAATATCTGTACAAACCGAGAAGTTAAAAATAAAGTAGAATGTGAAGCCCTAAATGATGAAGGTGAACCCATTTCTGATAATCAACAAGTTTTTAAATGTGACAAGGAAAATGGACTGAAGTGTTCTAATAGAGATCAGAAGAAAAAGGAAAAATGTCATAAATACAGAATGAGAATTGAATGTTGTGCAAAATATTGTGAACCAGTGCAAACACCTACTACGTCTTTATCTACTGAATCAACAACTACTGAAGGTATACCTACATCAAAAGAAACTGGCCCGGGAACAACTACATTTCAAACTACTGAATCAACAACTTCTGAAGGTAAACCTACATCAAAAGAACCTGGCGCAGGAACAACTACATCTCAGACTACCGAATCAACAACTACTGAAGGTAAACCTACATCAAAAGAACCTGGTCCAGGAACAACTACATCTCAGACTACTGAATCCACAACTACTGAAGGTAAACCTACATCACAGGAACCTGGCCCAGGAACAACAGCTATTGAAGGTAAACCTACATCAAAAGAACCAGGCCAAGGAACAACTACATCTCAAACTACCGAATCAACAACTACTGAAGATAAACCTACATCAAAAGAACCAGGCCAAGGAACAACTACATCTCAAACTACCGAATCAACAACTACTGAAGGTAAACCTACATCGAAAGAACCAGGCCAAGGAACAACTACATCTCAAACTACCCAATCAACAACTACTGTGGGTGAACCCACTTCAGGAGAACCTGGTACTAAATCTCCTCCAACAACAGCATGTGTAGAAAAAATGGAATGTCGTTGGACTCAATGGTATGATAGCAGTTCACCTTCAAAAAAAAGTGATGGTGGTGACAATGAAGATCCTAATGACATAGAATTAAAAGGATATAATATCTGTACAAACCGAGAAGTTAAAAATAAAGTAGAATGTGAAGCCCTAAATGATGAAGGTGAACCCATTTCTGATAATCAACAAGTTTTTAAATGTGACAAGGAAAATGGACTGAAGTGTTCTAATAGAGATCAGAAGAAAAAGGAAAAATGTCATAAATACAGAATGAGAATTGAATGTTGTGCAAAATATTGTGAACCAGTGCAAACACCTACTACGTCTTTATCTACTGAATCAACAACTACTGAAGGTATACCTACATCAAAAGAAACTGGCCCGGGAACAACTACATTTCAAACTACTGAATCAACAACTTCTGAAGGTAAACCTACATCAAAAGAACCTGGCGCAGGAACAACTACATCTCAGACTACCGAATCAACAACTACTGAAGGTAAACCTACATCAAAAGAACCTGGTCCAGGAACAACTACATCTCAGACTACTGAATCCACAACTACTGAAGGTAAACCTACATCACAGGAACCTGGCCCAGGAACAACAACTATTGAAGGTAAACCTACATCAAAAGAACCAGGCCAAGGAACAACTACATCTCAAACTACCGAATCAACAACTACTGAAGGTAAACCTACATCAAAAGAACCAGGCCAAGGAACAACTACATCTCAAACTACCGAATCAACAACTACTGTGGGTGAACCCACTTCAGGAGAACCTGGTACTAAATCTCCTCCAACAACAGCATGTGTAGAAAAAATGGAATGTCGTTGGACTCAATGGTATGATAGCAGTTCACCTTCAAAAAAAAGTGATGGTGGTGACAATGAAGATCCTAATGACATAGAATTAAAAGGATATAATATCTGTACAAACCGAGAAGTTAAAAATAAAGTAGAATGTGAAGCCCTAAATGATGAAGGTGAACCCATTTCTGATAATCAACAAGTTTTTAAATGTGACAAGGAAAATGGACTGAAGTGTTCTAATAGAGATCAGAAGAAAAAGGAAAAATGTCATAATTACAGAATGAGAATTGAATGTTGTGCAAAATATTGTGAACCAGTGCAAACACCTACTACGTCTTTATCTACTGAATCAACAACTACTGAAGGTATACCTACATCAAAAGAAACTGGCCCGGGAACAACTACATTTCAAACTACTGAATCAACAACTTCTGAAGGTAAACCTACATCAAAAGAACCTGGCGCAGGAACAACTACATCTCAGACTACCGAATCAACAACTACTGAAGGTAAACCTACATCAAAAGAACCTGGTCCAGGAACAACTACATCTCAGACTACTGAATCCACAACTACTGAAGGTAAACCTACATCACAGGAACCTGGCCCAGGAACAACAACTACTGAAGGTAAACCTACATCAAAAGAACCTGGTCCAGGCACAACTACATCTCAGACTACTGAATCCACAACTACTGAAGGTAAACCTACATCGAAAGAACCAGGCCAAGGAACAACTACATCTCAGACTACTGAATCCACAACTACTGAAGGTAAACCTACATCACAGGAACCTGGCCCAGGAACAACAACTATTGAAGGTAAACCTACATCAAAAGAACCTGGTCCAGGCACAACTACATCTCAGACTACTGAATCCACAACTACTGAAGGTAAACCTACATCACAGGAACCTGGCCCAGGAACAACAACTACTGAAGGTAAACCTACATCAAAAGAACCTGGTCCAGGCACAACTACCTCTCAGACTACTGAATCCACAACTACTGAAGGTAAACCTACATCAAAAGAACCAGGCCAAGGAACAACTACATCTCAGGCTACTGAATCCACAACTACTGAAGGTAAACCTACATCACAGCAACCTAGCCCAGGAACGACAACCACTGAAGGTAAACCTACATCAAAATCACCTGGTGCAGAAACAACTACATCCCAGACTACTGAAACAACAACCACTGAAGGAAAGTCTACATCAATAGTACCTGTCCCAGGAACAACGACATCTCAGACTACTGAATCAACAACTAGTGAAGGTAAACCTACATCACAAGAACCTGGCCCAGGAACAACTACATCTCAAACACCAACCTCATCATCTATTATAACAAAAAGTCCTTCAACCACCTATGTGACTGAACCTGGTTCCACAACCTCTCCAAACTGTGAGAATATTAGACAAACAGAATGTTACTGGACAGGTTGGTTCAATGAAAATAAACCTTCCTCAGACATTGAAGGTGGAGAAGATGAGAACCAAGAGATACTGAAATCTAAAGGAATTGAAGTCTGTAAGAAAGAGGAAATTGAAAACGCGATTGAATGTGAATCAGATGAAGCTTATGAAACGACTTTACAAGTAGATAAGTGTAATTTGAAAGATGGATTAGTTTGTAAAAACAAAGATCAACCAAAGGATAAGAATACATGCTCTGACTCTAAGATAAGAATTGAATGTTGTTCTAAAAAGTTTGCAGAATTCTGTACCGTATCAACAGTGTCTCCAACTACATCTACAGTAGGTACACATACACCACAAGAACAAGTCTCAGGAACTACAGCTCAACCTACTGAATCAACAACTATTGAACATAAACCTACATCACAAGAACCTGCCCCAGGGACAACTACATCTCAGACTACGGAATCAACAAATACTGGAGATAAACCTGGCACTTCGGCCTCTGAAACTACACCTCCAAAGACCACCTCTTCTACTACTGTAACTTCATCAAGCACAGTAACTGTGACTTCCACTTCTGGAACAACCAGTTATTCAACATCATCCCCACCTGAATCTACATCCTCCACATCATCTACTGGTCATCCCACCTTATTATCTACAACAGGTTCAACAGGAAGTAGTACCAGAACCCCAACACCTGGCAGCTCTTCAACTGCATCAACACCAGGCTGTTTCTGCAAATCAGGAGATGAACTATTTGCACCAGGTAAGACAAGGACTGGGCTATTATTATTATAATTGTTTTGAATGTTAAATGTGTGTGTAAATTGTAGTTAAAGCTATACTGCTGATAAAATATATCACTATTGTTTATATTTTTTTATATATTTCACAAACATGAAGTTTTTCCAAAATTACAGTGGTCTTTTAAAGAAGCAGTTATCTTTATTAAACAAAGTAGAAGATATTAAGTTTCAGAGAAATAGTTTTAGATGTTCCCGGTCTGTGTAATATGTTTTGCAAAAATGAATTGTTAAAATGTTAATGGAAATAATTCCTTGAAACAAAGAAAGTATCAGAATATTTACTGAGGGATTTGTTATATTTCAGGTGAAGTCATCTATCGAAGACGTGATAGTGATGGCTGTGAATATTATGCAACATGCAATGAAACATGTCAGCCACACTGGCAGACAGGAGATTGCTACACAACAATTTCAGCTGCTACCAGTTCCTCAGATGAATCTACCCCACCTGGTTTTGAAACTACAACCCCCACTTCTCCATCTGATGCTAAACCTACAACTGACATGTCCACACACTATCCAGCAACCAGTGACAAGTCAAAATTCACCCGTCCGCCCAAAACAACAAAAGGAACTGAATCAAGCACAGAAGAAGCTACACCCACATCCCCTCTAGAACCTTCACCTACAACCGACCTGTCCTCTCTAATGCCTGCAACTAGTGATAAATCAAAATGGACCCGGCCAACTAAGACAACAAAAGGAACTGAATCAAGCACAGAAGAAGCTACACCCACATCCCCTCTAGAACCTTCACCTACAACCGACCTGTCCTCTCTAATGCCTGCAACTAGTGACAAATCAAAATGGACCCGGCCAACTAAGACAACAAAAGGAACAGCAGAACCTGGAACTACAGAAGAGCCTGGAACATCTGAACCTGGACATAGTCCTGGAACTACACATGTAACAACAGAAACAGAGAGTAAGTACAAGTATGATCTTGAGTGGTCAAACAGGGTCAAGTATGAAAAATTGCATCTTAAATATAATAGCTATTAATATGTTCATGGGTTTGGAGTAACCATTTACTTGATATTTTAAGTAAATACACACACTGTAACCTACTTGCATTAAAAAAAATCTATTTAAAATAAACAGAAATCAGCAACTTTTGCAATATGGAAATGGGTCACATGAAAATAAATTATTTTTTTTATTAATAATTGTTAAAGTATAACTTAAAAAATAACCTTACCCAAATGCTCCAAATGGTAAGATTTGGACGTTTTCTGTGCTTCTAAACAGAAACCATAATAGGTTGTGGTTTCATATTGGTTTTGTCATGTCACTACTGTTTCTGCCAGAACAGCAATGCCCCAGCAAGACTCCAAGGACTGCTGGGAAGTTGCTGTAATAAATGGGAGATAAAAGAGGTCACATTTATCATCAATGAAATTAAAGTTTCAAGTTATACAATTGTTTTTGCTCAACTAAAACAAATATACAGTTAGGTCAAATCTGATAATGTGAACCAACTTTTTAACATGAGCTTATATTAAATCAAGAACACTTATTTACAATACTATGATAAATACACAAATAATAATATAGAATATATTAATTTTATATCTTGTGTCACAGATTCCAAAAAATCATAAATAAACAATAACCTGATATATCTCATGTTTATTTAAACTGTTTCCTTTTCTTTTTTAGAATGTGGACCATGTGAGTGCTTAATGCCAAAATGTGAAACAGGTTATCGTGTAGTATCTTTCATGCCTCCTGGTGCCTGCTGTGCAGTAATTAACTGTGGTAAGTGCATTTTCTATGATAGATAGATAGATAAATAGTTAGATATCATTATACAGATTAGAGTAACCATGATCATCCAACAATAGAGTTTAAAAATGGAATATTGCAATGTACATACATTTTTAATGGACAAACATTTAATTTCACCATCTCCATTTACTATAAAGAAAATGGGATAAGATTACAAAATATTGAAGATTTATTGTACACCAGGTTTAGTCATTTATTAACAAATCTCATCAAGATCAGAACGTCTCTGTGAAACAATGGCGGGGCTGCTAATATACTAATATACTTAATATAATGGCATTCAGAAGAACACAAGAAGGACGTTTAAACTTAGGAGAAGAACGGAATGCAATCAGTAGATTTATTAAGAATTTGGTAATATCAATTGAGATTTATGATCAGTTAATAATACAGTCCAGAAATATATAGCATGAGGTCCTGATGACTACCCGTGATGTGCATGCACTAGCCTTAATAACCACTGCCATAAAACATGCATATCATCTCACAATTCAGCAAGACTATATGTCACATGTCTCCTTGTGTAATAAATATAATCCATTTTCACAGCATTTCTTGAACAGGAGGAATATAAGAAATGGTGGTAAAAATATAAAGAGAAACTAAGGAGATATAAATATGCTTTAAGCATTTATGCAAATACACTTTTTTTTCTCAACAGAGCCTGATAACGTCTGTGTTGTTGGAAATGATATATATCAGGTAAATGTTTGTTTATTTTTGATTATTTATTCCATGTCACTCTGGAAAGTCTTTATTGTACTATAGGCATAAGTTCCCATCTTGTAAAAATACTAAAACATTATGATCTTGTGTAACTATATCCATTGAGTTGCTCTACATTTTATAATTAATATCACTGAGATTTTTTTTCTGATATTTGGCACCATGTTTTTACCAGCATGTTGAACCTATTTTCCCTCTTCTAGCGTGGATCCACTATCCCACAAGAGAAGGATAAGTGTCAGAAGTGCGAGTGTTCTCAGGATCGGGACGAGAAATCAGAATTTTATGCAGTAAAATGTCAGCCCATTGTATGTGAGGAGAACTGTGCTGAGGTATATACTTTTCTAACGAGAAGTGTCTTCTTCTAGTTTATTCCACTGAATGAATGGTTTATGTGATGGCAGTAAATAGGCCTATGGTGAGAGGTCCTAGAAAGCTCTTGCAGATGTTACATCTTAGTAAATCAACCCATAGAACCCATAGAATACCAAGGAAAGATGCTACAAGACTTGTCAGAATACCAAGGGAAGATGCTATGAGAATTGTCATACAATACCAAGGGAAGATGCTACAGGACTTGTCCTAACAACTTATCTTAGTATATTTTTATTTGTCATCTTCTTCTTCAACCCTTATCCCTATTTAAAGTGAACAGAATCGACCATTTACTCTGTAAGTAAACATATTTATAGGATACAAAACTGAAAGTACAGGATTCAATATAAAATTTACATGCACTTTTGATAAAATGATGATAGACTATATACATATAAATATATATATATATATCTATATATATATATAGATAAATATAATAATACATGCACAATATGTAGTCATTAGTATTTTCCACTGTCTCTAAGTGGTAATATCTTTCTCTAATTCCTTTAATGTAATTTCTCTAGGGTTTCGCCTATGTTAAGGAAGACGATGAGTGCTGTGGCAAATGTGTGGCGAAGCAATGTACTATGAAGGGAGAGAATGATAAACAAGTAGAAATCAAGGTAAGATTTCAGTTCAGAAAGTTCAGCTTGTAAGACGACATAATCTAGAAGTCATACTTAACAGATGATACACATAGAGAGGGAATGTCATGGTATTTAGTGTGTATATTGTATATGTTAAAGCTATATGTTCTAGTTTTGGATTTCAGACCCAACTTTAAGGAATTTTTAAACTGGGAAAGTGTCATACTGAGATAGACAAGGAATATCTGGTTTGCAAATGAAAAGAATGAAACAAATACAGAAATACCAAAAAAAAAATCATTGTCTATGGGTATGGGTGAAAAGTAGATCTCCAAGTGAAAGGTCTGCATATGGGGCAGTGTTTAAAGAATCAATTTCTGCCATTTACTAGTAGTTACCATCAATGCTATTTATTACTCTGTAGCTATTTTTCATTATAGTTACCTGAAGGGTATGGCATATCGTATATCTTATTTCAGATCCATGAATACATACTGTATAAAGGCTCTTAGCTGTGTTTTACTAGTTCGTTCTTATAGTTATTTATACCTTGATGTACAGGTCAGAGAATCATACCGTCCTGAGGGCAGCACTTGTAGCTACTATGAATGTGATGAAGAAGATGGCAAACCCATCTTGACCAAAGTGAAGAATGTCTGTCAGGAACTGGACATTTCCAAATGTGAAGAGGTAAATGTTCACTTACTCTAAAATCGACTGAGGTCAGTATCATTGAAACAGTATATTTCCATGTCTCAGTATCCCATGGGATAATATTTTGATTATTTCTCATGCAAGAAATATGATACTCATACAACACTAATCTGACATCTTCTATACACAGAGAAATATGGTTTTGAAAAGTAATTATTTTAACTTTTTACAGGGCACAGTTAAATATGATGAAGATGGCTGCTGCCAGACATGTACACCAAAAACAGGTAAAACTGGAGAACAGAGAGATCATAATATATATGGATTATTACCTAATTTGTTATCAAATGTTATGTCAAAGACTGCATTCGATTGACAACAAATATTTTTCTGTATTTTAGAAGTTAAAGTAGTAGAGAAACCTGTACTGGAAGACTGCAGTTCGCGTAAAAATCGGACTCTCTTCAAAGAAGGTGACTGTGAGGTAGAAGTGGAGCTCACATACTGTGGAGGACCCTGCATGGGAATATCCATGTAAGTAATCATAATCATACTATAGTTTCTCATCTGTGGTTTGCAAATATGACTCCAATGGTTTAGTTGTCATTTAAAGGAGTAATATTACAGGGACATGGGAGGTCCCATTTATGGCAGAAAAGAGAAAACTATTTATAAATGGGGGAAAGGTTATGTAAAATAATTCACCTTGAATGTTGCTTATTTTAGGAAGAAATTATTATTAATATCCTCATACATGACCAACAAGGTGAATCAGCACAATTACTGGGCCTTTATTTAGGCATGTGATAAAAACCTGAATTTTCCACAATGTTTTAGTAAACTTCAGCTCTTTCAGAAATGCATTGAAAATGATAACAGGGGTATACCTTAAGATCTGAAATGGCCAGACATACAATGGATATTTTCAATACATAACAAGTATTGTTAACGTTGAGTTTATACAGAAGGAAAATAAGTAAAAGAGACATGCTTGAAGAGATTTAAAATCTACATGCAATAGTACTGAAATGTATCTGATATGTAATTATGATATGTTAATATAATATTAAATATAATATTAAATATTAAAAGTATAAGTAATTATAGTACAACTTGTTCTTTCAAATACATAACCAGCATTATTACACTGTTTATACACAGACAAAGTACGTACAAGAGACATATTTTACTTTATGGGATTTAAAGGAACCATTTTGTCATGAATTAAACATATTAAGCCTTATTAAATTGCGATTCAGTAAATTTATAAGGGCTCTATATAAGCACACAGCATATTTTTTTACAAAAGTTTTTAGTTAGTGAACTTCTATCTAAAAGCAAGGTCTTCACTAACTAAAAACTTCTGTAAATAAAATATGCTGTGTGCTTAAATAGAGCCCTTTTAAATTTACCGAATCGCAATTTAATAAGGCTGATTATCTTTTAAAGAACTTTAAAGAATATAGCTTCTAACTTATTACTGCTGGAGAATCTACTGTGCTAATCTCCAGAGGTTGAAGGAGACTTCAAATTTAGAGAGTAATTTTCTATGTGCACAATGGGGAAATGAAAGTCTGTTGTAAAAATAATATCATATAAAAATGAAAGATGTTAAAGACTGTTTTGGTCCTTTCCTGTTATAGTTACGGCAGCAGTCCGCCAGCAGTGCCAGCATCAGTGGCGGCGACCAACCGATAATATAGCGTTATGCTTAGGCAAAGGGTTAGGGTGAGGGTTAGGGTAACATTCTAAGGTTAGAACTTCTCTCAACTATCAGCAGAGCCATCTAGCAGCTCCTTGCTGCAACTGCTGCTGTCACTGCTGCCGTAACTATAACAGGATAGATCCACTGTTTTTATATTTGTATTTATTTATTTTTGTTTTTCTTTTTTTATAATAACCCATTTTCAAATTTAGTTAATCAAAAGGTCATATGGAAAAAATGCCCACTGTGGTCCATTAATTTTTAAATTATGATTGCAATGGATGTTTTAAAATAATTATACCTATCATTAATAATGACTATGAACCCTTCACCTCTGGAAAAAATATATAATATAATATATACAGCATGTTTAGCACCAATTATGGATTATTCTGCATATATAATTCATGTTTAACATAATTTTTTCTTGCCTCTCAGCTATTCCATGGAGACTCAGGACATCGAAAATAAGTGTACCTGCTGCACTGAGCTGGGATACATAGAGAGGGAGGCTGAAATGCTCTGTGCCAATGGCCAACGTAAACTCTACACTTACAAGGATGTGCAGAGATGTGGCTGCTCTGCTGCCGTCTGTAGACATGACCAAAATCTGGAAACGCAGACAATTCAGACATATCAATCAACATCATAAGGGAAGGAGAAAAACTGTACAAAGAGCAAGACAGTAGATAAAGTACATATACATAAATGTATGTATACATGTTCCTAATGTGTTCCCTTCTTCTAATGTCCACTTATACTGCACCCCTGTAGTTTTATTTAGATGCTCAAATAGAGACATACCTGGGTCATATTAATTTAATACCAAATTGCATGCTTTCCCATTGCAACATGAGCTTTCATATTGACCAATAATGTTGTCTTTTTAGTTTTTGCAACTGTTGGATCTTACACTTTAGTGTGAGTACCAGCAATAGTTGCAAATGCTTTCTCATGCTACTTTGTTTTTATTTGTTAATCCAATTTTTCATGTATATGTTAATAAACAAGTACTCTCAAAGCAATAACTTGTGTCAGAGCTATTTCATTCAACTATATAAATGAGTTTTGGGAATACATGTAGCAGATTATTTGGGGAATAAATATTTTAATAGAGCAGCTCTTTAATCACAGCTGCTTTGGTAAAACCATATACCAGGAGTAGTCAACCGTTGATCTCAATTCAAAATTCCAGGTCCATTCTTCCACATCCATACTGCATTATTATTTATAACATATACCTCACTTAAATCTTCAATATTCTTAAATAAGTTATCATTATGTCCTTTCTCTGAATCCTGTGCCTTTTTCAACATAAGGTAAAATAATGTGTATGTGACTAAGCTACAAAAATGTATTCCTTACAGTGACTTCTTTTTCACAAGCAAACTTGGACCATGGTGGATTTTCTATAATTAAAATAATTACTGTTTCATTTGTGTGGTCACATTTTTAAGATTTACTCTTTTAAAGAACTATACTTAGCAATAAGCATCATGTTTTAGAATGTAAAAAAATAAAATAAAATGCCTGCTTTCAACAGTCAACACTCTTATCTGCCCACATAAATCCCCTCCCAACAACATCTTATTAGGCCAAGATATTGCAGAACACTTCAAAAAAAAAATTGGTTCAAGTAGACAAGAGATTGCTTTATATCACACTGCAAACTCTCCACTTCTGAGAGCCTTATTCAGACAGTTAACTCCAGTCACAGAGGATGTGGTGGCCTCACTCATCTCAGCTTTTCATCAATAACCCTAATCCTTCGCAACTCATTCCAACCCTCTGTCCCACACTATAACCACCTTTAAATCACCTCTTCCACCTCTCCCTCAAACAGTGACTTATTACACCAAATCCTAAAGTAACACTATCTTGATCAATGCATGTCCTTTAACTACTGCCATAGTTATTTACGGAATTTTACCTCCAAACCCATTTTCTGTCAACAAACTCCTTACTTTATCCACTGCACTCTGGTTTCTGTTTACAAAACTCTATTTAGTGGGACATACCGGATCAACAATCATTATCTCTGTTGGGGTACCTTGAGGCTCTCTTTTGGGTCTCTTACTTTTCTCAATCTATGCTCCCTCCCTTGGCAAATTAATAAACTATTCCTGCATAACATCCCGTAACCGAAAAATAAACATGTCAAAGACTGAGCTCTTAATAATCCCACCCTCTACCACTACCCTATCTCCTGACATCACCCTTACGATTGATAACTGTTCTATAACACCTACATCATAAGTCTGTTGACTTGGGAGTATTCTGTGCTTAAAATGCTCTTTTTTCTCCCCACATCCAATCTCTTACCAAAATCCGCTCTTTGCACCAGTTAAACATCTCCAAAATCTGTTTTTTTCTCACACAAGAAATAACCAAAATCATATACCTCACTTGAATTCATTCACAGATCATTTCTGCATAGACAACTACAATTCACTCCTAGCAAGTCCCCTTACTTTAATTTCCACACTCCAATCCATCTTAAATGCCATTGCTAGGCTCTTATATGCAACCAGCAGTTTTACATCTGCTATCCTGCTTTGACAAATTCCTTCAACTACCCTCTCGAATTAAGTTTAAAAGCCCTCAACAAAACCGCATCTTCCTACATATCAGATCTTATCTCCCGATACTCCCCTAACAACCCCCTCCACTCTGCCCTTGTCACCTATCATTATTTTCTCACACTCTTGCCACCAATACTTTCCTTGTGGTATCAGCAGGTCAATTTTCTGAAGTAGGAGGAGACTTTTAATATAGTAAAAGTTTCTGTCTGCACAATGGAAATGTGGCAGCTACAACTGCAAGCACTCTCAGCAGATGCAAATGGAAGCAAACTGATTTACAAGAACACATGCTCCATGAGGTGGCAGTGTAGAGTAGAACAACATGCTGGGAATGGGTATCAGGGAACGAGGTAAGAAAGAAAGGGCTGCAAAGTGGCAGCAAAGTACAAGCGGAATTAGATCTTTGAGGGAGGAGCAAAGGAAATAGGGATGGGTGTTATGTGAAGTGGGTGCTGAGAGGGGTATATCTGCAGAAGATGTGGCAGGAAAGTGGAGCTGTGCTTCAGGCAGAGGAGCTTTGCCAGGCAGGAGGGAAAAGTAGGGGAGCAGCTATGGAAAGGAGCCTTGGGGGGAGCAGCAATAGGTAAGGGTCTTGAGAAGGTTTGCTGTTATGGGAAGGAGTCTAAAGGAAGGGAGCAATTATAGGAAGGCATCTGGGAGAGGAGCACTGAGTGATTCAGTCACCGTGGGGCTCAGTGCAAAATATTTTTTACAACCACCTGGAAGGAGGGGGGGAGGCAACATTTTTATTTTTTTTGCACCAGGGCCCTCCATTCTCTAGTTCCGCCACTGCAGGAATATTTCCTTGTGAATAAGATAATAAATAGGAGTGAACACTAATGTATGAGGGATAGATCATGTCAAGCAAAAGTAATTAATTTCAATGAGGAGGTAATTAGGAACTTGGACCAAGGCAACTCAGTAGATGTAGACTTTTTGGATTTCACAAAGACTTTGGATAAAATGCCACATGGCAGTCTACTGTACAATGTATTGGATACAGGCATTGCAGTAAATATATGTACATACATGGATTGAGAACTGGAAAAAGGATTGGAAACAAAGGTTGTCGTAAATTGAACATACTCAGATTGGACTAAGTTGGTTTCCGCATAGTTCCGTAATATGTGCTCTGCTTTTTAGTATATTTTTTCATGACTTAGAAATAGGACATAAAGTAATATATTTCCATATTTGTCTATGAAACAAAGTTGTGAAAGGTGGTTAAATCAGAAAACTATGTGCTTTCTTTCACAAAGTGACCTATATATAGAATAACTGGCAGCTAAATGGAACATCATATTTTATAAAAATAATATATATTTGGGAAGGAAAAATAAGCAAGTAATTTATAATCTAAATGGAAATAATCTAGGGATATCTGAGATTAAAATGATTTACACCACTTACATAGCAGTTCTCAGTGCAAAGCAGCACCTGAAAAGGCAAGTAAAATATTATCATGTATTAATACTGGTAGAGACCAAGAGAAGAAATATAATTCTGCCACTATATAAATCCAGAGTACACCATCATTTGGAATATGGAGTACAATTATAAAAATGACATTGTAGAGCTGGGAAAGATACAGAGATGTACTGTACTGTATATATAAACTTCAACAGCAAAATGCGCCATCTACCTGGTCGATATTGCCTTTTCTTGTGCCAAGGGTAGCACCATCAATGGCATAGAATTTTATGCAGCTACTATTTTTATTGTCATAGATTTTCATATGTCTGGCTGGGGGTGTGTCAAGGTCTTTTTCGATGGCATACACATGTTCCCCTATTCTGCGTCTGAACTGTCGGCTTGTTTTGCCGACATAGATCTTATTACAAATACATTGCTCTACATATATCACTCCAGTTGTACAACAATTATAGAAACCTTTTATTGGGAAACTTTCTTTAGTTTTTAGATGGATGTCAAATTTTGAAGGTCTTTAAAAAAATTGCAGAATTTACATTTTCCGTATTTATAACATCTGTTCAGTGGTTGCAGCCAAGTTTGCTTTTAAACTTTTTCCTTAAAGTGACTATGCACTAGTCTGTCCCTTAGGTTTCTGTCTCTCAGATAGGTTATATTTGCCTGGGGTGTGAGGACATCTTTCAAATCATTGTCCATTTTTAATGAATTCCAATGCTTTGCAAAAATACTTTTAATTTCTTCTGAGTTTTGTGCATATGTGAGAATACATCTTATTGACTTATCATTATTATTCTCCTCTTCCTTTTGTTTTTGTACAATCAAGTCTGTCCTATCACAATTTAATGCCCATTTGTAGGCATTTTAAGACAACTATTTGGGTAGCCTCTATTTTTAAATCTCATTCTGAGCTTCTGTGCTTCTACTTTAAGTTCCTTTTCTGTGCTATAGTTTCTTCTGATTCTTGGATATTGCCCTTTTGGGATCCCCTTCTTTTGGGGCTGGAAGTGTTGGCTTGTCCAATGCAGTAAGCTATTAGTGGCAGTACTTTTCCTGTATGTAGTTGTATTAATTATACCTTTAGAATTCTTTTTGATCACCAGATCTAGAAATGTTATTTCATGTTCATTCATTTCGAAGGTGAACTTTAAACCTACAATGTTTTTGTTAAGTATCTGTATGAAGGAGATTAAATCTTTCTTTGTGCCTTGCAATATCACTATCATCTATATAGCGCCTCCATCGGAGGACGCTATCTGTGTATTCTCTTAGTCTTTCATCAAAGACACATTTCTCCTCCCAACACCCTCGGAAAAGGTTTGCATAGTTTGGGGCACATGGAGTCCCCATGGCCATCCCCTTGATCTAGTGTATCCAATTACCTCCAAAGATGAAATAGTTTTTGGTTAGTACAAAATCTAACAGTCTTATAAGGAACTCATGGAATCGTTCCATGTCTTTTCTTTGAGCTTTAAGAAAATGTAGAACTGCTTTTATACCCTCTTTGTGTGGTATGCTACAATAGAGGGCCTCTACATCTATTCCAATTATCCAGGCATCTTCTAGTACTGAAAGTCGTCCTAGAGCCCTTAATGTTTCATGTGTCTCCTAAATATGAAGGTAGACTTGTCATAAGGTTTTTAAGATGATAATCCAGAAAGAAACTGCAATTCTGTCATATATTGTCATTCCAAGAGACTAATGGTCTCCCGGGGACAGGTGTGACCTTCTTATGCACCTTGGGTAGTGCATAGATGGTTGACATTGTAGGTTTCCCAGGTATAAAGTATTCATGAGTATTTTTATCTACTAGTGACTTGCCCATTAAAAATGACGGGGCAATAAAATTTTAATCCATGGGAATGCTGTTTGACACACAATGTAAAGCTTTTTCTACTCTGAGGACCTTCGGAGTTCTTTGCGAGCCTTGCGAACCTTTGGCGCTCATAGAGAACCGCTCCTCTCATTTACTTTTGTTCCTATGAGCGCCTTTGGCTCTCATCACAAAGACAGATATATATGTCAATTTTTTTCTATAATAATTAATTATTTACTTAATAAATTAATATTCTTTACCTATTTGTAATTGATATATCCAGCAATTTATAGCCTAAGGAGCTTATTATCTATTTTTATTTTCCTGCAGCATACAATGTACAGTTGGACTCTTGCTGCCCTGAGGAGAAAGTGTCATCAATTTCCCAACTGTTCATTAGAAATATGCTGCGTGTGTGAAGCGCCATTTGAGATTCGTAATGTGTTAGTGTTGTAAAATGGCATTGTTTGTGTATGTGCTACACGGGTCGGGAGAATTTTCTGTGCTTCCTAACTGTGTATATTTGTATCTCGTATGTCCTTGGCAAAAGTTGTACGTGCCTGGCGGTGTTTAGTGCATTTCAGGGTCATGTAACCTTGTTTTCATTTTTTTTTGTCGGCCTCCAATTTCTCTTTTGCTTAGCCGATTTTCAATTTCTTAAACTCATTAAATTCGACTTTAATTATCGTGCAACCTCACTGGCAGATGTCATGGCTGTCCCCCCATGCTCTGTGTGTTTTTTTTTATTTAAATTTTGTAGTGTTTGTGCTGTTTTTGTTGCCATTTTTTTCTTGCTTAGTCGATTCTCAAGTGGCGGAACTCCTTAAAATCGACTTTAATTCACCCCAGACGTCCTTGCTGTCCCCCCATGCTGTGCGTGATGTTTTTGTTATTTTTTTTTATATATATATATATATATTTTTTTTTTTTTGATGTACGCTTTTCCCCAGTTAAGTTCGTGTTTTTGTGACCTCCTATTTTTTTTTTCTAAGTCCCGCGGGTCGTAATGTTTTTTGTGTAAGTCTGTATTCCCTCTTAACACGTTAGTGTTTATTTTTCCAAGTCCCGTGGGTTGTATTTTTTTTTTTCAAAGTCCCAAGGCGTGTTTTTTTTTTCAATGTTGCGCTTTTCTGTTTTTTTTTTTACATGGAGTGAGGTGCCGTAGAGCCTCCACCTCCGCAAATGCGGCCCCTTGCTTCGCGAGTATCCGCATTTAAGGCCTGCAATGATCATTTTCTTCCAATAAGGAGATGAGCATAGAGAAATATTATCTTCTCCTATCCCCATATTTAGATATTCTTTATCTTTTTTGATCTTATAGAACTTATGCAGTGCTAGTTTCCTTAAAAATAAATTTATTTCTTTGATGTTTGAAAATAAATTGGAATTAGAAGATGGTACAAAAGATAATCCCTTTTTTAAGACCAATATATGATGAGTATTTAATTCAAAGTTTGAGAGATTTTTGATTTGTAAATCATTCTCCTGTTTATCTGATTCGACCAAATTCCTCTCTCTATCTCAAGAGTTATAAATATTAATAAAGCAATGGAAGGCATTAGAATAACTTGCACAACAATCCCCAGTGATCAAATATGTAAATTACATAGGGCCTCATTCTATTATCGGCCGTAAATCGGCCGTAAGGCTGCGATTCCTTGTGGGGGTTCAGTTAACTCGCGATTCTATTATACGGCCCCGCAAGGATCTCCTTTTACGGCCGGCCGCATATCTTGGAACCGGCCGTAATCTCAGAAATATAAAAACTCAAAAATAAATTCAAGCCTGCACTGTACAGCTCTGTAAATGCTAGGGATCATATTGGGGGACATGAGGATTAAAAGGAACCCACTCTCAAGCTTGCACATCTGCCCAAACCCGAGTTCAAATTAACTGTTTATTTTCCGGCTGCGGCGTGGGCGTGTCTGAGGTGCTCCAAGCACTCTGGACTTTTTACATGAATATTTTACGGATATTAAAAATAAAATATTTTACGGATTTAAGTACAGGATAATTATGTGCTATTTTTTCTAACACCTAAAATCCCTTTATAGTCTTCTCAAAGTGCAGGATGGCTTTATTTGAGCTATTTTATGTGCTTAATTGGTGCTAGCGAGACCTCTTTCCTGCAAGTAAGCTGCGGCTCGTTTTTAGCCTTGCAGAGAGGTTTCCCGGAGCAATTGAATTGCAAATCTCTTGCGGCCGTTTTAGATCAAAGGCTTTCCTCCGGCGCGAGCGGCCGCAAGAGATAGCAAGGCACCGGCCGCAAGCCTGCCGGAATCCCCGGCCGTAAGGGAATAGAATAGCAGAATAGCTTGCGGCCGGTCCTTGCGGCCCCGCAACGGCTGCGGCCGATAATAGAATGAGGCCCATAGTAATTGTAACTGAGGTTGAAAAAAATACTTTCCGTCCATCAAGTTAGACCTCTTAAGATCCCCTCTGATCTGCAATATGAGGATTAGTTGTTAATTAAGTAGTTGTTAATTAACTGATCCAGAGGAAGGCAAACAGAAAAAAAACTTAAGTGAAACTTAGCAAATCGTCTCAATGGGAAAAACAAAAATTAATTCCTGCCTGACCCCAGATACGATCCCTCTCTAATTATCCAGGATAACCCTGAATGTCCTTTTTAATTAGAAATAAATCCAATCTCCTTTTAACGTTATCTATTGAATCCGCTGTCAGCACCTCCTTTGGTAGAGAATTCCTCAGATTAACCACCCTTACTGCGAAGAACCCTTTTCTTTCTTTAAGGTTGAATCTTTTTACTTCTAACCTCAAAGGATGTCCTTGTGTCAGTTAAAAACCTCTTGGCACAAAAAGCTCACTTGACAAAGCTTTATACTGACCCTGGATGTATTTATATAGGGTAATCATATCTCCTCTTAAACGCCTTTTTTCTAGAGAAAATAAGTGTAATTTGGTTAGTCTTTCCTCATAACGTAGCCCCTCCATTCCCCTTATTAATTTTATAACTCTTCTCTGTATCTTTTCCAGCTCAAAAAATTCCTTTTTATGTAGTGTGCCCAAAATTGTACTCCATATTCCAAATGAGGGCGTACTAGGGATTTGTCTAGTGGAGAGAATTATATTTGCTCCCCTTGCTTCTATACCCTACTTAACACATGCTAATATTGTATTTGCCTTTGCAGATGCTGCTTGTCATTGAGCACTGTTACCTAGGTGGTTGTCCACAAGTACTCCCAAATCCATTTCAATATCTGATACCCCTATATTTGCTCCATTAAGATTACAAATTGCATGGCTATTTTTCCTTCCCGGATGCATAACTTTACATGTATTCATATTAAATCTCATCTGCCATTTAGATGCCCATTTCTCTAATTTATGCAAATCCCTTTGGAAGGAAAGTACATAATTATCTGATTAAATTACCTTGCACAACTTTGTGTCATCCGCAAAAATGGAGACACTACTTTCCAGTCCCACCTCTAAGTCATTAATCCATTTGTTAAAAAGGAAAGGACCTAATACTGAACCCTGTGGAACCCCACTTTACAAATTAGTCCAATTGGAGTATGTTCCATTTACAGCAACCCTTTGCTTCCTGTCTTTTAGCAAGCTCTCAATGCATTAGCATGTATTTACTGCAATTCCTGTATCCCTTAGTTTGCACAATAGTTTCCCATGTGACACTGTGTCGAAAGCCTTTGCAAAATCCAAAAAGACTATATCCACTGAGTTGCCTTGATCCAAGCTACGACTTGTGGATTGGTAAGCGTTGGTGGTAAAGGGGCTTCTGTAACTGAATAAAGCTGTGAGCTATACCATGTAGGGCCAGGGTAGGTGGGCACGTCATAGCAGAGAGGTCAGTCCAATCGCAGTCCACTAGAGGAGGTACTGGCAACCCACTATAGTATCACCTGTAATATCCCCATCAGACTCTCATGGAAATGTTGATACTCCACAATATCAGTAATTGGACATTTGCATGTGTATTAACCCTTTGTTCATATATGATATATTATTATATGAGATTGAATGCTATTATTACTATTATTACAAGTATTGATCTATTGCATAGTAACTGGGGCTCATTAGTTTACACATATAGCAATGGGACACAACTGGGATATATGTGGATGTCCAATAATCCCAACCATTGACAACCCACTGACATGGTTAGAACGGTCTAACAAAGTTTTATTTCATACACAGAACACAATCAGAAATGGACAAGACTGTGCATTGATACCATGGGTGTGTTGTGGGCAGACCCAGTATGGCAAGAGGTTGTGGCAGATCAGAGGACATATAAAGGGTAAACAGATAACCTCATAAGGATAATGCATAGTATCTTTCCAACAAAATGGAAATAGCCATTAATGCTCATACAGCAACCATACAGTTGCCATATTAAATATTAAACAGACACTTGAAACCATGGATCATGTGATACTAATCAATGCCACACACAGTGTGTTTGCATACATTACTTCTGATTGAGCAATAGATAATGGGACACAGAAAAACATGAAGAGGATGTGTAAGAACAATAATAAACTGTTATTATGGTACATTGTTTTGGACCCTACCATTAACCAATTAACATGAACGCCATCTACGACCAGTACTAACCGTATTTATTCTGTCCTGTTCAATCAGCCTTACTGGAATATTTTTAGGACGTGGAAGACAAAAAGGCAAGCTTCACTGTGAACACAACCTTTCAGCAAAGAGTACTATCACTATCTACATGGAATAGTTGGGCCATTCACATTACCCCTAAACACATGCACATTGATCCTGATGTCAAACCAAGGAAATTAACCATTTTGTTTGGATGACATGAAATACATTAATCCACTTTCATACTGTTAACAGGATTAAATGCAACAAAAATGCGTCTATAACCACTGCTTTGGATTAGCAGATCCTAATGGGACCGTGCAACTCTAAAGCCAGGACACTATTCATTATAATTGAAACTCACAACAGTGATGTTCATTAGTGAAGAGATATGTAGTCATATACTGCATTTCAGATCCATGTGCAGTGGTGAATGACACTGATGGAATGCGTGTTGGGAATTGGGTTGAGTGTTAACTCACATGATGGTGTTGTACTGCTCGAAGATGAAGAACATGCCTTCATGGTCATGAGATTTGGCTATTAACACCTACAGAGACAAGAACAAGATATCAGTAATAACAATATTCTATTCAACTACAACACCACATCTTAAGGTTAATCCACATTGAACATCAATTGTTGAAATGTTAAATATAGCCAGACATGCACACACTCTGTAGCCAGCCAATAGTATGTCAACATCTATAACAATCAGTATTCAGTGAGGAATAATCAGAAGGAGGCCTTCCTGGATGGTGCTAAGACCTCCTACTCCTCAGCACTAGGCCCCCACCTTCCGTGAATGCGGGACCCTCTCCCTCTTGCTCTCCCTCTTCCACGTCTTTGTTATGGAGGAGCAGGGGGTGCCACATCTGGTGGCTGTGGATCTTGTTCAGATGGTGTGGTGAGGTCTGAGATGAGGAGGCAGACATCTCCTGTTGTGCAACCGAAGGATGGAGAAGTATGGGCTGGCGGTGGGCTAGCTCAATTAGAAGGCATCTGACACGACACCCCTGTTTGTCATACCTCCTCTCAGCATAGAGCGATCGTGTGCTATCCTGTAGTGATCTTGTACTAGCCTCCAGCAATCTTGTACTAGCCAGGACAGCGTTTGTGAGCCCACACTGCCTCTGGAGCAACTGGAGCCTCTAATTTTCAATGTTCAGGCGTGCCATGTTCTGTGTGACAAACTGGGTCATGATATTCATCAATGTGAGGGATGGTGGTGTTGCCAGCATTGGGGCTGCATGTGAGGACAGCAGGGCGTGATGTGTTGGCGTGGCTGACACAGGTGACTGCGTGGCTGACACAGGTGACTGCATGTCTGGCACAGGTGACTGCGTGGCTGGCACAGGTGACTGCATGGCTGGCTGAGTTGACCGCATTCATGACAGAGGTGTCGTCCGGAAGGCTTGGGTGTCGGTCCATGTTTGGTAACCCCATGCTGCGGAACCCCATCCTATGGGACCAGAAGGCGCGGGATCCCATCCTGGGAGACCATATGTTTCGGGAACTCATCCTGGGGGACCACATGGTGAGGGACCCCATCCTGAGGGACCAGATGGTGAGGGATCCCATTCTGAGGGACCAGATGCTGCGGGATCCCATCCTGGGGGTCCAGATGGTGCGGGACCCCATCCTGGTGGACTGGATGGTGCGGGATCCCATCCTGGGGGTCCACAAGGTGTAGGACCCTATCCTGGGGGACCGGATGGTGCGGGACCCCGTCCTGGGAGACCAGATGGTGCAGGACCCCATCCTGGGGAACCAGATGGTGCAGGACCCCATCCTGGGGGACAAGATGGTGCTGGACCCCACGTTGCGGAACTATTTGTGGGATGCCCCCATGGCTGTGATGTTGCTGGGCTAGGTGGTGGCATTTATAGTGACTGGGGCCAGAACATGGCCGGTGGAGGTGGCTGGTACGGCTGTGGCTGGCTGTATGATGCTGTTGAGGGCTCGGGCATCGATTCCTCACTCCTCATATGCTGCTGAAAGGCCAGCTTGTGTGGATGGTCCCGGGCCCTCTTCAATGTTGTGGTCCTCCTCTTCGAGCACTCCCGCCTCCTCATCTTGCTCTGTGGCTGACCTTATCCTCCTGGGTACTGCAATGGAATAAACATATATTTCAGTTGGTTGTCATACACTATGTGTTTCCATATCCTAGACATCATGGTCACCTGTGTTTGACTGTGGTGTTTGTGTTACACAGATGAACCATGGCCTGCATAATAAGCATTGTGGATCATGGCTCATATGAATGGGTCAGACATGTGCACTGCTGGATCTGCTGTGCAGTGTGTGCTACAGACCAATCTGTGACATGTTACCAGCAATGGTTGTTAAAATGCAGCTGAGACATAGTCCAGATTAGGATAGTATATTACACGCACATGCAGTCCTACAGAGTCTGTATCCACATATGCCGCAGCGCGCACACCCAGATTTGTACTATCTATTGCAGGGGTGTCTAAAGTCTGCCCTGCTGGGCCGCAGACAGGCCTGGATTTGTGGATTTCCTTTATGTGCACAGATGAGTCAATTTGACTAAATTACTTAAGAAATGATAGTCTCACCTGGGTGCAGCAGGGCTATCCACAAATCCAGGCTTGTGTGCGGCCAAGCAGGCCCGACTTTGGACACCCCTGCTCTATTGCATGCCAAATCTTGATATAATAGCAAATTGTACTCAGAATCGGTTTATAATGCAGCTATTATCCATACATTTCATTGATACAAATTATGAAAATAATATGTTTGCTACCAGGAATGAAATGGTTATTGTAGCCCCATATATCTTGAGGCATAACCATAGCGCTTACAGTGCTATTGTATGTCAGTTATCTCTGCGTGTGGGCATGGGTGAAGGAGGAAATATAATTTGAAAACAAGGGTGGGCTGGTTCGATCCTGGAGGTCCTCATACCTGCGTTTCACATATTTAAGGTCCCTATTAGTGATCCCTATTGCCACAACAGCTGTAGTAACTTGGGCCCAGGCCTCATTCCTCCGGCTATCATTCATCTTTCTCTCACGATGTATTATCCCATAGCGGGCACAGACTTCCCTGCGAGAAGCTCCATCTCCTCTGGGGCAAAATTGCGGGCCCTGAACTTTGCCACAACCTCTTGCCCTACCGACTGTGCCTGGGGCTCCTAACCTCCCTCTCCTCTCCCTGGGGCCGCTCCCTCATCCCGACTACCTCCCGCCCAGGGATCAGGCCCCGGACCCTCTGCCTCTCCAGCTTGTGTGCCTATATCTAGGGGCACCTCCCTCCCCCTGCTGCTCTCCTCCTCTTTCTCCATCCTTCTCATCCTTATCTCCCTCTCTCCATCCCTCTAGCTCTTAAAGGGTTAAATTATCTAATAGGTCAAAAGATCAAAATCTCCTCAATATTCCTTCTTTCTCGCTCACTCTACTCTCTCTCCAAAGCACCTGTGTGTTTACTTGCAAAGCTACAGCACAGTCAATGATTTACAGGTTTGACTGCCTTGTAGAGGAGT
This sequence comes from Discoglossus pictus, assembly GCA_027410445.1. NCBI lineage: Eukaryota > Metazoa > Chordata > Amphibia > Anura > Alytidae > Discoglossus > Discoglossus pictus. The sequence goes on from CM050175.1 coordinate 25,899,565, forward strand.
TCTGGCATCTTTAATTGCGTTTTACGGTTTTCTATTGGCTGTTTGGTGTCTTTTGCGCTGCGTTATTACGCGAAATGTTAATTGAAAGACAAACGTAGCTCGTACGTAAATCTTACGTATTGCGTGCACTGCAAAGGTTTACGAGATAGCGTCTCTTGCTCATAACTTCTAATTTAATAGCAACGTAACTCGGACAAATTTGAAGCACGCAGCCCATACGTGCTACACCTTGGATTTACGAGGCTGGAATTTAACATGGCCCTTAATACTTTGGTATAGCATTAATTATCTAATAATTTAAATAAAACAAACTAAAGGAAAAACTTAATGAACTACTGTTTAGACCTAACAAATATATTAATTACATAGGAATACAGGTCTTAGATGATGACACTTACATTTCTCTTACAGATTGCAAAAAAAGAATGCAATTGAAATAACATCAGAAGTGGAAAATAAGTTAATCGATTAGTAAGGTAAGCAAAATAGACATATTAGTAATGAGAAAGTAATATTAGAAAAAAAGAACAAAAATAAAATGTACATTTACAATTACAGATTACAATGGCCGACAATGCAGAAAACCTCAAAGAAGAGAAAAAAACCTTCTGACAAGAAAACGCAAACAAAGATGGAGAGATCGACAGTCGCCCGAGACTTCAAGAAGGCTAAGAGAAGAAGACAGTGAGAGGCTTGCCATGAAAAGAAGAATGCCTGCAAAAGGAAAAACTCAGCGTAAGCGAGCTAACAATAGAAAAAAAGCTGATAAACTTAATGCATTTGAAAAATCTGGTAATGTAGAATTTGTGTAAAACAATATTGTGGACTGATGGATTATGTTGCTGAATTGGCTACAAGCAGCAACATTCCAGCTGGCTGAGCCATCATTTTGCCATCTTCGTTCCAAGGATCTCCTCGCAATATGCGAGAAATATACAATGATGCAATGGCTATTGTTACTAAATTTGGAAAAACAGATTTATTTATTACATTTATATGTAATCCACATTGGCCAGAGATAGTGCAAAATTTGAAAGCTGGGCAAAGTGCTTCTGATAGACCAGATTTAGTGGCTAGAGTTTTCAAAATAAAATAACAGCATTAATACATGACATAACCATCGCACATTTGTTTGGGAAATGTTTTGCTTATGTTTATACTATTGAATTTAAAAAAAGAGGACTTCTACATGCACACACACATTTAATACTCCAAGAAAAAGATTCGGAAAAACATTCCAAACTTTATGAAATTGTAGCACATCGCATGATACTGTACATGGGACATGTGGAGATATAAACCACAGTCACCATGTATGGAAAATAAGAAATGCACCAAAAAATTCCCAAAAGAATTTAGAGTCAAAACTTATGCAAATTGTGATAGTTACCCTTTGTATAAAAGAAGAGAAGGACAAACTGCAATTATGATGGGGAAAATTGTAGATAATCGATATGTGGTTCCATATAATCCACATTTGTTGATGAAGTACAATGCACAAATAAATGTGGAACCTTGCACTTTAATCAAATAGATAAAATATGTGTATAAATATAATTACAAAAGGATATGATGCAGCAGCTGTAGTTGTGCACAAAACAAATAAGATAATCCAATTTTACATGATGAACTTTCATGTTATCTAGATGCTTGGTATGTAAGTGCTCCAGAAGCAATGTGGCGTCTTCTAAAATTTGAAATGCATGATCGCTCACATGCAGTCTATCAATTAGCTGTACATTTGCCACAAAGACAATTAATTTACTTTCATTCTGGGGATGAAAGAAATGCTCTGGCCCAAAATGAAAATAGAGAAACAACACTTACTGCTTGGTTTACATTAAATGGTAACGACATTGAAGCAAGGGAATTCTTATACATTTAGATTCCATATCATTATGTTTTCATCAATGAGGCTCAGCGAAAAATAGAAAGGAGTGGCAATAAAATTATCCCAAGAGACATTGAACGCTTTAGTTTAATATTACTCCTTTTCAATGTTCCTGGTGCACAAAGTTATGAACAATTACGTGCAGTGAATTACATAGTTTATGATACATTTCAATTAGCTGCGCGACATAGAAACTTCCTTGCAGATGATATTGAATGTGATAGATTTCTAGAAGAAGCGGCACTATGTCAAATGCCACGACAGATGAGGGAATAGTTCTCATTAATTTGCATATTTTGTAATGTACCTGATACATTATCTTTGTGGAACAAATTTAAATTAAACATGTGTGAAGACTTCATGAAAAAATACAGTAAGTCCATTGCAGAATTAAAAGGCTTAATGTAAATTCAAGAGATATTGCTTTGTCATTGATTAAGTTGTGCAACTTTTAATCTACCAGATCCAGGAATTATAGACAACTTAAACTATGAAGAATATCACTATGATGTGAAAAAACTAAAAGCAGAAGAAAATATAGCCACTTTAAATACATTGCAATGCCGTACAAAAAGTACTAAATGATGATATGCTAAAGGAGCGTTATTTCTATCTAGATGGAAACGGTGGATCTGGCAAAACATATCTATATAATGTATTGAGGAATTTAATTAGAAGTCATGGTGAAACAGTAGTTCCCTTTGCAATGGCTGGAATTGCTGCCTTTTTAAAGGAAGGTGTTAGAACTGTGCATAGTGGATTTAAACTTCATGTTTCCATTTTGGAAACATCAGTATCGGATATTGGAATTACATAATTTCAAGCAAAAATCTTTAAAAATTGTATCCCATTATAATTGATGAGGCAACAATGATGTCTTGCCATGCTCTTAAATGTATTGAGCGGTTGTTACGTGAAGTCATGGCAAATTATTTGCCATTTGGAGGCAAGGTGATGTTGTTAGGTGGCGATTTTAGACAAACATTACCAGTTGTTGTCCATGGAAATCACACAGACATTGTGGAAACATGTATAAAGTCCAGTCCACTATGGAAACTATTTTCACACCTTAAATTGGAGAAAAATATGAGATCAGAAGGCCAAAATGAATTCAATGATTGGTTAATTAAAATTGGCAAAGGCAAAACACAGCTCATAAGTAATTTACCTGAGGATACGGTTGAAATTCCACATTAAATGATTTGTAAAGATTCACTAATATCAATTATATTGCAAAATGGAATAAGTAAAAATGATTACTCAGAGCTTGCACATAAATTAATATTAACATCAAGAAGTAAAGATGCATTGCATCTGAATAATGATTATTTTTAATTAATAGATGGCACCCAAAAAAAATATTTCAGTGCAGATTCTGTTCTGGCTGATGACAAACAGAGTGAACTTAACAACTAAATTTATAAATTCATTAAAACCATCTGGAATGCCACCACACATTTTGCAGCTCAAAATAGGGGCAATTGTCATGTTACTGAGAATTTTTTTGCAGCTCAAAAAAGGGGCAATTTTAATGTTACTGAGAAATATGAACCCCAAAAATATTACTTTGTAATGGGACCAGATTTATTGTTCAGGATTTAAGAGAGCATTTCATACTGAAATGCTGAAATTCAGAATGGTACCCATAAAGAAGAAAGAGTGTTCATTCCAAGAATAGATTTGGCTCCAAGTGAGAGTAGCTTGCCTTTTGCCCTTCAAAGAGACAATTTTCAATCATAATGGATTTGCCATGACCATCAATAAATTACAAGGTCAAACTTTTAAGTCTGTTTGCCTGTTTTTAAAGGTACCAGTATTTGCCCATGGACAACTCTATGTGGCATTCTCAAGATGCAAAAATCCATTAGAAATGAAAGTCTTGGTCAAACAAACAGAAAGTCAAGGTAAGCTATTAGAGGATGGGATCGTATTTACCAAAAATATTATATATGATGAGGTGTTGTAAAAAGACAAAAAGATAGGATAAAATGTTATAGACATGTAAATAATACGTGTAATGGACAGAAATAGTAAATATGTATATATTTAACATGCGTTATTAGTATTGGGGAAATGTAATGAGATTTATTCATATGTAATTTATAATTTATTGGTTTAGCAGATCAAAAATATTTAGTATTATTGTATAACAAAAATAATGTAAAAATGACTAGTGATGTCCAGAACAGTTCGCCCGCGGACTATTCGCGGTGATTTTGGAATGTTCGCGTTCGCAGCGAATGGCGAACACATGTGCTTTTCGGTCCGCCCCCTATTCTTTATCATTGAGGAAACTTTGACCCTGCACCTTACAGTCAGCAGACACATTCCAGCCAATCATCTGCATACACTCCCTTCCAGAGCCTTCCATCTGAAGGACAGCCTCCATTTTAGAATCATTCTGAAGCAACATTCGTTGAGAGAGGACACATATTGTGGCTTCTGCTGATTTAATAGGGAAATAGATAGCCAGGCTGTGTATTTCGCTTCCACTACACACCTGAAGGACTCATCTGATATCTGCTGCAAGGACAGCAACCCAAAAAGCCCTTTTTAGGGCTAGAACATAATTTATTTTATTTTATTAATATTTTCTGTATAATCTAATTGCATATGCCTGCCTGCCAGCGTGTGTGTGTGACAGGCTAACACCTAACAGCTTCTATTGTGCTCAGTGAAATAAAACAACACTTTTTTGACTGTAATAGATTGAATAGCAATTGCCTGCCTACAGGCGTGTGTGTGAAGCCTATTGCATCTACTCTGCCAACTTTTGCAGTAACCCAAATTTGAAGTAGGAGGTCCCACCAAGCATCTTTTTCCATCTCCCTGTTCCAAAAATCCATGCCATATACACGTCCCCTGATAGGTGACGTAACAGGTATTAAACTGATAGGAATAAGTAGTACAACTGAACACACCACTCCTATCTGGTGGCACCTTAGATTACACGCGCAGTGCCCCAAATTTGAAGTGGGAGGACCGACCAAGCATCTTTTTCCATCTCCCTGTTCCAAAAATCCATGCCATATACACACATGTTCACTTTTGATGTTCGCGACATCACTAAATATGACATGCAAAAATATTGGTTGTACATAGACAGTATCTTCATGTATAGTAAACAAAATTAAATGTTGCAGTTTAATATGAAGAAAGTGTTCAGTATTTGTTAAAAAATAAAAAAAATGGATTTAATATTTTTTTTATAGTTTAAGGGGTTTTATCAGCTATTCCACTTAGAACAGCACATGTTAAAATAGTAGTTGTACATTGTTAGGAGATTCATGTATATTACATAAAATGAATGTTTGCTTTTTCATATACAGATATAATTATTCATTATTGAATTAGAAATGTATTTCATAAAAAAAATTTTTTTAATGGTTTACTGAATTATTCCATATTTGGTAAAAAGTCTCAAAAGAGACATCAGCTGTACAGAAAAATTAATATGGTACATAGAGAGATAGTACAAAAAAAAGAAAAAAACAATGTCTAAAAGTAAATCATGCTGTCATTTATGACGGGCAAATTGCTAATCTCTACATAACACCCAGTCCCTCTCAACATCCACCGCCACACAGCCACCCCACACCCACCCCTCTTAGCATGCATGCCTACATAGCACCCAATTCTTATCAGCATCCATACTCTCTCAGCATCCATCCTCTATCTCCTTTGCTCCACTTCACAAAATGCACCCTTCTGTACTTTGTTGTCACCTTTCAGCCCTTGCTCTCTCACCTTCTTTCCTGTAGAAATCCAGTAGGGGAGTGAGGGTTGCGCCCAGGGAAGGTCAAAGGGGTTTTGGGGGTGCTTGGCGGGTTGAGATGGGTGGGGAGGTCTCAAGGGGTCTATACAATATATAAAAAGTCAATGCAAAAAAGAAAAAACAAAGCACTACTTGGCCCCCAGAGGAGGGCCCTGGTGCACTGCTCCACCTGCACCACTGATAGATCTGCCCCTGCTCAGACCTCAGTGTGGTGTCATGTTATATTTTAGTAATTTGATTGAAAATGTATATTTTCATGTTTAATTGTATTTTTTTTATTATAATAGGGCAACCCAGTTGTGAAGCCCATTGCTAATTGTACCTAGGGATTTTAGCTACATCCTGCTTACAGGACCCATAAGGACCAGAAGGTTAGTCTAGGGTTACCTCATTTACCTATTTGGTAATGTACTGTTCTGTTTTAATTGCATAAGACTGATACAGCATATATTATAGATTGTTTTCTCTAAACCAATACGTTTTATGAACAAATTCTTCCTGTTTGCAAGTACAGATAAAAGTCCTTGCTATTGATATACCCAGGGCCGGATTTACCTTTTTGGAGTCCCTACGAAGTGAAATCTAAGCTGCCCCTGGAAGCATGTACCATTTTTTGTTTTATGGATGTGATATCTATCACATATTATAATTGTCGAAATACGAGACGTCGTCACACTTTGCGTGGTGCGTACAACTTAGCGAGGCGAGCCGTTAAACTCAGAGCACTTAGGAGATGAGCGCCAAAGGCGCTCATCGCTGGTGAGCCTCGGATAGCGAGGCGAGCAGTTAACTTGGAGCACTTAGGCGATGAGCGCCAAAGGCGCTCATCGCTGTCAAGCCTTGAATGGTGAGGCGAGCCGTAAACTCGGAGCACTTATGCGATAAGCGCTAAAGGCGCTCATTGTCTGTGAGCCGTTAAACCACTAAAACGCGCAGCACAGGAGATGAGTGCCGAAGGCGCTCATTGCCTGCGAGCCTCGCGAAGTGAGGCGAGCAGTGTAGGTAATAAAACTGACGAGACTTAGCCTACAAACACTTACAAAACACGGGATCGCCTTAGACTGCAAATAGTTGAAAAAAATACGAGACGCGGGACTTAGAAAAAAACAATACGACATAGGAAAAATACGAAGTTAGATGCCGAACCACACAAAACAAAAAACAAGAAAAATACAGAAAAAAAAACATCACACATAGCACGGGAGAACAGCTAGGACATCTGGAAGTGAGGTGAAACGCGCATTTATGTCAAATTTAAGCCGTTTCGGCTTTTGAAAATCAGCTAAGCAAGAAAAAAAAAGGCTGGCGAAAAAAATGAGGCTACACGACCCGGAACCGCGCAAAATACAGACAGTGACGTACGCGATACGGGTAAAACATAACGCCGCCATTTTACAATACTAACTTACAAATTTACACATAAAGATTGTGAAATGCCGGATTTCCTGTCTAAACCAACTGTTTTGTCTAGCGCACTCAGCCGATATATAGGGCACACTTGCCACAGAACTGACACTTTCTCCTCATCCAAATTTTTATTTTCGCCGGCAAGCCTTGAATGGTGAGGCGAGCCGTAAACTCGGAGCACTTATGCGATAAGCGCTAAAGGCGCTCATTGTCTGTGAGCCGTTAGACCACTAAAACGCGCAGCACAGGAGATGAGAGCCGAAGGCGCTCAATGCTTGCGAGCCTCGCGAAGTGAGGCGAGCAGTGTAGGTTATAAAACTGACGAGACTTAGCCTACAAACACTTACAAAACATGGGATCGCCTTAGACTGCAAATAGTTGAAAAAAATACGAGACGCGGGACTTAGAAAAAAACAATACGACATAGGAAAAATACGAAGTTAGATGCCGAACCGCACAAAACAAAAAACAAGAAAAATACAGAAAAAAAAACATCACACATAGCACGGGAGAACAGCTAGGACATCTGGAAGTGAGGTGAAACGCGCATTTCTGTCGAATTTAAGCCGTTTTGGCTCTTGAAAATCAGCTAAGCGAGAAAAAAAATGGCGGGCGAAAAAAATGAGGCTACACGACCCGGACCTGCGCAAAATACAGACAGTGACGTACGCGATAAGGGTAAAACATAACGCCGCCATTTTACAATACTAACTTACAAATTTACACATAAAGATTGTGAAATGCCGGATTTCCTGTCTAAACCAACTGTTTTGTCTAGTGCACGCAGCCGATATATAGGGCACACTTGCCACAGAACTGACACTTTCTCCTCATCCAAAGAGATTGTTAGCTCTTCAGGATACTGATTGCTGAATATTAAATACAAATAGGTAAAGTATATTATAATCATTAATAAATAATTAATAAATTAATTATTAATAAAAAAAATATATGATTAGTTAAACAAATTGAGCAACAAAGTTATAATTTGCGCTTGCTTTAGTTTAGCAATACTTTTATGCTTAGCTGTTTGTAATATATGAATTAGTTGAATAATTAATTAATGATGTACTTTAATTTATTAATTAGTAATTAGTAATCATTAAGAAAAAAAAAATACTTTTTAAAATGCGTAAAGTTTATTAATACATTAATGCTTAACTGTTAATCATATATTTAGACATTGATTCATTATTTAATAATGTACATTATTTTATTAAATAATTATTTCTAATCATTATGAACAACAAATATTCTATATTTTAAAATGTGTTTACTTTATTAATATATTTATGCTTGGCTCTTTAGAATACATTTAGTCATTCATTAATTGATTATTAATGTACACTCATTTATTAAATATTAATTAGTAAAATTATAAAAAAAAAAAAAAAAGGACCACAAACAATATGTATATTTTACTATGCACTGATATATCCGTATTGCTGATGATTACGTGATAGGGATGAATCCAAATATTACAAATGCTTTCCATCTTAATTGACAGTTCCATCGTCTCTGCAGCTGACTCAACACAGAGAGTGACATTTGCAGCCTTTCAACAGCATAAAGATCACGTTTACAGGTATATCATTTAATTATGTACTTAAGGAACAAAAAAAGGATTATTTTTTTTATTTGATAACAGTTATTGATTAATTAGCATATAATAATATTTTAATTAATTAATAATTAGTAATCATTAACCTTACTGCTCATTCATGTACATTGCTTTTGGAACTATTAATTAATAATAATATAAAAAACTAAAAATAATTATTTTTATAAGAGTTAAAAAAATATGTACATTTTACAAAGCACTTACATATCTGGAGTGCTTATAATTTCCTGACACGGATAGGACCATCAAAGCACTTAAATATTTAAAGCACTTTTACGTTCTGGCGTGTGCTACATTTAAAATGTTATAATGATTTTATTTATGAATATATTGATGATTATGCATTTATGGTTTGCATCTATGCAAATTAAACATCATAGTTTAATTCACTCACTAATTAATTGAATACAAACATTAAAAATGATTTTCATGTTATTTCACAGATAACTCATCTCTGCACCTGACTGAAGACAGAGAGTGAACTCTCAAGGATTTTTTCTCAAAGAACATCAATTTCACAGGTATATGATTTCATGATGCCCGTATTGTTTTGTATTGATGACAGTTAATGATTAATTAACTAACCTATATTTATTTAGAGCCTCATTCAATTGCAATTTGCAAAATTGAAAAAGGCTCTATATAAGGACATAGCATATTATTTTAACATACATTTTTAGTTAATGTACATCTATCCAAAACGAAAGTTTTTAAAACAAAGAAAAGTACCAAAAAAATATGATATGTGCTTATATAGTGCCCTCTTGCATTGCACAACTTGTAAATAAATTAGTCTTTAGTATTTAATTATTCATTTAGAATTAAAAAAAAAATACATTTAGCCATGCATATATGCTTACCTTCTTAACTTTTAAAGAACGTAAATTAGACCTCAGAAGTAAATTGATTTCATCATTAAGAAAATTACAAAATTGCAAATAGTTTTATGCCCCATCTATACTTTGCTCATAGCTTTTTCTGTTTGCCCTTCTTTAGGAAAACATAATTAATTCTTTAGGTTTACCATTGATGTCATTTATTGATTAATTAATTAATGTATATTCATTTATTAATGACTTAATAATTAATTATTACAAAAAAATACTTATCAATATATATATATATATATATATATATATATGCAGTGCATTGCTTTTTAATGTATGCCAATAAAAAAAAAATGATTTCATTTATTTCATGGAAAAATAAAAAATGCTTTTCAAATCATTGCATTGTTTAATTAATGTTATTTAGCTTTGGATTGAGAGCAGCTACAAACAATATGTACAGTAGAAAAAAACATTACATCTTACACCTGTATTTACAATTACAGCTTACAATGGGGGACAAAGGAGAAGACAGGGTTGAACACAAAAGAAGAGCGGCAAGGGAAAGGAAGCAAAGGTGGAGAGATGCACGGTGACCTGAAACGTCTGAACGCTTAAGAGAAGAAGACCTACAGAGACTTTTAAATAAAAGAAAAATGAGTAAGAAAGCACAAAGTGAGTGTGCTGGAGCTTCAAAGAAAAGAAAAAGTAAACAAAAACATGTCTGTGAAACATTGCAGAATGATCCAATATGGCCTATTTACACCAATGTTCATACACATGACACCAATGTAGTTATAGAAAGTTGTAGTGATATCTATGTTAAGGAAGCTCAGGATACTGCATTTATTAGAGCACTAACAGTAGACACTCATTATTGTGGATTACTCAATGTTGTTTGTCAGTTTTGTGTGGCCTATCATTTTCTCAAGGAAAGACCAACTGACGGAGACTTCATTAGTTGCTGTCAGAAAGGAAAGGTAAGACTTCCACAAAGACACACATTTCCAGATTACTTACAAAGTTTCATGAGCGATCCAACATTTCCAAATTATACCAATCTAAAAAAAAAACATCAGGTCTTATAAAAGTGCAATTTCATATGCTTCAATGGGTACTACATTAGCAGAAAATGTCACAGGACATGGTCCTTACTGTTTTAGAGTTCAAGGACAAATTTACTCCACACTTCACATTTACACCCACAAGAAGGAGAGCAAAGGGAATTTATATGTCTTAGATACAATGAAGCTGTTGACCAAAGGATGATGCTTTCGGAAAATAAACAGTGTTTGTGAATAGTCTTTGAACAGCTGGATAAAATAATGGCCAACAACCCATACAGTCAAGCATACAAATAATTAGCACAGGTTGAAAAAGAACAGCAACATGCTCAAATACATCAATTGACAATGTCAAGAGTAAATATGTTTTTAAAAAGAGATCGCAAAACTGATCAAAGATGGTATAATTTACCAACAGTAAATGAGGTTGCCATGGTCTTAAAAAATGAGGATGGTGAACCACATTTTCAGTGGGATATTAGAATATATCCATGCAATAAAGACCAATCTTTTTTAAACATACATTTATTAAGTTGTAATTTGGATCCAATGACATATCCCATTTTCTTTCCAAATGTTGAACCTGGATGGGAACCAAAATAACAATTGCAAAGTTATCCCAATAGTAAAGTTTGTGTTAGATGCAATATTTCGATGCTGGAATATAAAGTGGCACAAACTTCTATTCAGGGTTATTTTAATCCTATTTTCTGTGGGGGCAAACTCACACAACAATGGATTATTGATTCTTATCTACAAGTCGAAGCAAATAATCTAAATGTTATAAAATTTCAACAAAATAAGCTTTGAGTAGAACAATATTGTGGATTGATGGATTATTTCTCTTAATTGGCTACCAACAGAGACATTCCAGCTGGAAGAGCAATCATTTTGCCATCCACATTCCAAGGATCTCCTCGCAATATGCAAGAAAGATATAATGATGCAATGGCTATTGTCACAAAATTTGAAAAAACAGATTTATTCATTACATTTACATGTAATCCACAATGGCCAGAGATCAAGGAAAATTTGATTCTAGGACAAACTACTTCTGACCGACCAGATTTAGTGGCAAGAGTATTCAAAATAAGACTCAATTCATTAATAATTTCAAAAAAGAGGCCTGCCACATATACTTTTAATCCTGCAGGAAAAATATAAGTTGAATACTGCAGAGAGAGTGGATTCAGTAATTACTGCTGAACTGCCACATCCAGAAAAATATTCAAAACTTTTTGAGATTGTAACACATAGGCCATAGGGAGATATCAATCCAAATTCACCATGAATGGAAAATAAAAAATGTACAAAACAATTTCCAAAACAATTTCAAATGCAAACTTATGCTAATTGTGATGGATACCTGTTGTATAAAATAAGACAAGGACAAACAGCTATCCGTGGACAAAATGTTGATAATAGATATGACGTTCCATACAATCCACATTTGCTCATGAAGTACAATGCACACATAAATGTGGAAGCTTGCACTTCTATTAAATACATCAAATATGTGTATAAATATATATACAAATGATATGATGCAGCAACTGTTGTTGTGCAAGGTGCAGCAAACGAAAAGGAAAATCCAATTTAAAATGATGAACTTTCTAATTATTTAGATGCTCGTTATGTCAGTGCTCCGGAAGCAATGTGGGGTCTTCTCAAATTTGAGATGCATGATCAGTCACATGCTGTGTATCGATTGGCTGTTCATTTGCCACAAAGTCAGTTTGTTTGCTTTACTGCAGGCAATGAAAGAACTGCCTTAGCCCAAAGTGAACATAGGAAAACAACACTTACTGCATGGTTTCAATTATACTGCCAGGACACTCATGCAGACAATTTTTATAAATTGAGATTCCATTTCACTATGTATTTGTAAATGGTCTATCGCGGCAACGAATAAAGAGATACTCATAAAATTATACCACAAATTTATACAGTCAGTCCAAGAGACATTGAATGTTTCAGTTTAAGATTACTTCTTTTACATGTTCCTGGTGCACAAAGTGTTGAACTTTTACGCACAGTTAATGACATAGTTTATGAGACTTTCCTATCAGCTGCAAGACATCAAAACACCATAGCAGATGATACAGAATGGGAGAGGTGTCTGGAAGAAGCAACACTATGTCAAATGCCAAAGCAATTGAGTGAACAATTTGCATTTATTTGCATCTTTTGCAATGTACCTGATGCATTTACTCTGTGGGAAACATTTAAACTAAATATGTCGGAAGACTTCTTGAAACTTTACAATGAGCCCATTGCACTCTTAAAATCTAAAAATTTAAGAAATATTTTTTGCTCATGGATTAAATTGTGCAAGTTTTAATTCGCCTGATCCAGGACTTATAGATTACATCAACTTTGATGATTATGACACTGAACTTAAAAAAAAAACAGAAGAAAAACTGGCAACTTTAAATACTTTACAATTGGAAGCATTTAATGCCATCATAATTGCTACAGATTATGAAATGGTCAAAGACTGTTATTTCTATCTAGATGGCCCTGGTGGAACAGGAAAAATGTATCTGTACAATTGTTTGATGAGTTACATTCGAGCACAGGGTCAAACAGCAATGCCTAACTTTTGTTAGAAGGTGGCAGAACTGTGCATAGTGGATTTAAACTGCCAGTTCCCATTTTAGAAACATCAGTGTCAGATATTTGACTGAATTCTTTACAAGCCAAAATATAAAAAAAACTAAATTAATTATCATAGATGAGGCAACAATGATGTCATGTCATGCCTTGCAATGTATTGATAGATCATTAAAAGAAATTATGAATAATAATTTGCCATTTGCTGGAAAGGTGATATTGTTAGGAGGAGATTTTAGGCAAACATTACATGTTGTGCCACAGGGAAATAGGATTGACATCATTGAAACATGTATCAAGACAAGTAAACTGTGGAAAATATCTACAATCCTCAAATTAGAATTAAATATGAGATCTGAAGCCCAAAAGAATTTAATGATTGGCTTATTCAAATTGGAGAAGGAAAACATCCACAAATACATGATTTACCCAATTATACCATTGAAATTCCATCACAAATGGTTTGCAAGGAATCACTCATATCAGCAATATTTCTAAACACTCTGAATAACGACGATTACTCAGACATTGCAATCAAAATGATTTTAACATGAAAAAATATAAATGCCTTGGATCTAAATAACGACATTTTTAAATTCATCAACGCACCCGAAAATAATTGTTACAGTGCAGATTCAGTTCTGGCTGATGATAAAAACAGTGAATCTAATTTTTCATAGAATGTATTAATTATTTAACCCCATCTGGAATGCCACCACATGTTTTGCAATTGAAAAAAGGGGCAATTGTCATGCTATTGAGAAATATGAATAAAAAAAGGACTTTGTAATGGGACCAGATTAATTGTGCATAATTTAAAAGATCATTTTATACATGCAGAAATTATGACTGGGACCCATAAAGGTGAACAAGTTTTTATACCAAGAATTGATTTGGCTCCAAGTGAGAGTGGTTTGCCTTTTGTCCTTTAAAGGAGACAATTTCCAGTTATCATGGCATTTGCCATGACCATCAATAAATCGCAAGGACAAACTATTAAGTTTTTTGCACATGGACAACTCTATGTTGCTTTTTCAAGGTGCACAAATCCAGATTAGATTAAAGTTTCAGTTGAAGACAACCCAAGTCAGGGTGATCTACTACACGGTGGATGTATTTTTACAAAAAATATTGTGTACAATGAGGTTTTGTAATCATAGAGAATCGTGGTTGCATTTCCAGGAAGAAATTTAATGTTACTTGGCCGATTCTTAGAGGACCACAATTTCCCTTACAAAACTCTATCTACAATTTGAGAAAACTACAATAGTAAACAACAAAAAAGGAAGAAATTAAAAAAAAACATAAAAAACAAAAACAGTGGTTACATCTAGTGATGTCGTGAACAGTTCGCCCGCGGACTATTCGCAGCGATTTTGGCATGTTCGCGCTCGCAGCGAATGGCGAACATATGCGATTTTTGGTTCGCCCCCTGTTCTTTATCATTGAGGAAACTTTGACCCTGCACCTCACAGTCAGCAGACACATTCAAGCCAATCAGCAGCATACACTCCCTTCCAGAGCCTTCCATCTAAAGGACAGCAACCCAAAAAGCCCTTTTTAGGGCTAGAACATCATTTATTTTATTTTATAATTTTTTCCTGAGTAATCTAATTGCATATGCCTGCCTGACAGCGTGTGTGTGTGACAGGCTAACAACTAACAGCTTATATTGTGCTCAGTGAAATAAGGCAACACTTTTTTGACTGTAATAGATTGAATATCAGTTGCCTGCCTACAGGCGTGTGTGTGAAGCCTATTGCATCTACTCTGCCATCTTTTGCCAGTGCACAGTGATACGTCATATCTGGTGCAACCGTAGTGTACAGTGACATAAAACAAAACTTTTTTGACTGTAATCGATTGAATATCAGTTGCCTGCCTACAGGCGTGTGTGTGAAGCCTATTGCATCTACTCTGCCAACTTTTGCCAGTTCACAGTGACACTCATATCTGGTGGCCCTTTAGATTGCACGCGCAGTGCCCCAAATTTGAAGTGGGAGGACCGACCAAGCATCTTTTTCCATCTCCCGCTTCCAAAAATCCATGCCATATACACGTCCCCTGATAGTGGACGTAACAGGGATTAAACCGATAGGAATAGTACTACTTAACAGTAGACACCTTATAATAACGCAGACAGAGGCAACGTGTATAATCTTCCATGCTGTGCAGTGGAAGCCCCCAGACTCTGACCTGTGTATAACCTTCCATGCTGGGCAGTGGAAGCCCCCAGACTCTGATCTGTTTATAATCTTCCATTCTGGGCAGTGAAAGCCCCCAGACTCTGACCTGTGTATAATATTCCATGCTGGGCAGTGGAAGCCCCCAGACTCTGGGAGTCTGAAGAAGAGGAGTCAGAGGAAGAAGGTGGCTTTGAGGAGGTGGAAGACCAAACACAGCAGGCGTCCCAGGGGGCTTGTTGTCACCTTTCGGGGACCCTTGGTGGCTGGGTGGAGGAAAAGACCTTCAATGACATCAGTGAGGACAAAGGAACGGGACATGGCTAGCTTGGTATCCAACCTTGTGCAAATGGGGAGTTTGTGGTTGTGCAAAGGGACTGTTTGCGGTTGTTTGAGGTGCATTAAACAGGGAGATTGGTCTGTTACTGTGAAGCGGGTGTAACCCTTACACTACCTGATCGATACAACATCATACCTGATGTTTTAAAGCATGTTATTCCAAACAATTTAGGAATGGATTTTAGGAATGTTAGGTGATTTATGCCCTTTATGGCTTAAAACCAGACTGCATCAACTATGTAATTTTGCGTGGGAGTTTTGCCATTGATCCCCCTCCGGCATGCCACAGTCCAGGTGTTAGTCCCCTTGAAACAACTTTCCCATCACTATTGTGGCCAGAAAGAGTCCCTGTGGGTTTTGAAATTCGCCTGCCCATTGAAGTCTATGGCGGTTCGCCGATTTTCGACTGTTCGCGAACATTTGATGAAGTTCGCGAACTCAAAATTTGATGTTTGCGACATCACTAGTTACATCCCATAGACACAATTAAAAGTCTGCTGGGCTCTTTGAAAGGGAACCACTTTTACAGACAAAACCCCCCAAAAAATGGAATGTCTTGGAAGTCACTTTTGCCAAGATTGGCCCCACAAAACAGCTTGCATTTTCTTACCTTTACTGTTTCAATTTTAATAATTTAACTTCATGTTTGTAATGTTAAAATTAGGTTTTCAAAGGACTGAAAGATTGTTTCATTCTATGTAATTAAAGTTTAATGTTAGTAGCAGCATCATCCTTTGTTAAAAAATATAAATGTTTCATGATATATAGATTATTGATCCAGGGAGTAATCTGATCTCCAGGTAATGGAGTCAGGAAGGAATTCATTTTTTGCACCACTTTAAAAAAAATTACCAGGTTTCACTGGGCTTTTTTTTGGTTTACCATCCTCTGGATTCAATATTCCAGATCACTATATTTTTAAATCATTTCATGTAAAATGTTATTACCTTACGTTAATGTTTGCATTATTAACATTGTATTTCACAAGGTTTTAAAAGTTTCTATTATGGAATGTTAGTAAAGATTTATGTCAGTAGCATAAACATTTGTTAAAACATTGAAATGTATAATTAAATAGACAGGATTCATCCAGGGAGTAATCCGATCACCATTTACTGGGGTCAGGAAGGAATTATTTTTTTCCTTTTGAAACAATTGGCTAAGTTACAATGGGGCTTTTTATTGTTTGCCTTCCTCTGGATTCAATACCTATGTGCTTTACTAGGAGTTTTAATACCAGTTGTATGTTAAGAAGCATTCTGTATTGGTTTAAAATACGCATTTAGACAAAGTTCAGCGATTTCATGTTAGTATTGTAAAAAAAAATCATTCAACACTGTTTACAATATAAGTTGCATATTAGAAAACTTTATGTAATGGTTCACAATACGTATTCATACAAATTTCATGTATTGTTATATTATTACTGCATACATGACAATTAAAACGTTTAAGATGGTTTAACAGCTCATTGTTAAAAAAAAAAAAAAATTATAACATTTTTGTACTTCTTTTTAAAAAGGTTAAGAGTCTCAAAGAATCACATTCTGTCACAAACAGCAATTCCAGCTTTAAAATGTTATTGACTGTCATTTTTTGACGGGCAATTCGCTAGTATTTTTATATTCACAGTGATGCTGCAAGCAGTCAATATAAAACATATAACATCAAATCATTAAGAGAGGGATATGACATTATAATTTATTTTTTTAACCAAAATATTCAGTAGCTCTATGCAGGGGAAGGTGCAAGCCCAAACAATATTAGCACAATGCAAAAAAAATGGAGGGCCCTGTCTTTGAGCTTAAAATCAAACAAACACATTGCTTTCCCTAAATCACCGAGCAAGATAGAAAACATTCATACTTACAAACTAAAAGGGATTAGAGACATGATCCTTCACCTTTAAGAAACATATGCTTACTTGCTTTCTTTAAGCACTTTCTAATAAGAATGTTTTTTTTAAATACAATTTATCTTGGTCTTATTTTTTTTTAGTAAACTGATTAAATACTAAAATACTGTTTATGCAAGATTAACAGCTTTATCATTAATTATTACAAATGCATGGGAACCATCCAATACATGACATTCCTCCATTTAAAAAAAAATCGAAACAAATTTGTGAAAGTGGAGAAAAAGCTAAGGCAATGCCGATGCTTAATGGTGATATTGATAAAGTTTCAAACACCAAAAATATCCTGACTCCTACTAAACAAGGCCATCTAGATTTTCTCCCAACCTTGTCGTAACTTACATAATCTAAGTGTTTTTGTTGTAGCCTCTGAGTGAATCTAGGGGGAAGAAAACCAGGAGCCTCATGAACTACACTTGATAAATGATCTTTTAGTACATGATCTCAGAGGCTGTAAATAGTTGAAAAGGATCACTTTACATAAGATATAGAATTCTGGGCACAGCCTAATTACATCACTCCGACTATTATATGAACTGGTATGAGACTACATTAATTCAAATACACTGGGCCACATTCAATTCCAAGTCCACAACTCGCTCGCTGACGGCTGCATGTCTGCAATTGAGTTGCGGGCTCCCGTTCCCCTCAGTTTCCGATGCTATCCAAAATTGGAAACCATGGTTTCCTAAGTAAGTAGAGCAGGGCTTGCGAATGCAAGCCCGTAGCTACTGCTTACAATTAGCCAATAGGAAATGAGAGCGTCATCGTGAAGCCAATGAAACCTACGTGTGCTCCTGCAGGTTCCCAATATGAAACCCTGCTGCAGGGGGCCCGATCGGGGCAAGCCAGTAGCTACTGCTTACAATTAGCCAATAGGAAATGAGAGCGTCAACATGAAGGCAAGGAAACCTGTGTGTGCTTCCGCAGGTTCCCCACATTCACCCCATGATGCAGGGGATCTTGATTGGGACGTCTGCAGGGTCCCCATATTAACCCTTGCTGCAAGGGTCTAAATCGGGACCCCCACAGCATTTTAAAATTTCTAATTTCCCACCGCAGGTCCTGAAAGGACATGCAATTAAAATGAACCCTATCACTCATGGGGGTCTAAACAAACCACTGTGTACCCTGCAATTAACCCCATCAGTCCCATCAGGGTCTATTTAGACCCTAATGGGACAATAATTAACCCTCACAATAACACTATAAGAGCCATGAGGGTCCTCCAGGACCCTCATGACACTAAGTCTAAGCACTACCCTACACTACACTATTAGCCTAACCCAATTAACCAATAAATCTAAATTAACCTTATCTAAGTAATTAACCCCCCTCTTAGTAAAAAAAAAACCCTCTAAGTAATAAACCCCCTCTAACTAATTAACCCCATATAAGTAATTACCCCTATTTTACCCTCACCATAACTAATTAACCCTATCACTAACCACTTAACCCTATCTAGTCCTATTTAACCCTAAATTAACCTATTTAACCCTAATTGGACCCAATAACCCTATATAGTCCTATTTAACCCTAACTGAACCCAATAAATGTAACTGGACCTAGTTAACCCTAACTGTAGCTATTTAAACCTAACTGGAAATATGTAACCCTAGCTACACTTACTTAACCCTAACTGGAGTCAATAGACCTATCTATACCTACCTATTTAACCCTAACTGGTCCCAATAACCCTAACTGGACCTAGTTAACCCTATCTGTACCTATTTAATCCTAATCGTACCTATTTAACCCTAACTGTACCCAGTAAACTCCTAGGTGCCGCGGGGGTACTTACAGTACAGTGGGGTTAGCAATTTTTGAGCCATGAGCCCTTTAAGGACCAGCGGCGGGTAATTTGAATTTTTAAATGCTGCTGGGGTCCTGATCGAGAGCCCTACATCATGGGGTTAATGTGGGGACCCTGCAGGGTTCCCGATTGGGACCCCTGCATCATGGGAGTTTCATTTAGAAGTGTGGGGGTGGTTAGGAGCAGTGGGGACATTGCATTGCATACATAAGTTCTTCTGAAGCCCTTGCAGGTCCTCTCTAGCACATGTAGGACTTCGTCCTTCATTTGCGTTGTACGAGTTAGTATACGTTTGTGAGCTTGGGGGAATCGGGCAATTGAATAGCTATTTGTGATTTTAGCCCTGCGAATGTGACAGATCAAAGGCTTCTGAGGGGTGTAGCCTATGAGTTTGACGGCCGCCATTTTTGCAAGGCCATAACTCATAACCTGATCCGAGCCAGCAAAAAAACGCCAATTGAATAGTACATTTTCCTGTGTCCTTACTTGCGGGCCATCGGATCTCAAATTCGCAAAATTGAATGAGCCTCCAACTTTTTGTAAAGGAGTAGTGATGCATGTTAATTTTGTTTTCAGTTATGCACAAACATTTTCAAATTACAGCTGTGAAATAAAGCTCACAATGATGAAAGCTGATCCGAATGTAAGCTCAATGATTCCTGCCGACTTGTGCCCTCCACCATCCAATACAACAAAAGCAACACATTGTTCAGTACAAAGCCACTTGTTGCTAACCCCTAGAATCAAAGGTTGTTTAGATTACAATAAGAGGCTTGGCAGCACTTATCAAGGCTGTAGATGCATCACATCAATATCACATTACAATCAGCCAAGTACTAGGCATTTTATGACAGTGAATAGAGGGTAACTCATGGTTCCTTAGTACAAATTTATTTTTTGAGCATGGTATATTCTTCACAGGGCAGGTAATTTCTAAGCTACATTTTCCTCAAAGAATCTCACTATTTGAAGTGAAGCCACTAGAAGATCAGATGACAAAAGGTGGGATTCCTGCTAGGCTGTGGATATATCCCTTTGCTTACCTTTATAGACTTACAATGCCTACTCTGCAATGCCTACTCTGCATGGGATGAGGTAAGCTGCTTCTGTGATCACACACCCACCCTGCCACACTCCTGGGATGAGGTGAGCTGCTTCTGTGATCATACACCCACCCTGCCACACACATGGGATGAGGTGAGCTGCTTCTGTGATTACACACCCACCCTGCCACACTCATGGGATGAGGTGAGCTGCTTCTGTGATCACACACCCACCCTGCCACACTCATGGGATGAGGTGAGCTGCTTCTGTGATCACACACCCACCCTGCCACACTCATGGGATGAGGTGAGCTTTTTCTGTGATCACACACCCACCCTGCCAAGCTCTTTGGATGAGGTGAGCGGCTCCTGTGATCACACACCCACCCTGCCACACTCATGGGATGAGGTGAGCTGCTTCTGTGATCACACACCCACCCTGCCACGCTCCTGGGATGAGGTGAGCTGCTTCTGTGATCACACACCCACCCTGCCACGCTCCTGGGATGAGGTGAGCGGCTTCTGTGATCACACACCCACCCTGCCACACACATGGGATAAGGTGAGCTGCTTCTGTGATCACACACCCACCCTGTCACGCTCCTGGGATGAGGTGAGCTGCTTCTGTGATCACACACCCAGCCTGCCAAGCTCCTTGGATGAGGTGAGCTGATCACACACAGCCACAGCAGCAGCTATCCCCCTCACTCCTCCTTATGCCTGCACAGTAGGGGGCACAGCTTTGTCCCAGCACTGCACTGTAACCTGATCCCGCCCCACTAGCAGGCTATTAATCCCCTTGTTCCCTAATGCACCCCTCCACCAGCACACAGTACACATAAAAGGCAAAAGCTATCAAATATATTGATTTAAAATTTAAAATTAGGCTCCCCTCGTAGTAATCCACCCAGTTAATCAGGGACCGCATTTCATCAAACTATTGCTGAACATATCTGAACATTGAGCATAACTAGTCTCTTTTTGTGTAGGTGACTGCATGGAAGATAAACACGATTAGCCCCAGGGGGTAACTACTACTGATTGGCAATGATCTTCAAGTAATAAAATATATGTTTGTGGCAGACTGACAGCTCAAAATGCCAAACATCAATGTTGGTTTGCTGCATAAAAATGCAATTTCTAATAGCATTGCACTTATAAAGTACATGCTCATTTATTGAAATGTTGCATGCTTATTGACAGCCTAATGACATTTTTAAGAATGTGAATCTGAGGATAAAGAGCACATGTTATATTTTATGGTTAACTGTGATTTTTTGTTCCAATCATTTTATTGAAGACAATAAACAATAAATAACAACAAAGCAAGTTGAAAATTACAGACTCCACAATAGGTCTAAGTATATAGGAGTGTTTTGGTAGCCTTAAACACTAAGAGATAGCATCAGGCACGTCACATTGAAAGCATAAAATAAGACCATACTTAAGGAAATCTTGCAATCAATCTGTGGTTTATCCGTTGCCTTCTCACATTTTTACAAGTTTTTGTGATAAATGCAGAGAATAGTTTCCTCCTTAAGTCTTAACTTGAACCTTTCCAGATACATAAAACCAGGATCTTATAGATAATAGAGAAACAAGATAACAATTGAAAAGGAAGAAAGAGAAAAACCTGAAACAAAAATAAAAGACAACAGAAAAAAAACAACAGAAAATAGACCAGGGAAAAACAAGGGGAATATAAATGGCAAGTTTACCTTAACTCCTGATCAACTGAGGTCCGGGATCCCAACTGTTCCCTCTGCCCTACTGGGAGGAGGTCAGAGAGCAAAGAGTAGTTCACCTAATTGAAATTCTATGCTGGGAGTCAAGCCACAGTGTCCATGTCATCAAGAACTGGGGGTATGAATCTTTCAAGATATGGGTCAGTTTCTCGTTAACCATTATAAAATTAACCTTGAGGATGATTTCTCCAAAGTTATTTGTAGAGGACTTCCAATTTTAAGCAATATGGTGTTTTACTGCTAGGGCGATAAACTGCACAAGTTTTTTTTAGATAAAGTTAATGTGTCTACATGTATACCTAGAAGGCAATTCTCAATGGAGGGGCGAATTGGGGTATGAAATATTTGGGATACCAGTCTCAGCATTTGCTCCCAGGTGTCCTGAACACCTGAGCATGACCACCAAATATGCAATAAATCTCCTCCCAGTTGAAAGCCCCTAAAGCATTTATCGCTGATCTGGGGATTCATGGTATGCATTCTAGAGGGAGTGAGGTATGTTCTATGCAGAACATTAACCAATACCTCAAGTAGGTTATATGTCATGGAGCCTCTGGACAGATTGGGGAAAACCTCTTTCCACATAGCAGGCTTGAGGTTCCTACCCAGGCCTTGTTCCCATTTGACCCTAATGGTGGTTTGAGTGTTTAATCAGACTCATTGAAAATAGAGTATACATCACCCAATATATCTTTAGACAAAGGTAAGTTCTTGCACAACACTAAGAACCAGTTTGAGGTTAACTGTGATTTTAACAAGGCATAAGTGTTATATTCACTCAGATTAAAATGATTTTACTAATTAGATAAGACCATTCCATTTCCTATCTTATTTTATGAATCTGATCATTAACTCAGTAAAATCACATACACATAATTTTCTATATGTTTTTTTGAGTATCTAAACTTTATAATGGGGAAAGTTATTTTAGGAAGTAAACAAATAAAAATAGCCTACATATTTTGTTGTTTAGTATAAAATAACATAAAGGGTATCAAAGAAGCAAGAAAATTGTAAGATTGTCATTAGCCAAGTGATCACATATATAGTTGTGAGCAATACAGTTGCTGGCAAGGAGCATCGAAGGCGATCCTTTCGCTGGTGGAGATGAGCGCCATAGGTTCTCATCCCTATGACCCCGTACGACTTAGGCAGTGAGCGCAGACGGCGCTCACTGCACTGGTGGAGATGAGCTTATCCCTACGACCCGCGGAACTACAGATCAACAGAAGCCTCAATTATGCCATTCACAATGCTAGACCCATGGCAGTTTAAAAAATAAATAAAATATGGCCCGTAACACTTTGCAAATAGGACAGCAGGACTTAGAAAATAAAAAATATGACCCATAACACATAGAAAAAAAAAATACGAGGTAAAAAAAATACGAACTTAAAGGCTTAACCGTGCACATACAAAAACAACAAAAACACAAAGAAAATACAAAAAAATAAAAAAAAAATCACACTCAGCAGGGGGGGACAGCCAGAACATCTGGGAGTGAGGTTGCACGACAATTTAAACACAATTTAGCCACTCGAAAATCGACTAAAAATGTTAAGTATATTCATTTATTATTTAATTAATTAATTAATTATTATTAAAAAATATATATATATTTATAATAAAGAAAAGAGCAGGGGAGAGGATTGAGATGAGCCCCGAAGCACTCAGCGCAGGGCTCACAATGAGTGCCGTGGGTGATCAGCGGAGCAAAAGTAGATTATTGGAGAGGTTTGCAAAAAGCGCCAAAGGTGCTCAGACGACCAAAGGTATATGCTCTCACTGAGTGCCGAAGGCGCTCAGCGCGAGGCTCGCAATGAGTGCCGAAGGTATTCAGAGGACCAAAAGACTTACATTGTGTGGCAAACAGCATCACCTGGCTTACGATTTTATGACCGCCATTTTTTGACGGGCAATTCGCTAGTTATTCTATAACACTGAGAGATGGATGAATCTGTTTTTACCTCTTACAGGTCTGCCTGGAAGGCTAGGATGCCACAGCAATTCCAATACTGCAGGCACAGTGTTTAAGGGCAGACCCTTGTAGGCACTGTTTGTACAATTTTTAGAGTGTAAAATCTGCTTGTTAATAAAAGAAATTGGAAAATAGTAAATACATCTCAACTAAATTATATTTAGAGTAATGCTCCAAAACCTTCCATATTCCTTTATTGCCAATGATCCCACATTTTCACAAGATTAGAATCTATTTTTGCTGATGACTGGTAGTTCAAAATGGCAAACTTCTGTGGTACTTAACAGTTAATAAAATACGTTTTGTTATCTATGCTTTTAAGAAATGTTTGGATATAAGCTTGAAGCTGATCGTCTCTAAATTGGACCATTTCCTGTGGGGTTTTACAATGGATTATCTTATTGGATGGATGATATTTTGCAATGCAAAGTCAAGTTAATGAAAATGTGTGTTTAGTGTATTCTTGTTCATCGAGCCTACCCTCACAGCTAAAGGGAACAGGCAACAGTATGAATCCCTTGTTCCACAGATTCCACAGATACCAAGGAAGTGTAGGTTAGTTCGGTTTACAACATTTTGACTTAACCTTTGCATATAACATCTGATCTTCAGCCTCAGACACTATTGTCCGTACGATGACTGTGCAACTCTACTTCTGGGAATTAACCTCAGCCCCAAGACAGTCTAAAGAAAGGTGTTTGTTTTATGTTGGGTGTGGTACCCATGCACAAACGTATGGAACAAATGTATTTGCCTGCGGCGGTAGAGCAAGTTTGTTCATCCTATGTCAATATAAAGGCTTGGATACATTTGATACACAGAAGCAAGACTAATTTTCAGAAAATGAAACTGTCCTATCTATTTTTGTCATTGTTTTATAATCCTATGTCCTTTGGAGTCTCAAACTGCTGTCATTGCATCTGGGAGACCATGTAGCCATGGCATGAAATGTACGTAGAGATTTGGAGTCAGTGACCTGTGTACATGAACTACAGTAACTGTAAAAATAGAAGGTTTTCTGTGTATTAGGTTAGTCACATGGTTTAAATAAGATTTACTGGACGTCTTATAAACCCATCTCTAATTTTTAAATCCTTTGTTAACTTTAGATGAACAAACAGTTTGCAAAATAACTGGCAATAGCTCTACAACCAATTTAGGTGAAATGTGTTGTATGTTTGGCATATTGAATAGTATAGAATGTTTCTACTATTTCTCATGTAAAGTTCTCTCATTGTATATGTAAAATGGACAGCATATCACATATATTAGTCGTCAAACTACGAATCCCTCGTGGAGCCACCACCTTCTGCAAATGCGGCCCCTTGCTTCGCGAGGGTCAGCATTTGCGGAAGGTGGTGGCTCCAACGTCGTATGTGTTTGTCCGCAATTTGCGGAGGTGGAGGCTCAAAAGCGCCTCACACGCAGTTACAAACACCCACACGCACGACTTACTTAGACAAAAACACATTACGCCTCACACACGGTTACAAACACCCACACGCACGACTTACTTAGAAAAAAAAACATTACGACCTCGGAATCTACCTTAACGCTATAAACTCTCACACGCAGGACTTAGGGAAAAAAAATTACGACTAAGGAAACATACGACCTTAACGGCCGAACTGGGCGCAATGGAAAACAGTCAAAACACAATAAATACACACAAAAAACACATAAAAAACGTACCCACAGCAACGGGGGGCCTCCAGGACCTTTGCAAGTGAAGTTACAACTCCATTTAAGTCCAAATTATCGAGTTTAAACACCCAAAACTCCCCTAAGCGAGAGAAAAAAATGGCCACCGAAAAAAACGAAAACGAGGCTACAGAACCCTAAACACGCAAAACAGATCCCAACACATAGGAGTTACACCAGGTAGTATAACAGAGTATCGCAAAATCATTACGATTCACGTAACACACATACAATAGCCGCCATTTTAAGACAATGTACACAATAACGTATCTGAAATGTCGGATTTCCCGCCTAAAATAATGGCTTTGCCTCGCGCACAAACCCTATATATAGGGCACAATTGCCACAGAGCTCACACTTTCTCCTCAGGTGATGACATTCTGACTGGACCTTTTCGGTTGCCGGAAAATCCAAAGAGATTGTTAGCTCTTCAGGATATTGTTTGCTGGATATTTCTTATTGATAGGTAAAGTATATTAATTAATTTATTAGTAATTAATTTTAAAAAAAAAGTAAAGAAAAAATACATATTACTGCATTTTGCAATATCTGTACTTTAGCACGGTATTAATCATTAACCATTTGAAATATGTTTATTTATTGATTAATTAATTTTTAATGGACATTAATTTTATTAATTATTATTAAAAAAAAAAATATATATATATATATATATATATATATATATATATATACATTACTGCATTTTGCAATACCTGTACTTTAGCACGGTATTAGTCATTTACCATTTCAAATATGTTTATTCATTGATTAATTCATTTTTAATGGACATTACATTTATTAATTACTAATTATAAAAAAAAATTGTTTATAAGAAAAAAAAATGTCACTGGAATTAGATTTTCACATTGATTCTAATTGTATTAAAGTTATAGGATCCTCAAACCGTTTACATATTTATATCAATTACTTACATTTTACAGTGCATTGAATTCTATTTTGCAGCTATGCTAATTAAAACATAGCAAACATTAATAGGCCCTTTTTCAATTTATTTTCTCACAGTTGGATTATCTGCCCACGTGACTACACAGAGGGCTGTTTGCAGCATTTTATCTGCAATTACATCACCTTCACAGGTATATCATTTTCAAATGTTTATATTTAAAGTAAAAAAAATCATAAAAATATATCATAAAAATAAAGAACTTTGAAGCAAAATCCTCAACCTCAACCTCCCTCCTCATCCTCCCTCCTCAACCCCCTCCTCAAACCCCCATCCTCAACCCCCTCCTCCATCCCCCCATCCTCACCCTTCTTCCTCATCCCCCCTCCTCATCCTCAACCTCCCTTCTCATCCTCAACCCCCCTCCTCATCCTCAACCTCCCTCCTCATCCTCAACGTCCCTCCTCAACCCCCTCCTCAACCTCCCTCCTCAAACCCCCTCCTCAACCCCCCCATCCGCAAACCCCCTCCACCCCCCTCCTCCACCCCCCTCTTCAACCCCCATCCTCATCCTCCTTCCTCAACCCCCCTATCCTCAACCCCCCTCCTCAACCTCAACCCCCCTCCTCAACCTCCCTCCTTATCCTCAACCCCCCTCCCCATCCTCAACCTCCCTCCTCATCCTTAACCTCCCTCCTCATCCTTAAGCCCCTCCTCATCCTCCCTCCTCAACCCCCCATCCTCAACCCCCTCCTCAACCTTCCTCCTCAAACCCCCTCCTCAACCCCCCATCCTCAAACCCCCTCAACCCCCTCATCCTCTTTCCTCAGCCCCCCTATCCTCAACCCCCTCCTCAACCCCCATCGTCAAGCCCCTTCAACACCCCTCCTCAACCCCCCATCCTCATCTTCCTTCCTCAACCCCCCTATCCTCAACCCCCTCCTCAACCTCCCTCCTCAAACACCCTCCTCAACCCCCCCATCCTCAACCCCCTCCTCAACCTCCCTCCTCAAACCCCCTCCTCAACCCTCCATCCTCAACCCCCTCCTCAACCTCCCTCCTCAAACTCCCTCCTCAACCCCCATCCTCAAACCCCCACAACCCCCTCATCCTCCTTCCTAAACCCCTCTATTCTCAAACCCCTCCTCAACCCCCATCCTCAAACCCCCACAACCCCCCTCTTCAACCCCCCCATCCTCACCCTCCTTCCTCAACCCCCCTATCCTCCAACCCCTCCTCAACCTCCCTCCTCAAGCCCCCTCCTCAACCCCCCCATCCTCAAACCCCCTCAACCCCCCATCCTCATCTTCCTTCCTCAACCCCCCGATCCTCAACCCACCCTATCCTCAACCTCAACCCCCCCTCGTCAACCTCCTTCCTCATTCCAAACCCACCTCTGCATTCTAAACCCCCCCTCATTCTAACCCCTGACGGCACCTGGTATATGCTAATGACGTCACATGCGCGCCGGGTCAAGGAGCGGAGTGGAGGCCGGAGCAGATGCAGGTAAGTAAGGGGGAGGTTTTTTGGGGGGTTTAGGTTGAGGAGGGGGGTTTAGGTTGAGGAAGGGGGGGGGTTTAGAATGAGGTGGGGGGGTTAGAATGCGGAGGGAGGTTTAGAATGAGGAGGGAGGTTGAGGATGAGGAGAGGGGAGTGAATATCCTCAACCCCCCTCCTTATCCTCAACCCCCCTCCTCATCCTCAACCTCCCTCCTCATCCTTAACCTCCCTCCTCATCCTTAACCCCCTCCTAATCCTCCCTCCTCAACCCCCCATCCTCAACCCCCTCCTCAACCTTCCTCCTCAAACCCCCTCCTCAACCCCCCATCCTCAAACCCCCTCAACCCCCTCATCCTCTTTCCTCAGCCCCCCTATCCTCAACCCCATCCTCAACCCCCATCGTCAAGCCCCTTCAACACCCCTCCTCAACCCCCCATCCTCATCTTCCTTCCTCAACCCCCCTATCCTCAACCCCCTCCTCAACCTCCCTCCTCAAACACCCTCCTCAACCCCCCCATCCTCAACCCCCTCCTCAACCTCCCTCCTCAAACCCCCTCCTCAACCCCCCCATCCTCAACCCCCTCCTCAACCTCCCTCCTCAAACTCCCTCCTCAACCCCCCATCCTCAAACCCCCTCAACCCCCTCATCCTCCTTCCTAAACCCCTCTATTCTCAAACCCCTCCTCAACCCCCATCCTCAAACCCCCACAACCCCCCTCTTCAACCCCCCATCCTCACCCTCCTTCCTCAACCCCCCTATCCTCCAACCCCTCCTCAACCTCCCTCCTCAAGCCCCCTCCTCAACCCCCCCATCCTCAAACCCCCTCAACCCCCCATCCTCATCCTCCTTCCTCAACCCCCCGATCCTCAACCCACCCTATCCTCAACCTCAACCCCCCCTCGTCAACCTCCTTCCTCATTCTAAACCCACCTCCGCATTCTAAACCCCCCCTCATTCTAACCCCTGACGGCACCTGGTATATGCTAATGACGTCACATGCGCGCCGGGTCAAGGAGCGGAGTGGAGGCCGGAGCAGATGCAGGTAAGTAAGGGGGAGGTTTTTTGGGGGGTTTAGGTTGAGGAGGGGGGTTTAGGTTGAGGAAGGGGGGGGGTTTAGAATGAGGTGGGGGGTTAGAATGCGGAGGGAGGTTTAGAATGAGGAGGGAGGTTGAGGATGAGGAGAGGGGAGTGAATATCGGCGTATAACACGCACCTATCATTTGCTCCCTATTTTCAGGGAGAAAAAGTGCGTGTTATACGCCGATAAATACGGTACTTACATTTTACAGTGCATTCAATTCTACTTTGCAGCTATGCTAATTAAAACATAGCAAACATTAACAAGCCCTTTTTTCAATTTCTTTTCTCACAGTTTGATTATCTGCGCACGTGACTACACAGACGGCTGTTTGCAGCATTTTATCTGCAATTACATCACCTTCACAGGTATATCATTTTAAAATATTTATATTTAAAGTAAAAAAAATCATAAAAATATATCTCTCTTTTGCACTGAATTTTGATATTACTGTTGTTGATTATTCTTTAAGCTCATTGTGTTAAAGGTATAGGATCCTCAAACCGTTTACATATTTATATCACTTACATTTTACAGTACATTCAATTCTACTTTGCAGCTATGCTAATTAAAACATAGCAAACATTAACAAGCCCTTTTTTCAATTTATTTCCTCACAGTTTGATTATCTGCGCACTTGACTACACAGACGGCTGTTTGCAGCATTTTATCTGCAATTACATCACCTTCACAGGTATATCATTTTAAAATATTTATATTTACTTTACTGCATGCATGTATGAAAAGGACAACAAGTACTTTAAGTAATATCAGTGATTCATGCATTTATGAAAAAAAAAAATATATGATTTTTACTTATTTTCACAGATTTGTGACATCGCCAACTGCCTATACAGGAGTCTAACATTACAGAATATTAAATTGACAGGTAAATGATTTTGTGATGACATTTGTTAACACAATATAATATTAACTACTGATTTGCGTTTAGTAATGGTAGTTCATACATGCACTCAAGAATATTTAATTATGATTTTTGCATCTTTTTACAGATTTCTCACGTCTATACCTGCCTCAAAACAGGAGCATTTTTTACAGGTATATCAGAAGGGGAAAAAAATTATAATAAAGATTTTATGTGTATTCCTGTATTCATTCATCATTATGTTACTGCTCATTGACAGGGATAGCACCTTAGAAGCAGTTAAATATTTTATTTCAGGTATTATATTAGGTCAATTGCACTTTTGTGTAGCTCTTCTTTAGGAACACGATAACTGTTTCTGTTTTTCCATTCATGATATAGACACACCTACAGAGAGACACTCAGAGACACAGACACCCAGAGACACAGACACCCAGAGACACAGACACCCAGAGACACAGACACCCAGAGACCCAGACACCCAGAGACTCAGACACCCAGAGACTCAGACACCCAGAGACTCAGACACCTACTTGCAAACAACCAGAGAAATAGAATCCTATACACACACGCACCTTAAAGAACCAGAGAAATAGAATCCTATACACATATGCAGACACACAGACACCCACCTGCAAACAATCAGAGAAATAGAATCCCACATACACAGCAAGACACACAGACACAGAAATACAGAAGCCCACACACATAAACACACACCCAGAGAGATACACAGACCCACTGACACACATAAACATACACCCAGAGAGATACACAGACCCACAGACACACATAAACACACACCCAGAGAGATACACAGACCCACAGACACACAAACACACACCCAGAGAGATACACAGACCCACAGACACACAAACACACACAGAGACACAAACCCACAGATATCCAGACACACACCCAGAGAGACAGCCACCCACAGACATACAGGGAGAAATCCAGAGAGACAGAAACCCACAGATATCCAGACACACACCCAGAGAGACACACACCCACAGACATGCAGAGAGACAGCCAGAGACACAGACACACACCCACAAATATCCAGGGACAAACCCAGACAGACACATACCCACAGATATGCAGACACACACTCACAAACATAGACAAGCAGACAGCCATAGAGACGCAGAAAGCCATAGAGACGCAGACAGCCATAGAGACGCAGACAGCCATAGAGATGCAGACAGCCATAGAGACGCAGACAGCCAGAGAGACGCAGACAGCCATAGTGACGCAGACAGCCATAGTGACGCAGACAGCCAGAGAGACGCAGACAGCCAGAGAGACGCAGATAGCCATCATTTTTAGAAAAGAAAAAAAAAGTGTAATAAAATTAAGGTAATTCTTAATAGTCTATTCCAATTACAGATTACAATGGCGGACAATGCAGAAGATAAGAAAGAATATAAAAGAAGAATGGCAAGGGAAAGGAAGCAGTGATGGAGAGATGCACAGACCCCTGAGACTTCACAACGTTTAAGAGAAGAAGATCGACAGAGACTTCTAAATAAAAGAAAAATGGATAAAATCAACAAAATGAGTCTGCTGGAGATTCAAAGAAAAGAAAAAGTACACAAAAAATGTCTGTAAAACTGCCTCAAATTAACCTATTTTGCCTCCTGATAACAATGTTGATAGAGATGACACCAATGTAGATGTACAAAGTTCAAATGAAATTTATATTGATGAAGGTCATGATAGTCCTTTCTTTACAGCACTAACAGTAGACACTCATTATTGTGGATTAATGAATGTGGTTTGTCAGTTTTGTGGGGCTTATCATTTTCAGAAAGAACGACCAACTGATGGAGAGTTTATTAGTTGCTGTCAGAAAGGAAAGGTAAGACTTCCAGAAAGACAGACATTCACAGAATATTTAAAAAGTATCATGCGTGATCCTACATTTCCCAATTACACCAATTTTAAGAAAGATATTCAGTCTTATAACAGTGCAATTTCATTTGCTTCAATGGGTGCAACATTAGCCAAAAATGTACCAGGACATGTTCCTTATTGTTTTAAAGTACAAGGACAAATATACCACCGGACTTCACATTTACACCCAGAAACAGGAGAGCAAAGGACATTTGCACAGTTATATGTACTTGATACAATGGAAGCTGTGGAACAACGAATGTTGCTTCCTGCAAAAAGACCATGCTTACCCATAGTCTTTGAACAGCTTGATAACATTATAGGGAACAACCTTTATAGACAAGTATACAAAAAATTAGCGGAGGTTGAAAAAGAACAACTGGCACATGCGCAAAGACGTCAATCTACAATGAGGTTGCCATGGTATTTAAAAATGATGATGGGGAACCACCATTTGAGCGGGATATTAGAATATATCCACGCAATCAAGAACAACCTTTTATAAACATCAATATTTTAAGCAGTAATTTGGATCCTATGACATATCCCATTTTCTTTCCAAATGGGGAGCCAGGATGGCAACCAAAATTGCAGTTGCAAAGTTATCCAAATAGTAAACTTCGTATTAGAAACAATATCTCAATGCAGGAATATAAAGTGGCACAAACTGCTGTCCGGGATTATTATAATCCTATTTTATGTGGGGGTAAACTCACACAACAATGGATTACTGATTCTTATCTACAAGTTGAAGCAAATAATCTACATTTTGTCAAATTCCAACAAAACAAGCTTCGAGTTGAACAATATTGTGGATTGATGGATTATGTCACTGAATTGGCTGCAGAGACATTCCTGCTGGACGAGCAATGATTTTGCCATACTCTTTCCAAGGATCTCCTTGCAATATGCGAGAAAGATACAATGATGCCATGGCTATTGTCACTAAATGTATTTATTACATTTACATGTAATCCACAATGGTCAGAGATCAAAGAAAATGTTATGCTTGGACCAACTACTTTTGAACGACCAGATTTGGTTGCAAGTGTATTCAAAATCAAACTTAATTCCTTAACTCATATAATGATACATGGCCCATGTGGAGAGAGCAATCCAAACTCACCATGTATGGAAAATAAGAAATGCATAAAAGAGTTTCCAAAACAATTTCAAATGCAGACTTATGTTAATTGTGATGGATACCCTTTGTATAAAAGAAGAGAAGGACAAACAGCTATTATCCGTGGCCAAAAGGTCGACAATGGATATGTGGTTCCATACAATCCACATTTGCTGATGAAGTACAATGCACATATCAATGTGGAAGCTTGCACTTCCATCAAATCCATAAAATATGTGTATAAGTATATATATAAAGGATATGATGCAGCAACTGTTGTTGTGCAAGGTGCAGACAATGAAAAAGACAACCCCATTTTACATGACGAACTTTCTTCTTGTTTAGATGCTCGCTATGTAAGTACTCCTGAAGCAATGTGGCGTCTTCTCAAATTTGAGATGCATGATCGTTCACATGCTGTGTATCGATTAGCTGTCCATCTGCCACAAAGTCAATTTGTTTGCTTCACAGCCAGCAATGAAACAAATGCTTTAGCACAAAATGAACATAGAGCAACAACACTTACTGCTTGGTTTCAATTAAATTGTCAGGACACTGAGGCCAGACAATTTTTATACATTGACATTCCAAATCACTATGTATTCGTAAATGGTGAATGGAGACAACGAAAGAAACATAATTATAAAATTATACCAAGAATATATACAGTCAGTCCATGAGACATTGAACGTTTCAGTTTAAGATTACTGCTTTTACATGTTCCTGGTGCACAAAGTCATGAACATTTACGTACAGTCAATGACATAGTTTATGACACTTTCCAGTTAGCTGCAAGACATCAAAACTTTTGAGCAGATGATACAGAATGGGAGAGATGTCTTGAGGAAGCAGCACTATGTCAAATGCCAAAGCAAATGAGAGAACAATTTGCTTTTATTTGTATTTTTTGCAATGTACCAGATGCCTTAACTTTGTGGGAAAAGATTTTTTGCAACGTTATAATGAGACCATTGCACAATTTAAAACATTAATCGAAATACAGGAAATCTTTCTTTGTCATGGATTAAATTGTGCCAACTTTAATTTGCCTGATCCAGGATTTATAGATGAAATTAACTTTGATGAGTATGACACTGACATTGAATACCAAAAAACACAAGAAAAAATTGGAACTTTAAATGTATTGCAATTGGAAGCATTTAATGCCATCACAAATGCAATAGAAGATGAAATGCTCAAAGAGCTTTATTTCTATCTGGATGGTCCAGGTGGATCAGGAAAAACTTACCTATATAATTTGTTGATGAGTTGCATTCGAGCACAGGGTCAAATAGCACTGCCATTTGCAACCATTGGAATTGCTGCACTTTTGTTAGAAGGTGGTAGAACTGTGCATAGTGGATTTTAACTGCCCGTTCCCATTCTGGAAACATCAGTGTCGGATATTCAAATGAATTCATAACAAGCCAAAAAATTGCACAAGAGTAAATTAATTATAATAGATGAGGCAACTATGATGTCATGTCATGCCCTCTAATGTATTGATCGATTATTAAAAGAGGTTATGGCTAATGATTTGCCATTTGGTGGAAAGGTGATGTTGTTAGGAGGAGATTTCAGGCAAACATTACCTGTGGTGCCACATGGCAATCGTACTGACATAGTCGAAATGTGTATTAAAAGAAGTAAGCTGTGGAAAATATTTACACACCTGAGATTAGAAGTAAATATGAGATCTGAAGGGCGAAATCAATTCAATGATTGGCTCATTAAATTTGGAGAAGGAAAACAGACAAAAATATCTCATTTACCTAGTGATGCAGTGCAAATTCCACCAGAAATGATTTCAACAGAACCACTAATTTCAACAATCTTGCTCAATACCATCAAGCAACGTCATATTGACATAAAAAAATTACGATGCATTAAATTTAAACAACAAAATATTAAAATTAATCAATGCGCCCCAAAAAAACTATTACAGTGTAGATTCTGTTCTGGCTGACGACAACGAGAGTGAAGCAAACTTTAGTATGGAATTAATTAATTCTTTAACTCACTCTGGAATGCCACCACATGTTTTGCAACTTAAAAAAGGGGCAATTATCATGCTATTGAGAAATATGAATCCAAAAAAAGGACTTTGTAATGGGACCAGATTAATTGTGAAGGAATTAAAGGATCATTTTATACATGCAGAAATTATGAGTGGTACCCAAAAAGGCGAACCGGTTCTTATACAGAGAATTGATTTGGCTCCAAGTGAGAGTCCTTCAAAGGAGACAATTTCCCATTATCATGGCATTTGCCATGACCATCAATAAATCCCAAGGACAAACTTTTAAGTCTGTTGGTATTTTTTTGAAAGAACCTGTGTTTGCACATGGACAACTATATGTTGCATTTTCAAGATGCAATAATCCAGAGGAAATTAAAGTACATGTTGAAGAAAACACAAGCCAAGGTGATTTATTGAAAGATGAATGTGTTTTTACAAAAAAACATTGTGTCTATGCGGTACTGTAAATATACAGTACAGTGCTTTCATTTTGACAAAAAAAAGTGATGTTACTCTGATTGATTTTAAAGTAGCAATATTTTAGGAAAAAACTTAATACAATGGCAAAAAAACATACAGAACAGTGATTTTACTTCCAGGACAAATGTAGAGGTCTTTGGGACTCTTTAAATAGAAGACCGCTATTTCCAATAGGAAACTCGATGTGTCATTTCAACAAAGTACAACAAGAAGAAACAAAAAAGTATAAAAAACAACACAAAACTGTGGTTACACAGACTGAAAGTTACCTTTTCAGATGATTGGCCCCACAAAACAATTAGGTGCCATTTACTTTAATTGGAAGCTTATATTTAAATGTTTTAAAGTAGTATTTATCATGTTAACATTGTTTTTTAAAAGTTATGGAAAGTTATTTAAAGCTATATTGTATAACATTGTCTTTTCAAAGTTGTGGAAAGTTACTTCAAGCTATATTGAATATAGCCAAACATTTATGTTACGACAAGTTTAAGCATTTGTTAATACATTCAACTGTATAATTTTAAGATGGAGTATTGATTCAGGGAGCAATCCAATCGCCAGTTAATGGGGTCAGGAAGGAATTGTTTTTTTTCCCTCTTTGATACAATTGGCCAAGTTTCAATGGGGGGTTTTATTGTTTGCCTTCCTCTGGATTCAATGCAAATTTAATTTAACATGAGTTTTAAAAAAAAGGTTTCAAATAATGTTAGTGTACAAAATACTTACTTTTGAAAACTTTACATAGTTGTTTGTTATTTATACATAAATATCAATTCAAAATTTTATTATTGTTTAAAATACAAGTTGCATGTTAAAAACTTTGTTATGGTTTACAATATTTATTCATGAAAAATTAAAACATTGCTATATCGTTATTACATGTATGACAATTAAAAAAGTTCATATTTACAAAAATATATATATATACCTGTTGAAAGTTAAAAAATGAAAAGTTGTATTCAAAATGTTCTATTTATTGGTACTTAATAAAACAAAGGGTTAAGAATGTCTTAGACCAATATTGTGTGGCAAACAGTTTTCCCAGCATTAAAAATTCTATTGAACGTCATTTTTTGACGGGCAAGTCGCTAGTTGTATAATACTTTTCATATTTTAACTGGCAAATTATTAGCCTTTATTTGTATTCTTTCAGTATTTTGACACTGCACAGATTAGAATCCCTTGATTTTAATTTTAGTTTTGTAACTAGCGACTGACAGCATGACAGCAATAAAATTTGAAGCTGTTTGCCACATAATGCAATGTTCAAACCCCTCTGAGCACCTTCGGTGCTCTTTGCGGCCCTCCCCTCCCATCTACTTCACCGCTCATTACAGGCCTCGACGACTTGCAACTTGACATGTGTCTCCTTCCACCACCTCCCCCATCCTTTCCCTGTGTCTTTCTCCTCTGTGTCTCTGCTGAATCTTTGCATGGCTAACTAATTTGCTATTCAATTGGCACCTTTTAGCTACCCGCAAGCAATCTGCAGGTTACAGGCTAAAATCCCCTGCGGTTGTCAAAATTGTGACTCCAACCCATCTAACCTCAAGCATGCAAAGGTTTTCACACCCATAAATGGCAAATGTAGAAGAAAATCCTATGAGTACTAGATAGGACTTGCAAGTAGGTTAAACACCTGACTGTAGCACTGTAAATGCAAATAAAGCATCAATACTGCACTCTAAAAGATGGGGAAAGTGATGAAAGACATTAAAATGAACTGCACAACAATATCAAGCCCGCAAATCTACAATCCAAAACATTTTTTTTCATGTTTCATTTCTGTGTTATATCAATCTTGGGAATCAAGGAGTTAATACATATCAGGCCACCCACATAGACTAGAACATTTATTTCATTCATTTTTATAATTTTATACATTGCCGGATTGCGAGTCCGATCCCATATTGGACTTCTAAACGCTAATTGATTGACATTTAACCTCCTTGTTTAATGATGTCATGATGACGGTCTCATTTACTATTGGCTGTTTTTAAATCGGTAGTTACGGCCTTGCTTAATTGATCATGATCATGCTCTGAGGTGCTACATACAAATTCATAGTTTACGGTTTAGGTGTTCGGTCAGACTTACGGCCTTTGTCTTATTTCCTTGAAGAAAACCTTCCTCCTATTAGAGATAGTCTACTAACCAATGTGCTTTCCAGTTCCCATTTGGGTTTAAAGGAATATTGAAAGCATGCTTTATTTATTGTATCTGAAAAATGGTATTTCATAATACACCACTATGTGTTTTCTTATTTCAAATGATGCTCTCAAGCAGAAATAAACAGATTCAAATATTGAACTGATCTAGGCACGTGCCTCTCTCAGCCAATGAGCAGTAATAAAGATGTATAAATCATAATTACCGTATGTGGAAATTATATTGATAGACTATGTATCCTCTATCCTTTTCCAGTTAATTTCAATTACATTTAAACAGGTTTTGCTTTATATTTTTCATGCAAAACACGTTGTTTAATGCTTAAAGTATGCTCTTTTAAATGCAGAAAAAAACATTTGCTTTCTAAGTTTATTTGATGTAATTTCTACATCCATCCTTCCTCGTTATCAAGTAATGGTTCACCACATGATTTAAACTAGGAAACCTAAGCGACAGGTACAGGAATTAATAATTAACGGTTTATTTTCATACATGAACATGGAATTTGAGAACTATAACTTACTCAAACATTGTACGTACCGTGTCAGAAAGAAATCTCAGCTGCCTCGTGGATATCTACAAGAATAGTAAAAGCATAATGATTGTAAGAAACTAAAAAATGACACATCCAAGGAAGCTGTTTTTTGACTGCGTGGGGGCCAAAAAAATATATGTTCAGTTAGAAAGATTTCACTTAAATGCTGCTCCTAAAATATTACATATTAAGATGCTGACATAGAAGTTTTGGGGTATTCCTCTATAATGTAACTGTTCGCTGAGCAACAATTGGTGCAATCAGTGCAAGGCACAGAGGTCCCTGACTTCTTTGGAACCCCTCGGACCTCACGCAAGTCTTCTGTGGCTCCCCAGCCTCCTGTGGCCCCCACAGATCCTATGTGGCCCCCGGTTGGCTCCCTGTGGTTCCCTGTGGCCCTTGAGGGTCTTATATGGCCCCCACAGCCCTGTATGGCTCCAGCTGACTCTGAGGCCAATTATGAGGCCAATTATGCCCCTCTGTGGCCCTTCACAGGCCCCAGGGGCCTCCTATGGCCCCCAGTGTCCCCCCTCAGCCTCAGTGTCCCTCCCTCAATCCCCTGTGTTCCCACTCAGCCCCCTCTGGCCCCTTGTGGACCTCTGCGGCTGACCTCAGCCTGTGGTGGCCCCCTTGATCCTTGCTGGCCCATGTGGCCACACCCGTGGACCTCTATGGACTCCCTTGGCCTTTTATTGCCCCTTCAGTCTTTGGAGGCCTCTGTGGTCTCCTGAGCCCTCTTGTCTGCCGTGGCCCCTGCTCAACCCAGGAAGTGGAGTGCAGCAACGGGAAGGTAAGAAGGTATATATATTGATGATATATATATATATATATTTATTTTTTTATAGCTATAGATGTATATGCAAATGTATACGTGTATGTGGTATACAGATGTACCCAGACAGATGTAGTTACCTCCACAATAGTGATGTGCCGAACAGTTCGCGGGAGAACTATTGACGGCGATTTTCGCATGTTCGCGTCCACCTCGAACGGCGAACACATGCGCTTTTTGGTTCGCCCCTATACTTTATTATTGAGGAAACTTTGAACATCATTTATTTTATTTTATAATTTTTTTTGTGTAATCTATGCCTGCCTGCCACCGTGTGTGTGTGACAGGCTAACACCTAACAACTTATATTGTGCTTATTTTCACTACTCATACCTGGTGGTGTAACATACATTGAAAACATCTATTTTTTTCCTGTAATCTAATTTTAGTTGCCTGCCTGTGTCAGACTCACAGCTTATATTGTGCTCAGTGACATAAAACAACACTTTTTTGACTGTAATAGATTGAATAGCAATTGCCTGCCTACAGGCGTGTGTGTGAAGCCTATTGCATCTACTCTGCCAACTTTTGCCAGTGCACAGTGACACTCATATCTGGTGGCACCCTAGATTGCACGTGCAGTGCCCCAAATTTGAAGTGGGAGGACTGACCAAGCATCTTTTTCCATCTCCCGCTTCCAAAAATCCATGCCATATACACGTCCCCTGATAGTGGACGTAACAGGGATTAAACCGATAGGAATAGTACTACTTAACAGTACACACCTTATAATAATGTGCAGTGGAAGCCCGCAGACTCTGACCTGTGTATAATCTTCCATGCTGGGCAGTGGAAGCCCCCAGACTCTGACCTGTGTATAATCTTCCATGCTGGGCAGTGAAAGCCCACAGACTCTGGGAGTCTGAAGAAGAGGAGTCAGAGGAGGAAGGTGGCTTTGAGGAGGTGGAAGACCAAACACAGCATGCGTCCCGGAGGCTTGTTGTCACCTTTCGGGGACCCTTGGTGGCTGGGTGGAGGAAGAGACCTTCAATGACATCAGTGAGAACAAGGAACGGGACATGGCTAGTTTGGTATCCAACCTTGTGCAAATGGGGAGTTTGCGGTTGTGCAAAGGGACTGTTTGCGGTTGTTTGCGGTGCATTAAACGGGGAGATTGGTCTGTTACTGTGAAGCGGGTGTAACCCTTAAACTACCTGATTGATACAACATCATACCTGATGTTTTAAAGCATGTTATTCCAAACAATTTAGGAATGTTAGGTGATTTATACCCTTTATGGCTTAAAACCAGACTCTGCATCAACTATGTAATTTTCCGTGGGAGTTTTGCCATGGATCCCCCTCCGGCATGCCACAGTCCAGGTGTTAGTCCCCTTGAAACAACTTTCCCATCACTATTGTGGCCAGAAAGAGTCCCTGTGGGTTTTGAAATTCGCTTGCCCATTGAAGTCTATGGCGTTTCGGTCGGTTCGCCGGTTTGCGAACATTTGATGGAAGTTCGCGCCCGCTGTTCGCGAACCGAAAATTTGATGTTTGCAACATCACTACTCCACAACTCTAGCTGCCACCCCTCCCATACGAAACAAGGGATAATTCATAGTCAAGACATCAGATACCACCGCATTTGTTCAAACATAGAGTATCGTGATAAACACTTAAAAACACTTTCTGCCTCCTTCAGACAGAAGGGTTTAGAAACCCTGTGTTATCACTCAGAAAGTAACCTCTGCCATCAGAATACCCCGAGAACACCTGCT
Source organism: Discoglossus pictus (assembly GCA_027410445.1). NCBI lineage: Eukaryota > Metazoa > Chordata > Amphibia > Anura > Alytidae > Discoglossus > Discoglossus pictus. Next base: position 25,940,627 of record CM050175.1, read on the forward strand.
GCAATACAAAACCAAAGAAACAACTTCACGTACACCTCTAGTAACCACATACCATCCGGTTCTACAAGGAATATGCAAAATATTTAAGCATTTACCACCACAACTTACAGAGGACACAGAATTTAAACATGTATTCCCCAAACCCCCCATTCTTGCATGTGGCAGCCACCAAATTTAAGACAAACATTGGTGAACAGAATATTGCCAAATGAACAGCATAACAGAGAAAATGGCACCAAACCCTGCGAATAAAAGTTGCTGCAAACTATGCCAACACATCTGCAAAGAGGACACAGCCACACCCAACAACAAGACCCACAACATCAGAGGCACATGTTCATGTACATCATCCAATGTAGTGTATATTATACAATGTACTGTATGTGAAAGGGGTGCTACATTGGGGAAATCAGCCAGAAACTACACACATGTGAATGAACCTCCACCGAAGCTCTGTCAAAAAGCACCCTGAAGAAGTTATTGTACTCCAGTTGGACACCATTTCACCCAGGAGAATCACTCCATCCAGAACCTAAATATAAAAGTACTCAGAGGGAATTTCAGAACTATCCAACAGCGGAAAACTTTTGAATTAAAAATGATTCAATTTCAATTTTTTAATACAAAGGATTTGGGCATTGCCATCGACTTAGGCTTTCTGGCCCACTATCTTAATGTCTTATGGCTAACACATTCCACTTTCCTCCCCTCTTCTATTACTGTTTTTGTAAGCTACATGCTGTGCTGAAATGTATTGCTCTTCTTTTACTCTGCTGTGTTCTTATCTACAACATGATTTATAGACTTACTTACTGACCTATCAGGAAATTATTCACAATGCTGGTCTATTTCTCACTTAACTCTGGCCAATGAATTTAGTTTTTCTTGTTTTTCCAATTTTTTTTTCCATCTCTTTCTGTTTACTGTTTTTAGTTCATAGTTGTATCAATATTGCTTTTTGACTTGATAAAGAGTGCCATTATCTCTTGAAAGCTTGTCGCTTTATTATGAATACATTTGTCCAATAAAAAAGGTATCACTATTCACTGCAATACTTTCATTATTCAACTCGATTACCGGACATTCAAGGCTACCTCACTCTTCATATATATATATATATATATATATAAAAAAAATATATATATATATACATAGCATGCGGGGCGTTGCTCGCGCTTGCGGGCTCGCACAGCGAGCCGCGGCCCTCGCATAGCGAGGGCAGCGGGCAAGGGCAACAGTTGCTGGCATGGAGCGCAGAAGGCGCTCCATGCCAGCAACTGCGACCCTCGCAAACTTTAGGTCGCAACGCAAACAACACGTCACACCAATTACAACACTCGCAAACTTTACCTCGCAACGCAAACAACATACGACACACGTTAACACACATTACGACCTCGCAACACTCGGACGCAACTCGCAAACATTACAAAATTCAAAACACAATACAAACACACAGCACATACATAAAAAAACTTACCTACAGCAACAGGGAGCATCCAGGACCTCAATAAAAAAACTTACACCTTGATTTCACTCAAAATAAGAGTTTACACACTAAAAAATTTGATAAGCGACAGAAAAAATGCCCGCCGAACAAAACGAAAACAAGGCTACACACGCAAACACCATACGAGACACGTTAGCAGACATTACGACCTCGCAAACATCGGACGCAACACGCGAACATAAAAACATTTAAAACACAATAAATACACACAACACACACATAAAAAGCTTACCTACAGCAACAGGGACCATCCAGGACCTCAAAAAAGCAAGTTACACCTTCATTTAAATAAAAATAAAAGAGTTTAGACACTAATAAAATCGCTAAGCGAGAGAAAAAATGGCCGACGAAGAAAAAAGGAAAACGAGGCTACAGCACTCTAAACACTCCAAACACCACAACACACTCACAAAACACCACAAGAAACTCGCACCACTAAGCACCTACGGATAATCCGCAAAGACGCATACCACAGATTACCCGCCATTTTACGCCAATGCGGAAGTACACCACTACGCTAATGGTTTCGTCTTGCGCACACACAGTATTACACTGCGCACATTCACGAAGCTTACACAGCAGCTCCACACCACTAATGCTGCAGCAACATCAAAACACATTGGACCTCATTCAAGTGCAATTTGGCCAATTGAATAGGGCGCTAAATAAGCACATAACTTATACTTTTTACAGAAGTTTTTAGTTAGTAATCATCTATCCAAAAGCAAGATTTTCACTAACTAAAGTCTTCTTTAAAAAATATATGCTATGTGCTTATTTAGAGCCCTATTCAACTGGCTAAATTGCAATTGAATGAGGCACATTGACTGCTCTTCAACACATGGCTTCAAAATAGGTAAAGTATATTAATTTATTAATGTATTATATATTTCATTATTACACACCAAACAGCATTAGCTCACTTAAAATTTCATTGCCGTCATTTTTTGACAGGCAATTCGCTAGTATATATATATATATATATATATATATATATAAATATATATACAGTATCTCACAAAAGTGTCTTCAGACCTAAACCTTATTGAGCATCTGTGGGGCATCCTCAAACGGAAGGTGGGGGAGTGCAAGGTCTCTAACATCCACCACCTCCGTGATGTCATCATGGAGGAGTGGAAGAGGACTCTAGTGGCAACAAGTGAAGCTCTGGTGAACTCCATGCCCATGTCTCAATGTGCAATATAAATACCACCAACATGGGACCCGTCTTCAAGGGCAGGCTCCTCACAATAGTAACTCTGCAGCAACGGCCCTGAATGTTTATTTTTAAAAACTGCTACAGTAAAGGTGATTTTATGTCACTTTAAGACATTATCACTCATTTTGATTAAATATGACCTGTTTAGTGTAAGTAATATGCAGCCTTATTAAATTGCAATTCGGCCAATTGAATAGGGCGCTATTTAAGCACATAGCATTCATGTTTTTAGTTAGTGAACTTCTATCCAAAAGCAAGGTGTTCACTAACTAAAAACGTATGCTATGTGCTTAACTAGAGCCCTATTCAATTGGATGAATTGCAATTTAATAAGGCTGATGATTAGAAGGTAAAAATGATCCCTATAAATAAACTAACAGGAAGAGACAACCACATTTCTAATCCATTCTCTCATCAAATCTCGCCTCAACTTTCTCTTTGTTGGCCTCCCCATCTCCTGTCTGTCTTCACTCCAATCCATAATAAGACCCAACTACCGTACTCAACGCTCTATGTTTGCAGCTTCTCCCTGTCAGTCACCCCACTGGCTCCCCATGAATGTCAGAATAAAAATCCTGACCCTAACACGTAAAGCATTTTCCAACTGTGCACTTTCTAATTTATCTGCTCTAATCTCAAAATACTCCTCCAACCATCCACTTCACTCTGCTAATGATCTTCTCTTTCTTCCCTTCTTATCACCACTTCTCACTCCCACATTAAGGAATTTTCTCATGTTGCTCGTACTCTGTGGAACTCCTTGCCTCACTCCACCATACTATCTTTCTGTCAAAAACTCAATCTGTTTAAAGAAGCCGGTCACCTTCAACCTTAACATTCACAAACTGCGTATGAAGTTGCTCAAACCCAACCTACATTATAATGCACAATCAGCTCCACTTGCATAAACATACTGCCTTGATCGGTGTAATCCTTTATCTGTCACCCTCCTATCTTAAAACCGGCCATTACATCTAAATTGTACCTACTAACCAATTTGTATAGTATTTGTATTGTATCCTTACTTTCTATTTACATAAATAGTTGTCCATACATTTGCCAATTGTACCCACTGTATTTTATTTTATTGGGTGGGTGGGTGACCTGGGCCACACGGCCCCCTCACCTAGGGAAAATGTATGCGCAATACATTGACTCTTCTTTTCCAGTGTAGTGGTTGCTGCGTGACCACTGGCTGGCTTGCCAATCAGAAGGTCATTGCATTTGGCATCTATTACATTACTGTGTCTGTCGCAACACCTTCTCATTGGTGCCCCCTGTTTTCACAGAGCTTGCAAAGTTATTGTGCGACCAAATATCTGGCGGTATAACTGGATGGGTAGGCTGGGCTCGTTAGACTTGGTTGGCAGCCAGCCTAGGAGAAGGAAAACTCTGATTTAAAATCCTGGCAGATGCAGCCCCTTAGCCCTATAAAGCCATCCATCTAGGAGAAGAAGACTCCAATATAACACCTACGACTCAATGACCTTACTATCACCGTCCAGGCTTGCTAGGCCATTACAGATGAACCCTGAGTGTAAGGGGTAGGACCAGTACTGTGCACACTGCATCTCACCTAAAAACTCAATTGCGCAGACCAACATCTAAAACAATCAACATTTTTCAAGCCCTGCAAAGGGGCAAAATGACTGGTGGAAGATGTCAGTCCCAATCCTTCATGCAGGCGGTTCAGGTGTATGGGTTGCCAGATCCAGACCCAGGAGACTACAGCATCAATCGGCAGCGCCCTGAATGACCAAGCAGCCTTTTCTAGGGACAGCACTGCTTGCTTCCCATGGAGGGGGCCATGAAAAGGTGGCCTAAAGAAAGCTCGTCTCCACTTTTGGTTAACCGCAATCAACGGGCATCTCCAAATGTGGTGGAAACTCAGTAAAAAAGTAAAGGCTCACACATGCCTCACAAGGTGTACTTGCACTGAAACTCGCATGTTGGAACATCAGAACTATGCTTGACACAACAGACAGCATTTGTCCAGAATGGCGCACTGCTCTTGTAGCCCTACAAACTATCAAGGCTGGCTATTGACATTGTTGCCCTCAGTGAAGGCCGCCTCCGAGAGGAAGGCAGCCTTCAGGAACATGGGGCAGGCTATACCCTCTACTGGTTAGGGAAGCCAGAAAATTATAGACTTCTCTCTGATGTTAGCTTCATGTTCAGGAACCATATCGCCTCCAAACTTGATAACCTGTTAAAGGGTCACTTTGACCGCATCATTTTTATGGGTCTCCCACTTCAAAACAAGCAGCATGCTAACATTTTCAGTGTCTGTGCGCTAACTCTTCAAGCGGATCCTGCTAAAAAGGTCAAGTTTTACACTGACCTGCGTAATCTCGTACAAAACGTCCCTGCAGACGACAAGGTCATCATCCTCGCAGACTTCAATGCCAGAATAGGCAAGGATTCAGAAGCTTGAAAAGATGTACTTGGCAATCACGGTGTTGGAAACTACAATGACAACGGGCGCCTTCTGCTAGAGTTTTGCACTGAACAGAAACTCACCATCACCAATACAGTTTTCCAGCAGAAAGACAGACTAAAGACAACCTGGATACATCCTTGGTCCAAACATTGGCATCTTATAGACTATATTATGGTGCTCCGCCGAGACCTTCGAGATGTCCTGATCACCCGAGTGATGTCCAGCGCAGAATGTAATATGTACCACCATCTGTTGTGCTGCAAACTTCGACTCCACTTCAATCCTAAACCAACGAGGAAAGGAGCCCCAAAGAAGAAGTTACAGATCGGTAACCTCCAGTCAGCTGATGTGAAGGCCGACTTCCAGGCGAATCTCTAGTTAAGCCTAGAAGATTGCAGATGCTTCACGGATCCCTCCTCAGATGCTCTATGGGAAGATCTCTGAACAGGTCCTCTGGTTTGATGAAAACAGTCAGGAGATCCATGAAATACTGTTAAAAAGAGATCCACTCATCAAGCGCATCTCGATCAGCCGTCTTGCCCTAACAAGAAAGCTGCCTTCCGTTTTGTCTGCAGCAACTTCCAACGAAAGCTTAGAGAAAATCAGAACCAGTGGTGGACCCACCTTGCGGAAATAACTCAGCATTGCACAGATGTTGGTGACTACAGGGGCTTTATGAAGCTCTGAAAGCCATATGGCCCTTCACACCTGGTCCAAAGACCATTGAGCAGTGCAGACAGTCAAACACTCCTTACAGACAATTCATTGATTCTGAACTGGTGGTCTGACAACTTTCCCACTCTATTCTGGGCCAAACGCATAGTTTCTGTCTCAGCGCTTTATCGCATTTTACAACAACCAACGAAAACAGAACTGGATGAAATCTGTACTCTCGAAGAGACTGTAAAAGCTATTGAGCAGCAAAAAAATGGTAAGGCTGTAGAAGTTGATTGGATCCCAGCTGAAATCTGGAAACATGGGGGCCCAGCACTTCATGCTAAACTCCATGAGCCCTTTGTTTGCTGCTGGCATTAAGGCAAACTGCCACAGGACCTTCGTGACACAATCATCATTACCCTGTAAAAGAAAATGGGAGGAAAATCAGACTGCTCCAATTACCGGGCAATAACTCTGCTCTCCAAAAATCCTTGCAAGAGGACTCCTCAACAGATTGGTGTCCATTATCGCAGAAGAGCTCCTCCCCAAGAGTCAGTGTGGCTTTAGAGCCAACAGGAGCACTACTGACATTGTATTTGTTCTCGGGCAGCTCCAAGAGAAATGCAGAACAAGGGACTTTTGTTGACCTAACCAAAGTGTTCAACACTGTGAGCAGGAAGGGTCTGTGGCAAATCCTGGAACGTATAGGATGTCCTCCTAAGTTCCTCAACAAGATCATCCAGCTACAGGAAGATGAGCATGGCCAAGTTAGGCACAACAATGACCTATATGAGCCCTTCCCAATAAGTGTGAAGCAGGGCTGTGTCTTGGCTCCCAACCTATTCACACTATTCTTCAGTATGATGCTGAAAAGGGCCACAACAGACCTTGGTGTTGAGAATGGACTCTACATCCGATTCCACACAGACGGCAGTCTGTTCAACCTGAGGCGACTAAAGGCCCACACCAGGACAATGGAACAACTCATCGGAGAGCTACTCTTCGCCGACAATGCTGCCCTTGTTTCCCTTATGGCGAAAGCTCTGCAGCAAATGACATCTTGCTTTGCCGAGCCTAACAAGCTCTTCTGAAGTCAGTTTGAAGAAGACTGATGTTCTCCACCAGCTGCACCTCAGGAAGATTACTGTCCTCATTGCATCACTATTGACGAGTTTAAGCAGAAAACTGTCCAAAAAGCTTACCTACCTGGGTTGCATCATCTCCTCGGACGCAAAGGTTGACAAGGAAATTGATAACAGATTGGCAAAGGCAAATGGTGCATTCAGCAAGTTATATAAATGGTTTTGGAACATCAAGCATCTGAACAAGTGCACAAAGGTCAACATGTACAGAGCTGCTGACCACCCTACTGTACGGTTCCTAGTCCTGGGTCACCTACCACCACCACCTACGACTTCTTGAGCGATTTCATAAACGCTGCCTCCACACCATCCTCGACATTCACTGGAATGACCACATCCCCAATACTGAAGTCCTAGAACAGGCACAAGTCACCAGCATTAAAGCCATACTGTTGAAGAAGCAGTTGCACTGGGCAGGACAAATCTCTAGGATGGAGGATGATCTTCTTCCAAAGATTGTGCTATATGGTGAGCTCACCACTGGCAATCCTGACAAAGGAGGAGGTACAATTACTCACTGAAACAATCCCCTGATTCCTGTCATATAGACCATTGTTGATGGTCCTCTTTAGCTTCAGACCAAAAGGCATGGAGAGGCATCATTCATCAGGCTGTCTCCTCTTTCGAGACCACACACAAGGCTGGTCTTGTGGACAAAAGGAGACATAGAAAAAATTGTGTCACTGCAGCACTCAACCCAGAACAAGACTTTCCATGCAGCTACTGTGGTCAAGTCTGCCAGTCCCGCATTGGCCTCCTCAGCCACCAGAGAGCCCGTAGATGTGGACACCCCTCTTAAATCTTTGTTTGCGAAACCAAGCCTATATATATTTTATTCTACTTTGTAAAAAGCCCAACAGAAAATGTTTGCACTTTGTGAATATAGAGTAATAATTATAATAATAAAACAGATCAAGCTTTCCTTACATATTGTCTTGCTTAATTCATGATTATAAATATTTAAAAGAACACTCATCAATAATTCAATAGAATTCCCCATTATACTTTATATTATTTTATTATTTCTAATGATATTTTTTGGTTATGTTATGTGGGGACCAGTATAGTTATATTACCTAGTACCTATTAGAAAACCAGGTACAACGCTTTGGAAATGGCACTGATGCTTGCTTCATATTTTAAAACAGATACACAACCACACTATCTTTTGGGATTTTTATCTATCTATCTATCATTTTTTATCTCTTGCAGGTGTTATTAGCTGTTACCCCAAGTGTCAGTAAGAACAATCTTTTTCTTTCATTTTTAGTACAATTAAACATTGTTAGCAGCCTATTTTTGGCTAACTGTTAACCTCATAATTTCCATACTCATATTGAATGTGTCACTGTCCTTCAAATTTGCCATGTTGTGTGGTTGTTGACAGCTTATAGCAACTTGGATCTTTACCAATATAGCCTACGACAAAGCAAATCTTAAGCAAACACAATGTTTGCTTTAAATATGTTTGTAATTGTAATGATTTTATTCATAGGTTATATAAACTGTGAGTCATTTTAAATTACATAATGTAAATACAGGCTGCATGCACGCTTCATTATGATCAATCAGATAATGATTAACTGCCACTGGAAACATATTTTTTCAAACATTATTAGTGCATTAAAAGTGTATTATTTATATTCTATATTTGATTAAAAGGTATAAGATATTTAGTATAATATTATCAATATACGATCAATGGCTAATTTAAACATCTGTCTCCTATTATTTCTTCCTCTTTATTTTTTCATGATATACCTAAATATCTACCCTAACACTAGAAAGATTTCATAAATGTTATTACAAACATATATAAGTTATTATTAATGTTCATAAACCTTAACAATAATAAATGAAATCTTTAATATTGTATCAGAACTTGACACATCGTACTAAAAAATTTGCTCGTAATTGGACGACCCAGCATCTTGTCTTTCAGGAAGAGGAATAAAGTTTTGTAATGTGGGGTAGTGTTGTTAGTGCCTACAAGAGCCCAAGAGCAATCTGTGCCTGAAAGAATCAAAGTGCAGCCTGTGCTCATAATTACCAAAGTGCAGACTGTGCCTATAAGAACCAAAGTGTAGCTTGTGCTTACAATAACCAAAGTGTAGCCTGTGTCTACAGGAACCAAAATGTAGCTTCCAATCAATAACCTGTCTTCTCCTTCTCCTCCTCTACATTGCCACCATCAAGTCCTCTCAGTACAGTTAAATGCTAAATTCTCTGATGTAATTATTATTATTAGTTTTGAGTTTTTTTATCCAAAAACAAGACTACCAGTTCAAACTAAAATGTGAAAACCTGGGGTTATTTCAATTTACGTTGTTCCCTATGGAAAATGCTTGTTTGGAACTCAACCTGTTTGGAACTCATCCTGCCGTCCTGAATAGATTATGGACAATACAGATGCATCTAAGTGTGCTTAAAAATGTTTTATTGGGGCGTTTTATCAAACAGAGCTAAGGTTTATAACCACAAATGTTAACGTGAGAGCTGCTGCATTTCACTCATGAGGCCCAAATAGACCAAAATATACTTCTTTGGTGGCTGTTTCCCCAGTTAAGGCATACATTATTTCAGGGCTGAATTGGGTCAGACTGACACAATACAGAATACAGAGATGCACTGGATTAGGCTAGTTTGTTCATAGACCCCAGGGGGTTTGAGGCTAAGGTTGTATTTGACATACTACCTCATACTGTTGAGTGTCCGCATTTTAAGCATAAGAATTTCCAAGCATTGCCTTTTTACTAAAAATTCTCTAATATGGAGAAAAACGTACAATAATCAAGACTTAAACTATATTACATGTTCCCAGAATTCTGGACATCAGACAGCAACTAGGAGCACTTTTGGAGATATTTACCAAGACTATCTGTGTCAGTCCACATCAAAGTATTTCCAAAAAGTAATAAACAGAATAAGATTCTAAATCTATCCACCCAATAGTACTTCAAAAGAAATTATTATAAAAATGACACAACTGTAGTCTTTTAAATACTTTTCTGAAGAAAATCTTCTAATATAGTTGCACTAAAAGAATCAAAAGTCTCTCTGTATATAAAATGTCCTGGTATAAAGTTATTTAATACTGATAGATTTCATACAGCATGTTGATCAAATAAAAATCAGGGTGTTGGAATATTGCATTTCTAGTCCATAGTACACAGGGAAATAAATTACATTATATTAAGATGTACCTTTCATAACATGTATTTGTTAGAAAATCCTAATCACATTTAAACTCTTTTACATAAGTAAATTTAACCTCCCAGAAGACAAACATCCTGGGTCAGTCCTCTAGCTTCCCTATACTGAGGTCATCCCTAATACTGACTTGTGCCAGCTTCTGCCCTGTGCCCTCAAAGCCCCACCCATCTAGTTTTCCTTGGCATTACTGTATAAAAGAGCCAACTGGAACATTGGGCATTTGTTCCTCACATGATAATCCCCAGTTCGGTACACAATAACCGAACTGCAGGCAAAATGGGGACAAGTAAGAGGCTATGGATAACTATATGTGGCCTCCTAGTAGCTCTCACATGTCTCAAGGCAGCAGGTGAGTACCAAGTACCAAGTACTGAAAAGAAGAGAAGATCATGAAAGAGCGCGAGAGTGAGAGAGAGAGAGAGAGAGATAAATAGATGCCAAAATGATGAGTGATCCTCAGGGCACCTATATGTATAAATAGATAGATAATGCTCATAATATAGACACAAGTCATTCCTTGACTATATGGTAATATTAGCAACAAAATACTTGTCAATGGAGCTCCCTTATTGATAACACCTCTACATTGTTTAAAATCTGGAGTTGGTAGTGTGTGTGGACTTGTTCAACAGCAAATAACCATATACACATAGTTGTATTTTGTGTCTATGCTTAGGAATGATAACAGTAGAAAGACACATTTTCTCAAAGGATAAAACACAAAGAGATATAACAGTGACAGTTGTATAACCAACTAATTTGCACTTTTTTTTACAACTTTTTCATTAGCATATATCCAGCGACTACTTTAAATAGAGCTATAAGCACCTATTGTATATGGAGCTATGAGTCTACGACACAATGATTGATTTTAGTTCATATCTCATGCACATTCTCATACCTATTGCTAGCAAAAAAAATGAATATATTGAAAAAAAATCGAATCTAAGATACTGATGGTTTGAACTAATATTTTTTCTTTTACAATCAGATCACCATCATCAACAACAACAGACTGCAGGTGAGATATGATTTTCTTTACCTTGTTGATATTTGTCTGCTCACAATACTGTTCACTGTACATACACATAATACTAAAATTAATTTAGAAAATTTAAAACTATCCACCAAAAATGTATATTATATTAGATTAAATTTAAAATAATTAATTTCAACCTTCATTAAATTCTATTTGGGTGAGAACATTGACCATATATTCATGTTTTCTTTAAAAAATAACAAATAGATATGAAAAAACACTACTATGGTAAGAAAAACACAGTGATAAAGAAAAAAATGTTGTAAGACAATGATCTATATACCTATAGAGGTTTAATGTTTTTATTTTATTATGGTTCATGATGCAGATGAGGATAAAACTACTTGTTCATTAAAACCAAGTTCTTTATGCAGGTTCAATAAAATGTATCATCAGTTACAATTTTTTCTTCAAGAGAATTAACAAAATCCATCTTGGCCACCTTTGAAAAAAAAGTTTTAATTATTTTCCTCAAATCTAAAATGTACCTAGTCCTTTCTTACAAATTGGTAATATCCACTTCTAATCTAAGCGGTGTCAGGTTATTGAACCTAGTGAATGACCAGGTGACATTGTTACTGATGTTTTGTAAAAACAGAAATATTATTTTTGTAGAATTTTAAATTATTTTAGAATGTTAATACTAATATTAACATGATGGTTTGTTAGTTGTATAAATTGTGGCATTTTGTGTATGGTCTTAATTGTTATATCCTAAATCCACTGATGTACACTCATATTTTATGAAAATATGTATCAATATGTGTATGTATCTAGCTTATGTAAATATAAAAAGGTTTAGTTGCGCCAATCTTCGTGGAGGAAATTGATTTCTTTCCAAGGAAGAAGACAAACATACATAAATTGGCGTAAAGCCCCCAGACATCAATTGTCGGATTTATAGTAAAGTGTAACATAAAAACTAAGCAAATATGCTGAGCATTGATAGATTAGCCTAAGCTAATAATAAACCAACCATATCACATCTTGATTTATCATATTATCAGAGACCTGTTGGTTTCTGAAACTGGCATCACCTCTTCTGTTATGTATAATACCACTACTATTAATCACATAACCAAGACGTGCATACATACTACCATACTACCATAGCAATGGATCCCTGATGATTTGGATCTTTAGGGATAAAAGCACATGATCCTTAAATTTCCATTTAAAGTCTTGTTGTATAACTAGTGTCACTAGTCTTAACCTTATATATTATGGAGTTTGTTTTAAGTGACAAAGATAACATGCTTGAAATACTTCAAATATAGTATTATACAATCCTTCATACATTTTAAATGACCTCTCATGGATCATATATTATAATCATAATATATATTTTGTTTAAACTGTGAACTAATTTATGAAGCTTTGATTTTCAATTTTCCATCTAAAAGTTGTCAACTAATACAAGCAACTTACTTATGACCAAATGGACAACGGCATTAGATAATTACAATTATGTGGGAATATACCCCATACATTATGTAAATTACTAATTGTTCAAATAAATATTAAAAAAAAAAACTAAATCAGTGCAAACATGTTATATAAATCTATTTTATTTATGGGGGGAAAAAAAACATATCAAAACACAAATAGATCCCATAAACTAGTTATATCCTATATGAGGTATTGTATATACTTTTCCTAGTTCTCTCATTTTACCCTTTACCAATCTAATTTTGCAATGAATATAGTGCATTATATTGCTGACTATTTATGTTTTGTATATTTGTAAGTGAAGATCACTATGATTTTCCGTTTGTTTAATTAATAACTACCTTAACTGTATTTTAGACATGGTGTAAATTAAATTATGTGTACATATAGGCATTAGCAGTCTTAGCTTGTGAATTTAAAATATCACAGACCAATATCATAAGGTTTGATAAAGCAGAATGAATTTGCACAGAAATTCTATATCTGAAATAATGAATAAAAAACTATTATTATTTGGCAATTCTACAGAAACCATATATTGACATTCAGATCTTATCAGCAATTGTGATCTGTCATGTGTATCCTAATCAGAAATTAGTTAACATCCATTGTTGGTTTTCCTACTTGGTCAATATTGACTAATTAATCATAACATTTATTTGGGCTGTGAGTTACAGTAGGGCGTAAGTTACTAGTAATCGCACCTCAGGTGTTGGATAGTTCTTGGCAGGACTGATATTTGCTTTTAAATAAAATCTGTAAACTGTAGGATTATTTATTTGAGTGAACAGGTATGGCCTTCCCAATCTTTGTAGCATAAGGCGATTAATAAATTATAAAACAAAACCCAGTAACGTATAATTTCATTCTCTGATGAATGTAGGTTAATAGCACTAGCATGGTAAAAATATCAAATATCCAGATAAGTATTATATTGAAGTCAGAAAAATATATAAAACCGTTCACAAGTGAATATCAGATTTAAGAAGGGTCATTATACAGTGTTTGGTAGGGCCTGGAGTGTAATGACCACAATGGCCAAGAACAAAGACACAAGTATGGATGTTGCCAACTCAACTGGCTTGCTGGACAAACCACTGATTTGTAATTATCTTGCCACAAAGCACCATCAAGACTTAAAGAAGTCAGTCACCATCTTCCAAACATTACAGTCACAAGCTGGAGCATGAAGAGTATGCCAGGATGGAATAAAAATGACTAATGATAACACTTTAACCACATTTAATTATATGTATTTTTTTTAAATTCTGCAATAGTTGGAACCTTTATTGTGCTAATAAAAATGTTTTTTGATACTTCACATTGATTTTGAAGATTGCACTGCTCATTTTGTTATTATTATTTAGTAACCTAATATTGATATATCGATTGTTGCTAAAATTTTGAGTTTACTCATTGATGTGTTTGCAGAAGAAAGCTTTGATTCTATCGATCAAGATTATGAACCCGTGGATATAACAAACTATGAATATGGTATGTTCCTTTTACTTTTTTAACTTATCAACAATTATTTTACCTTCAGATATTTCAATCCTACTTCCATGTCAAGGAATGTAGGGGCTACTACAAATCAAGGAAAGCAAGGTTGCTGAGCCTTGGAGGAGGGGGGTGTGTGCAATGCAGACATCTTACATGAAACCACAAATCAGTCAACAAAATTCCTCTCCCTCCCCTTTCCAATCATGCAAATATACAAAAAAATAGCTGGAAACACTGACTTAATCTTCAAACCAGCATGATGTATTGAAAATGCAAACATGGCAGCCTTCAGGCACAAGCAGAGTACTCCTCTCATCTACCCTTTAAACCTTCCCTTTCCCTCCCTTTCTTTCCCCACTCTACACTACCTCCCTCCTTTTTGGACTTTATATTTTCTTTCAAAAATAAAAAAATATGGAATTATTGTATATTACCATTTATATTACTATGTAAAATCAACATAATTATATGACAATGTATAACTATTGGGGAATCGAATCCCTCTTCCATAATAATAAAGATAAACTTAAAGAAAAAAATAATATTATGCCCACAGCTTAAACAACTGCTAATGTTTAATTTATTACAGAGTTCAAACATCTGAAGTTTTTCCAATTATATAGCAGTCCTTTAAACTAATTCTGTTTTTCTTGTTTTTGAACTTTTGAGTTAGTTATCTTTTTTTTTTGCCTTTCATCATAATTGAAGGATGAGTTTTTGTCCCTCTCACAGAAAACCAAGAGCAAGACGAAGATGAACAAAATGCAGAAGGCATCGAGCAAAACAGTAAGTGTGAGTTTTATTATGGTCTGTCCCCTCCCTCCTTTATTTTTTTTTTTTATTGCAGAAAAACACATTTTAATACAGGTGGGCAATAAATTAAGTTTGTAGGACTTGGATATTTTAGCCTATTAGTCAACAGTATAATTTATATTCACAGGTGGTAAAGAACCTTCCAGGGTGAACTTTATCACACCAACTACCTCTCCGGTGTTCAGAGGTGAGTGAATTTAGTCGATGCTGTAGAGTCAGTGTGTGGCCAATTGGTGAATAAATCAAAAATGATGAAGTCATTATCATCAAAATATTTATTTTACTATTATTTTACTATTGGCTTAAACGGTCATGAATATATATATAAACAGAAACTTTCCTACTATACCGTGATGTTGTATTTAACAGTGATCTGATGTTTATAAATTGGAGTGTTGTTTTTTTGCATGAATAATATAATTACACTATACAAAAATGTCATGTCATGGTCTTGTTCCCTGCACTTATTTATATAAAATCATTTATATTGCTGCATCTAGAGCTTCACTTCATGTGTAGTCATTAATTTTGTAGATTGTTACCTAAATTCATTAACTTATGTTTAATGTCATTTATATGTTTTGTTTTGTGATATGAATGAATAACTAATAGTGTTTTACAAACTATATAATCTTTTTTTCCTTTTGCAAATGTATAGTTGATTTCTGCTATTTAGGAAATGTAACCTTAGAATAGTATTTTTGGAAAAATGTCTAAGCAAAATGTAACTATTAGGTTAAACGACTTGAAATGTGATTTGTTTGTAATTTTAACTGTTACTTTTCAATAATGGAATAATGTCTTTTGTATTGTGATTTTGTAAAAATACAAATAATAAAAAAAAACATTAACTTATAAAAATATGAAAATAAAATAAATATAAAATAAAATGGTAAACTTACATATTGTGTTCTAAGGTATTAAAGAAAAATGCCATATAGATGGAATAAGTAATGATAACAGAACAACACTTAACATCACTCTTTTAACTTACAGAATTAAATCCCAAGCATAATTCACAAATATGCAGCACTTGGGGTAACCATCACTTCAAAACCTTTGATGGAGACATATTTTACTTTCCTGGGAAATGCAACTATTTGCTCACCTCAAACTGCAAGAGCGACTTTGAAGACTTTAACATTCAGATCAGGCGTAAAATGAAGAAAAACATTCCCACTATCTCCAGTATTAACATAAGGATTGAAGGGGCTGATTTTGTATTACTTGAAAACAATATCACATTCAACGGAGAAGAGTGAGTTATTATCTGTGACTTCAATGCACATAATACCTAACTGCACTCAGACTTATATCTGTAACTATTAAACATTATTTTGCACTTTGGCCAATATTATATTTTGCATTGTACTCTATAAATGTGAGTTTTAAAATACTGTTGACAAGTGAAATATAAAAAAGGTATATAATGAAAACTATTACTTGCAACTCTGTTACTCTCATTCACAGAATATTAATATTTTCATTGTCACAGGGTGGATAAGTTGCCGTTCAGTTTTGGCGGAGTCCAGATTTCAAAGACCGGGACATATGTTAAACTGTATTCCAAAATTGGAATTACTTTGGTCTGGAATGAAGAAGACTCCCTTATGGTAATTTATAAGAAAATAAAAAATGTGCACTTTCTCCTTACCAATGTACATAGAGAAATTCACTTTTGAATCTTAATTTTCTCTGAAATGAATTGTTGCCTAAACAAATCATCATTTGTTACCTATTGTCACTGTTATACACCTAATTATTTTCCAATCTTTCAGATGGAAGTGAACCAAAAATTTGCCAACCAGACTTGTGGTCTTTGTGGTGACTTTAACGGGATTAAAACTTACAATGAGTTTGTTCTGAATGGTAAGAAAATAAAGAATCACATTATATGTTTATTGATGGTATAACAATTAGTTTAATGGTTAACTGGATTCTTGCAGATGCCAAATTGACTCCGCAGCAGTATGGAAATTTGCATAAATATAATGGGCCCAAAGAACAATGTGATGATGTTACTGAGACTGAAGAGGAAAAGTGCCCCAACCACCCACAGGTATATTGTGCTGGCAATTATTCCAATGGTGTGGTGTGAATTGTGGATTCACGGTTATAATAACAGTTCACAAATAATGTGGGCTAATAAGTATTGTAACTGTAAGTGACCATCACGTACAGCCACACAGGTAAGTCAGGGAACAAGAGTAACAAATGGGAGAGTGGAGAGGTAATGGAGATGATGAAAGGAGAGAGAGGGAAACACTGGTGAGATGAGAGACAGGGAGAGGAGACAATGTTGTATCAATACTGGGATCCTGATTCAATTGCCCAATTCGTAAATTTGTACACACTTAAAATCACTCTTAATATTGCTACATACTCTGCAAATATTACTTATTGGAACTAATGAATTCTTAAGTCAATAAAATGCATATAAACATTTATAAAAAAAAGCACTGAAAGCCAAATGTATAAGTTCAAGGCATTTGCAAGTAGCTAATATAATATGGCCCAATGTTAATGGTTGAAGGAGTTTTATGGCCCTTTCCACTGTTCCACTGTTGACCGAATAGTCTGGAAAAATGTGGAGTATTAATATATTATATTCCTCTGTTATGATTTAAGTGCTCATACATTTATATTTTCTCTTTAACAGAAAAATATCTGTAGGCAAGTCTTGACCAGCCCTGCATTTGAACAATGTAATAGGATTGTGGATGTAACTAGGTACATTGAAATTTGTGAGGAAGATCTGTGTAAGTGCAAAGACAATACTACTGGATTCTGCCTTTGTAACACCTTCACTGAGTATTCCCGGCAGTGCACACATGCAGGAGGAAAGCCAAAGAACTGGAGAACATCTAAGCTCTGCCGTGAGTCTCATTAAAAGTATAACTACTACATTTTATGATCAGAAGTAAAATGTGATAAACATAATTATAAGGAATTTCTCTTTGCAAAATTGACTAACTTTTTAATTACTTTCACTTAACAGATTGTACTTGCATTACAAAAGCCAATGCCAATTATTTGCATTAAGTACTTTAAATCATTTTGTTTTTATTAAGACTTATTAAAACTAGAAAACTTGGCATACTTGAAGTATTGAACTCTTTATATTAGTTTATCTTTGATAGCTAAAGTCACTAATACTTGTTTCTGGTAATTGCAGCCTTGAGATGTGCCTACAACATGGTGTTCAGGGAATGTGGAACAGCCTGCCAAGACACTTGCTCTAACCCGGAGCGGTCATTGGTTTGTGATGATCACTGCAAAGATGGATGCATCTGTCCCCCAGGTAAAGAATTGTTTACATAATTTCCGTTTATCTTTCCTTTTTTTACAAGTGAGTATGACGTTGGGTCTTCTTCCATTTTATTTTAAGGGACTATATTTGATGACATTGGTAAAACTGGATGCATTCCCAAAGAACAGTGCTCTTGTACATTTAATGGAGAGGTCTACAAAGCAGGAAGTGGATATTCAGAAAACTGTCAAACTTGGTAAAATCTCTTATACTTTGAATTGCTTTATTGTTTTCAGGAAAACTAAGCAATAATCTGCTAAAAATGGTCAATTATACATAAATATTCTTTACTGAACTTGGCACAGCATACTTAAGTAACAGAAATTGCCTAATTGATTCCATTATGTTGTTTTGGTAGAGTGTAGTTTGATTGTAGTAGTTGATATGTTGAGTGTGTCAAGTGGAAAAAATACATTGAACTGTATATTCCATCTATGAATCATTTTGTGATCTTCTAAAAAGTATCACCTACTACATACATTCATTTTGCATAACTCTAAATTCAATTCTGTACGAACTCCAAAGCCATATCATAGGACACATTAGATAAGCCTTGAGCTGACCTGAACAATATCAAGATGAATAAATGATACATATGGTGCCATCATGTCATATTGATAACACTTTCTTCTCCAGCACCTGTGAAGGAGGAAAATGGAGCTGTGTTAAAAAACCTTGCTTTGGAATGTGCTCTCTTGAAGGAGGAGCCCATATTACCACCTTTGACCTTTCTCGATACAATTTCCACGGAGACTGTAGCTATATGATGACAAAGGTAATCAGATGATGAGTGATTTTTAGCAATAAAGTGTTTTTAATTTAAAGGACCACTGCTATCAACTATGTTCTGTATAGTCATTTGAGTAACTAAACTTGCTAATGATAAATGTATATACAAAAACAAAAATAACTAAAAATAAATACTGTATTTATATTTTTCACTTGAACATTAAAATATTCTTTACTGCATAATGATTGTACTGGCAGCTGCAGATGCCTTGTTCTCATTGTACACTCGACTTGCCCTTCAGGAAGTAAAACCCTGCAAACTAAAATGGCAGATTCTATAGAAGTATAATTGCATATAAAAGCAATACATTAGAGTCTGTATAATTTTTTTAAGCATTCTTAAAATAGTTTGCATGTTTTCAAGCAAAGTTCTCTAAAAGAGGATATTTTAAATGTATGACCACATGGTCCTGTAATAATGATAATGGTAATAATAAATTATTGATTAGACTTCAAGACATATAGTAGTGCATTATTAATATGTAAAGTTTATAAAATCCATTCATTTCTACTTCAAATGCTTCTCTCTTTCAGTCATGTAACAATACCCTGTACAGTATATTGGTAGAGCTTCGTAAATGTGGCCTCACCGATACAGAGACGTGTCTGAAAAGTCTTACCCTCAGCTTGAATGGAGGAAAGGATGTAAGTATACTAGCTAGCAGAAATTGTATTTATATCATTTATAGGAAACCTCATGATAAAATGTTTAATTTTCGCTCATCTCTCACTCCAATTGAGTTGTTTCTAATCTCAACCCATTATGTTGGTCTTTCTCCACAGATTATCTTAGTGAAACATTGCGGCAGTGTATATGTCAACTCAGTCTACAGCCACTTGCCCGTTTCATCGTGTAAGTTGGAAATGACCATCACATAATACATTCAGCTGTGTAAATGCACCCACTGGTACCTGTTCCATATTCTGCAAACCCACAAAAATTGGCTAAGGATATCTTCCAGAATCTGGTATTTGAACTCCAGGTCTTATGTTTGTGTTCTGATGTTGTATAAGTATGACATGTTAATATAACCCTGACCTAGTACATCACCGTGGATTTGATTTCCATATGTACCTAATTTTAATGCGTAAAATGATATGGGATATATTTGCTGAAATATGGACATTTGTTCTTTTTGCTTGTTGATGTTATTCACTTAGAGTGATCTCTAGCAGTGAAGAACAATGCAGTTTTTCTCCATGAACTTCATATATGCAATTGTTTTCCAACATACTACATGTGAATATATGTTGCATTATCAGAAAATGTTAATATTAGCTCTCCTTTGGTTTTCAGCCTCTGTTGTCATCTTTAAGCCTACAAGCTTCTTCATCATTTTGGAGACCACATTTGGAATACAACTTAAAGTACAAACGGTGCCTGATATGCAAGTCTACATTAAGGCTGATCCTTCACTTATGGGACAAACTTGTGGTGAGGTTCTTTCTTATCTTGAACCATATAAGTTTCAGTTTGTAGAATTGATCATATTCATGGCCTGTTTTATTTTTTAGTAAAAGTGGATTTGTAAATTTATTGTTACTGTTTGCCTGTTATATTGAACTCAATATATCGTTTTCACAACTTTCTTTTATTTTGGCATATGAAAATAACAGCATAGATTCACAATATCTAATTATATGATTTATCTGTTAAGAAAATGCAAAGCACACTCTAAATGTGTAATATTTATTTCCCAGGACTTTGTGGCAACTTCAACAACATTCAAGCCGATGATTTCACAGCTCTCAATGGAGTTATTGAAGGCAGTGGATCATCTTTTGGCAACTTATGGAAGACACAGGCAGAATGTCCCAATGTCAAGAGCAGCTTTGAGAATCCATGTGCACTCAGCACTGAAAATAGTAAATATTCATTTATCAGTTTTCCACCTTTTTCTATGAATATTTTAGCAAATGCATCTATTTATGAGCAAAACATGCTTTTGGTTGTGAATAATTCTTTTACTCTAATTAGTGCTTGCTTTGTACTCTTCCACCACAAATAAATAACATCACATGCAATAACTTTTCCTTTATCTTTAGACCAATTTGCCACTCATTGGTGCTCCTTCCTAACGGATAGCGAAGGGCCATTCGCCGCATGTCATAAAACAGTTGATCCAACTACGTACCACGAGGTAAAACAACAACAAAAAATATAGAGCGTACAAAAGTAGCATCTTAAGAGTGGCGTCAGTCTGACATATTAATGATTTTATATAACTCTGTATGCATCATGTTTGCTTGAATGTAATTATTGGACATTTACCTACCAGTCAGAACATTTAATTTGAATATGTACCAAGTAATATCTGACAGTATGAGTTTCATGTGATGCTAGATTTTATGTTAAATTTGTCTGCAACATGACAACATTGTAATATTTTTGAGTTATTTAATGATACTTTGCAATTTATCAAAGTAGGTTGAGTAATTTGAGTAATTTAGTAAATATGAAAATATTTAAGCTATTTATAAAGCTATTTAAAGTATTGGTCTGGTGGTCTGTTAATTCCATTTGTGTTAATTGAATTTTGGGGTGTAAATAATCTAGGAGCAATTTAGGTGGAGGATATATTTTATATATATTTTAGTTTATAAATCAGTTGAATTTTGATGGGTTTATACATTATTTTAATTTTTTTGTGTCTCTTCAGAACTGCATGTTTGACACATGTAACTGTGCCAAGAGTGAGGAATGCATGTGCACAGCCCTTTCATCCTACTTTTATGCCTGCACTATTAAAGGAATTGATCTGAGGGGATGGAGAAAAGATGTCTGCAGTAAGTAATCCAAGTACTCAACCACTGTTCTTTAGATTCAGTTGGTTGGTGATTATTATTTTATGGAATGACCATGAATTCAGCACATTCTATTTTAATAGCCATTAAAAGTTGGTCAATATTCATCTGATGTCTTTTAACCATAGATAGCTACACCAAGTGTCCTGACACCTTCCAGTACAGCTATGCTTCAAGCACCTGCTCACCCACCTGCCGATCTCTCAGTGAACCTGACATCACTTGTGCTATTGAGCGTTATCCTGTTGATGGCTGTATCTGTGAAGATGGAAAATATATGAATGACAATGGCAAATGTGTTCTGCCAGCTCTTTGTTCTTGTTATTACAAGGGGACCCCAGTAGACCCAGAAGAAGTCATCCATGATAATGGAGCCATGTGGTAAGCCTGGATTCTATAAATGTATAAATGTCCCCATAAAATAAAGTTATTATAGGAAATATAAACTCATCATGTTTCAGCTTATGTTAGTATTCATAATTTAAAAATATTGTGTTTGTTAATATGTAATTGATTTACTTTATTATTGGTGGAAAAATATGAAAATTACTATTAACATAGATCTACATAGTCAGATTTCTAATTAGCTTCAGATTTATCGTGGCTCTATTTTAATATAGATTTAATTTTTCAGCACCTGTACAAACGGAAAATTGGAGTGCATTGGAAAAAAACCAGAAAAACCAGGTAACCATGTTTTGCAGATGTGTTAACTGAAACAACTTAGACATGAATACATTTATGCAACAGGGAAAAACAACTAGAACATCTATTAGAAAAATGTATTTTCATGAGTGATGTTAATTATAACTTGACTTAGAACAATTTTATAAAATTGAACCTTTTTCAAGTGGTAAGATTCAACTGTGCTTCCATTTTTTCCCCAGTATGTGACTACCCCATGGTCTATTTTGACTGCTCCAACACAACAGCTGGTACAAAGGGATCTGAGTGCCATAAGAGTTGTTCCACCTATGACATGGAATGTGTAAGTGATATTAATAATATACTGTTATGTATTCCCAACATGCTGTGTTTTTCTGGATTTTAGTATTAACACAGTGTGCATCATACATATCTCACCTACTTATTTATTACACTAAGAGTTCATCTCTTTTTTTTAACTTTATCAATATTTTATCAATGCTGGATGAATTGGTCTTATGAGATAAATGTAATTCAGAGAAAAATATAAAATTTGGTTAGCTCACATTTCTACCTTGATAGAAACCATTGTGTGTGGGTTTATTTTACAGTACAGTACACAGTGTATCTCTGGCTGCATGTGCCCTGAGGGACTTGTGTCTAATGAAGAAGGGGAATGTGTTCGTGAAGAGGATTGTCCTTGCATGCACAATAATGACATATATGAACCAGGAGATACAATTCGAGTTCAGTGCAACACCTGGTGAGACATTTGCATAAAATATTTTACAGAAAGGTATTGTAAAATACAAATCTACCCATATAGCATTATTCACACTGTTCTATACAGATAACATTACAAAACGTTGGAGCTGACCACAAGTACATTTTCAATATTTGTTACTTAAATGTGTCTTTTCTTTTACTCTAGTACATGCAAAAATAGAATGTGGGATTGCACCAAAAATACATGTCTGGGCACTTGCGTTACATATGGAGATGGTCATTACATCACATTTGACAATCACAGATACCGTTTCAATGGGGACTGTGAATATACATTGGCTCAGGTAAATGTTTTACTCCACGATAACTATGTTATTTTTATGTCTAATTTCTGAATGATGACAATAGTTTAGCCATCTTTGTGATTTGTAGAAGAAAGAAAACTCACACTGAAAATGAACATTGAGAGTAGATAATGTTTAGACCTTCTATTAAGACATGATCATGAATGTCAGCTCACATACATAAGTTCTCTCTTCTTTGGTGTGGGATGTTAGGCGGTTCCTTTTTTCACTGATTGTCTTGTAAGTTTATATTTTATAAGTTGCAATAGATGAGTAACATTGCTCAGAGTATCTACCTTGAGTTTCTTCTTCTTATCATGTTTGTCTGTCTTCCATGTTTGCACAATCAATCTAGAGGCTCAATCTCATTTGCTGTGTTACTAGGATTACTGTTCTGCTGATGCTTCTTCTGGAACTTTCCGAGTGATCACAGAAAACATGCCCTGTGGTACGACTGGTACAACATGCTCCAAATCCATCAAGCTTTATCTTGGGGTTAGTACCAGATGTAAATCTATCTATCTATCTATCTATCTATCTATCTATCTATCTATCTATCTATCTATCTATTTATCTATCTATCTATCTATCTATCGATCCATCTATTTGATGTAAGGGTTGTATATTTGACTTGAAACAAGAAATATTGACTATAATTGTGAAATAAAACCTGTATGTTTTCTAATATATCTTTATCTCAGAACTATGAACTGAAACTTGGTGATCAGAAATTTGATGTGGTGAAAAGGGATGTTGGACAATATGTGGCCTTCAAGGTTCGGCAGATGGGAATCTACTTGGTGGTTGAGGCTGCAAATGGACTGGTTTTGGTGTGGAACAAGAAAACAACAATATTTGTTAAGCTTCATCCAAATTTCCAGGTAATGTGCTATTATTATACTTCAACAAAGTTTAACATCTTTACACTATTTCATGCAAAAATATCAAAGGGATTGAATAAATATAAAGATTCACTGAACAGTATTGTTTGAAATAATAATAATCTCATAGATGAAGGTGACACACATGAATACTACTTACCTGGAAGCAGTCAAACTGGAACATACGGTGTAATAATCAACACAAATACTTTTGTATAATGATAACTAATTAATAAATTGATACTTCTAGTAATTTGAACTAAACTGAAATAGAATATTTTGCATTTCTTCTGTTTGGACTCAAATGATGATTAAAGGGCTTTCGTTTAATTTCCTGATAGGGACAAACTTGTGGAATCTGTGGTAATTATGACGGACATGTGGGCAATGATTTCGGCACCAGGAGTGGGTCTTTGGTTGGAGATGTGTTTGAATTTGGTAACAGCTGGAAACTCTCTGCGAGCTGCCCAGATGCAGTGGAAATAAAGGATCCTTGTGTTGCCAACCCATATAGGAAAGCATGGGCACAAAGACAATGCAGCATGATCACTGGTCCCACCTTCTTTGGATGTCATTCACTGGTAAGATAGCAATATTGTGCATGTTATTTTTCTCTAATTTACCATAAAACTCTTTATTAGAAAGCACTTTACCGAGCTAACAACAAATCTAAAAAATTGTAATGCCTTGTAAATTATTTTTTACCTTTGTTTACAAAAAAAGGTCATAATCCTTTCCACACTTCATTCTCCTTATATGTGTAAACCATTCTCAATTCTTTCTCAATTCCGGTATATCTTTCAGATAGGACTGACAATGCCCTTCATCTTCTCTAATTTTTCATATTTGTGTTAAATAGACAATTTTTATTGTATATTTACAAGAACATTTTCAATTCTTAAAACAATTAACAAGTGAATGAAACTGTTGTAATAAGATTTTGATAATTTAATAAAATATATTGACCGACATAAATGAATAATCTTCACTCACAGGTAGATCCAGTTAAATATTATGATGCTTGTGTTAATGACGCCTGTGCCTGTGACACTGGTGGAGATTGTGAGTGTTTCTGCACAGCTGTCGCTTCATATGCCCAGGCCTGCAGTGAGGCGGGACATTGTGTCAACTGGAGAACTCCAACCATATGCCGTAAGTATAAAAGAATGGAGAATAGGGGTATCAATGTATTGGCCTTCATCTTCCAACCATCATCTGAAGATTGTCTATGTGGGATATTTAGGTAGTACAGAGTTGTGTTTGGTTCATTGGGCTTAGTGTTTAATAGTTTATTATGTTTTGTATTATTTTTCAGTGATTGGAAGACATGTAGTTATAGAAGAATCAAAGATTATCAATATTCCTAAAATCTTCAAACCAGCATAGTGTTGATGAATGTCTAGAAGAAATTGTCCGATTTTACATATATTTCCACAACTTTCTTCATGTTAATACTTTGAAAGTGATTAATCTGTATAGCGTCACTGTAGCACTTTTGTCCGAAGAGCTTTCCAAAGTGCTTTCTGTCCATTGATGGAACAAAGCCAAGAGCATTTGTCTAAAAAAATCATCATTTTGTTCTTCTGCGCAGCTATATTCTGTGATTACTATAACCGGGAACATGGATGTGAGTGGCACTACAAGCCTTGTGGAGCCCCCTGCATGAAGACCTGTATGAATCCTACAGGGGTGTGTTACAACAATCTGCCTGGTTTAGAAGGTAAGACATATATGCACTAAAACACTCTACAACTGTGTTGCTAACAGGATAATCTCCTAAAATTATTTAAAGAGTCTGTATTTTGATTCATAATATAACTCTGTTCTTTGAGGGCACAGGTAAAATATACTACAAAAGTGCCCCTAAATATGTACATTTACCAGGTTTAAGAACCATAAAAATTCCAAAGCAATGTTTTTTCCACAGGTTGTTATCCCAACTGCCCTCAAGATAAACCTTATTTTGATGAGGAATCAATGCTGTGTGTTTCGTCATGCCACTGCTTTGATGAATATGGCCAGGAGTACAAACCAGGACAAAGAATGCCAGGACCTAATAAATGTGCACTCTGGTAAGGTTGCATTTTTTGACATTATACTGTGCAGTCATTTGATACTAATAACTACATAGGGGAGATTTGAGTTAAACATATATGTGTGTGTATGCCATAAGTTACTTGTCCTAATAGTTTGTGCAGTAGTGTGCTTTTGAAGTAGGTGAGAACGGCTGACACAAGTCTTCTGAAATTAGTTATGTGTCACATAAAATTTTGTACCAGCAAAGCAAATTTAACCCAGGCGATTCGTTTTTTAAGGTATGCCCAGAGTAACTAAGCATAGTAAGCACTGTTTGGGTCTCACTATAAATCAAAACCTAGACTTTCTGCTAATTACCTGTCAAAGAGTCAAATGCATCACCTGGAAAGACCACCATATAAGTAGTCAATCACAGCCTTGAAATCATTTCTATTTTTTATTTCCCTGTAGTTATTGCACCAAAAATGGCAGAGAATGTACAAAACAATCAGGTAAGTTATAATTAATATTTGGCGCTAGCAAATATTAATGTTCATACTCCTATACATACTTAGACCTGGATTTACATTTCTGGAGCCCCTGGGCAGAAAATTCAAAGCCCTTAAAACATTTGCTTGCTGGTCCTCGTGCATATATATACACATACACACTTATACGTACATATACCTAGAGAGAGAGAAACAGATATGTGTATTTACATATATGTATTAATAAGTGTATATCTAAATTATAAATGAGTGCATCTATATATATATATATATATATATATATATATATAGATAGAGATAGACATTTTATATTCTCTAAAGTTAGCAGAAAAAAATCAGCGCCTTGTGAGACATTTTTAATTGTTTTATTTATTTTACCTAATTAAGTGACTGAGGTAAAAAAAAAGCATATCTGGTGTACACAAATATACTATACATATACCTGTATATATGTACACACATACATTTATACACACACACACACATACATATACACACATATATACATACATACATACATATACACACATACAAATATACATACACATGTACACAGCTATATACACACACATACCTATATACACACATATACAAATATACACACACACATGTACATCCATACTTACACACACATATATACAGACATACAAACATACATGTACACACATACATATACACATAGTTACATAGTTACGTAGTATTTAAGGTTGAATAAGTACTTTTAATCCATCAAGTTTAACCTTTTTAGATCTCTTCTGATCCTTTTAATATGTGGATTATTTGTTAATAATTGTTAATTGATCCAGATGAAGGCAAGCAGAAAAAAAAAAAACATTGAAACTTTGCCAATTGTCTCAAAAGGGAAAAATAAATAAATTATTTTCTTACCCCAGATACAGGCAATCGAATTTCTCCTTGGATCAATATTCCTTTGCTAATTATCTAGGATAACCTTGAATGCCCTCTTTATTCAAAAATATATCTAACCCCTTTTTAAAGTTATCTGTCAAATTCACTGGCACCATCTCCTTTGGTAGAGAATTCCACAGTTTAGCCAACCTAATTGTAAAGAACCCTTTTCTTTCTTTAAGGTGAAATCTTTTTTCCTCTAACCTCAAAGTATGTCCTCTTGGCACAAAAAGTTCACATGACAAAGCCTTATATTGACCCTGGATGTATTTATATAAGGTAATCATATCCCCTCGTAGACGCCTTTTTTCTAGGGAAAATACATTTTATTTGGTTAGTCTTTCTTCCTAATTTAGCCCCTCCATTACCCTTTAGTTTTTTTGCCCTTCTCAGTACTTTTTCAAGCTGTAAACTGTTTATGCACTGGTGCCCAAAATTGTGCATATTCTAAATGAGGGCGTACTAGGGATTTGTATATTGACAGAATTATATTTGCTTCCTTTGCTTCTATACTCTTCTTAATACATACTAAGATTTGACATGCCTGTTCAGCTGCTGCTTGGCATTGAGCTCTGTTACCTAGGTAGTTGTCCACAAGCGCTCCCAAATTCCCTTTCAATATCTGATACCCCTAGATTTATTCTATTAAGATTATAAATTGCATGAATATTTTTCCTTCCCAAATGCATAACTTTAAATTTATTTGTATTAAATCTCATCTGCCATTTAGCCATCAATTTCTCTAATTTATGCAAATCCATTTTGAGGGAAAGTACATCATTATCTGGTTTAATTACCAACTTAGTGTCATTAGCAAAAGTGGAGACAATACTTTTGAGTCCTACTTCTACGTCATTAATAAATATATTAAAAAGGAGAGGACCTAACATTCAACCCTGAGGAACCCCACTTACCACATTAGTTCAATCGGAGTATGTTCCATTTACAACAACCCTTTGCTTCCTGTCTTTTAGCCAGCTCTCAATCCATGAACAGATATTTACTGCAATTCCTGCATCACTTATTTTGCACAATAGTCTTCCATGTGGCACTGTATCAAAAACCTTTGCAAAATCCAAAAAGACTACATCCACTGAGTTGCCGTGATCCAAGTTCCTACTTACCTCACCATAGAAACTAATTAGATTTGACTGACATGACCTATCTTTCATAAATCCGTATTGACTCCTATTTATGATCTTGTTTAAATAGACATATTCATTTGTACTGTCCTTTATTAACCCTTCTAACAGCTTCCCAACTACAGATGTGAGGCTTACAGGTCTATAATTGCCTGGATTTGCTCTTGCTCACCTTAAATATAGGTTTCACATCAGCTTTTCTCTAGTCATCCGATAGCGACCCTGTTGTGAGTAAGTCTTGAAAAATTAGATATAATGGTTTGGCTATTACAGAACTCAGTTCCCTCAGTACCTTGAATGTATTCCATTAGGGCCTAGTGCTTTATTAACATTTATCTTTTCCAACCTCTTTTGGATTTTTTCCTGCATTAACCAGTTATTTGGCAAAGGTAGTGTAGCCCCATTATGTTGCAGTGACCCAACCACTGGTACCTTTCTTGTGTATACAGAAGACAAGAACCCATTTAGCTCATCTGCCTTTTCCTGTTCACTAATTATCAGATGGCCTGTGTCACATTTTAATGCTCCTATAGCTTCCTTCCTCGTCTTCTACCCATTTATAAATGTAAAATTTTTTGTAGTGTCTTACTCTCCTTTTCAACTAACTTCTCATTTTCTATTTTAGCCGGTCTAATAGCTCTTTTGCAAGCCTTACTCACACAAAGCTGCCTCTGTTCCCATTTTCTTGTATAATTTAAATGGAAGTTTTTTTTTCCTTTTTCCTTATCATGATCTTTATCATGTCCATTCATTTTCATTATTTTTCCCTGTAAGTTAATTATCCCAGTCTATAAGTTGTATTGCTTCTCTTAGCCCATTAAAGTTAGCCCCTTTAAAACGTGTTTTTGTTGGCCCCTTACAACTCTGTTTTTTGTTTTCAATCTCAAATGAAACTGTGTTGTGATCACTATTGGCCAAGGGTTCCCATATTTTAACATTTTATATTATATCAATATTACTTGTGATGACTAATTCCAAGATTACATAATTTTTAGTAGGTTCTTGTATAACCTGGGTCAAATAATTATCGATGAGTGTACTGAAGAACCTGCTCCCCTTTGCCGAACTGCTAGTCCCATTTATCCAGTTTAATTCAGGGTAGTAAGAATCTCCCATTATTAGAACTTGCCCATGATTAGCTGCATTATCTACCTGCAGCATTAATTGCAATTCATATATAGTATAGCATATTCCTATGAATATTATTTTAGAATTAGCTCCTCCACTATTTATCTCAACTAACAAAGAGTCAATGTTGTTGCTAGTTCCACTATAAATATCTTCTCTGACTACAGGTTTAAAAACAGGCTTAACATACAGGCAAATCCATCTTCCTCTTCAACCATTACCCCTATCTTTCCTAAATAAGTTATAACCATCCAAATTAACAGTCCAGTCATGAGATTCATCCCACCATGTTTCAGTAATGCCTATTAAGTCCCATGTTTCTTGTACCGCTAATAATTCTAGCTCGCCCATTTTCCCAGGCAAACTTCATTAGCAAGAATACACTTTATGTTGCTATGGCTATGCCGTTTTAAAGTGCTTGCTACTGTATTTGAATCACCTAGTAATACCTCACTACTCTCTATTGTAAATCTCCTCTTTCTCCACCCCCTCTACCCTTTCTACCCCAATACTTCTATCAAGTCCCTCCCCCCAGCTACTAGTTTAAAAACTCCCCCAGCTGTTCTACCATCCTTTCCCCTAGCTCACACGTTCCCTCTTTCCCTGTTCATTAAGATGCAATCCGTCACTGCTATAGAGATTGAACCCAAGTGAGAAGTCAGCCCAGTGCTCCATAAACCCCAAACCCTCTGTCCTGCACTCCTTTTTTTAGCCATCCATTAACCTCCTGAAGCTCCTTCTGTCTCCCATGCTAGCATGTGGCACAGGTAGTATCTCGGAAAATACTACCTTGGATATCCTTGACTTAAGTTTGTTTCCTAGTTCTTTAAAATCATTCTCTAGGAAACTCCATCTTCCACTTAATTTGTCATTGGTACCAATATGTATCAAGACAGCCGGTTAATTTCCAGCCCCTCTCAATAATTTATCCACCCGATCCACAACATGCCGAACTCGAGCACCCGGGAGACAGCAAACTGTTCAATTGCTGACAAATCACCCTGCCTACATTCATAATAATAGAGTCCCCTACCACCAAAACCTTTCTGTTGCTCTGCCTACTCTGCCCTCCCACTCCACTAGTAGAACTGTTCTACTAGGGGACAGCTCTATTTGGCATTGCCATTCCTGAATGAACATCACCAACAGTTTCACTCAATCTGGCAAATCTATTTGTATTTGTCAACTCAGAACTGGCCTGACTCCTCCTCCTGTTCACCCTGCTTCCCCTTGTAACATAAGCCCAGCTACCTCCCAGGACATCCTCACTATCCCCATCTCCACCCTCCATGCTAGTGCTGCAATACTCCAGTTCTCCAATTTGAGCCTCCAGTGAGGCAACATGGTCACACCTGTCACAGAGGTATGGATCCTTGATCATCTGTTCCATTTGTGCATACATGTGGCAGGATGTACACTTCGTGAGGTTGCCACAGGACTGACTCATGATTACCAGTTACAAAAATACAGTGAGAAAACAAATCAATGTATTTGTATAAAGATTACTTTTTGGCACCTTAACCCAAACAAAACAAAAAAGTATAAATATATATATTTTTTTTAGTACATCCTGTTTCTTGGAACTCCCTCCTCGCACTTACACTAGAACTGTTTGCAGGCTCCCAAGTTTGCTCCTTCCCCTATTAAAATAGACCTTGCCTTCTCACCTGCATAAGATTAAAGCTCACAGAGCAGATACAAACAGAACTACACACAAGTGCACATAGATATACTTTTACACAAGCCAAATAGGTCATATTCAATGTTATATTGCACATTCTTCAATACTAATTGAGAGAATTCTACAACTTCCCACCTTCTGATTCCTGTCCTGTGTGAGTTGTCAGCTTCTCCATCTCTTCTGACCTCCTCCCTGTTACTACACGCAGGAAGGACCGCCATTGCTTTGCTGTCATTGGTAGCTGTTTAGCACCAGAAGCAGAGCTCCCGGTCACTTCCTTCCTGTGCTCCTCCTCCTTTCTCCACAGTCTCCACATGGGCTGAATCTGATGTAGCCTGTCACAGCTCTTATCCCAGTCTTGCGCTTCTTGGTTTCACTGAAGATACATTTATTTAGTGTAATATTGATTTGGGGGCTTCTGTATGCCAACGTGTGGCCCAGTATGCTAATGTGCAGCCCAGAGTGCTTGTTAATGGTAGGAGTGGGGGTCCAATTGCCAGATAACATTTCAGTTCTTTATTCTGGACACTACAGAGACAGACAAGCAGTAGGTAATCCTAATTAGCACATCAAATCTACTAATTAGTTTTTGTCAGCCACTCATTTGCACATAAATACAGCAACAACAAGATGAAATTCCCCAAGATTAATTCACTTTAGAAAATAAATATATGAGAAAACATATAAACATTTTTTATATGCCCTTTAACAAAAAACAGCAACTTGATTTTGGGGTAACAGAGCCGTTTAATAAAAATATGCTTAAGATCAGTAATTATCAACCAGTAAGTCACAATACACTGGTATACCATAATTGGACTAATCCAATATCAGTTAATAAGGGCTTAAGCACATAGTTATTTTTAATTTACAGGTTCCTTCTTCGTTATATATGATAAATAACAAAACAGAACTTAATATTCAGTATGTTGCAATCTACATATACATGTATATATTTCTAGTCATTCTTTTTTCTACCTCTAGTATTTGACACAACAGTAATAAATTGTTAAAACCACTGACAACCTTCTATAATTTACAGCTTGCTGTTACTATGAAGACAAAGAATTTTTACCTGGAGAAACTATATATACTACAGTAGATACCATTGGTGGTTGTTTGACAGCCATTTGTAGAGATAATTCAACCATAGAGAGAGTAACTGGACCCTGTACAACAACAGCCCCTAGCACAACTTTTGATTTTAGCACCTCAACATCCATGACAACAAGTTCAACAACAGCTTCTATAGGCACAGCTTCATCAGGTTCATCAAATGGCTACCCCACTACGCCAACACCATCAACATCTAGTTCTTCAACTACCTCTCCTGGTTCAACAGGTAATTAACTGTGTTTTAATGAAAAGTAAATATTGCTGTAGACACTTATAAAAAATGCAAAATTAAACGATAGTTATACTGTTTGTTAACTAAAGCAAATAATAATAAGTACATTGTTCCCTTTTTGCAGTTAAACCAACCGTCTGTGTTGAAGCTTATGACTGTACTTGGTCAGAGTGGTATGATGTAACCACACCAGAATTCAGTGAAGGAGATTTTGAAACCTTTGATAATATCAGGGCTAAAGGCCACAAGATGTGCAAAAATCCCCAAAATGTGGAATGCAGAGCAAAAGAATTGCCTAACGAGTCAATACAGGATCTGCAGCAAGATGTAACATGCAGCAAAAATAATGGGCTTATTTGTCTTAATAGCAAAAACTCACCTATATGCCACAATTTTGAAATTAGGGTTCAGTGCTGTAGCTACAGAGAATGTGGAGCCCAAACTGGTGAACCAAGCACAGTATCAACAATTACAGAAAAAACACCTTCACCTTCTTCTGATGGGTCTTCTACAACTAACACTGTGACATCTGGAGAACAACCTACACCTAGCACTGTTACATCAACTGTGGGTATACCTACATCAAAAGAACCTGTCCCAGGAACAACTACATATCAAACTGCTGAATCAACAACTACTGAAGGCAAACCTACATCCAAAGAACCTGGTCCAGGAAAAACTACATCTCAGACTACTGAATCCACAACTACTGAAGGTAAACCTACATCACAGGAACCTGGCCCAGGAACAGCAACTACTGAAGGTAAACCTACATCAAAAGAACCTGTTCCAGGCACAACTACATCTCAGACTACTGAATCCACAACTACTGAAGGTAAACCTACATCACAGGAACCTGGCCCAGGAACAACAACTACTGAAGGTAAACCTACATCAAAAGAACCAGGCCAAGGAACAACTACATCTCAAACTACCGAATCAACAACTACTGAAGGTAAACCTACATCAAAAGAACCAGGCCAAGGAACAACTACATCTCAAACTACCCAATCAACAACTACTGTGGGTGAACCCACTTCAGGAGAACCTGGTACTAAATCTCCTCCAACAACAGCATGTGTAGAAAAAATGGAATGTCGTTGGACTCAATGGTATGATAGCAGTTCACCTTCAAAAAAAAGTGATGGTGGTGACAATGAAGATCCTAATGACATAGAATTAAAAGGATATAATATCTGTACAAACCGAGAAGTTAAAAATAGAGTAGAATGTGAAGCCCTAAATGATGAAGGTGAACCCATTTCTGATAATCAACAAGTTTTTAAATGTGACAAGGAAAATGGACTGAAGTGTTCTAATAGAGATCAGAAGAAAAAGGAAAAATGTCATAATTACAGAATGAGAATTGAATGTTGTGCAAAATATTGTGAACCAGTGCAAACACCTACTACGTCTTTATCTACTGAATCAACAACTACTGAAGGTATACCTACATCAAAAGAAACTGGCCCGGGAACAACTACATTTCAAACTACTGAATCAACAACTTCTGAAGGTAAACCTACATCAAAAGAACCTGGCGCAGGAACAACTACATCTCAGACTACCGAATCAACAACTACTGAAGGTAAACCTACATCAAAAGAACCTGGTCCAGGAACAACTACATCTCAGACTACTGAATCCACAACTACTGAAGGTAAACCTACATCACAGGAACCTGGCCCAGGAACAACAACTACTGAAGGTAAACCTACATCAAAAGAACCAGGCCAAGGAACAACTACATCTCAAACTACCGAATCAACAACTACTGAAGGTAAACCTACATCAAAAGAACCAGGCCAAGGAACAACTACATCTCAAACTACCCAATCAACAACTACTGTGGGTGAACCCACTTCAGGAGAACCTGGTACTAAATCTCCTCCAACAACAGCATGTGTAGAAAAAATGGAATGTCGTTGGACTCAATGGTATGATAGCAGTTCACCTTCAAAAAAAAGTGATGGTGGTGACAATGAAGATCCTAATGTCATAGAATTAAAAGGATATAATATCTGTACAAACCGAGAAGTTAAAAATAAAGTAGAATGTGAAGCCCTAAATGATGAAGGTGAACCCATTTCTGATAATCAACAAGTTTTTAAATGTGACAAGGAAAATGGACTGAAGTGTTCTAATAGAGATCAGAAGAAAAAGGAAAAATGTCATAATTACAGAATGAGAATTGAATGTTGTGCAAAATATTGTGAACCAGTGCAAACACCTACTACGTCTTTATCTACTGAATCAACAACTACTGAAGGTAAACCTACATCAAAAGAACCTGGTCCAGGAACAACTACATCTCAGACTACTGAATCCACAACTACTGAAGGTAAACCTACATCACAGGAACCTGGCCCAGGAACAACAACTACTGAAGGTAAACCTACATCAAAAGAACCAGGCCAAGGAACAACTACATCTCAAACTACCGAATCAACAACTACTGAAGGTAAACCTACATCAAAAGAACCTGGTCCAGGAACAACTACATCTCAGACTACTGAATCCACAACTACTGAAGGTAAACCTACATCACAGGAACCTGGCCCAGGAACAACAACTATTGAAGGTAAACCTACATCAAAAGAACCAGGCCAAGGAACAACTACAACTCAAACTACCGAATCAACAACTACTGAAGGTAAACCTACATCAAAAGAACCAGGCCAAGGAACAACTACATCTCAAACTACCGAATCAACAACTACTGAAGGTAAACCTACATCGAAAGAACCAGGCCAAGGAACAACTACATCTCAAACTACCCAATCAACAACTACTGTGGGTGAACCCACTTCAGGAGAACCTGGTACTAAATCTCCTCCAACAACAGCATGTGTAGAAAAAATGGAATGTCGTTGGACTCAATGGTATGATAGCAGTTCACCTTCAAAAAAAAGTGATGGTGGTGACAATGAAGATCCTAATGACATAGAATTAAAAGGATATAATATCTGTACAAACCGAGAAGTTAAAAATAAAGTAGAATGTGAAGCCCTAAATGATGAAGGTGAACCCATTTCTGATAATCAACAAGTTTTTAAATGTGACAAGGAAAATGGACTGAAGTGTTCTAATAGAGATCAGAAGAAAAAGGAAAAATGTCATAAATACAGAATGAGAATTGAATGTTGTGCAAAATATTGTGAACCAGTGCAAACACCTACTACGTCTTTATCTACTGAATCAACAACTACTGAAGGTATACCTACATCAAAAGAAACTGGCCCGGGAACAACTACATTTCAAACTACTGAATCAACAACTTCTGAAGGTAAACCTACATCAAAAGAACCTGGTGCAGGAACAACTACATCTCAGACTACCGAATCAACAACTACTGAAGGTAAACCTACATCAAAAGAAACTGGTGCAGGAACAACTACATCTCAGACTACTGAATCCACAACTACTGAAGGTAAACCTACATCACAGGAACCTGGCCCAGGAACAACAACTATTGAAGGTAAACCTACATCAAAAGAACCAGGCCAAGGAACAACTACATCTCAAACTACCGAATCAACAACTACTGAAGGTAAACCTACATCGAAAGAACCAGGCCAAGGAACAACTACATCTCAAACTACCCAATCAACAACTACTGTGGGTGAACCCACTTCAGGAGAACCTGGTACTAAATCTCCTCCAACAACAGCATGTGTAGAAAAAATGGAATGTCGTTGGACTCAATGGTATGATAGCAGTTCACCTTCAAAAAAAAGTGATGGTGGTGACAATGAAGATCCTAATGACATAGAATTAAAAGGATATAATACCTGTACAAACCGAGAAGTTAAAAATAAAGTAGAATGTGAAGCCCTAAATGATGAAGGTGAACCCATTTCTGATAATCAACAAGTTTTTAAATGTGACAAGGAAAATGGACTGAAGTGTTCTAATAGAGATCAGAAGAAAAAGGAAAAATGTCATAAATACAGAATGAGAATTGAATGTTGTGCAAAATATTGTGAACCAGTGCAAACACCTACTACGTCTTTATCTACTGAATCAACAACTACTGAAGGTATACCTACATCAAAAGAAACTGGCCCGGTACCAACTACATTTCAAACTACTGAATCAACAACTTCTGAAGGTAAACCTACATCAAAAGAACCTGGCGCAGGAACAACTACATCTCAGACTACCGAATCAACAACTACTGAAGGTAAACCTACATCAAAAGAACCTGGTCCAGGAACAACTACATCTCAGACTACTGAATCCACAACTACTGAAGGTAAACCTACATCACAGGAACCTGGCCCAGGAACAACAACTATTGAAGGTAAACCTACATCAAAAGAACCAGGCCAAGGAACAACTACATCTCAAACTACCGAATCAACAACTACTGAAGGTAAACCTACATCAAAAGAACCAGGCCAAGGAACAACTACATCTCAAACTACCGAATCAACAACTACTGAAGGTAAACCTACATCGAAAGAACCAGGCCAAGGAACAACTACATCTCAAACTACCCAATCAACAACTACTGTGGGTGAACCCACTTCAGGAGAACCTGGTACTAAATCTCCTCCAACAACAGCATGTGTAGAAAAAATGGAATGTCGTTGGACTCAATGGTATGATAGCAGTTCACCTTCAAAAAAAAGTGATGGTGGTGACAATGAAGATCCTAATGACATAGAATTAAAAGGATATAATATCTGTACAAACCGAGAAGTTAAAAATAAAGTAGAATGTGAAGCCCTAAATGATGAAGGTGAACCCATTTCTGATAATCAACAAGTTTTTAAATGTGACAAGGAAAATGGACTGAAGTGTTCTAATAGAGATCAGAAGAAAAAGGAAAAATGTCATAAATACAGAATGAGAATTGAATGTTGTGCAAAATATTGTGAACCAGTGCAAACACCTACTACGTCTTTATCTACTGAATCAACAACTACTGAAGGTATACCTACATCAAAAGAAACTGGCCCGGGAACAACTACATTTCAAACTACTGAATCAACAACTTCTGAAGGTAAACCTACATCAAAAGAACCTGGCGCAGGAACAACTACATCTCAGACTACCGAATCAACAACTACTGAAGGTAAACCTACATCAAAAGAACCTGGTCCAGGAACAACTACATCTCAGACTACTGAATCCACAACTACTGAAGGTAAACCTACATCACAGGAACCTGGCCCAGGAACAACAGCTATTGAAGGTAAACCTACATCAAAAGAACCAGGCCAAGGAACAACTACATCTCAAACTACCGAATCAACAACTACTGAAGGTAAACCTACATCAAAAGAACCAGGCCAAGGAACAACTACATCTCAAACTACCGAATCAACAACTACTGAAGGTAAACCTACATCGAAAGAACCAGGCCAAGGAACAACTACATCTCAAACTACCCAATCAACAACTACTGTGGGTGAACCCACTTCAGGAGAACCTGGTACTAAATCTCCTCCAACAACAGCATGTGTAGAAAAAATGGAATGTCGTTGGACTCAATGGTATGATAGCAGTTCACCTTCAAAAAAAAGTGATGGTGGTGACAATGAAGATCCTAATGACATAGAATTAAAAGGATATAATATCTGTACAAACCGAGAAGTTAAAAATAAAGTAGAATGTGAAGCCCTAAATGATGAAGGTGAACCCATTTCTGATAATCAACAAGTTTTTAAATGTGACAAGGAAAATGGACTGAAGTGTTCTAATAGAGATCAGAAGAAAAAGGAAAAATGTCATAAATACAGAATGAGAATTGAATGTTGTGCAAAATATTGTGAACCAGTGCAAACACCTACTACGTCTTTATCTACTGAATCAACAACTACTGAAGGTATACCTACATCAAAAGAAACTGGCCTGGGAACAACTACATTTCAAACTACTGAATCAACAACTTCTGAAGGTAAACCTACATCAAAAGAACCTGGCGCAGGAACAACTACATCTCAGACTACAGAATCAACAACTACTGAAGGTAAACCTACATCAAAAGAACCTGGTCCAGGAACAACTACATCTCAGACTACTGAATCCACAACTACTGAAGGTAAACCTACATCACAGGAACCTGGCCCAGGAACAACAACTACTGAAGGTAAACCTACATCAAAAGAACCTGGTCCAGGCACAACTACATCTCAGACTACTGAATCCACAACTACTGAAGGTAAACCTACATCGAAAGAACCAGGCCAAGGAACAACTACATCTCAGACTACTGAATCCACAACTACTGAAGGTAAACCTACATCACAGGAACCTGGCCCAGGAACAACAACTATTGAAGGTAAACCTACATCAAAAGAACCTGGTCCAGGCACAACTACATCTCAGACTACTGAATCCACAACTACTGAAGGTAAACCTACATCACAGGAACCTGGCCCAGGAACAACAACTACTGAAGGTAAACCTACATCAAAAGAACCTGGTCCAGGCACAACTACCTCTCAGACTACTGAATCCACAACTACTGAAGGTAAACCTACATCAAAAGAACCAGGCCAAGGAACAACTACATCTCAGGCTACTGAATCCACAACTACTGAAGGTAAACCTACATCAAAATCACCTGGTGCAGAAACAACTACATCCCAGACTACTGAAACAACAACCACTGAAGGAAAGTCTACATCAATAGTACCTGTCCCAGGGACAACGACATCTCAGACTACTGAATCAACAACTAGTGAAGGTAAACCTACATCACAAGAACCTGGCCCAGGAACAACTACATCTCAAACACCAACCTCATCATCTATTATAACAAAAAGTCCTTCAACCACCTATGTGACTGAACCTGGTTCCACAACCTCTCCAAACTGTGAGAATATTAGACAAACAGAATGTTACTGGACAGGTTGGTTCAATGAAAATAAACCTTCCTCAGACATTGAAGGTGGAGAAGATGAGAACCAAGAGATACTGAAATCTAAAGGAATTGAAGTCTGTAAGAAAGAGGAAATTGAAAACGCGATTGA
Organism: Discoglossus pictus; assembly: GCA_027410445.1. Classification (NCBI taxonomy): domain Eukaryota; kingdom Metazoa; phylum Chordata; class Amphibia; order Anura; family Alytidae; genus Discoglossus; species Discoglossus pictus. The sequence continues at coordinate 25,980,825 of CM050175.1, forward strand.
ATGTGAATCAGATGAAGCTTATGAAACGACTTTACAAGTAGATAAGTGTAATTTGAAAGATGGATTAGTTTGTAAAAACAAAGATCAACCAAAGGATAAGAATACATGCTCTGACTCTAAGATAAGAATTGAATGTTGTTCTAAAAAGTTTGCAGAATTCTGTACCGTATCAACAGTGTCTCCAACTACATCTACAGTAGGTACACATACACCACAAGAACAAGTCTCAGGAACTACAGCTCAACCTACTGAATCAACAACTATTGAACATAAACCTACATCACAAGAACCTGCCCCAGGGACAACTACATCTCAGACTACGGAATCAACAAATACTGGAGATAAACCTGGCACTTCGGCCTCTGAAACTACACCTCCAAAGACCACCTCTTCTACTACTGTAACTTCATCAAGCACAGTAACTGTGACTTCCACTTCTGGAACAACCAGTTATTCAACATCATCCCCACCTGAATCTACATCCTCCACATCATCTACTGGTCATCCCACCTTATTATCTACAACAGGTTCAACAGGAAGTAGTACCAGAACCCCAACACCTGGCAGCTCTTCAACTGCATCAACACCAGGCTGTTTCTGCAAATCAGGAGATGAACTATTTGCACCAGGTAAGACAAGGACTGGGCTATTATTATTATAATTGTTTTGAATGTTAAATGTGTGTGTAAATTGTAGTTAAAGCTATACTGCTGATAAAATATATCACTATTGTTTATATTTTTTTATATATTTCACAAACATGAAGTTTTTCCAAAATTACAGTGGTCTTTTAAAGAAGCAGTTATCTTTATTAAACAAAGTAGAAGATATTAAGTTTCAGAGAAATAGTTTTAGATGTTCCCGGTCTGTGTAATATGTTTTGCAAAAATGAATTGTTAAAATGTTAATGGAAATAATTCTTTGAAACAAAGAAAGTATCAGAATATTTACTGAGGGATTTGTTATATTTCAGGTGAAGTCATCTATCGAAGACGTGATAGTGATGGCTGTGAATATTATGCAACATGCAATGAAACATGTCAGCCACACTGGCAGACAGGAGATTGCTACACAACAATTTCAGCTGCTACCAGTTCCTCAGATGAATCTACCCCACCTGGTTTTGAAACTACAACCCCCACTTCTCCATCTGATGCTAAACCTACAACTGACATGTCCACACACTATCCAGCAACCAGTGACAAGTCAAAATTCACCCGTCCGCCCAAAACAACAAAAGGAACTGAATCAAGCACAGAAGAAGCTACACCCACATCCCCTCTAGAACCTTCACCTACAACCGACCTGTCCTCTCTAATGCCTGCAACTAGTGATAAATCAAAATGGACCCGGCCAACTAAGACAACAAAAGGAACTGAATCAAGCACAGAAGAAGCTACACCCACATCCCCTCTAGAACCTTCACCTACAACCGACCTGTCCTCTCTAATGCCTGCAACTAGTGACAAATCAAAATGGACCCGGCCAACTAAGACAACAAAAGGAACAGCAGAACCTGGAACTACAGAAGAGCCTGGAACATCTGAACCTGGACATAGTCCTGGAACTACACATGTAACAACAGAAACAGAGAGTAAGTACAAGTATGATCTTGAGTGGTCAAACAGGGTCAAGTATGAAAAATTGCATCTTAAATATAATAGCTATTAATATGTTCATGGGTTTGGAGTAACCATTTACTTGATATTTTAAGTAAATACACACACTGTAACCTACTTGCATTAAAAAAAATCTATTTAAAATAAACAGAAATCAGCAACTTTTGCAATATGGAAATGGGTCACATGAAAATAAATTATTTTTTTTATTAATAATTGTTAAAGTATAACTTAAAAAATAACCTTACCCAAATGCTCCAAATGGTAAGATTTGGACGTTTTCTGTGCTTCTAAACAGAAACCATAATAGGTTGTGGTTTCATATTGGTTTTGTCATGTCACTACTGTTTCTGCCAGAACAGCAATGCCCCAGCAAGACTCCAAGGACTGCTGGGAAGTTGCTGTAATAAATGGGAGATAAAAGAGGTCACATTTATCATCAATGAAATTAAAGTTTCAAGTTATACAATTGTTTTTGCTCAACTAAAACAAATATACAGTTAGGTCAAATCTGATAATGTGAACCAACTTTTTAACATGAGCTTATATTAAATCAAGAACACTTATTTACAATACTATGATAAATACACAAATAATAATATAGAATATATTAATTTTATATCTTGTGTCACAGATTCCAAAAAATCATAAATAAACAATAACCTGATATATCTCATGTTTATTTAAACTGTTTCCTTTTCTTTTTTAGAATGTGGACCATGTGAGTGCTTAATGCCAAAATGTGAAACAGGTTATCGTGTAGTATCTTTCATGCCTCCTGGTGCCTGCTGTGCAGTAATTAACTGTGGTAAGTGCATTTTCTATGATAGATAGATAGATAAATAGTTAGATATCATTATACAGATTAGAGTAACCATGATCATCCAACAATAGAGTTTAAAAATGGAATATTGCAATGTACATACATTTTTAATGGACAAACATTTAATTTCACCATCTCCATTTACTATAAAGAAAATGGGATAAGATTACAAAATATTGAAGATATATTGTACACCAGGATTAGTCATTTATTAACAAATCTCATCAAGATCAGAACGTCTCTGTGAAACAATGGCGGGGCTGCTAATATACTAATATACTTAATATAATGGCATTCAGAAGAACACAAGAAGGACGTTTAAACTTAGGAGAAGAACGGAATGCAATCAGTAGATTTATTAAGAATTTGGTAATATCAATTGAGATTTATGATCAGTTAATAATACAGTCCAGAAATATATAGCATGAGGTCCTGATGACTACCCGTGATGTGCATGCACTAGCCTTAATAACCACTGCCATAAAACATGCATATCATCTCACAATTCAGCAAGACTATATGTCACATGTCTCCTTGTGTAATAAATATAATCCATTTTCACAGCATTTCTTGAACAGGAGGAATATAAGAAATGGTGGTAAAAATATAAAGAGAAACTAAGGAGATATAAATATGCTTTAAGCATTTATGCAAATACACTTTTTTTTCTCAACAGAGCCTGATAACGTCTGTGTTGTTGGAAATGATATATATCAGGTAAATGTTTGTTTATTTTTGATTATTTATTCCATGTCACTCTGGAAAGTCTTTATTGTACTATAGGCATAAGTTCCCATCTTGTAAAAATACTAAAACATTATGATCTTGTGTAACTATATCCATTGAGTTGCTCTACATTTTATAATTAATATCACTGAGATTTTTTTTCTGATATTTGGCACCATGTTTTTACCAGCATGTTGAACCTATTTTCCCTCTTCTAGCGTGGATCCACTATCCCACAAGAGAAGGATAAGTGTCAGAAGTGCGAGTGTTCTCAGGATCAGGACGAGAAATCAGAATTTTATGCAGTAAAATGTCAGCCCATTGTATGTGAGGAGAACTGTGCTGAGGTATATACTTTTCTAACGAGAAGTGTCTTCTTCTAGTTTATTCCACTGAATGAATGGTTTATGTGATGGCAGTAAATAGGCCTATGGTGAGAGGTCCTAGAAAGCTCTTGCAGATGTTACATCTTAGTAAATCAACCCATAGAACCCATAGAATACCAAGGAAAGATGCTACAAGACTTGTCAGAATACCAAGGGAAGATGCTATGAGAATTGTCATACAATACCAAGGGAAGATGCTACAGGACTTGTCCTAACAACTTATCTTAGTATATTTTTATTTGTCATCTTCTTCTTCAACCCTTATCCCTATTTAAAGTGAACAGAATCGACCATTTACTCTGTAAGTAAACATATTTATAGGATACAAAACTGAAAGTACAGGATTCAATATAAAATTTACATGCACTTTTGATAAAATGATGATAGACTATATACATATAAATATATATATATATATCTATATATATATATAGATAAATATAATAATACATGCACAATATGTAGTCATTAGTATTTTCCACTGTCTCTAAGTGGTAATATCTTTCTCTAATTCCTTTAATGTAATTTCTCTAGGGTTTCGCCTATGTTAAGGAAGACGATGAGTGCTGTGGCAAATGTGTGGCGAAGCAATGTACTATGAAGGGAGAGAATGATAAACAAGTAGAAATCAAGGTAAGATTTCAGTTCAGAAAGTTCAGCTTGTAAGACGACATAATCTAGAAGTCATACTTAACAGATGATACACATAGAGAGGGAATGTCATGGTATTTAGTGTGTATTTTGTATATGTTAAAGCTATATGTTCTAGTTTTGGATTTCAGACCCAACTTTAAGGAATTTTTAAACTGGGAAAGTGTCATACTGAGATAGACAAGGAATATCTGGTTTGCAAATGAAAAGAATGAAACAAATACAGAAATACCAAAAAAAAAATCATTGTCTATGGGTATGGGTGAAAAGTAGATCTCCAAGTGAAAGGTCTGCATATGGGGCAGTGTTTAAAGAATCAATTTCTGCCATTTACTAGTAGTTACCATCAATGCTATTTATTACTCTCTAGCTATTTTTCATTATAGTTACCTGAAGGGTATGGCATATCTTATATCTTATTTCAGATCCATGAATACATACTGTATAAAGGCTCTTAGCTGTGTTTTACAAGTTCGTTCTTATAGTTATTTATACCTTGATGTACAGGTCGGAGAATCATACCGTCCTGAGGGCAGCACTTGTAGCTACTATGAATGTGATGAAGAAGATGGCAAACCCATCTTGACCAAAGTGAAGAATGTCTGTCAGGAACTGGACATTTCCAAATGTGAAGAGGTAAATGTTCACTTACTCTAAAATCGACTGAGGTCAGTATCATTGAAACAGTATATTTCCATGTCTTAGTATCCCATGGGATAATATTTTGATTATTTCTCATGCGAGAAATATGATACTCATACAACACTAATCTGACATCTTCTATACACAGAGAAATATGGTTTTGAAAAGTAATTATTTTAACTTTTTACAGGGCACAGTTAAATATGATGAAGATGGCTGCTGCCAGACATGTACACCAAAAACAGGTAATACTGTAGAACAGAGAGATCATAATATATATGGATTATTACCTAATTTGTTATCAAATGTTATGTCAAAGACTGCATTCGATTGACAACAAATATTTTTCTGTATTTTAGAAGTTAAAGTAGTAGAGAAACCTGTACTGGAAGACTGCAGTTCGCGTAAAAATCGGACTCTCTTCAAAGAAGGTGACTGTGAGGTAGAAGTGGAGCTCACATACTGTGGAGGACCCTGCATGGGAATATCCATGTAAGTAATCATAATCATACTATAGTTTCTCGTCTGTGGTTTGCATATATGACTCCAATGGTTTAGTTGTCATTTAAAGGAGTAATATTACAGGGACATGGGAGGTCCCAATTATGGCAGAAAAGAGAAAACTATTTATAAATGGGGGAAAGGTTGTGTAAAATAATTCACCTTGAATGTTGCTTATTTTAGGAAGAAATTATTATTAATATCCTCATACATGACCAACAAGGTGAATCAGCACAATTACTGGGCCTTTATTTAGGCATGTGATAAAAACCTGAATTTTCCACAATGTTTTAGTAAACTTCAGCTCTTTCAGAAATGCATTGAAAATGATAACAGGGGTATACCTTAAGATCTGAAATGGCCAGACATACAATGGATATTTTCAATACATAACAAGTATTGTTAACGTTGAGTTTATACAGAAGGAAAATAAGTAAAAGAGACATGCTTGAAGAGATTTAAAATCTACATGCAATAGTACTGAAATGTATCTGATATGTAATTATGATATGTTAATATAATATTAAATATAATATTAAATATTAAAAGAATAAGTAATTATAGTACAACGTGTCCTTTCAAATACATAACCAGCATTATTACACTGTTTATACACAGACAAAGTACGTACAAGAGACATATTTTACTTTATGGGATTTAAAGGAACCATTTTGTCATGAATTAAACATATTAAGCCTTATTAAATTCCGATTCAGTAAATTTATAAGGGCTCTTTATAAGCACACAGAATATTTTTTTACAAAAGTTTTTAGTTAGTGAACTTCTATCTAAAAGCAAGGTCTTCACTAACTAAAAACTTCTGTAAATAAAATATGCTGTGTGCTTAAATAGAGCCCTTTTAAATTTACCGAATCGCAATTTAATAAGGCTGATTATCTTTTAAAGAACTTTAAAGAATATAGCTTCTAACTTATTACTGCTGGAGAATCTACTGTGTTAATCTCCAGAGGTTGAAGGAGACTTCAAATGTAGAGAGTAATTTTCTATGTGCACAATGGGGTTGTGGCAGTTCTAACTTTCAGTGTTCTCATTAGTACTTATGCAAAGCAGTATAAAATGACACATCCTCTTCAGCCAGAAGCTGCAAGGTCTTGTCTAGTAAGGAAAATGAAAGTCTGTTGTAAAAATAATATCATATAAAAATGAAAGATGTTAAAGACTGTTTTGGTCCTTTCCTGTTATAGTTACGGCAGCAGTCCGCCAGCAGTGCCAGTATCAGTGGCGGCGACCAACCGATAATATAGCGTTATGCTTAGGCAAAGGGTTAGTTTGAGGGTTAGGGTAACATTCTAAGGTTAGAACTTCTCTCAACTATCAGCAGAGCCATCTAGCAGCTCCTTGCTGCAACTGCTGCTGTCACTGCTACCGTAACTATAACAGGATAGATCCACTGTTTTTATATTTGTATTTATTTATTTTTGTTTTTATTTATTTATAATAACCCATTTTTAAATTGAGTTAATCAAAAGGTCATATGGAAAAAATGCCCACTGTGGTCCATTAATATTTAAATTATGATTGCATTAAAATAATTATACCTATCATTAATAATGACTATGAACCCTTCACCTCTGGAAAAAAATATATAATATAATATATACAGCATGTTTAGCACCAATTATGGATTATTCTGAATATATAATTCATGTTTAACATAATTTTTTCTTGCCTCTCAGCTATTCCATGGAGACTCAGGACATTGAAAATAAGTGTACCTGCTGCACTGAGCTGGGATACATAGAGAGGGAGGCTGAAATGCTCTGTGCCAATGGCCAACGTAAACTCTACACTTACAAGGATGTGCAGAGATGTGGCTGCTCTGCTGCCGTCTGTAGACATGACCAAAATCTGGAAACGCAGACAATTCAGACATATCAATCAACATCATAAGGAAAGGAGAAAAACTGTACAAAGAGCAAGACAGTAGATAAAGTACATATACATAAATGCATGTATACATGTTCCTAATGTGTTCCCTTCTTCTAATGTCCACTTATACTGCACCCCTGTAGTTTTATTTAGATGCTCAAATAGAGACATACCTGGGTCATATTAATTTAATATCAAATTGCCCATTGCAACACGAGCTTTCATATTGACCAATAATGTTGTCTTTTTAGTTTTTGCCACTGTTGGATCTTACACTTTAGTGTGAGTACCAGCAATAGTTGCAAATGCTTTCTCATGCTACTTTGTTTTTATTTGTTAATCCAATTTTTCATGTATATGTTAATAAACAAGTACTCTCAAAGCAATAACTTGTGTCAGAGCTATTTCATTCAACTATATAAATGAGTTTTGGGAATACATGTAGCAAATTATTTGGGGAATAAATATTTTAATAGAGCAGCTCTTTAATCACAGCTGCTGTGGTAAAACCATATACCAGGAGTAGTCAACCGTTGATCTCAATTCAAAATTCCAGGTCCATTCTTCCACATCCATACTGCATTATTATTTATAACATATACCTCACTTAAATCTTCAATATTCTTAAATAAGTTATCATTATGTCCTTTCTCTAAATCCTGTGCCTTTTCAACATAAGGTAAAATAATGTGTATGTGACTAAGCTACAAAAATGAATTCTTTACAGTGACTTCTTTTTCACAAGCAAACTTGGACCATGGTGGATTTTCTATAGTTAAAATAATTACTGTTTCATTTGTGTGGTCAAATTTTTAAGATTTACTCCTTTAAAGAACTATACTTAGCAATAAGCATCATGTTTTAGAATGTAAAAAAATAAAATAAAATGCCTGCTTTCAACAGTCAACACTCTTATCTGCCCACATAAATCCCCTCCCAACAACATTTTATTAGGCCAAGATATTGCAGAACACTTCAAAAATAAAATTGGTTCAAGTAGACAAGAGATTGCTTTATATCACACTGCAAACTCTCCACTTCTGAGAGCCTTATTCAGACAGTTAACTCCAGTCACAGAGGATGTGGTGGCCTCACTCATCTCAGCTTTTCATCAATATTCCTAATCCTTCACAACTCATTCCAACCCTCTGTCCCACACTATAACCATCTTTAAATCACCTCTTCCACCTCTCCCTCAAACAGTGACTTATTACACCAAATCCTAAAGTAACACTATCTTGATCAATGCATGTCCTTTAACTACTGCCATAGTTATTTACGGAATTTTACCTCCAAACCCATTTTCTGTCATCAAACTCCTTACTTTATCCACTGCACTCTGGTTATTGTTGACAAAACTCTATTTAGTGGGACATACCGGATCAACAATCATTATCTCTGTTGGGGTACCTCGAGGCTCTATTTTGGGTCTCTTACTTTTCTCAATCTATGCTCCCTCCCTTGGCAAACTAATAAACTATTCCTGCATAACATCCCATAACCGAAAAATAAACATGTCAAAGACTGAGCTCTTAATAATCCCACCCTCTACCACTACCCTATCTCCTGACATCACCCTTACGGTTGATAACTGTTCCATAACACCTACATCATAAGTCTGTTGACTTGGGAGTATTCTGTGCTTAAAACTCTCTTTTTTTTCTCCCCACATCCAATCTCTTACCAAAATCCACTCTTTGCACCAGTTAAACATCTCCAAAATCTGTTTTTTTCTCACACAAGAAATAACCAAAATCATATACCTCACTTGAATTCATTCACTGATCATTTCTGCATAGACAACTACAATTCACTCCTAGCAAGTCCCCTTACTTTAATTTCCACACTCCAATCCATCTTAAATGCCATTGCTAGGCTCTTATATGCAACCAGCAGTTTTACATCTGCTATCCTGCTTTGACAAATTCCTTCAACTACCCTCTCGAATTAAGTTTAAAAGCCCTCAACAAAACCGCATCTTCCTACATATAAGATCTTATCTCCCGATACTCCCCTAACAACCCCCTCCACTCTGCCCTTGTCACCTATCATTATTTTCTCACACTCTTGCCACCAATACTTTCCTTGTGGTATCAGCAGGTCAATTTTCTGAAGTAGGAGGAGACTTTTAATATAGTAAAAGTTTCTGTCTGCACAATGGAAATGTGGCAGCTACAACTGCAAGCACTCTCAGCAGATGCAAATGGAAGCAAACTGATTTACAAGAACACATGCTCCATGAGGTGGCAGTGTAGAGTAGAACAACATGCTGGAAATGGGTATCAGGGAACGAGGTCAGAAAGAAAGGGCTGCAAAGTGGCAGCAAAGTACAAGCGGAATTGGATCTTTGAGGGAGGAGCAAAGGAAATAGGGATGGGTGTTATGTGAAGTGGGTGCTGAGAGGGGTATATCTGCAGAAGATGTGGCAGGAAAGTGGAGCTGTGCTTCAGGCAGAGGAGCTTTGCCAGGCAGGAGGGAAAGGTAGGGGAGCAGCTATGGAAAGTAGCCTTGGGGGGAGCAGCAATAGGTAAGGGTCTTGAGAAGGTTTGCTGTTATGGGAAGGAGTCTAAAGGAAGGGAGCAATTATAGGAAGGCATATTGGAGAGGAGCACTGAGTGATTCGGTCACCGTGGGGCTCAGTGCAAAATATTTTTTACAACCACCTGGAAGGAGGGGGGGAGGCAACATTTTTATTTTTTTTGCCCCAGGGCCCTCCATTCTCTAGTTCCGCCACTGCAGGAATATTTCCTTGTGAATAAGATAATAAATAGGAGTGAACACTAATTTATGAGGGATAGATCATGTCAAGCAAAAGTAATTAATTTCAATGAGGAGGTAAGTAGGAACTTGGACCAAGGCAACTCAGTAGATGTAGACTTTTTGGATTTCACAAAGACTTTGGATAAAATGCCACATGGCAGTCTACTGTACAATGTATTGGATACAGGCATTGCAGTAAATATATGTACATACATGGATTGAGAACTGGAAAAAAGAGTGGAAACAAAGGTTGTCGTAAATTGAACATACTCAGATTGGACTAAGTTGGTTTCCTCATAGTTCAGTAATATGTGCTCTGCTTTTTAGTATATTTTTTCATGACTTAGAAATAGGACATAAAGTAATATATTTCCATATTTGTCTATGAAACGAAGTTGTGAAAGGTGGTTAAATCAGAAAACTATGTGCTTTCTTTCACAAAGTGACCTACATATAGAATAACTGGCAGCTAAATGGAACATCAGATTTTATAAAAATAATATATATTTGGGAAGGAAAAATAAGCAAGTAATTTATAATCTAAATGGAAATAAACTAGGGATATCTGAGATTAAAATGATTTACACCACTTACATAGCAGTTCTCAGTGCAAAGCAGCACCTGAAAAGGCAAGTAAAATATTATCATGTATTAATACTGGTAGAGACCAATAGAAGAAATATAATTCTGCCACTATATAAATCCAGAGTACACCATCATTTGGAATATGGAGTACAATTATAAAAATGACATTGTAGAGCTGGGAAAGATACAGAGATGTACTGTACTGTATATATAAACTTCAACAGCAAAATGCTCCATCTACCTGGTCGATATTGCCTTTTCTCGTGCCAAGGGTAGCACCATCAATGGCATATAATTTTATGCGGCTACTATTTTTATTGTGATAGATTTTCATATGTCTGGCTAGGGGTGTGTCAAGATCTTTTTCGATGGCATACACATGTTCCCCTATTCTGCGTCTGAACTGTCGGCTTGTTTTGCCGACATAGATCTTACAAATACATTGCGCTGATATATCACTCCAGTTGTACAACAATTATAGAAACCTTTTATTGGGAAACTTTCTTTAGTTTTTAGATGGATGTCAAATTTTGAAGGTCTTAAAAAATTGCAGAATTTACATTTTCCGTATTTATAACATCTGTTCAGTGGTTGCAGCCAAGTTTGTTTTTAAACTTTTTCCTTAAAGTGACTATGCACTAGTCTGTCCCTTAGGTTTCTGTCTCTCAGATAGGTTATATTTGCCTGGGGTGTGAGGACATCTTTCAAATCATTGTCCATGTTTAATGGATTCCAATGCTTTGCAAAAATACTTTTAATTTCTTCTGAGTTTTGTGCATATGTGAGAATACATCTTATTGACTTATAATTATTATTCTCCTCTTCCTTTTGTTTTTGTACAATCAAGTCTGTCCTATCACAATTTAATGCCCATTTGTAGGCATTTTAAGACAACTATTTGGGTAGCCTCTATTTTTAAATCTCATTCTGAGCTTCTGTGCTTCTACTTTAAGTTCCTTTTCTGTGCTATAGTTTCTTCTGATTCTTGGATATTGCCCTTTTGGGATCCCCTTCTTTTTGAGCTGGAAGTGTTGGCTTGTCCAATGCAGTAAGCTATTAGTGGCAGTACTTTTCCTGTATGTAGTTGTATTGATTATACCTTTGGAATTCTTTTTGATCACCAGATCTAGAAATGTTATTTCATGTTCATTCATTTCGAAGGTGAACTTTAAACCTACAATGTTATTGTTAAGTATCTGTATGAAGGAGATTAAATCTTTCTTTGTGCCTTGCAATATCACTAGAATATCATCTATATAGCGCCTCCATCGGAGGACGCTATCTGTGTATTCTCTTAGTCTTTCATCAAAGACACATTTCTCCTCCCAACACCCGCGGAAAAGGTTTGCATAGTTTGGGGCACATGGAGTCCCCATGGCCATCCCCTTGATCTAGTGTATCCAATTACCTCCAAAGATGAAATAGTTTTTGGTTAGTACAAAATCTAACAGTCTTATAAGGAACTCATGGAATCGTTCCATGTCTTTTCTTTGAGCTTTAAGAAAATGTAGAACTGCTTTTATACCCTCTTTGTGTGGTATGCTACAATAGAGGGCCTCTACATCTATTCCAATTATCCAGGCATCTTCTAGTACTGAAAGTCCTCCTAGAGCCCTTAATGTGTCATGTGTCTCCTAAAAATGAAGGTAGACTTGTCATAAGGTTTTTAAGATGATAATCCAGGAAGAAACTGCAATTCTGTGATATATTGTCATTCCCAGAGACTAAAGGTCTCCCGGGGACAGGTGTGACCTTCTTATGCACCTTGGGTAGTGCATAGATGGTTGACATTGTAGGTTTCTCAGGTATAAAGTATTCATGAGTATTTTTATCTACTAGCGACTTGCCCATTAAAAATGACGGGGCAATAACATTTTAATCCATGGGAATGCTGTTTGACACACAATGTAAAGTTTTTTCTACTCTGAGGACCTTCGGAGTTCTTTGCGAGCCTTGCGAACCTTTGGCGCTCATAGAGAACCGCTCCTCTCGTTTACTTTTGTTCCTATGAGCGCCTTTGACTCTCATCACAAAGACAGATATATATGTCAATTTTTTTCTATAATAATTAATTATTTACTTAATAAATTAATATTCTTTACCTATTTGTAATTGATATATCCAGCAATTTATAGCCTGAAGAGCTTATTATCTATTTTTATTTTCCTGCAGTATACAATGTACAGTTGGACTCTTGCTGCCCTGAGGAGAAAGTGTCATCAATTTTCCAACTGTTCATTAGAAATATGCTGCGTGTCCATGGGCAAACCGTTGGTTTGTTTGTGTGAAGCGCCATTTGAGATTCGTAATGTGTTAGTGTTGTAAAATGGCATTGTTTGTGTATGTGCTACACGGGTCGGGAGAATTTTCTGTGCTTCCTAACTGTGTATATTTGTATCTCGTATTTCCTTGGCAAAAGTTGTACGTGCCTGACGGTGTTTTGTGCAATTCAGGGTCATGTAACCATGTTTTAATTTTTTTTTGTCGGCCTCCAATTTCTCTTTTGCTTAGCCGATTTTCAATTTCTTAAACTCATTAAATTCGACTTTAATTATCGTGCAACCTCACTGGCAGATGTCATGGCTGTCCCCCCATGCTCTGTGTGTTTTTTTTAATTTTTATTTTGTAGTGTTTGTGTTGTTTTTGTTGCCATTTTTTTCTTGCTTAGCCGATTCTCAAGTGGCGGAACTCCTTAAAATCGACTTTAATTCACGTGCAACCTCACCCCAGACGTCCTTGCTGTCCCCCCATGCTGTGTGTGATGTTTTTTTTATATATATATATTTTTTTTTTTGATGTACGCTTTTCCCCAGTTAAGTTCGTGTTTTTGTGACCTCCTATTTTTTTTTTCTAAGTCCCGCGGGTCGTAATGTTTTTTGTGTAAGTCTGTATTCCCTCTTAACACGTTAGTGTTTATTTTTCCAAGTCCTGTGGGTTGTATTTTTTTTTTTCAAAGTCCCAAGGCGTGTTTTTTTTTTCAATGTTGCGCTTTTCTTTTTTTTTTTTTTACATGGAGTGAGGTGCCGTAGAGCCTCCACCTCCGCAAATGCGGCCCCTCGCTTCGCGAATATCCGCATTTAAGGCCTGCAATGATCATTTTCTTCCAATAAGGAGATGAGCATAGAGAAATATTATATTCTCCTATCCCCATATTTAGATATTCTTTATCTTTTTTGATCTTATAGAACTTATGCAGTGCTAGTTTCCTTAAAAATAAATTTATTTCTTTGATGTTTGAAAATAAATTGGAATTAGAAGATGGTACAAAAGATAATCCCTTTTTTAAGACCAATATATGATGAGTATTTAATTCAAAGTTCGAGAGATTTTTAATTTGTAAATCATTCTCCTGTTTATCTGATTCGACCAAATTCCTCTCTCTATCTCAAGAGTTATAAATATTAATAAAGCAATGGAAGGCATTAGAATAACTTGCACAACAATCCCCAGTGATCAAATATGTAAATTACATAGTAATTGTAACTGAGGTTGAAAAAAATACTTTCCGTCCATCAAGTTAGACCTCTTAAGATCCCCTCTGATCTGCAATATGAGGATTAGTTGTTAATTAAGTAGTTGTTAATTAACTGATCCAGAGGAAGGCAAACAGAAAAAAAACTTAAGTGAGACTTAGCAAATCGTCTCAATGGGAAAAACAAAAATTAATTCCTGACTGACCCCAGATACGATCCCTCTCTAATTATCCAGGATAACCCTGAATGTCCTTTTTAATTAGAAATAAATCCAATCTCCTTTTAACGTTATCTATTGAATCCGCTGTCAGCACCTCCTTTGGTAGATAATTCCTCAGATTAACCACCCTTACTGCGAAGAACCCTTTTCTTTCTTTAAGGTTGAATCTTTTTACTTCTAACCTCAAAGGATGTCCTTGTGTCAGTTGAAAACCTCTTGGCACAAAAAGCTCACTTGACAAAGCTTTATACTGACCCTGGATGTATTTATATAGGGTAATCATATCTCCTCTTAAACGCCTTTTTTCTAGAGAAAATAAGTGTAATTTGGTTAGTCTTTCTTCATAACGTAGCCCCTCCATTCCCCTTATTAGTTTTATAACTCTTCTCTGTATCTTTTCCAGCTCAAAAAATTCCTTTTTATGTAGTGTGCCCAAAATTGTACTCCATATTCCAAATGAGGGCGTACTAGGGATTTGTCTAGTGGAGAGAATTACATTTGCTCCCCTTGCTTCTATACCCTACTTAACACATACTAATATTGTATTTGCCTTTGCAGATGCTGCTTGGCATTGAGCACTGTTACCTAGGTGGTTGTCCACAAGTACTCCCAAATCCATTTCAATATCTGATACCCCTATATTTGCTCCATTAAGATTACAAATTGCATGGCTATTTTTCCTTCCCGGATGCATAACTTTACATGTTTTCATATTAAATCTCATCTGCCATTTAGATGCCCATTTCTCTAATTTATGCAAATCCCTTTGGAAGGAAAGTACATAATTATCTGATTAAATTACCTTGCACAACTTTGTGTCATCCGCAAAAATGGAGACACTACTTTCCAGTCCCACCTCTAAGTCATTAATCCATTTGTTAAAAAGGAAAGGACCTAATACTGAACCCTGTGGAACCCCACTTAACAAATTAGTCCAATTGGAGTATGTTCCATTTACCGCAACCCTTTGCTTCCTGTCTTTTAGCAAGCTCTCAATCCATTAGCATGTATTTACTGCAATTCCTGTATCCCTTAGTTTGCACAATAGTTTCCCATGTGACACTGTGTCGAAAGCCTTTGCAAAATCCAAAAAGACTACATCCACTGAGTTGCCTTGATCCAAGCTACGACTTGTGGATTGCTAAGCGTTGGTGGTAAAGGGGCTTCTGTAACTGAATAAAGCTGTGAGCTATACCATGTAGGGCCAGGGTAGGTGGGCACGTCATAGCAGATAGGTCAGTCCAATCGCAGTCCACTAGAGGAGGTACTGGCAACCCACTATAGTATCACCTGTAATATCCCCATCAGACTCTCATGGGAATGTTGATACTCCACAATATCAGTAATTGGACATTTGCATGTGTATTAACCCTTTGTTCATATATGATATATTATTATATGAGATTGAATGCTATTATTACTATTATTACAAGTATTGATCTATTGCATAGTAACTAGGGCTCATTAGTTTACACATATAGCAATGGGACACAACTGGGATATATGTGGATGTCCAATAATCCCAACCATTGACAACCCACTGACATGGTTAGAACGGTCTAACAAAGTTTTATTTTATACACAGAACACAATCAGAAATGGACAAGACTGTGCATTGATACCATGGGTGTGTTGTGGGCAGACCCAGTATGGCAAGAGGTTGTGGCAGATCAGAGGACATATAAAGGGTAAACAGATAACCTCATAAGGATAATGCATAGTATCTACCAGGGTCACATGTGGTCAGGACCCCACTGTAAGAAATTAACTGATAACTAAATAATTAATGTATAATTTCTACAAGTAATAAGTTCTTTTGGACAAATCAATAAATGAACATATGAATAAGTTTATAATTAAAAGATATATTTTACATAAATTAATATACGGTTACACAATGGGCTTTAGACAAAACAGATAACAGACCAGAAGTATTAAGACGATATTTTACAAATATAATACTGATATGAATTCTACATTATGTAATATAAAGATACAGGATAATACCACTTGTGGTCAGTTTTGGAAGTTCAGCCTCCATCAGGTTTCTCTTTGGTCAGGACCAGGATCTGCTCGGGTGGGCTCATCTGGCACACTTCCCTCTGGACTGCATGAAAGCTCCTTCAACCTGGGCCAACCGGTACCTCTGCTGGTTGTCTGCTAGTTGCCTGCTGGTTGCCCACTGGTTGCCTACTGGTTTCCAACTGGTTGCAAACTATTCTATAGATTCTTGGCTTTTTATATCATATTGTAGCTCATGACCCACCCACTCTATACGTCATACATGGCTATAAGTTGAAATTAGACTGTTGATGTCTAAACAGGTGGTAACATTACACTCATATGCACCCACCTAGAGTCTTGTATTCAGCTGTCTACAAATGTACACTTAAGACTTGCTGTTTTTACTGTAAATAAGACCTTTGTGATTCTCTGAGTTATTTTGAGCAGGGCTACTCACACCTGTTGTCCTTTCCCACACACAGACTTGGATTTTAGCTAATTACATACACATATAGCTAGCTAATTTATACACATCTATAATATATATATATATATATATATATATATATATATATATATATATATATATATTTTTTTTTTTTTTTGTGGGAATAATAAAAAGAACTGAGGTATAATGCCTTGATACAAACACACAATTGTAATAACAAATGATTAACACTAGATTTCTTACAGTTGTATATAATAAGTTATACAATACACATTGAAGTCTTGTTAAAAGTTGTCTGTATATAAGCCATATTTTTACAGTCCCCACTTAGAGAGTGAAATTATTTTGTAAAAAAAATTGAGGTCTCTCAAATAATACAAACAAATATGGCTTATTGTGTGTAGACCCACTGTTTGTATGATATTTCAAAATAATACAGTTCACTGAGACAGGAATGATCTCATAACAACCAATACTTTCTACTAAATTTAGGGTTCTGTGAGGCAAATTTGGACTAATTATTTATGCACTCACAGTATGCATTTTATAATAGTTATACTCCTTTTGCTACTGTGTGTAAAAATCACATCACCCTCCTATAAATACTGTAGCTTCATTCACAAGACACAAGTCTGTTTTACACGTCCATACCATCTTCTGTGTGCCACTTTCCTACTTCCACAATTATGTCCTATATGTGACCCTTGCTGGATCTTATTGAGAGCTTCATGTTACACCTAGCTGGCATGCTAGCTTGCTTAAGACTTATGTTGTCTTTAATATTGTGTATTGGAGAAACCACTCATTAAAGGACACTTTATTGTTAGCACGTGTGGAAAGAAAAAGTGTGTAGGTGATTGTAGCACCTTATTAGGTACTTTAGTGAAAACATTAAATGTGACTCGGTATTCACTCAGGAAATGGAAAATGTGTGTGATAAACCGGGATCTCTCTGTAGCTTCAGGAAATTATAAGACCCACAACTACACGTAAAGCATGCAGCAGGATCTCAATGGAATCACTATGGTTGTTCATCTCACTCGTGTCTCAATACCTCCATATTACTCCCAAGTCTGGCTTTCTATAGCAAGAGATACAAGATAATAAAAATAACAAATCATAATAACCCAATCTATCAACCATTCCTAAATTAGGGTGAACTAATTCTAAATTGGTCTGTGTCCCTAACAGAGATAAACAAATTAAAGCAAGAGCTAAACAAATGATTGACCAATGGTGTATCCTACTAAACATATTATTTGCAGTACTAAATTAGTATTCATATCAGTATTGTATATTTACATTTATATTCATGTAGCTCCAGAATGTTCTAGTTCTGAAACTATTTGAATACTTGGTGACACTTGAAACCATGGATCATGTGATACTAATCAATGCCACACACAGTGTGTTTGCATACATTACTTCTGATTGAGCAATAGATAATGGGACACTGAAAAACATGAAGAGGATGTGTAAGAACAATAATAAACTGTTATTATTTTACATTGTTTTGGACCCTACCATTAACCAATTAACATGAACGCCATCTACGACCAGTACTAACCGTATTTATTCTGTCCTGTTCAATCAGCCTTACTGGAATATTTTTAGGACGTGGAAGACAAAAAGGCAAGCTTCATTGTGAACACAACCTTTCAGCAAAGAGTACTATCACTATCTACATGGAATAGTTGGGCCATTCACATTACCCCTAAATACATGCACATTGATCCTGATGTCAAACCAAGGAAATTAACCATTTTGTTTGGATGACATGAAATACATTAATCCACTTTCATACTGTTAACAGGATGAAATGCAACAAAAATGCGTCTATAACCACTGCTTTGGATTAGCAGATCCTAATGGGACCGTGCAACTCTAAAGCCAGGACACTATTCATTATAATTGAAACTCACAACAGTGATGTTCATTAGTGAAGAGATATGTAGTCATATACTGCATTTCAGATCCATGTGCAGTGGTGAATGACACTGATGGAATGCGTGTTGGGATCTGGGTTGAGTGTTAACTCACATGATGGTGTTGTACTGCTCGAAGATGAAGAACATGCCTTCATGGTCATGAGATTTGGCTATTAACACCTACAGAGACAAGAACAAGATATCAGTAATAACAATATTCTATTCAACTACAACACCACATCTTAAGGTTAATCCACATTGAACATCAATTGTTGAAATTTTAAATATAACCAGACATGCACACACTCTGTAGCCAGCCAATAGTATGTCAACATCTATAACAATCAGTATTCAGTAAGGAATAATCCGGAGGAGGCCTTCCTGGATGATGCTAAGACCTCCTACTCCTCAGCACTAGGCCCCCACCTTCCGTGAATGCGGGACCCTCTCCCTCTTGCTCTCTCTCTTCCACGTCTTTGTTATGGAGGAGCAGGGGGTGCCACATCTGGTGGCTGTGGATCTTGTTCAGATGGTGTGGTGAAGTCTGAGATGAGGAGGCAGACGTCTCCTGTTGCGCAACCGAAGGATGGAGAAGTATGGGCTGGCGTTGGGCTAGCTCAATTAGTAGGCATCTGACACGACACGCCTGTTTCTCATACCTCCTCTCAGCATAGAGCGATCGTGTGCTATCCTGTAGTGATCTTGTACTAGCCTCCAGCAATCTTGTACTAGCCAGGACAGCGTTTGTGAGTCCACACTGCCTCTGGAGCAACTGGAGCCTCTAATTTTCAATGTTCAGGCGTGCCATGTTCTGTGTGACAAACTGGGCCAAGATATTCATCAATGTGAGGGATGGTGGTGTTGCCAGCATTGGGGCTGCATGTGAGGACAGCAGGGCGTGATGTGTTGGCGTGGCTGACACAGGTGACTGCGTGGCTGGCACAGGTGACTGCATGTCTGGCACAGGTGACTGCATGGCTGGCTGAGTTGACCGCATTCATGACAGAGGTGTCGTCTGGAAGGCTTGGGTGTCGGTCCATGTTTGGTAACCCCATGCTGTGGAACCCCATCCTGGGGGACCAGATGGCGCGGGATCCCATCCTGGGGGACCATATGTTTCGGGAACTCATCCTGGGGGACCACATGGTGAGGGACCCCATCCTGAGGGACCAGATGGTGAGGGATCCCATTCTGAGGGACCAGATGCTGCGGGATCCCATCCTGGGGGTCCAGATGGTGCGGGACCCCATCCTGGGGGACTGGATGGTGCGGGATCCCATCCTGGGGGTCCACAAGGTGTGGGACCCTATCCTGGGGGACTAGATGGTGCGGGACCCCGTCCTGGGAGACCGGATGGTGCAGGACCCCATCCTGGGGAACCAGATGGTGCAGGACCTCATCCTGCGGGACAAGATGGTGCTGGACCCCACGTTGCGGAACTAGTTGGGGGATGCCCCCGCTGTGATGTTGCTGGGCTAGGTGGTGGCATTTATGGTGACTGGGGCCAGAACATGGCCGGTGGAGGTGGCTGGTACGGCTGTGGCTGGCTGTATGATGCTGTTGAGGGCTCGGCCATCGATTCCTAACTCCTCATATGCTGCTGAAAGGCCAGCTTGTGTGGATGGTCCCGGGCCCTCTTCAATGTTGTGGTCCTCCTCTTCGAGCACTCCCGCCTCCTCATCTTGCTCTGTGGCTGACCTTATCCTCCTGGGTACTGCAATGGAATAAACATATATTTCAGTTGGTTGTCATACACTATGTGTTTCCATATCCTTGACATCATGGTCACCTGTGTTTGACTGTGTTGTTTGTGTTACACAGATGAACCATGGCCTGCATAATAAGCATTGTGGATCATGGCTCATATGAATGGGTATCAGACATGTGCACTGCTGGATCTGCTGTGCAGTGTGTGCTACAGACCAATCTGTGACATGTTACCAGCAATGGTTGTTAAAATGCAGCTGAGACATAGTCCAGATTAGGATAGTATATGACACGCACATGCAGTCCTACAGAGTCTGTATCCACATATGCCGCAGCGCGCACACCCAGATTTGTACTATCTATTGCAGGGGTGTCTAAAGTCTGCCCTGCTGGGCCGCAGACAGGCCTGGATTTGTGGATTTCCTTTATGTGCACAGATGAGTCAATTTGACTAAATTACTTAAGAAATGATAGTCTCACCTGGGTGCAGCAGGGCTATCCACAAATCCAGGCTTGTGTGCGGCCAAGCAGGCCCGAATTTGGACACCCCTGCTCTATTGCATGCCAAATCAAAATCAAGCATGTATGTGGCCCTCTTCCCCCCCCCTGTTCTAGAGAGATACAGCTCATTGTACACAACAGCCAGAGTACAAGCTTATTTATACATACATATAAACAGAATGATATCTGAAGGGTTTTGTGCACCCCATCCCCCCACCCCCACAATTTCATACAACAATGTGTGTGGTGTTATATGATACTCATGTTGCATTGTGCTAGGCTGATCTGTGTCCACCTGGCCTGGTAGGCCCACCATTGCCGCTGGCTGGATCCAGTCCCTCAAGGTCTGCTCCCATGCATTGTAGGTTACCTCTACAGCAGGCCAACCACCTGTAACACATTCTGCTCTTGCCCCCTCTGCCATCTTCCTCTTCACCCTTGCCTTGCAGTCCTCATACCTGCGTTTCACATATTTAAGGTCCCTATTAGTGATCCCTAATGCCACAACAGCTGTAGTAACTTGGGCCCAGGACTCATTCCTCCGGCTATCATTCATCTTTCTCTCACGATGTATTATCCCATAGCGGGCACGGACTTCCCTGCGAGAACCTCCATCTCCTCTGGGGCAAAATTGCGGGCCCTGAACTTTGCCACAACCTCTTGCCCTACCGACTGTGCCTGGGGCTCCTAACCTCCCTCTCCTCTTCCTGGGGCCGCTCCCTCATCCCGACTACCTCCCGCCCAGGGATCAGGCCCCGGACCCTCTGCCTCTCCAGCTTGTGTGCCTATATCTAGGGGCACCTCCCTCCCCTGCTGCTCTCCTCCTCTTTCTCCATCCTTCTAATCCTTATCTCCCTCTCTCCATCCCTCTAGCTCTTCTTACTCTCCTCACTCTCCTCCTCCTCTCCTCACCTCCCGCTCCAGTGTTCCCCTCACTCTCCTCCTCTCCTCTCTTTCCTTACTTTCCTCCTCCCATCCTCTACCCTTCTATGAAAAAAAAAACGATAAATAAATATATAATGTATTTGGATGTGTATGAGGTAAAACAAAAAAAGTGAGTATTATGTGTAGTATAGTAATTGTATGGGGGGTAGGTGAGTGGTGTGTGGGGGGTGCGCTGTGGCCTACTGCTATGTGTAGCTATGTGTAGGTATCAATCTACGTGTGTGAATTATGAGATATCAGAAATTATGTGTGTTGTAAATAAAGGGTTAAATTATCTAATAGGTCAAAAGATCAAAATCTCCTCAACATTCCTTCTTTCTCGCTCACTCTACTCTCTCTCCAAAGCACCTGTGTGTTTACTTGCAAAGCTACAGCACAGTCAATGATTTACAGGTTTGACTGCCTTGTAGAGGAGTTCTGGCATCTTTAATTGCGTTTTACAGTTTTGTATTGGCTGTTTGGTGTCTTTTGCGCTGCGTTATTACGCAAAATGTTAATTGAAAGACAAACGTAGCTCGTACGTAAATCTTACGTATTGCGTGCACTGCAAAGGTTTACGAGATAGCATCTCTTGCTCATAACTTCTAATTTAATAGCAACGTAACTCGGACAAATTTGAAGCACGCAGCCCATACGTGCTACACCTTGGATTTACGAGGCTGGAATTTAACATGGCCCTTAATACTTTGGTATAGCATTAATTATCTAATAATTTAAATAAAACAAACTAAAGGAAAAACTTAGTGAACTACTGTTTAGACCTAACAAATATATTAATTACATAGGAATACAGGTCTTAGATGATGACACTTACATTTCTCTTACAGATTGCAAAAAAAGAATGCAATTGAAATAACATCAGAAGTAGAAAATAAGTTAATCAATTAGTAAGGTAAGCAAAATAGACATATTAGTAATGAGAAAGTAATATTAGAAAAAAAGAACAAAAATAAAATGTACATTTACAATTACAGATTACAATGGCGGACAATGCAGAAAACCTCAAAGAAGAGAAAAAAACCTTCTGACAAGGGAACGCAAACAAAGATGGAGAGATCGACAGTCGCCCGAGACTTCAAGAAGGCTAAGAGAAGAAGACAGTGAGAGACTTGCCATGAAAAGAAGAATGCCTGCAAAAGGAAAAACTCAGCGTGAGCGAGCTAACAATAGAAAAAAAGCTGATAAACTTAATGCATGTGAAAAATCTGGTAATGTAGAATTTGTGTAAAACAATATTGTGGACTGATGGATTATGTTGCTGAATTGGCTACAAGCAGCAACATTCCAGCTGGCTGAGCCATCATTTTTCCATCTTCGTTCCAAGGATCTCCTCGCAATATGCGAGAAATATACAATGATGCACTGGCTATTGTTACTAAATTTGGAAAAACAGATTTATTTATTACATTTATATGTAATCCACATTGGCCAGAGATAGTGCAAAATTTGAAAGCTGGGCAAAGTGCTTCTGATAGACCAGATTTAGTGGCTAGAGTTTTCAAAATAAAATAACAGCATTAATACATGACATAACCATCGCACATTTGTTTGGGAAATGTGTTGCTTATGTTTATACTATTGAATTTAAAAAAAAGAGGACTTCTTCATGCACACATACATTTAATACTCCAAGAAAAAGATTCGGAAAAACATTCCAAACTTTATGAAATTGTAGCACATCGCATGATACTGTACATGGGACATGTGGAGATATAAACCACAGTCACCATGTATGGAAAATAAGAAATGCACCAAAAAATTGCCACAAAGACAATTGATTTACTTTCATGCTGGGGATGAAAGAAATGCTCTGGCCCAAAATGAAAATAGAGAAACAACACTTACTGCTTGGTTTACATTAAATGGTAACGACATTGAAGCAAGGGAATTCTTATACATTTAGATTCCGTATCATTATGTTTTCATCAATGGGGCTCAGCGAAAAATAGAAAGGAGTGGCAATAAAATTATCCCAAGAGACATTGAACGCTTTAGTTTAATATTACTCCTTTTCAATGTTCCTGGTGCACAAAGTTATGAACAATTACGTGCAGTGAATTACATAGTTTATGATACATTTCAATTAGCTGCGCGACATAGAAACTTCCTTGCAGATGATATTGAATGTGATAGATTTCTAGAAGAAGCGGCACTATGTCAAATGCCACGACAGATGGGGGAATAGTTCTCATTAATTTGCATATTTTGTAATGTACCTGATACATTATCTTTGTGGAACAAATTTAAATTAAACATGTGTGAAGACTTCATGAAAAAATACAGTAAGTCCATTGCAGAATTAAAAGGCTTAATGTAAATTCAAGAGATATTGCTTTGTCATTGATTAAGTTGTACAACTTTTAATCTACCAGATCCAGGAATTTTAAACAACATAAACTATGAAGAATATCACTATGATGTGAAAAAACTAAAAGCAGAAGAAAATATAGCCACTTTAAATACATTGCAATGCCGTACAAAAAGTACTAAATGATGATATGCTAAAGGAGCGTTATTTCTATCTAGATGGACCCGGTGGATCTGGCAAAACATATCTATATAATGTATTGAGGAATTTAATTAGAAGTCAAGGTGAAATAGTAGTTCCCTTTGCAATGACTGGAATTGCTGCCCTTTTAAAGGAAGTTGTTAGAACTGTGCATAGTGGATTTAAACTTCCGGTTTCCATTTTGGAAACATCAGTATCGGATATTGGAATTACATAATTTCAAGCAAAAATCTTTAAAAAATGTATCCCATTATAATTGATGAGGCAACAATGATGTCTTGCCATGCTCTTAAATGTATTGAGCGGTTGTTACGTGAAGTCATGGCAAATTATTTGCCTTTTGGAGGCAAGGTGATGTTGTTAGGTGGCGATTTTAGACAAACATTACCAGTTGTTGTCCATGGAAATCACACAGACATTGTGGAAACATGTATAAAGTCCAGTCCACTATGGAAACTATTTTCACACCTTAAATTGGAGAAAAATATGAGATCAGAAGGCCAAATGAATTCAATGATTGGTTAATTAAAATTGGCAAAGGCAAAACACAGCTCATAAGTAATTTACCTGAGGATACGGTTGAAATTCCACATTAAATGATTTGTACAGATTCACTAATATCAATTATATTGCCAAATGGAATAAGTAAAAATGATTACTCAGAGCTTGAACATAAATTAATATTAACATCAAGAAGTAAAGATGCATTGCATCTGAATAATGATTATTTTTAATTAATAGATGGCACCCAAAAAAAATATTTCAGTGCAGATTCTGTTCTGGCTGATGACAAACAGAGTGAACTTAACAACTAAATTTATAAATTCATTAAAACCATCTGGAATGCCACCACACATTTTGCAGCTCAAAATAGGGGCAATTGTCATGTTACTGAGAATTTTTTTGCAGCTCAAAAAAGGGGCAATTTTAATGTTACTGAGAAATATGAACCCCAAAAATAGTACTTTGTAATGGGACCAGATTTATTGTTCAGGATTTAAGAGAGCATTTCATACTGAAATGCTGAAATTCAGAATGGTACCCATAAAGAAGAAAGAGTTTTCATTCCAAGAATAGATTTGGCTCCAAGTGAGAGTAGCTTGCCTTTTGCCCTTCAAAGAAGACAATTTTCAATCATAATGGATTTGCCATGACCATCAATAAATTACAAGGTCAAACTTTTAAGTCTGTTTGCCTGTTTTTGGAGGTACCAGTATTTGCCCATGGACAACTCTATGTGGCATTCTCAAGATGCAAAAATCCATTAGAAATGAAAGTCTTGGTCAAACAAACAGAAAGTCTAGGTAAGCTATTAGAGGATGGGAGCGTATTTACCAAAAATATTATATATGATGAGGTGTTGTAAAAAGACAAAAAGATAGGATAAAATGTTATAGACATGTAAATAATATGTGTAATGGACAGAAATAGTAAATATGTATATATTTAACATGCGTTACTAGTATTGGGGAAATGTAATGAGATTTATTCATATGTAATTTATAATTTATAGGTTTAGCAGATCAAAAATATTTAGTATTATTGTATAACAAAAATAATGTAAAAATGACTAGTGATGTCCAGAACAGTTCGCCCGCGGACTATTCGCACTGATTTTGGCATGTTCGCGTTTGCAGCGAACGGCGAACACATGTGCTTTTCGGTCTGCCCCCTATTCTTTATCATTGAGGAAACTTTGACCCTGCACCTTACAGTCAGCAGACACATTCCAGCCAATCATCTGCATACACTCCCTTCCAGAGCCTTCCATCTGAAGGAAAGCCTCCATTTTAGAATCATTCTGGAGCAACATTCGTTGAGAGAGGACATATATTGTAGCTTCTGCTGATTTAATAGGGAAATAGATAGCCAGGCTGTGTATTTCGCTTCCACTACACTCCTGAAGGACTCATCTGATATCTGCTGCAAGGACAGCAACTTAAAAAGCCCTTTTTAGGGGTAGAACATCATTTATTTTATTTTATTATTTTTTTCTGTATAATCTAATTGCATATGCCTGCCTGCCAGCGTGTGTGTGTGACAGGCTAACACCTAACAGCTTCTATTGTGCTCAGTGAAATAAAACAACACTTTTTTGACTGTAATAGATTGAATAGCAATTGCCTGCCTACAGGCGTGTGCATCTATCTACTCTGCCAACTTTTGCCAGTGCACAGTGACACTCATATCTGGTGGCACCTTAGATTGCACGCGCAGTGCCCCAAATTTGAAGTAGGAGGTCCGACCAAGCATCTTTTTCCATCTCCCTGTTCCAAAAATCCATGCCATATACATGTCCCCTGATAGGTGACGTAACAGGTATTAAACTGATAGGAATAAGTAGCACAACTGAACACACCACTCCTATCTGGTGGCACCTTAGATTGCACGCGCAGTGCCCCAAATTTGAAGTGGGAGGACCGACCAAGCATCTTTTTCCATCTCCCTGTTCCAAAAATCCATGCCATATACACGTTCGATGTTCATTTTTGATGTTCGCGACATCACTAAATATGACATGCAAAAATATTGGTTGTACATAGACAGTATCTTCATGTATAGTAAACAAAATTAAATGTTGCAGTTTAATATGAAGAAAGTGTTCAGTATTTGTTAAAAAATAAAAAATTTAGAATTAAAAGATTTAATATTTTTTTTATAGTTTAAGGGGTTTTATCAGCTATTCCACTTAGAACAGCACATGTTAAAATAGTAGTTGTACATTGTTAGGAGATTCATGTATATTATATAAAAAGAATGTTTGCTTTTTCATATACAGATATAATTATTCATTATTGAATTAGAAATGTATTTCATAAAAAAAATTTTTTAATGGTTTACTGAATTATTCCATATTTGGTAAAAAGTCTCAAAAGAGACAACAGCTGTACATAAAAATAAATATGGTACATAGAGAGATAGTACAAAAAAAAGAAAAAAACAATGTCTAAAAGTAAATCATGCTGTCATTTATGACTGGCAAATTGCTAATCTCTACATAACACCCAGTCCCCCTCAACATCCACCGCCACACAGCCACCCCACACCCACCCCTCTTAGCATGCATGCCTACATAGCACCCAATTCTTATCAGCATCCATACTCTCTCAGCATCCATCCTCTATCTCCTTTGCTCCACTTCACAAAATGCACCCGTCTGTAATTTGTTGTCACCTTTCAGCCCTTGCTCTCTCACCTTCTTTCCTGTAGAAATCCAGAAGGGGAGTGAGGGTCAAAGGGGTTTTGGGGGTGCTTGGCGGGTTGAGATGGATGGGGAGGTCTCAAGGGGTCTATACAATAAATAAAAAGTCAATGCAAAAAAGAAAAAACAAAGCACTACTTGGCCCCCAGAGGAGGGCCCTGGTGCACTGCTCCACCTGCACCACTAATAGATCTGCCCCTGCTCAGACCTCAGTGTGGTGTCATGTTATATTTTAGTAATTTGATTGAAAATGTATATTTTCATGTTTAATTGTATTTTTTTTATTATAATAGGGCAACCCAGTTGTGAAGCCCATTGCTAATTGTACCTAGGGATTTTAGCTACATCCTGCTTACAGGACCCATAAGGACCAGAAGGTTAGTCTAGGGTTACCTCATTTACCTATTTGGTAATGTACTGTTCTGTTTTAATTGCATAAGACTGATACAGCATATATTATAGATTGTTTTCTCTAAACCAATACGTTTTATGAACAAATTCTTCCTGTTTGCAAGTACAGATAAAAGTCCTTGCTATTGATATACCCAGGGCCGGATTTACCTTTTTGGAGTCCCTACGAAGTGAAATCTAAGCTGCCCCTGGAAGCATGTACCATTTTTTGTTTTATGGATGTGATATCTATCACATATTATAATTGTCGAAATACGAGACGTCGTCACACTTTGCGTGGTGCGTACAACTTAGCGAGGCGAGCCGTTAAACTCAGAGCACTTAGGAGATGAGCGCCAAAGGCGCTCATCGCTGGTGAGCCTCGGATAGCGAGGCGAGCAGTTAACTTGGAGCACTTAGGCGATGAGCGCCAAAGGCGCTCATCGCTGTCAAGCCTTGAATGGTGAGGCGAGCCGTAAACTCGGAGCACTTATGCGATAAGCGCTAAAGGCGCTCATTGTCTGTGACCCGTTAAACCACTAAAACGCGCAGCACAGGAGATGAGTGCCGAAGGCGCTCATTGCCTGCGAGCCTCGCGAAGTGAGGCGAGCAGTGTAGGTAATAAAACTGACGAGACTTAGCCTACAAACACTTACAAAACACGGGATCGCCTTAGACTGCAAATAGTTGAAAAAAATACGAGACGCGGGACTTAGAAAAAAACAATACGACATAGGAAAAATACGAAGTTAGATGCCGAACCACACAAAACAAAAAACAAGAAAAATACAGAAAAAAAACCATCACACATAGCACGGGAGAACAGCTAGGACATCTGGAAGTGAGGTGAAACGCGCATTTATGTCAAATTAAAGCCGTTTCGGCTTTTAAAAATCAGCTAAGCAAGAAAAAAAATGACGGGCGAAAAAAATGAGGCTACACGACCCGGAACCGCGCAAAATACAGACAGTGACGTACGCGATACGGGTAAAACATAACGCCGCCATTTTACAATACTAACTTACAAATTTACACATAAAGATTGTGAAATGCCGGATTTCCTGTCTAAACCAACTGTTTTGTCTAGCGCACTCAGCCGATATATAGGGCACACTTGCCACAGAACTGACACTTTCTCCTCATCCAAATTTTTATTTTCGCCGGCAAGCCTTGAATGGTGAGGCGAGCCGTAAACTTGGAGCACTTATGCGATAAGCGCTAAAGGCGCTCATTGTCTGTGAGCCGTTAGACCACTAAAACGCGCAGCACAGGAGATGAGAGCCGAAGGCGCTCAATGCTTGCGAGCCTCGCGAAGTGAGGCGAGCAGTGTAGGTTATAAAACTGACGAGACTTAGCCTACAAACACTTACAAAACATGGGATCGCCTTAGACTGCAAATAGTTGAAAAAAATACGAGACGCGGGACTTAGAAAAAAACAATATGACATAGGAAAAATACGAAGTTAGATGCCGAACCGCACAAAACAAAAAACAAGAAAAATACAGAAAAAAAAACATCACACATAGCACGGGAGAACAGCTAGGACATCTGGAAGTGAGGTGAAACGCGCATTTCTGTCGAATTTAAGCCGTTTTGGCTCTTGAAAATCAGCTAAGCGAGAAAAAAAATGGCGGGCGAAAAAAATGAGGCTACACGACCCGGACCTGCGCAAAATACAGACAGTGACGTACGCAATAAGGGTAAAACATAACGCCGCCATTTTACAATACTAACTTACAAATTTACACATAAAGATTGTGAAATGCCGGATTTCCTGTCTAAACCAACTGTTTTGTCTAGCGCACGCAGCCGATATATAGGGCACACTTGCCACAGAACTGACACTTTCTCCTCATCCAAAGAGATTGTTAGCTCTTCAGGATACTGATTGCTGAATATTAAATACAAATAGGTAAAGTATATTATAATCATTAATAAATAATTAATAAATTAATTATTAATAAAAAAAATATATGATTAGTTAAACAAATTGAGCAACAAAGTTATAATTTGCGCTTGCTTTAGTTTAGCAATACTTTTATGCTTAGCTGTTTGTAATATATGAATTAGTTGAATAATTAATTAATTATGTACTTTAATTTATTAATTAGTAATTAGTAATCATTAAGAAAAAAAAATTACTTTTTAAAATGCGTAAAGTTTATTAATACATTAATGCTTAACTGTTAATCATATATTTAGACATTGATTCATTATTTATTAATGTACATTATTTTATTAAATAATTATTTCTAATCATTATGAACAACAAATATTCTATATTTTAAAATGTGTTTACTTTATTAATATATTTATGCTTGGCTCTTTAGAATACATTTAGTCATTCATTAATTGATTATTAATGTACACTCATTTATTAAATATTAATTAGTAAAATTATAAAAAAAAAAAAAAGGACCACAAACAATATGTATATTTTACTATGCACTGATATATCCGTATTGCTGATGATTACGTGATAGGGATGAATCCAAATATTACAAATGCTTTCCATCTTAATTGACAGTTCCATCGTCTCTGCAGCTGACTCAACACAGAGAGTGACATTTGCAGCCTTTCAACAGCATAAAGATCACGTTTACAGGTATATCATTTAATTATGTACTTAAGGAACAAAAAAAGGATTTTTTTTTATTTGATAACAGTTATTGATTAATTAGCATATAATAATATTTTAATTAATTAATAATTAGTAATCATTAACCTTACTGCTCATTCATGTACATTGCTTTTGGAACTATTAATTAATAATAATATAAAAAACTAAAAATAATTATTTTTATAAGAGTTAAAAAAATATGTACATTTTACAAAGCACTTACATATCTGGAGTGCTTATAATTTCCTGACACGGATAGGACCATCAAAGCACTTAAATATATAAAGCACTTTTACGTTCTGGCGTGTGCTACATTTAAAATGTTATAATGATTTTATTTATGAATATATTGATGATTATGCATTTATGTTTTGCATCTATGCAAATTAAACATCATAGTTTAATTCACTCACTAATTAATTGAATACAAACATTAAAAATGATTTTCATGTTATTTCACAGATAACTCATCTCTGCACCTGACTGAAGACAGAGAGTGAACTCTGAAGGATTTTTTCTCAAAGAACATCAATTTCACAGGTATATGATTTCATGATGTCCGTATTGTTTTGTATTGATGACAGTTAATGATTAATTAATTAACCTATATTTATTTAGAGCCTCATTCAATTG
Organism: Discoglossus pictus; assembly: GCA_027410445.1. Lineage (NCBI taxonomy): Eukaryota > Metazoa > Chordata > Amphibia > Anura > Alytidae > Discoglossus > Discoglossus pictus. The sequence continues at coordinate 26,011,989 of CM050175.1, forward strand.
CCATTTGCAAAATTGAAAAAGGCTCTATATAAGGACATAGCATATTATTTTAACATACATTTTTAGTTAATGTACATCTATCCAAAACGAAAGTTTTTAAAACAAAGAAAAGTACCAAAAAAATTTGATATGTGCTTATATAGTGCCCTCTTGCATTGCACAACTTGTAAATAAATTAGTCTTTAGTCTTTAGTATTTAATTATTCATTTAGAATAACAAAAAAAATACATTTAGCCATGCATATATGCTTACCTTCTTAACTTTTAAAGAACGTAAATTAGACCTCAGAAGTAAATTGATTTCATCATTAAGAAAATTACAAAATTGCAAATTGTTTAATGATCCAATATGGCCTATTTACACCAATGTTCATACACATGACACCAATGTAGATATAGAAAGTTGTAGTGATATCTATGTTAAGGAAGCTCAGGATACTGCATTTATTAGAGCACTAACAGTAGACACTCATTATTGTGGATTACTCAATGTTGTTTGTCAGTTTTGTGTGGCCTATCATTTTCTCAAGGAAAGACCAACTGACGGAGACTTCATTAGTTGCTGTCAGAAAGGAAAGGTAAGACTTCCACAAAGACACACATTTCCAGATTACTTACAAAGTTTCATGAGCGATCCAACATTTCCAAATTATACCAATCTAAAAAAACAAAACATCAGGTCTTATAAAAGTGCAATTTCATATGCTTCAATGGGTACTACATTAGCAGAAAATGTCCCAGGACATGGTCCTTACTGTTTTAGAGTTCAAGGACAAATTTACTCCACACTTCACATTTACACCCACAAGAAGGAGAGCAAAGGGAATTTATATGTCTTAGATACAATGGAAGCTGTTGACCAAAGGATGATGCTTTCGGAAAATAAACAGTGTTTGTGAATAGTCTTTGAACAGCTGGATAAAATGATGGCCAACAACCCATACAGTCAAGCATACAAATAATTAGCACAGGTTGAAAAAGAACAGCAACATGCTCAAATACATCAATTGACAATGTCAAGAGTAAATATGTTTTTAAAAAGAGATCGCAAAACTGATCAAAGATGGTATAATTTACCAACAGTAAATGAGGTTGCCATGGTCTTAAAAAATTAGGATGGTGAACCACATTTTCAATGGGATATTAGAATATATCCATGCAATAAAGACCAATCTTTTTTAAACATACATTTATTAAGTTGTAATTTGGATCCAATGACATATCCCATTTTCTTTCCAAATGTTGAACCTGGATGGGAACCAAAATAACAATTGCAAAGTTATCCCAATAGTAAAGTTCGTGTTAGATGCAATATTTCGATGCTGGAATATAATAATCCACAATGGCCAGAGATCAAGGAAAATTTGATTCTAGGACAAACTACTTCTGCCCGACCAGATTTAGTGGCAAGAGTATTCAAAATAAAACTCAATTCATTAATAATTTCAAAAAAGAGGCCTGCCACATATACTTTTAATCCTGCAGGAAAAAGATAAGTTGAATACTGCAGAGAGAGTGGATTCAGTAATTACTGCTGAACTGCCACATCCAGAAAAATATTTAAAACTTTTTGAGATTGTAACACACAGAATAATTCATAGGCCATGGGGAGATATCAATCCAAATTCACCATGAATGGAAAATAAAAAATGTACAAAACAATTTCCAAAATAATTTCAAATGCAAACCTATGCTAATTGTGATGGATACCTGTTGTATAAAATAAGACAAGGACAAACAGCTATCCTTGGACAAAATGTTGATAATAGATATGACGTTCCATACAATCCACATTTGCTCATGAAGTACAATGCACACATAAATGTGGAAGCTTGCACTTCTATTAAATACATCAAATATGTGTATAAATATATATACAAATGATATGATGCAGCAACTGTTGTTGTGCAAGGTGCAGCAAACGAAAAGGAAAATCCAATTTAAAATGATGAACTTTCTAATTATTTAGATGCTCGCTATGTCAGTGCTCCGGAAGCAATGTGGGGTCTTCTCAAATTTGAGATGCATGATCAGTCACATGCTGTGTATCGATTCACTGTTCATTTGCCACAAAGTCAGTTTGTTTGCTTTACTGCAGGCAATGAAAGAACTGCCTTAGCCCAAAGTGAACATAGGAAAACAACACTTACTGCATGGTTTCAATTATACTGCCAGGACACTCATGCCAGACAATTTTTATACATTGAGATTCCATATCCCTATGTATTTGTAAATGGTCTATCGCGGCAACAAATAAAGAGATACTCATAAAATGATACCACAAATGTATACAGTCAGTCCAAGAGACATTGAATGTTTCAGTTTAAGATTACTTCTTTTACATGTTCCTGGTGCACAAAGTGTTGAACTTTTACGCACAGTTAATGACATAGTTTATGAGACTTTCCTATCAGCTGCAAGACATCAAAACACCATAGCAGATGATACAGAATGGGAGAGGTGTCTGGAAGAAGCAGCACTATGTCAAATGCCAAAGCAAGTGAGTGAACAATTTGCATTTATTTGCATCTTTTGCAATGTACCTGATGCATTTACTCTGTGGGAAACATTTAAATTAAATATGTCAGAAGACTTCTTGAAACTTTACAATGAGCCCATTGCACTCTTAAAATCTTTAATGGAAATTTAAGAAATATTTTTTGCTCATGGATTAAATTGTGCAAGTTTTAATTCGCCTGATCCAGGACTTATAGATTACATCAACTTTGATGATTATGACACTGAGCTTAAAAAAAAAAACAGAAGAAAAACTGGCAACTTTAAATACTTTACAATTGGAAGCATTTAATGCCATCATAAATGCTACAGATGATGAAATGGTCAAAGACTGTTATTTCTATCTAGATGGCCCTGGTGGAACAGGAAAAATGTATCTGTACAATTGTTTGATGAGTTACATTCGAGCACAGGGTCAAACAGCAATGCTTAACTTTTGTTAGAAGGTGGCAGAACTGTGCATAGTGGATTTAAACTGCCAGTTCCCATTTTAGAAACATCAGTGTCAGATATTTGACTGAATTCTTTACAAGCCAAAATATAAAAAAAACTAAATTAATTATCATAGATGAGGCAACAATGATGTCATGTCATGCCTTGCAATGTATTGATAGATCATTAAAAGAAATTATGAATAATAATTTGCCATTTGCTGGAAAGGTGATATTGTTAGGAGGAGATTTTAGGCAAACATTACATGTTGTGCCACAGGGAAATAGGATTGACATCATTGAAACATGTATCAAGACAAGTAAACTGTGGAAAATATCTACAATCCTCAAATTAGAATTAAATATGAGATCTGAAGGCCAAAACGAATTCAATGATTGGCTTATTCAAATTGGAGAAGGAAAACATCCACAAATACATGATTTACCCAATTATACCATTGAAATTCCATCACAAATGGTTTGCAAGGAATCACTCATATCAGCAATATTTCTAAACACTCTGAATAACGACGATTACTCAGACATTGCAATCAAAATGATTTTAACATGAAAAAATATAAATGCCTTGGATCTAAATAACGACATTTTTAAATTCATCAACGCACCCGAAAATAATTGTTACAGTGCAGATTCAGTTCTGGCTGATGATAAAGACAGTGAATCTAATTTTAGTATAGAATGTATTAATTATTTAACCCCATCTGGAATGCCACCACATGTTTTGCAATTGAAAAAAGGGGCAATTGTCATGCTATTGAGAAATATGAATAAAAAAAGGACTTTGTAATGGGACCAGATTAATTGTGCATGATTTAAAAGATCATTTTATACATGCAGAAATTATGACTGGGACCCATAAAGGTGAACAAGTTTTTATACCAAGAACTGATTTGGCTCCAAGTGAGAGTGGTTTGCCTTTTGTCCTTTAAAAGGGACAATTTCCAGTTATCATGGCATTTGCCATGACCATCAATAAATCGCAAGGACAAACTATTAAGTCTGTGGGTATTTTTTTACAGGAACCAGTTTTTTGCACATGGACAACTCTATGTTGCTTTTTCAAGGTGCACAAATCCAGATTAGATTAAAGTTTCAGTTGAAGACAACCCAAGTCAGGGTGATCTACTACACGGTGGATGTATTTTTACAAAAAATATTGTGTACAATGAGGTTTTGTAATCATAGAGAATCGTGGTTGCATTTCCAGGAAGAAATTTAATGTTACTTGGCCGATTCTTAGAGGACCACGATTTCCCTTACAAAACTCTATCTACAATTTGAGAAAACTACAATAGTAACCAACAAAAAATGAAGAAATAAAAAAAAAACATAAAAAACAAAAACAGTGGTTACATCTAGTGATGTCGTGAACATTTCGCCCGCGGACTATTCGCATCGATTTTGGCATGTTCGAGCTCGCAGCGAACGGCGAACATATGCGATTTTTGGTTCGCCCCCTGTTCTTTATGATTGAGGAAACTTTGCCCCTGCACCTCACAGTCAGCAGACACATTCTAGCCAATCAGCAGCATACACTCCCTTCCAGAGCCTTCCATCTAAAGGACAGCAACCCAAAAAGCCCTTTTTAGGGCTAGAACATCATTTATTTTATTTTATAATTTTTTCCTGTGTAATCTAATTGCATATGCCTGTCTGACAGCGTGTGTGTGTGACAGGCTAATACCTAACAGCTTATATTGTGCTCAGTGAAATAAAGCAACACTTTTTGACTGTAATAGATTGAATATCAGTGGCCTGCCTACAGGCGTGTGTGTGAAGCCTATTGCATCTACTCTGCCAACTTTTGCCAGTGCACAGTGATACGTCATATCTGGTGCAACCGTAGTGTACAGTGACATAAAACAACACTTTTTTGACTGTTATCGATTGAATATCAGTTGCCTGCCTACAGGCGTGTGTGTGAAGCCTATTGCATCTACTCTGCCAACTTTTGCCAGTTCACAGTGACACTCATATCTGGGAGATTGCACGCGCAGTGCCCCAAATTTGAAGTGGGAGGACCGACCAAGCATCTTTTTCCATCTCCCGCTTCCAAAAATCCATGCCATATACACGTCCCCTGATAGTGGACGTAACAGGGATTAAACCGATAGGAATAGTACTACTTAACAGTAGACACCTTATAATAACGCAGACAGAGGCAACGCATATAATCTTCCATGCTGTGCAGTGGAAGCCCCCAGACTCTGACCTGTGTATAATATTCCATGCTGGGCAGTGGAAGCCCCCAGACTCTGACCTGTGTATAACCTTCCATGCTGGGCAGTGGAAGCCCCCAGACTCTGATCTGTGTATAATCTTCCATGCTGGGCAGTGAAAGCCCCCAGACTCTGACCTGTGTATAATATTCCATGCTGGGCAGTGGAAGCCCCCAGACTCTGGGAGTCTGAAGAAGAGGAGTCAGAGGAGGAAGGTGGCTTTGAGGAGGTGGAAGACCAAACACAGCAGGCGTCCCAGGGGCTTGTTGTCACCTTTCGGGGACCCTTGGTGGCTGGGTGGAGGAAAAGACCTTCAATTACATCAGTGAGGACAAGGAACGGCACATGGCTAGCTTGGTATCCAACCTTGTGCAAATGGGGAGTTTGCGGTTGTGCAAAGGGACTGTTTGCGGTTGTTTGCGGTGCATTAAACAGGGAGATTGGTCTGTTACTGTGAAGCGGGTGTAACCTTTACACTACCTGATCGATACAACATCATACCTGATGTTTTAAAGCATGTTATTCCAAACAATTTAGGAATGGATTTTAGGAATGTTAGGTGATTTATGCCCTTTATGGCTTAAAACCAGACTGCATCAACTATGAAATTTTGCGTGGGAGTTTTGCCATTGATCCCCCTCCAGCATGCCACAGTCCAGGTGTTAGTCCCCTTGAAACAACTTTCCCACCACTATTGTGGCCAGAAAGAGTCCCTGTGGGTTTTGAAATTCGCCTGCCCATTGAAGTCTATGGCGGTTCGCCAATTTTCGCCCGTTCGCGAACATTTGATGAAGTTCGCGAACCCAAAATTTGATGTTTGCGACATCACTAGTTACATCCCATAGACACAATTATAAGTCTGCTGGGCTTTTTGAAAGGGAACCACTTTTACAGACAAAACCAAAAAAAAAATGGAATATCTTGGAAGTCACTTTTGCCAAGATTGGCCCCACAAAACAGCTTGCATTTTCTTACCTTTACTGTTTCAATTTTAATAATTTAACTTCATGTTTGTAATGTTAAAATTCTGTTTTCAAAGGACTGAAAGAATGTTTAATTCTATGTAATTAAAGTTTAATGTTAGTAGCAGCATCATCATTTGTTAAAAAATATAAATGTTTCATGATATATCGATTATTGATCCAGGGAGTAATCCAATCTCCAGTTAATAGAGTCAGGAAGGAATTCATTTTTTGCACCACTTTAAAAAAATTTACCAGGTTTCACTGGGCTTTTTTTGGGTTTACCTTCCTCTGGATTCAATATTCCAGATCACTATATTTTTAAATCATTTCATGTAAAATGTTATTACCTTACGTTAATGTTTGCATTATTAACATTGTATTTCACAAGGTTATAAAAGTTTCTATTATGGAATGTTAGTAAAGATTTATGTCAGTAGCATAAACATTTGTTAAAACATTGAAATGTATAATTAAATAGACAGGATTCATCCAGGGAGTAATCCGATCACCATTTACTGGGGTCAGGAAGGAATTTTTTTTTTCCTTTTGAGACAATTGGCTAAGTTGCAATGGGGCTTTTTATTGTTTGCCTTCCTCTGGATTCAATACCTATGTGCTTTACTAGGAGTTTTAAAACCAGTTGTATGTTAAGAAGCATTCTGTATTGGTTTAAAATACGCATTTAGACAAAGTTCAGCGATTTCATGTTAGTATTGTTAAAAAAAAATCATTCAACACTGTTTACAATATAAGTTGCATATTAGAAAACTTTATGTAATGGTTCACAATACGTATTCATACAAATTTCATGTATTGTTATATTATTACTGCATACATGACAATTAAAATGTTTAAGATGGTTTAACAGCTCATTGTTAAAAAAAATAAAATAAATTATAACATTTTTGTACTTCTTTTTAAAAAGGTTAAGAGTCTCAAAGAATCCCATTCTGTCACAAACAGCAATTCCAGCTTTAAAATGTTATTGACTGTCATTTTTTGATGGGCAAGTCGCTAGTATTTTTATATTCACAGTGATGCTGCAAGCAGTCAATATAAAACATATAACATCAAATCATTAAGAGAGGGGAATGACATTATAATTTTTTTTTTTACCAACATATTCAGTAGCTCTATACAAGGGAAGGTGCAAGCCCAAACAATATTAGCACAATGCAAAAAAAATGGAGGGCCCTGTCTTTGAGCTTAAAATCAAACAAACACATTGCTTTCCCTAAATCACCTAGCAAGATAGAAAACATTCATACTTACAAACTAAAAGGGATTAGAGACATGATACTTCACCTTTAAGAAACATATGCTTACTTGCTTTCTTTAAGCACTTTCTAAAAAGAATGTTTTGTTTTAATACAATTTATCTTGGTCTTATTTTTTTTTAGTAAACTGATTAAATACTAAAATACTGTTTATGCACGATTAACAGCTTTATCATTAATTATTACAAATGCATGGGAACCATCCAATACATGACATTCCTCTATTTAAAAAAAAATCAAAACAAATTTGTGAAAGTGGAGAAAAAGCTAAGGCAATGCCGATGCTTAATGGTGATATTGATAAAGTTTCAAACACCAAAAATATTCTGACTCCTACTAAACAAGGCCATCTAGATTTTCTCCCAACCTTGTCGTAACTTGCATAATCTAAGTGTTTTTGTTGTAGCCTCTGAGTAAATCTAGGGTGAAGAAAACCAGGAGCCTCATGAACTACACAAATGCTTGATAAAGGATGATCATGTACTTTTAGTACATGATCTCAGAGGCTGTAAATAGTTGAAAAGGATCACTTTACATAAGATATAGAATTCTGGGCACAGCCTAATTACATCACTCCGACTATTATATGAACTGGTATGAGACTACATTAATTCAAATACACTGGGCCACATTCAATTCCAAGCCCACAACTCGCTCGCTGACGGCTGCATATCTGCAATTGAGTTGCGGGCTCCCGTTCCCCTCAGTTTCCGATGCTATCCAAAATTGGAAACCATGGTTTCCTAAGTAAGTAGAGCAGGGCTTGCGAATGCAAGCCCGTAGCTACTGCTTACAATTGGCCAATAGGAAATGAGAGTGTCATCATGAAGCCAATGAAACCCACGTGTGCTCCTGCAGGTTCCCAATAGGAAAGCCTGCTGCAGGGGTCCCGATCGGGGCAAGCCCGTAGCTACTGCTTAAAATTAGCCAATAGGAAATGAGAGCGTCAACATGAAGGTAAGGAAACCTGTGTGTGCTTCCGCAGGGTCCCCACATTAACCCCATGATGCAGGGTTCCCGCTAGGGACACCTGCAGGTTCCCCACATTCACCCCATGATGCAGGGGATCTTAATTGGGACGTCCGCAGGGTCCCCACATTAACCCTTGCTGCAAGGGTCCCAATCGGGACCCCCTAAGCATTTTAACATTTCTAATTTCCCACTGCAGGTCCTGAAAGGACATGCAATTAAAATGAACCCTATCACTCATGGGAGTCTAAACAAACCACCATGAGCCCTGCAATTAACCCCATCAGTCCCATCAGGGTCTATTTAGACCCTAATGGGACAATAATTAACCCTCACAATAACACTATAAGTGCCATGAGGGTCCTCCAGGACCCTCATGACACGAAGACTAAGCACTTCCCTACACTACACTATTAGCCCAACCCAATTAACCAATAAATCTACATGAACCCTATCTAAGTAATTAACCCCCCTCTTAGTAATAAACCCCCGCTCTAAGTAACAAACCACCTCTAACTAATTAACCCCATATAAGTAACTAACCCTATTTTACCCTCACCATAACTAATTAACCCTATCACAAACCACTTAACCCTATCTAGTCCTATTTAACCCTAAATTAACCTATTTAGCCCTAATTGGACCCAATAACCCTATCTAGTCCTATTTAACCCTAACTGAACCCAATAACTGTAACTGGACCTAGTTAACCCTAACTGTACCTATTTAATACTAACTGGACCTAGTTAATCCTAGCTGTAGCTATTTAAACCTGGAAATATGTAACCCTAGGTACACCTACTTAACCCTAACTGGAGTCAATAGCCCTATCTAGTCCTATTTAACCCTAACTGGTCCCAGTAACCCTAACTAGACCTAATTAACCCTTTCTGTACCTATTTAATCCTAATTGGACCTAGTTAACCCTAACTGTACCCAGTAAACTCCTAAGTGCCGCGGGGGTACTTACAGTACAGTGGGGTTAGCAATTTTTGAGCCATGAGCCCTTTAAGGACCAGCAGCGGGTAATTTGAATTTTTAAATGCTGCTGGGGTCCCGATCGAGAGCCCTGCATCATGGGGTTAATGTGGGGACCCTGCAGGGGTCCCGATTGGGACCCCTGCATCATGGGGGTTTCATTTAGAAGTGTGGGGGTGTGTTAGGAGCAGTGGGGACATTGCATTGCATACATAAGGGATTCTGAAGCCCTTGCAGGTCCTCTCTAGCACATGTAGTACTTTGTCCTTCATTTGCATTATACGAGTTAGTATACGTTTGTGATCTTGGGGGAATCGGTCAATTGAATAGCTATTTGTGATTTTAGCCCTGCGAATGTGACAGATCAAAGGCTTCTGAGGGGTGTAGACTATGAGTTTGACTGCCGCCATTTTTGCAAGGCCATAACTCATAACCTGATCCGAGCCGGCAAAAAAACACCAATTGAATAGCAAATTTGCCTGTGTCCTTACTTGCGGGCCATCGGATCTCAAATTCGCAAAATTGAATGAGCCTCAATGTGTCCAACTTTTTGTAAAGGAGTAGTAATGCATGTTAATTTTGTTTTCAGTTATGCACAAACATTTTCAAATTACAGCTGTGAAATAAAGCTCACAATGATGAAAGCTGATCTGAATTTAAGCTCAATGATTCCTGCCTACTTGTGCCCTACACCATCCAGTACAACAAAAGCCACACATTGTTCAGTACAAAGCCACTTGTTGCTAACCCCTAGAATCAAAGGTTGTTTAGATTACAAAAGGAGGCTTGGCTGCACTTATCAAGGCTGTAGATGCATCACATCAATATCACATTACAATCAGCCAAGTACTGGGCATTTTATGACAGTGAATAGAGGGCAACTCATGGTTCCTTAGTACCAATGTATTTTTTGAGCATGGTATATTCTTCACAGGGCAGGTCATTTCTAAGCTACATTTTCCTCAAAGGATCTCACTATTTTAAGTGAAGCCACTAGAAGATCAGATGACAAAAGGTGGGATTGCTGCTAGGCTGTGGATATACCCCTTTGCTTACCTTTATAGGCTTACAATGCCTACTCTGCAATGCCTACTCTGCATGGGATAAGGTGAGCTGCTTCTGTGATCACACACCCACCCTGCCACACTCCTGGGATGAGGTGAGCTGCTTCTGTGATCACACACCCACCCTGCCACACTCCTGGGATGAGGTGAGCTGCTTCTGTGATCACACACCCACCCTGCCACACTCCTGGGATGAGGTGAGCTGCTTCTGTGATCACACACCCACCCTGCCACACACATGCGATGAGGTGAGCTGCTTCTGTAAACACACTCACCCTGCCACACTCATGGGATGAGGTGAGCTGCTTCTGTGATCACACACCCACCCTGCCACACTCCTGGGATGAGGTGAGCTGCTTCTGTGATCACACACCCACCCTGCCACACACATGCGATGAGGTGAGCTGCTTCTGTAAACACACCCACCCTGCCACACTCATGGGATGAGGTGAGCTGCTTCTGTGATCACATACCCACCCTGCCACACTAATAAGATGAGGTGAGCTGCTTCTGTGATCATACACCCACCCTGCCACACTCATGGGATGAGGTGAGCTGTTTCTGTGATCACACACCCATCCTGCCACACTCATGGGATAAGGTAAGCTGCTTCTGTGATCACAAACCCACCCTGCCACACTAATGGGATGAGGTGAGCTGCTTCTGTGATCACACACCCACCCTGCCACACTCCTGGGATGAGGTGAGCTGCTTCTGTGATCACACACCCACCCTGCCACACTCATGGGATGAGGTGAGCTGCTTCTGTGATCACACACCCACCCTGCCACACTCCTGGGATGAGGTGAGCTGTTTCTGTGATCACACACCCACCCTGCCACGCTCCTGGGATGAGGTGAGCGGCTTCTGTGATCACACACCCACTCTGCCACACACATAGGATAAGGTGAGCTACTTCTGTGATCACACACCCACCCTGCCACGCTCCTGGAATGAGGTGAGCTGCTTCTGTGATCACACACCCAGCCTGCCACACTCATGGGATAAGGTAAGCTGCTTCTGTGATCACAAACCCACCCTGCCACACTAATGGGATGAGGTGAGCTGCTTCTGTGATCACACACCCCCCCTGCCACACTCCTGGGATGAGGTGAGCTGCTTCTGTGATCACACACCCACCCTGCCACACTCATGGGATGAGGTGAGCTGCTTCTGTGATCACACACACACCCTGCCACACTCCTGGGATGAGGTGAGCTGCTTCTGTGATCACACACCCACCCTGCCACACTCCTGGGATGAGGTGAGCTGTTTCTGTGATCACACACCCACCCTGCCACGCTCCTGGGATGAAGTGAGCGGCTTCTGTGATCACACACCCACTCTGCCACACACATAGGATAAGGTGAGCTACTTCTGTGATCACACACCCACCCTGCCACGCTCCTGGGATGAGGTGAGCTGCTTCTGTGATCACACACCCAGCCTGCCAAGCTCCTTGGATGAGGTGAGCTGATCACACACAGCCACAGCAGCAGCTATCCCCCTCGCTCTTCCTTATGCCTGCGCAGTAGGAGGCACAGCTTTGTCCCAGCACTGCATTGTAACCTGATCCCGCCCCCAGAAGGCTGTAAATCCCCTTGTTCCCTAATGCACCCCTCCACCAGCACACAGTACACTTAAAAGACAAAAGCTATCAAATATATTGATTTAAAATTCAAAATTAGGCTCCCCTCGTAGTACTCCACCCAGTTAATCAGGGACCGCATATCAAACTATTGCTGAACATATGTGAGCATTGAGCTTAACTAGTCTCTTTTTGTGTAGGTGACTGCATGAAAGATAAACACGATTAGCCCCAGAGGGTAACTACTACTGATTGGCAATGATCTTCAAGTAATAAAAGATATGTTTGTGGCAGACTGACAGCTCAAAATGCCAAACATCAATTTTGGTTTTCTGCATAAAAATGCAATTTCTAATAGCATTGCACTTATAAAGTACATGCTCATTTATTGAAATGTTGCATGCTTATTGACAGCCTAATGACATTTTTAAGAATCTGAGGATAAAGAGCACATGTTATATTTTTAGGTTAACTGTGATTTTTTTGTTCCAATCATTTTATTGAAGACAATAAACAATAAATAAAAACAAAGCAAGTTGAAAATTACAGACTCCACAGTAGGACTAAGTATATAAGAGTGTTTTAGTAGCCTTAAACACTAAGAGATAGCATCAGGCACGTCACATTGAAAGCAGAAAATAAGACCATACTTAATCTTGCAATCAATCTGTGGTTTATCCGTTGCCTTCTCACATTTTTACAAGTTTTTGTGAGAAATGCAGAGAAGAGTTTCCTCCTTAAGTCTTAACTTGAACCTTTCCCGATACATAAAACCAGGATCTTATAAATAATAGAGAAACAAGATAAAAATTCAAAAGGAAGAAAGAAAAAAACCTGAAACAAAAATAAAAGACAAGAGAAAAAAAAACAACAGAAAATAGAACAGGGGAAAAGAAGGGCAATATTAATGGGAAGTTTACCTTAACTCCTGATCAACTGAGGTCCTGGATCCCACCTGTTCCCTCTGCCCTACCGGGAGGAGGTCAGAGAGCAAAGAGTAGTTCACCTAATTGAAATGCTATGCTGGGAGTCAAGCCACAGAGTCCATGTCATCAAGAACTGGGGGTATGAATCTTTCAAGATATGGGTCAGTTTCTCAATAATCATTAAAAATTAACCTTAAGGATGATTTCTCCAAAGTTATTTCTAGAGGACTTCCAATTTTTAGCAATATGGTGTTTAACTGCTAGGGCGTTAAACTACACAAGTTTTTTTTAGATTAAGTTAATGTGTCTACATGTATACCTAGAAGGCAATACTCAATGGAGGGGCGAATTGGGGAATGAAATATTTGGGATACCAGTCTCAGCATTTGCTCCCAGGTGTCCTGAACACCTGAGCACGACCACCAAATATGCAATAAATCTCTTCCCAGTTGAAAGCCCCTGAAGCATTTATCGCTGATCTGGGGATTAATGGTATGCATTCCAGAGGGAGGGAGGTATGTCCTATGCAGAACTTTAACCAATACCTCAAGTAGGTTATATGTCATGGAGCCTCTGGATAGATTGGGGAAGATCTCTTTCCACATAGCAGGCTTGAGGTTCCTACCCAGGCCTTGTTCCCATTTGACCCTAAAGGGGGTTTGAGTGTTTTCTCATTGAAAATAGAGTATAAATCACCCAATATACCTTTAGAAAAATGTAAGTTCTTGCACAACACTAAGAACCAGTTTCAGGTTAACTGTGATTTTAACAAGGCATAAGTGTTATATTCACTCAGATTAATTGATTTTACTAATTAGATAAGACCATTCCATTTCCTATCTTATCTTATGAATCTGATCATTAACTCAGTAAAATCACATACACATAATTTTCTATATGTTTTTTTGAGTATCTAAACTTGATAATGGGGAAAGTTATTTTAGGAAGTAAACAAATAAACATAGCCTATATATTTTGTTGTTTAGTATAAAATAACATAAAGGGTATCAAAGAAGCAAGAAAATTGTAAGATGTCATAAGCCAAGTGATCACATATATAGTTGTGAGCGTACGGGCCGTTGCTCACGCTTGCGGGCTCGCGTAGCGAGCCCGCGGCCCTCGCGTAGCGAGGTCACTGGGCAAGGGCCTCAGTTGCTGGCATGGAGCGCCGAAGGCGCTCCATGCCAGCAACTGAAGCCCCTCGCGAAGCGAGGGCCTCAGTTGCTGGCGAGGTCACTGGGCAAGGGCCTCAGTTGCTGGCGAGGTCACTGGGCAAGGGCCTCAAACCCTCGCAAACTTCACGTCGCTACTCAAAAAACACGACACACAAATTACGACACTCGCTAAATTTTACGAGGAACGCAAACAACCTACGAAACACGTTACCACACATTACGACCTCGCAAACATCGGACGCAACACGCCGACATACAAAAATTTAAAACACAATAAATACACACAACACACACATAAAAAGCTTACCTACAGCAAGAGGAACCATCCAGCACCTTAAAAAAACAAGTTACACCTTCATTTAAATAAAAATAAAACACTTTAGACACTAATAAAATCGCTAAGCGAGAGAAAAAATGGCCGACGGACAAAACGAAAACAAGGCTACAGCACTCTCCAGACGTAAAACACCACACCACACTCGCAAAACACCACACGAAACTCGAAAACCACTACAAACCAACAACGGACAATACGCAAAGACGCACAACACACATAAACCGCCATTTAACGCAAATGCGGAAGTACGACACTACGCGCACGGTTTCGACTCGCGCACGCACAGTATTACACTGCACACATTCACCACGCTTAGAGAGCAGCTCCACAACACTAATGCTGCAGCAATATCAAAACACATTCACATCTCTTCAACACAATGCTTCCAAATAGGTAAAGTATATTCATTTATTAATGTATTATATCTTTACTATTACACACCAAACAACATTAGCTGCCTTACAATTTCATTGCCATCATTTTTTGATGGGCAATTCGCTAGTCACATATATTGTTGTGAGCAATACAGTTGCTGGCAAGGAGCATCGAAGGTGCTCCTTGCGCTGGTGGAGATAATCGCCATAGGCTCTCATCCCTATGACCCCGTATGAGTTAGGCAGTGAGCGCAGATGGCGCTTACTGCACTGGTGGAGATGAGCTTATCCATATGACCCGCAGAACTACAGATCAACAGAAGCCTCAATTACACCATTCACAATGCTAGACCCATGGCAGTTTGAAAAAAAAAATACGGCCTGTAACACTTTGCAAATAGGACAGCGGGACTTGGAAAATAAAAAATATGACCCGCAGCACATGGAAAAAAAAAATGAGGTTAAAAAAAATGAACTTAACGGCTGAACCGTGCACATACAAAAACAACAAAAACACAAAGAAAATACAAAAAAATACAAAAAAATCTTACACAGCAGGGGGGGACAGCCAGAACATCTGGGATTGAGGTTGCACGACAATTTAAACACAATTTAGCCACTTGAAAATCGACTAAAAAGGTAAAGTATATTCATTTATTATCCAATTACCGTATATACTCGAGTATAAGCCGACCCAAGTATAAGCCGAAGGCACCCATTTTACCACAAAATACTGGGTAAAATGAGTGACTCGAGTATAAGCCGAGGGTGGGAAATGTGCTGCCCCCTGTGTCCCTCTTGTGCCCTCTGTGTCCACCTCTCTCTCCGTGTCTCTTCTCCCCTCTCCCTTCCCTGTGTCTCTTCTCCCCTCTTCCTTCCCTGTGTCTCTTCCAACCTCTCCCTTCCCTGTGTCTCTTCCCCCCTCCCTTATCACCCTCCTCAACCCCACTCCTCAACCTCCCTCCTCATCCTTAACCTCCCTCCTCAACCTCCCTCCTCATCCTCAACCTCCCTCCTCATCCTCAACCCCCTCCTCAACCTCCCTCCTCATCCTCAACCCCCTCCTAAACCTCCCTCCTCAACCCCCCATCCTCAACCCCCCTCCTCAACCCCCCATCCTCATCCTCTCTCCTCAACCCCCCATCCTCAACCCCCCATCCTCAACACCCCTCCTCAACCTTAGCCCCCTCCTCAACCCCTCCTCCTCATCCTCAACCTCCCTCCTCATCCTCAACCTCCCTCCTCAACCCCCCCATCCTCAACCCTTACCTCAACCTCCCTCCTCAACCCCCATCCTCAACCCCCTCCTCAGGCCCCCCATCCTCATCCTCCCTCATCAACCCCCCATCCTCATCAACCCCCTCCTCACCCCCCCATCCTCATTCTCTCTCCTCAACCCCCCATCCTCAACTCCCCTCCTCAACCCCTCCTCCTCATCCTCAACCTCCCTCCTCATCCTCCCTCCTCATTCTCTCTCCATATACTCAACCTCCCTCCTCAACCCATTCCTCAACCTCCCTCCTCAACCCCCCATCCTCAACCCCCTCCTCAACCTTCCTCCTCAACCCCCAATCCTCATCCTCAACCCCTTATCCTCAACCCCCCTCCTCAATCTCAACCCCCCTCAACCCCAACCCACCTCCTCAACCTCAACCCCCTCAACCTCCCCCCTCAACCCCCTCAACCCCAACCCCCCTTCTCAACCTAAACCCCCCTCAACCCACCTCCTCCACCTAAACCCCCTTAAATACCTCCCCCCTCTCCCCTCACTTACCTGCTTGTGCTCCGGCCTCCGCTCCTTGACCCGGCGTGCATGTGACGTCACATGCGCGCCGCGTCATTAGCATATACAGGGTGCAGCATGAGCGCCGGCGCCGGGTCAAGGAGCGGAGGCCGGAGCACAAACAAGTAAGTGAGGGGAGAGGGGGGAGGTATTTAGGGGGGTTTAGGTGGAGGAGGGTGTTGAGGGGGGTTTAGGTTGAGGAGGGGGGAGGGAAAGAGACACGGGGGTGTAGAGAGACACACTGGGGGTTAGAGACACACGGGGGGGTTAGAGACACACGGGCTGAAAAACTTGGCTTATACTCGAGTATATACAGTAATTAATTAATATTAAAAAATATATATATATTTATAATAAAGAAAAGAGATGGGGAGAGGATCGAGATGAGCCCCGAAGCACTCAGCGCAGGGCTCAAAATGAGCGCCGTGGGTACTCAGCGGAGCTAAAGTAGATGATTGGAGAGGTTCGCAATAAGCGCCAAAGGTGCTCAGGCGACCAAAAGTACACAAAGGTAGACGCTCGCACTGAGTGCCGAAGGCACTCAGCGCGAGGCTTGCAATGAGAGGACCAAAAGACTTACATTGTGTGGCAAATAGCATTACCTGGCTTACGATTTTATGACCGCCATTTTTTGACAAGCAATTCGCTAGTTATTCTATAAGACTGAGAGATGGATGAATCTGTTTTTACCTCTTACAGGTCTACCTGGAAGGCTAGGATGCCACAGCAATTCCAATACTGCAGGCACAGTGTCCAAGGGCAGACCCTTGTAGTCACTGTTTGTACAATTTTTTGAGCGTAAAATCTGCTTGTTAATAAAAGAAATTGGAAAATAGTAAATACATCTCAACTAAATTATATTTAGAGTAATGCTCCAAAACCTTCCATATTCCATTATTGCCAATGATCCCACATTTTCACAAGATTAGAATCTATTTTTGCTGATGACTGGTAGCTCAAAATGGCAAACTTCTGTGTTAATTAACAGTTAATAAAATACGTTTTGTTATCTAAGCCTTTAAGTAATGTTTGGATATAAGCTTGAAGCTGATCGTCTCTAAATTTGACCATTTTGGGTTTTAGTGGTCTAAAACAATGGATTATCTTTTTGGATGGATGATATTTTGCAATGCAAAGTCAAGTTAATGAAAATGAGTGTTTAATGTATTCTTGTTTATCGAGCCCACCCTCACAGCTAAAGGGAACAGGCACCAGTATGAAACCCTTGTTCCACAGATTCCACAGATACCAAAAGTGTAGGTTAGATTTGTTTACAACATTTTGACTTGTTTTTTTAACCTTTGCATATAACATCTGATCTTCAGCCTCAGACACTATTGTCCGTACGATGGCTGTGCAACTCTACTTCTGGGAATTAACCTCAGCCCCAAGACAGTCTAAAGAAAGGTATTTGCTTTATGTTGGGTGTGGTACCCATGCACAAAAGTATGGAACAAATGTATTTGCCTGCGGCAGTAGAGCAAGTTTGTTCATCCTATGTCAATACAAAGGCTTGGATACATTTGATACACAGAAGCAAAAAAAATTTCAGAAAATGAAACTGTCCTATCTATTTTTGTCATTGTTTTATATTCCTATGTCCTTTGCAGTCTCAAACTGCTGTCATTGCATATGGGAGACCATGTAGCCATGGCATGAAATGTACGTAGAGATTTGGAGTCAGTGACCTGTGTACATGAACAACAGTAACTGTAAAAATAGAAGGTTTTCTGTATATTAGGTTAGTCACATGGTTTAAACAAGATTTACTGGACGTCTTATAAACCCATCTCTAATTTTTAAATCCTTGGTTAACTTTAGATGAACAAACAGTTTGCAAAATAACTGGCAATAGCTCTACAACAAATATAGGTGAAATGTGTTGTATGTTTGGCATATTGAATAGTATAGAATGATTCTACTATTTCTCATGTAAAATTCTCTTATTGTATATATAAAAAGGGCAGCATATTGTATAATACTTTTCATATATTAATTGGCATATTATTATCCTTTATTTGTATTCTTTCAGTATTTTGACACTGCACAGATTAGAATCCCTTGATTTTCTTTTTAATTTTGTAACTAGCGACTGACAGCATGACAGCAATAACATTTGAAGCTGTTTGCCACATAATGCAATGTTCAAACCCCTCTGAGCACCTTCAGTGCTCTTTGCGACCCTCTTCTCCCATCTACTTCAACAACTTGCAACTTGCTATGTGTCTCCTTCCACCACCACCCCCCATCCCTTCCGTGTCTTTCTGCTCTGTGTCTCTGCTGAATCTTTGCGTGGCTAACTAATTTGCTATTCAATTGGCGCCTTTTAGCTACCGCAAGCAATCTGCAGGTTACAGGCTAAAATTCCCTGTGGTTGTCAAAATTGTGACTCCAACCAATTTAAGCCTTTGATCTTTCAAGCCTGTAAATGTTACAATCGCAAATAGCTATTTATTTGCTTAAATTCCTCAAGCACGCAAACGTTTTCACACCCATAAATGGCAATGTGTTTAAAGGAATATTGAAAACATGCTTTATTTATTGTATCTGAAAGATGATATTTGATAATACACCACTATGTGTTTTCTTATTTCAAATGATGCTCTCAAGCAGAAATAAACATTCAAATATTGAACTGATCTAGGCACGTGCCTCTCTCAGCCAATTAGCAGTAATAAAGATGTATGAGTCATAATTATGTAACAATTACATTTATAGACTATGTAGGCTCTATGCATTTCCAGTTAATTTCAATTACATTTAAACAGGTTTTGCCTAATATTTTTCATGCAAAACACATTTGTTAATGCTTAAAGTATGCTCTTTTAAATGCAGAAAAAAACATTTGCATTCTAAGTCCATTTAATGTAATTTCTACATCCATCCTTCCTCGTCATCAAGTAACGGTTCACCACATGATTTAAACTAGGAAACCTAAGCCAGAGGTACAGGAATTAATAATTAACAGTTAATTTTCATACATGAACATGGAATTTGACAACTATAACTTACTCAAACATTGTACGTACCGGCTTTTCATTTATACAGGGCCCCTCGTACACAGTTCCATGTCAGGAAGAAATCTCAGCTGCCTCGTGGATATCTACAAGAATAGTAAAAGCATAATGATTGTAAGAAACTAAAGAAAATAACACATCCAAGGAAGCTGTTTTTGACTGCATAGGGGCCAAAAAAAGATATGTACAGTTAGAAAGATTTCACTTAAATGCGGCTCCTGAAATATTACATATTAAGATGCTGACATAGAAGTTTAGCTGTATTTCTCTACAATGTAACTGTTTGCCGAGCAACAATGTGTGCAATCCGTGCAAGGCATCGAGACCCCTGGCTTTTGAGGACCCCCTCGGACCTCAGGCAAGTCTTCTGTGGCTCCCAGCCTCCTGTGGCCCCCACAGATCCTATGTGGCCCCCGGTGGGCTCCCTGTGGTTCCCTGTGGCCCTTGAGGGTCTTATATGGCCCCACAGCCCTTTATGGCCCCAGCTGACCTCCCTGGACCCTGTGGCCATTGTGGCCCACTGTGGCCCCGCACAGGCCCCAGGTGCCTCCTATGGCCCCCAGTTTCCACCCTCAGCCTCATATGGCCCCTCAGGGAACTCTGTGGCCTCCCTCAACACCTTGTGTTCCCACTCAGCCCCCTCTGACCCCTTTTGGACCTCTGCAGCCTACCTCAGCCCCTTGTGGCCTACTCGATCGTTGTGGGCCACTGTGGCCAACCGTGGACCTCTGTGGCCTCCCTTGGCCTTTTATTGCCCCTTCAGTCCTTGCAGGCCTCTGTGGTCCCCTGAGCCCTCTCGCCTGCCATGGCCCTCTGCTCACCCCAGGAAGTGGAGTGCAGCAACGGGCAGGTAAGAAGGTATTTATATAGGTGTATATATATATATATATATATATATATATATATTTATATTTATAGATGCATATGTAAATGTATACGTGTATGTGGAATACAGATGTACACAGACAGATGTAGTTACCTGCACAACTCTAGCTTCCACCCCTCCCATACGAAACAAGGGATAATTCATAGTCAAGACATCAGATACCACCGCATTTGTTGAAACATAGAGGATAGTGATACACACTTAAAAACACTGACTGCCTCCTTCAGACAGAAGGGTTACAAACCCTGTGTTATCACTCAGAAAGTAACCTCTGCCATCAGAACACCCCGAGAACACGTGTTGCAAGACAAAACCAAAGAAACAACTTCACGTACACCTCTAGTAACCACATACCATCCGGTTCTAGAAGGAATAAGCAAAATATTTAAGGATTTACAACCACAACTCACAGAGGACACAGAATTGAAACATATATACCCCCAACCCCCCATTCTTGCATTTAGGCAGCCACCAAATTTAAGACAAACATTGGTGAACAGAAGATTGCCAAATGAACAGCATAACAGAGAAAATGGCACCAAACCCTGCGAATAAAAGTCACTGCAAACTATGCCAATACATCTGCAAAGAGGACACAGCCACGCACGACAACAAGACCCACAACATCAGAGGCTGATATTCATGGACACCATCCAATGTAATGTATATTATACAATGTACTGTATGTGAAAGGGGGTGCTACATTGGGGAAACCAGCCAGAAACTACACACATGCGAATGAACCTCCACAGATGCTCCATCAAAAAGCACCATGAAGACAGTTATTGTACTCCAGTTGGACACCATTTCACCCAGGAGAATCACTCCATCCAGAACCTAAAAATAAAAGTACTCAGAGGGAATTTCAGAACTATCCAAATTTTTTAATACAAAGGATTTGGGCATTGACTTCGACTTAGGCTTTCTGGCTCACTATCTTAATATCTTATAGCTAACACATTCCACGTACCTCCCCCCTTCTATTACTGTTTTTGCAAGCTACATGCTATGCTGAAATGTTTTGCTTTTAATTTTACTCTGCTGTGTTCTTATCTACAACTTAATCTATAGACTTACTTACTGACCTATCAGGACGTTATTCACAATGCTGGTCTATTTCTCACTTAAATCTGGCCAATGAATTTTGTTTTTCTTGTGTTTCCATTTTTTTTTTCTTTCTTTGTTTACTGTTTTTAGTTCATACTTGTATCAGTATCACTTTTTGACTTGATAAAGAGAGGCATTATCTCTTGAAAGCTTGTCGCCTTATTATGAATACATTTGTCCTATAAAAAACGTATCACTATTCACTGCAATACTCTGATTATTCAACTGGATTACTGGACATTCAAGGATACCTCACTCTTCATATATATATATATATATATATATATATATATATATATATATATAAAAATATGTATATATATATATATATATATATATATATATACAGTATCTCACAAAAGTTTCTTCAGACCTAAACCTTATTGAGCATCTGTGGGGCATCCTCAAACGGAAGGTGGGGGAGTGCAAGGTCTCTAACATCCACCAGCTCTGTGATGTCATCATGGAGGGGTGGAAGAGGACTCCAGTGGCAACCTGTGAAGCTCTGGTGAACTCCATTCCCATGAGGGTTAAGGCAGTGCTGGAAAATAATGGTGGCCACACAAAATATTGACACTTTGTTCCAATTTGGACATTTCCACTTAGGGGTGTACTCACTTTTGTTGCCAACGGTTTAGACATAAATGGCTGTGTGTTGATTTATTTTGATGGACCAGCAAATTGACACTGTTATACAGGCTGTACACTTACTACTTTACATTGTAGCAGAGCATAATTTCTTCAGTGTTGTCACATGAAAAGATATAAAAAAATATTTACAAAAATGTGAGAGGTGTATTCACTTTTGTGAGATACTGTATATATACATATAAAGTAAAAAAATATCTTTTTGCACCAGGGCCCCCCATGCACTAGCTTTATCACTGCTAACACACACCTTTTTTTCTATCTGCAATAGCCATGATTTTCATTAAGTGCACATATAATTGAAAACATCTTAACTTACTTTTTTTTGTGAAATTACCTTATTTTAGAGACATGGGAATTATAGTGCATCCACTTACAGCTGTTTTATATATGTTATATTTCATATTATGTGACATCCTAGCTTTCAACCCTGTGTACATATATACTCACAATTAACGATTTTCTTTCCTTCCTCCCCTGATTACAGGCATCTCAATGTGCAATATAAATACCACCAAAACGGGACCCGTCTTCAAGGCTCCTCACAATAGTAACCCCGCAGCAACAGCCCTGAATGTTTATTTTTAAAAACTTCTACAGTAAAGGTGATTTTATGTCACGTTAAGACATTATCACTCATTTTGATTAAATATGACCTGTTTAGTGTAAAGTAATATGCAGCCTTATTAAATTGCAATTCAGCCAATTGAATAGGGCGCTATTTAAGCACATAGCATTCATGTTTTTAGTTAGTGAACTTCTATCCAAAAGCAAGGTGTTTACTAACTAAAAACTTCTATAATAAAATATGCTATGTGCTTAATTAGAGCCCTATTCAATTGGCCGAATTGCAATTTAATAAGGCTGATGATTAGAAGGTAAAAATGATCCCTATAACTAGACTAACAGGAAGAGACAACCATATTTCTAATCCATTCTCTCATCAAATCTCGCCTCAACTTTCTCTTTGTTGGCCTCCCCTCATCTCCTGTCTGTCTTCACTCCAATCCATAATAAGACTCAACTAACGTACCCAAAGCTCAATGTTTGCAGCTTCTCCCTGTCAGTCACCCACTGGCTCCCCATGAACACCAGAATAAAAATCCTGACCCTAACACGTAAAGCATTTTCCAACTGTGCACTCCCTAATTTATCTGCTCTAGTGATGTCGCGAACAGTTCCCCCGTGGACTATTCGCAGCGATTTTGGCATGTGCTTGCGCGCAGCGAACGGCGAACATATGCGCTTTTCGGTTCGCCCCCTATTCTTTATTATTGAGGAAACTTTGACCCTGCACCTCACAGTCAGCAGACACATTCCAGCCAATCAGCAGCATACACTCCCTTCCAGAGCCTTCCATCTGAAGGACAGCAACCCAAAAAGCCGTTTTTAGGGCTAGAACATCAATTTTTTTTTTTATCTAATTGCATATGCCTGCCTGCCAGCGTGTGTGTGTGACAGGCTAACACCTAACTGCTTATATTGTGCTCAGTGAAATAAAACAACACTTTTTTTTTACTGTAATAGATTGAACTTCATTTGCCTGCCTACAGGCATGTGTGTGAAGCCTATTGCATCTACTATGCCATCTTTTGCCAGTGCACAGTGATATGTCATATCTGGTGCAACCGTAGTGTACAGTGACATAAAACAACACTTTTTTGACTGTAATCGATTGAATATCAGTTGCCTGCCTACAGGCGTGTGGGTGAAGCCTATTGCATCTACTCTGCCAACTTTTGCCAGTGCACAGTGACACTCATATCTGGTTGCACCTTAGATTGCACGCGCAGTGCCCCAAATTTGAAGTGGGAGGACCGACCAAGCATCTTTTTCCATCTCCCGCTTCCAAAAATCCATGCCATATACACGTCCCCTGATAGTGGACGTAACAGGGATTAAACCGATAGGAATAGTACTACTTAACAGTACACACCTTATAATAACGCAGACAGAGGCAACGCGTATAATCTTCCATGCTGTGCAGTGGAAGCCCCCAGACTCTGACCTGTGTATAATATTACATGCTGGGCAGTGGAAGCCCCCAGACTCTGACCTGTGTATAATATTCCATGGTGGGCAGTGGAAGACCCCAGACTCTGGGGCCCTCATTCAATTGCAATTTGGCCAATTGAATAGGGGTCTAAATAAGCACATAACATATTTTTTTAAATACGTTTTTAGTTAGTAAACATCTATCCAAAAACAAGGTTTTCACTAAGTAAAAACTTATTTTAAAAAAAAAATGTTATGTGCTTATTTAGAGCACTATTTAATTGGCCAAATCGCAATTGAATGAAGGCCTGGGAGTCTGAAGAAGAGGAGTCAGCGGAGGAAGGTGGCTTTGAGGAGGTGGAAGACCAAACACTACCTGATCGATACAACATCATACCTGATGTTTTAAAGCATGTTATTCAAAACAATTTAGGAATGTTAGGTGATTTATGCCCTTTATGGCTTAAACCAGACTCTGCATCAACTATATAATTTTCCATGGGAGTTTTGCCATGGATCCCCCTCCGGCATGCCACAGTCCAGGTGTTAGTCCCCTTGAAACAACTTTCTCATCACTATTGTGGCCAGAAAGATTCGCCTGCCCGTTGAAGTCTATGGCGGTTTGCCGATGTTCGTCCGTTCGCGACCATTTGATGAACTCCTCTGTTCGCGAACCCAAAATTTGATATTCGCGACATCACTAATCTGCTCTAATCTCAAAATACTCTTCCAACCATCCACTTCACTCTGCTAATGATCTTCTCTTTCTTCCCTTCTTATCACCACCTCTCACTCCCACATTCAGGAATTTTCTCATGCTGCTCCTACTCTGTGGAACTCCTTGCCTCACTCCACCATGCTAACTTTCTGTCAAAAACTCAATCTGTTTAAAGAAGCCGGTCACCTTCAACCTTAACATTCACAAACTGCGTATGAAGTTGCTCAAACCCAACCTACATTATAATGCACAATCACCTCCACTTACATCAGCATACTGCCTTGATCGGTGCCATCCTGTATCTGTCCCCCTCCTATCTTAAAACCGACCATTACCGTCTAAATTGTACCTACTAACCAATTTGTATAGTATTTGTATTGTATCCTTACTTGTATTTCTATTTACATAAATAGTTGTCCATACCTTTGCCAATTGTACCACTGTATTTTATTTTATTGGGTGAGTGGGTGACCTAGGCCACACGGCCCCCTCACCTGGGGAAAATGTATGTGCAATACATTGCCTCTTCTTTTCCAGTGTAGTGGTTGCTGCGTGACCACTGGCTGGCTTGCCAATCAGAAGGTCATTGCATTTGGCCTCTCTTAAATTAATGTGTCTGTTGCAACACCTTCTCATTGGTGCCCCCTGTTTTCACAGAGCTTGCAACGTTATTGTGCGACCAAATATCTGGCGGTATAACTGGATGGGTAGGCTGGGCTCGTTAGACTTGGTTGGCAGCCAGCCTAGGGGAAGGAAAACTCTGATTTAAAATCCGGGCAGATGCAGCCCGTTAGCCCTATAAGGCCATCCATCTAGGAGAAAAAGACTCCAATATAACACCTACGACTCAAGGACCTTACTTTCACCATTCAGGCTTGCTAGGCCAATACAGATGAGTGTAAGGGGTGGGACCAGTACTGTGCACACTGCATCTCACCTAAAAACTCAATTGCGCAGGCCAAAATCTAGAACAATTAACATTTTCAAGCCCTGCAGCGATGGCAAATGGAAGTCGCAGTCCCAATCCTTCATGCCGGCGGTTCAGGTGTATGGGTTGTCGGATGCTGACCCAGGAGACTACGGCATCAATCGGCAGTGCCCTGAACGACCAAGCAGCCTTTTCTAGGGACAGCACTGCTTGCTTCCTATGGAGGGGGGCCTAGAAAAGGTGGCCTAAAGAAAGCTTGTCTCCACTTTTGGTTAACCTGCGGTCAACGGGCATCTCCAAATATGGTCGAAACTCAGTAAAAAAGTAAAGGCTCACACATGCCTCACAAGGTGTACTTGCACTGAAACTCGCATGTTGGAACATCAGAACTATGCTTGACACAACAGACAGCAGTCGTCCAGAACAGCGCACTGCTCTAGTAGCCCTACAAACTATCAAGGCTGGCTATTGAAATTGCTGCCCTCAGTGAAGGCCGCCTCCCAGAGGAAGGAAACCTTCAGGAACATGGGGCAGGCTATACCCTCTACTGGTTAGGGAAGCCAGAAAATGAGAGACTTCTCTCTGATGTTAGCTTCATGGTCAGGAACCATATCGCCTCCAAACTTGATAACCTGCTGTCACAACCTACTATGATGATGGGATCTAGAGTATCCTAGTACTCTTATTCCCAGTAGGTTTTAGACCTAAGATTTGGGTGACTCAGACCAATGGACAGTCCTTGCGGATGCAAGAGCATAAGTCCCAGCTCATTGGTAGCGTGCCTGGGAAATCTGGAAGGGAGTCAGAATGATCTCCTCTACCATCATATGCCCCTGTGTAAATAATGCATCTGTACTCAAAGTTATGATGAAATTAAGAACAACATTTTATTTCAGAACAGCATATTTAAGCACATCACATAAGGATAGGGGGAGTGGCTACCCTAAGCCAGCCCCAAATGACCTCTGGCCAATCACAGAGTGTCACACCATGGGAAACATGAGGCTCCTCCCAGGTACGCCCCCTAGGTGTGGCTAACAGAGTCATTTGCGCCCTGGCAGTCAAGAGAGACACATCTCTTTGCTCTGGCCCAGGTCCCTGGATCTGGGTTAGGGAGGTCCTAGAGAGGCCCCCTGGAGAGATGGTGCCCCTGTGTCTGTTGGGACCCTATTGTTCCTGACTTAAGTATGTGTACTTAAAGGATTAGCCTTGGTGGCCAGCTGGGGTCCTTCTCCTTTTGCAAGATGTATGTGGCAATGTATCCAGCATGACTACCCCATACTATCATATACATATGTGTATATATTCCACACACTGTCAATCTATTTATGTACAAGCGTAAAAGCGCACCCCACATAAAACCATCTAGTGTCCTCATAGTATATGGGATTGGGGCAGGGTTTCCACATCAATCCATCTCATGCATTATGATGACTTTTATTGATGGTGATGGAAACCCTGCTCATTTCCATAGACAATAATCATAATAATATAACAGTATAACTGTATAACAGTATAACAGGGGGTCTGGGAGCCCCAAACCCCCAGGTATCGTCTCTTGTGTCAACAGCCTGTGACGGACATCTGTCCAAGTTCCAGATGACTGCCAAGTGAGCCATGACAATTACTCCCCCAAGTACAGATGTAGGTATCCTGTACTCCAGGATGCCTATCTGGACTGACAGTCAGGGCTCTTGTTGGCGCGAAAATCCATCTGCGTTCTGGTGGATTTTCCCTTTGCGGTGTTGTACCGTGAAATTAAAAGTTTGTAGGGCTAAACTCCACCTCAGTAGTCGGCCATTCTCTCCAGCCACTTTAGATAACCAACAAAGAGGGTTATGGTCTGTGGTGACTGTGAACTGTACATAGGTAGTGCTGTAGTTTGAGTAGAGCCCAGACTACTGCTAAACACTCCTTTTCTATAGTTGCATAGGCTGTTTCTCATTGCAGGAGCTTCCTACTAATGTAGGCCACTGGGTGCTCAACTCCCTGGTTGTCTGACTGACTCAATACTGCTCCTATGCCATACATGGAGGCATCAGTCTGTACCACGAAAGGGCGGTTATAATCTGGGGCAGCCAGGACTGGGGAGCAGGTTAGAGCATCTTTCAGTGTTTGGAAAGCCAACTGACAAGCAGAAGTCCAATTCCCTTCCCTGGGTTGGTTCATTCTTGGTGAGATCCGTCAGGGGTTTGGCTGTGCTGCTGAAATCAGGAATACATTTTCGGTAATACCCAGTAGTACCTAGGAAAGCCATCACCTGCTTCTTAGTTTTAGGGGTGGGCCAAGCTGCTATTCCCTCTACCTTGGCTGGTTTGGGTCTTAACTTCCCATTCCCCACCCAATGACCTAGGTATTGCACTTCTGCTCTAGCCCATTGACATTTGTCAGGTCTTATGGTCAACTTAGCTTGGTGAATTGCCTGCATAATTTGGCTAATGTGCCTTATGTGGTCCTCCCAAGTCTGGCTAAAAATGGCTATATCATCCAGGTAGGCCTGGGCATACTCTTGGTGCCCTTGCAACAATGTGTCCACTAGTCTCTGGAAGGTAGAAGGAGCATTTTTCATCCCAAATGGCATTACTTTAATCTGGAAGAGTCCAAAGGGGGTAATAAAGGCAGACTTCTCCTTTGCAGTCTCTTCTAAAGGGATCTGCCAATATCCTTTAGAGAGATCTAAAGTGGTTAAATATTTGGCAGTACCTAGCTGGTCCAACAACTCGTCCATGCATGGGACAGGGTAGGCATCTGTTTTGGTTTTATCGTTCAGCCTACGGTAATCCACGCAAAAACGAGTGGTTCCGTCTTTTTTGGGCACCAATACTACTGGAGATGCTGAGGGACTACTGGATTCTTCTATCACTCCCAACTGTAGCATAGTGCGTAATTCTGCCTGAATGTTGTCCCTAACTGCCTCTGATACCCTGTAGGGGTGTTGCTTTGAAGGGGGGCACATTCCACGGTTACTACTGGGTGGACAGCTAAGGGGGTAAACCCTGGCTTGGTGGTGAACAGGGAGTGGAAGGGTTTTAAGCTGTGGGACAGCTGCTCTTTCTGCTCTGTGTCAAATTCCAGGGTCTGCTGAATACCTTCTCCTACTGTATCCTGGTCTGCTTTGTTTAGCATATCTGGGATCTGTCCCTCCTCTGGTTCATCCTCTGTGGCCCAACAAATAGCTAGTAGGTGAGCTGCTCTCTGAACGTACACCTTAAGTCTGTTGATATGGGCAACTCTGGTGATGGCCCTATCCGGGTCTATCATTACTACATAGGCCTTGTTCCCCACTTTCTGGCTGATTGTGTAAGGCCCTACCCACTGGGACTGTAATTTATTCTGGGAGTGAGGTTCCAGCATAAGCACCTTCGTTCCCTCTTCCAGAATTCTATCACTGGTCCCTGCCTTGTAGTATTTCTGATGCCTCTGCTGGGCTTTCCTCATGTTTTGGCTGACTATTCCAGTTAGTCTGGCCATGTTCTCTCTGAAGGCTAGTACATAGGTGGCCACTGGTATGGGTTGCTGCCTATACTCCCCTTCCCATGTTTCCCTAATTATGTTTAAGGGTCCTCTCACATGTCTCCTATACAGGAGTTCAAAGGGGGAGTGCCCTGTAGACTCCTGGCGTACCTCTCTATAGGCGAACAGCAAACATGGCAACAACCGTTCCCAGTCTGGTTCTGGGTCTGTAAAAGTGCGTATCATATGTTTAAGAGTCCCATTGAACCGCTCGTATAGACTATTAGTCTGGGGATAGTAGGGAGAAGAGGTAATATGCTTAACGCCACAAGTGGCCCATAGCTGTTCTGTGAACTTGGCCATAAATTGTGGGCCTTGATCGGACAAAATCTCATGGGGAAACCCTGTTCTGGTGAATATAGTCACCAAGGCGTCTGCTACCTTTGGAGCTGTTATACTGGACAAGGCTACTGCCTCAGGGTACCTAGTGACATAATCTACCAGGGTAAGGATATACTGCTTCCCCGTTCTACTGGCTCTAGCTAGGGGCCCAATGATGTCCACAGCTACCCTCTGGAAGGGATCTTCCATTACTGGGAGGGATTATAACTTGGCCCTGCTGTTCTTCTTGAGAGGCCTGTTCCTTTGGCAGGCATCACAAGAATGGCAAAACTCCTTTACATCCTTATCCAACCCTGGCCAGAAAAATATCTCTTTCACTCTACTCTGGGTTTTCTTCTCCCCTAAGTGCCCTCCCAGGGGTATTTCATGTGCTATTTGTAGCACCTTGCCCCTATATAGCTGGGGAACCACTAATTGTTTCCTGGGTTCTCTGCCTACCTCATTATTTATAGGTACCGTGACCCTATATAACAACCCCTTATCCCAGATAATGCTGTATAGGTCATCCACTCCTTTGCCTCGTGCTGCCCTGTCCCTTACACCAGCCAAAGTCTCGTCTTTCTGCAGAACTGCCCTGATCTCCTCTCCCTTGGCCCATCCTAAAGTTAATGTATTAGTAAGCAATGGACTTACCTCAGGTCTTGGG
Source organism: Discoglossus pictus (assembly GCA_027410445.1). Lineage (NCBI taxonomy): Eukaryota > Metazoa > Chordata > Amphibia > Anura > Alytidae > Discoglossus > Discoglossus pictus. Next base: position 26,042,413 of record CM050175.1, read on the forward strand.
TATCCCCTCTGCTCCTGGTATGCCTCCCCAGGGTGGTTGCTCTTGGCTTGAGCTCTGGTAATGGGCTATACATATTGGCTCATCATGTGGCCCAAATCATTGCCCAGTAAAACATCCGCGGGAAGCCCATCCATGACTCCCACTTCCTTGCTTTGGTTCCCCATGCCCTAGTCCAAATTAACGTGAGCCATGGGGATGGTTAACTGTTCTCCTCCTGCTACCATCACCCACATTTCTTTTCGGATAGAATCTGTAGGGCGTACCCATTTGGGTAGGACTACTGTGACTGCTGATCCAGAGTCACGGTAGCCAGTAACCACATGGCTTGCCTATGTTGTTCTCCAGACAGCATCTGCGGGTTCCTTACAGTATAGACCCCTGGATATCCTCCCTCTGCTTCTGGCTTCCAAATAGCTGCGTTGAAGCTCGCCCGCCCATCAGTCCACTCCCCCAAATAATGTACATGGCGGTGGGAAAGCCCTCTAGAGTTTTTGGGTGCCTGAGGACAATCCTTAGCAAAGTGACCTCGTTGGTTGCAGTTGTAGCATTCTGAGTTCATTGGTTTGGTCCCCCATTGTGTCCTGGGACTTGGTACCCCTGTGGTCAGAAGTTTTTACTGGCCATGCCCAGGGCGCATTAAGCATCTCAGGAGCTGATTGTGCTGGCACCACCTCTCTGGAGCCCCTACCCGTATTTAGGCTAGGTTTTGTTCCTTGGGACACTCTTTTGGCCCTGGTGCTGATAAACCGATCTGCTAGCGCAGCTGCTTGGTCTGCAGTGGTCAGTCTTTGATCTTGCAACCATTCACCTACTTCTGAGGAGCAAATGTTAGGGAATTGTTCCATCAGTACCACTTCCAATATCTGTTCGGCTGTGATGGCTCCTTGTGTGGACCACCACTCGGTACAAGCTCGCCTTAACCTGCACATAACCTCCACATGAGTGTCTGCTGGTCCTTTGGTGGTGCCCCTGAATCTATCCAAAAATGTCTCAGGCGTCACAGTATATCTGCTCAGCAACACAGTGCACCAATATTTATAATCCTGGGCTTGTTCCCGTGGAAGGGTTCCCCATGCCGCACTGGCCCTTCCTGTTAACTTGTTTAGCAGCAATTTGGCCCATTCTCCATAGGGAATATCTTGGACCCCACATTGCTGCTCAAACTCCTGAAGGAATTCATCCATATTGTCCATACCATCCTGGAACTTCTTAAAGTTCTGGTATGCCATCTTAACTCGTACTGGCAATTCCTCTGTGCGGCAACCAAGCCTTTGCTGAGCTTGATCCCGCTCCCCAGTGCGCTCCTGCCAGATTCTCTGGTAATGCTGGTCCAGTAAGTTGCCCACCTCTTGTGCGGTCATCTCACTGGGGTAAAAGTGTCTGGCTTCTTCATACCTCCTTGTTGCCTCTTTGGTAAAGTCTTGCTCTGGTTGGGGTCTTGGAGCCCTTGGTGGTCCCTCACCCAACTCCTCTGCTTTCCCCTGCTCCGCATCATTTTTTCTCAGGGCTGCAATCATCACTGCTCGTTGGTCTCCCTTCCTCCTAGGGATTTCTTTCTGCTTCATCGCCTCCCTTAGCTCCACTGAGGACCATTCCTCGTATTGCTGCTCCATTCTGCCCTAACAAGAAATCAGCCTTCAGGTTTGTCTGCAGCAACTTCCAACGAAAGCTTAGAGAAAATCAGAACCAGTGGTGGACACACCTTGCAGAAAGAACTCAGCATTGCACAGATGTTGGTGACTACAGGGGCTTTATGAAGCCCTGAAGGCCATATGGCCCTTCACACCTGGTCCAAAGCCCATTGCGCAGTGCAGATGGTCAAACACTCCTTACAGACAAGGCATTGATTCTGAACTGGTGGTCTAACAACTTTCCCACTCTATTCTGGGCCAAACGCATAGTTTCTGTCTCATCGCTCCATCGCATTCCACAACAACCAACGAAAACAGAACTGGATGAAATCTGTACTCTCGAAGAGACTGTAAAAGCTATTGAGCAGCAAAAAAATGGTAAGGCTGTAGAAGTTGATTGGATCCCAGCTGAGATCTGGAAACATGGGGGCCCAGCACTTCATGCTAAACTCCATGAGCTCTTTGTTTGCAGCTGGCACCAAGGCAAACTGCCACAGGACCTTCTTGACATAATCATCATCACCCTGTAAAAGAAAATAGGCGAAAAATCAGACTGCTCCAATTACTGGGCAATAACTCTGCTCTCCAAAAATCCTTGCAAGAGGACTCCTCAACAGACTGGTGTCCATTATCGCAGAAGAGCTCCTCCCCGAGAGTCAGTGTGGCTTTAGAGCCAACAGGAGCACCACTGACATGGTTTTTGTTCTCGGGGAGCTCTAAGAGAAATGCAGAGAACAGAACAAGGGACTTTTGACTGCCTAACCAAAGCGTTCAACACTGTGAGCAGTAAGGGTCTGTGGCAAATCCTGGAACGTATAGGATGTACTCCTCATTCCTCAACAGGATCATACAGCTACAGGAAGATGAGCATGGCCAAGTTAGGCACAACAATGCCCGATCTGAGCCCTTCCCAATAAGTGTGAAGCAGGGCTGTGTCTTGGCACCCAACCTATTCACACTATTCTTCAGTATGATGCTGAAAAGGGCCACAACAGACATTGGTGTTGAGGATGGACTCTACATCCAATTCCACACAGACAGTAGTCTGTTCAACCTGAGGCGACTAAAGGCCCACACCAGGACAATAGAACAACTCATCTGAGAGCTACTCTTCGCCAACAATGCTGCCCTTGTTTCCCATATGGCGAAAGCTCTGCAGCAAATGACATCTTGCTTTGCCAAGCCTAACAAGCTCTTCGGAAGTCAGTTTGAAGAAGACTGATGTTCTCCACCAGCTCGCACCAGGGGAAGATTACTGTCCTCATTGCATCACTATTGACGAGTTTAAGCAGAAAACAGTCCAAAAAGCTTACCTACCTGGGTTGCATCATCTCCTCGGACGCAAAGGTTGACAAGGAAATTGATAACAGATTGGCAAAGGCAAATGGTGGTGCATTTAGCAAGTTATATAAAAGGGTTTGGAAAATCAAGCATCTGAACAAGTGCACAAGGTCAACATGTACAGAGCTACTGACCACCCTACTGTACGGTTCCTAGCCCTGGGTCACCTACCACCACCATCTATGACTTCTTGAGCGATTTCATAAATGCTGTCTCCGCACCATCCTCGACATTCACTGGAATGACCACATCCCCAATACTGAAGTCCTAGAACAGGCACAAGTCACCTGCATTAAGGCCAAACTGTTGTAGAAGCAGTTGCGCTGGGCAGGACATATCTCTAGGATGGAGGATGATCATCTTCCAAAGAGTGTGCTATATGGTGAGCTCTCCACTGGCAATCCTGACAAAGGAGTACCAAAGAAGAGGTACAATGACTCACTGAAACAATCCCCTGATTCCTGTCATATAGACCATTGTTGATGGTCTGCTTCAGACCAAAAGGCATGGAGAGGCATCATTCACCAGGCTGTCTCCTCTTTCAAGCCCACACACAAGGCTGGTCTTGAGGACAAAAGGAGACATAAAAAAATGGCGTCACTGCAGCACTCAACCCAGAACAAGCCTTCCCCTGCAGCCACTGTGGTCAAGTCTGCCAGTCCCGCATTGGCCTCCTCAGCCACCAGAGAGCCCGTAGATGTGGACACCCCTCTTAAATCTTTGTTTGCGAAGCCAAGCCTATATATATTTTATTCTACTTTGTAAAAAGCCCAACAGAAAATGTTGGCACTTTGTAAATAAAGAGTAATAATTATAATAATAAAACAGATCAAGCTTTCCTTACATATTGTCTTGCTTAATACATGATTATAAATATTTAAAAGAACACTCATCAATAGAATTTCCCATTATACTTTATATTATTTCTAATGATATTTTTTGGTTATGTTATGTGTGGACCAGTATAGTTATATAACCCAGTACCTATTAGAAGACCAGGTAAAAAGCTTTGGAAATGGCATTGGTGCTTGCTTCATATTTAAAAAAAGATACACAACCAAACTATCTTTTTGGCTTTTTATCTATCTATCTATTTTGATCTCTTGCAGGTGTTATTAGCTGTTACCCCAAGTGTCAATAAGAAAAATATTTTTCTTTCATTTTTAGTACAATTAAACATTATTAGCAGCCTATTTTTGGCTAACTGTTAACCTCATAATTTCCATACTCATATTGAATGTGTCACTATCCTTGATATTTGCCATGTTGTGTGGTTGTTCAAAGCTTATAGCAACTTGGATCTTTACCAATATAGCCTACGGCAAAGCAAATCTTAAGCAAACACAATTTTTGCTTTAAATATGTTTGTAATTGTAATGATTTTATTCATAGGTTATATAAACTGTGAGTCATTTTAAATTACATACTGTAAATACAGGCTGCATGCTCCCTTCATTATGATCAATCAGGATTAACTGCCACTGGAAACATATGTTTTCAAACATTATTAGTGCATTAAAAGTGTATTATTTATATTATATATTTGATTAAAAGTTATAAGATATGTGGTATAATATTATCAATATAGGATCAATGGCCGATTTAAACATCGGTCTCCTATTATTTCTGTTTTTTTTTTCATGATATACTTAAATATCTACTCTAACAATAGAAATATTTCATAAATGTTATTACAAAAGGTTCATAAACCTTAACAATAATAAATTACATTTTTAATATTGTATCAGAACTTGACACATTGTACTGAAAAATGTGCTCGGAATTGGACGACCCAGCATCTTGTCTTTCAGGAAGTGGAATAAAGTTCTGTAATGTGGGGTAGTGTTGTTAGTGCCTACAAGAGACCAAGAGCAATCTGTGCCTGAAAGAATCAAAGTGCAGCCTGTGCTTATAATTACCAAAGTGTAGACTGTGCCTATAAGAATCAAAGTGTAGCTTGTGCTTACAATAACTAAAGTGTAGCCTGTGTCTACAGGAACCAAAATGTAGCTTCCAAGCCTTAACCTGTCTGCTCCTTCTCCTCCTCTACATTGCCAACATCAAGTCCTCTCAGTACAGTTAAAGTGAAGTTAAATGCCACGTTCTACAATGTAATTATTGTTTTTTTATTGAATTTCTATGTAGTTTTTAGTTTTTTTATCCAAAAACAAGACATCAGTTGAAACTAAAATGTGAAAATCTGGGGTTATTTCAATTTACATAGTTCCCTATGGAAAATGCTTGTTTGGAACTCAGAATGGATTATGGACAATACAGATGCATCTAAGTGTGCTTAAATTGTTTTTTATTGGGGCTGTTTATCAAACAGAGCTAAGGTTTATAACCACAAATGTTATCATGAGATCTGCTGCATTTCACTGATGAGGCCCAAATAGACCAAAATATACTTCTTTGGTGGCTGTTTCCCCAGTTAAGGCATACATTGCCTGGTATTTCAGGGCTGAATTGGGTCAGATTGACACAATACAGAATACAGAGAGGCACTGGATTAGGGTAGTTTGCTCATAGACCCCAGGGGGTTTGAGGCTAACCTTGTATTTGACATACTACCTCATACTGTTGAGGGTCCGCATTTTAAACATAAGAAGCTTTGCCTTTTTACAAAAAAATCTCTAATATGGAGAAAAAGTTACAATAATCAGGACTTAAACTATATCACAAGTTCCCAGAATTCTGGACATCAGACAGCATCTAGGAGCACATTTGGAGATATTTACCAAGACTATCTGTGTTAGCCCACTTCAAAGTATTTCCAAAAAATAATAAACAGAATGAGATTCTAAATCTATCCTCACAATAGTACTTCAAAATAAATTATTATAAAAATAACACATCTGTTGTCTTTTAAATACGTTTCTGAAAAGAAAAGAAAAACTTCTAATATAGTTGCACTAAAATAATTAAAAGTCTCTCTGTATATAAAATGTGATTATTTTGTGATGAAAACCAAATGAAATGTTGCATTGTGTCCTGGTATAAAGTTATTTAATACTGATAGATTTCATACAGCATGTTGATCAAATAAAAATCAGAGTGTTGGAATATTGCATTTCTAGTCCATAGTACACAGGGAAATAAATTACATTTAATTATATTAAGATGTACCTTTCATAACATGTATTTGTTACAAACTCCTAGTTACATTTAAACTCTTTTACATAAGTACATTTAACCTCCCAGAAGACAAACATCCTGGGTCAGTCCTCTAGCTTCCCTATACTAAGCACATCCCTAATACTGACTTGTGCCAACTTCTGCCCTGTGCCCTCAAAGCTCCACCCATCTAGTTTTCCTTGGCATTACTGTATAAAAGAGCCAACTGGGGCACTGGGCATTTATTCCTCACATGATAATCCCCAGTTCGGTACCCATTAACCGAACTGCAGGCAAAATGGGGACAAGTAAGAGGCTACGGATAACTATATGTGACCTCCTAGTAGCTCTCACATGTCTCCAGGCAGCAGGTGAGTACCAAGTACCAAGTACTGAAAAGAAGGGAAGAATATTCTAATAGAATAAGAAATTGAACTACTCTTATTATAATACCCAAGCAGAATTAAATTGTTTAATTTGCAATATATATATATATATATATATATATATATATATATATATATATATATATATATATATATATATATATATATATATATATATTTCATGTGAGAGAGTGAGAGAGAGAGAGAGATAAATAGATGATAAAATGCTTAGTGATCATCAGGGCACATATATGTATAAATAGATAGATAATGCTCATAATATAGACACAAGTCATTCCTTGACTATATGGTAATATTAGAAACAAAATACTTGTCAATGGAGCTCCCTTATTGATAGCACCTCTACAGTGTTTAAAAGCTGGAGTTGGTAGTGTGTGTGGACTTGTTCAACAGCAAATAAGCATATACACATAGTTGTATTTTGTGTCTATGCTTAGAAATGCTAACAGTAGAAAGACACATTTTCTCAAAGGATAAAACACAAAGAGATATAACAGTGACAGTTGTATAACCAACTAATTTGCACTTTTTTTTACAACTTTTTCATTAGCATATGGCCAACGAATACTTTAAATAGAGCTATAAGCACCTATTGTATATGGAGCTATGAGTCTGTGACACAATGAGTCATTTTAATTCATATATCATGCCCATTCTCATACCTATTGCTAGCAAAAACAACCTGAATATATTGAAAAAAATTTAATCTAAAATACTGATGGTTTGAACTGATATTTTTTTCTTTTACAATCAGATCATCATCAACAACAACAGACTGCAGGTGAGATATGATTTTCTTTACCTTGTTGATATTTGTCTGCTCACAATACTGTTCACTGTACATACACATAATACTGAAATTAATTTAGAAAATTAAAAACTATACACCAAAAATGTATATTATATTAGATTACATTTTAAATAATTAATTTCAACCTTTATTAAACTCTATTTGGGTGAGTACATTGACCATATATTCATGTTTTCTTTAAAAAATAAGAAATAGATATGAAAAAACACTACCATGGTAAGAAAAACGCAGTGATAAAGAAACATTTTTTGTAAGACAATGATCTATATACCTATAGAGGTTTAATGTTTTTATTTTATTATGGTTCTTGATGCAGATAAGGATAAAACTACTTGTTCATTGAAACCAAGTTCTTTATGCAGGTTCAATAAAATGTATCATCATGGAGTTTGTTTTAAGTGACAAACATAACATGCTTGAAATACTTCAAATATAGTATTATACGATCCTTCATACATTTGAAATGACCTCTCATGGATCATATATTATAATCATAATATAATTTTTTTTAAACTGTGAACTAATTTATGCTTTGATTTCCAATTTTCCATCTAAAAGTTGTCAACTAATGCAAGCAAATTACTTATGACCAAATGGACAATGGCATTAGATAATTACAATTATGTGGGAATATACCCCATATATTATGTAAATTATTAATTGTTCAAATATATATATATATATATATATATATATATATATATATATATATATATATATATATAAAAAAAAGTAACATAATTCTATAAAGCTTTAATTTATTTTTCCTCATAGTTTCATTTGTTCTAAGACATACATTTTATGTTTAGTCACACACAGGGAAGTTTAGAGCATGTTGTGTATAAAATAATCCCCTGTAGAATAGTCAGCCAACATTACTAAATCAGTGCAAACATGTTATATAAATCTATTTTATTTATGGGGAATTTTTTTTTTATCAAAACACAAACAGATCCCATAAACTAGTTATATCCTATATGATGTATTGTATATACTTTTCCTAGTTCTCTCATTTTACCCTTTACCAATCTAATTTTGCAATGAATATAGTGCATTATATTACTGACTATTTATGTTTTATATCATTGTAAGTGAAGATCACTATGATTTTCTGTTGTTTAATTAATAATTAATTAAAAATATCAAATACCCAGATTAGTATTATATTGAAGTCAGAAAAAATATATAAAACCGTTCACAAGTGAATATCAGATTTAAGAAGGTTCATTATACAGTATTTGGTAGGGCCTGGAGGGTAATGACCACGATGGCCAAGAACAAAGACACAAGTATGGATATAAAATATCCATATCTTTATTAAAATGTTGCCAACTCAACTGGCTTGCTGGACAAACCACTGATTTGTAATTATCTTGCCACAAAGCACCATCAAGACTTAAAGAAGTCAGTCACCATCTTCCAAACATTACAGTCACAAGCTGGAGCATGAAGAGTATGCCAGGATGGAATAAACATGACTAATGATAACACTTTAACCACATTTAATTATATGTATTTTTTTTAAATTCTGCAATAGCTGGAACCTTTATTGTGTTAGTAAAAAATGGTTCACATTGATTTTGAAGATTGCACTGCTCATTTTGTTATTATTATTTAGTAACCTAATATTGATATATCCATTATTGATAACATTTTGAGATTACTTATTGATGTGTTTGCAGAAGAAAGGTTTGATTCTATCGATCAAGAATATGAACCCGTGGATATAACAAACTATGAATATGGTATGTTCCTTTTACTTTTTTAACTTATCAACAATTATTTTACCTTCAGATATTTCAATCCTACTTATATTTCAAGGAATGTAGGGGCTACTACAAATCACGGAAAGCAAGGTTGCTGAGCCTTGGAGGCGGGGGAGGTGCGCAATGCAGACATCTTATATGAAACCACAAATTAGTCAACAAATTCCTCTCCCTCCCCTTTCCAATCATGCAAATATACTAAAAAATAGCTGGAAACACTTAGGGCCCTATTAAATTCGAGCTGCGGATGAAATCGTATCTCTCAAATGCGCATCGTAACGCGATTTACGTAATACGAGTCGACTTGCGATTGACTTGCGATTGACTTGCGTAATTTCGGACAACTTTGCCGAGATTTGCCTCCGAAAAGCGATACGTAGTAAGTAGCGGAAAAGAATTCCTTGCGTAGACGCTCGTATCTCGCAAAATCGCTAAGTGCACAAAAAACACACGTAAAATGGTTTACGCATTACGTATAGACAATTTAAAAATATAAAAGTGAGTGTAACAGAGGAAAAGCATGGAAGGCCATTACAATTGATTTCACCATCCCCTCCCCCCCACCAAAGCAAAGGCATTATACAACCAATTAGTTGTTACATTTTGAATGAAAAGCCATGCTGCAGCTTACATAAAGAAAAATTAAAGACACACTACCTGATTACATAAAAACACAAAAACCTCAAAATAATGCCATATTACCCTGTTATTTTGTAAACATGTTGCTCATCACATCTACATTTGGGAACACAAATATGGGGCACATGGAGTATGTGAATGTCCAGTTTAGTCTTTCGGTCGGGTCTGACTGTGACCCTCTGTCACTGCTTTCTTACAAGGTTCCTATGCTGGTGAGACTGGAGTGGGTTGTCAGTTCCTTCCCCAGTGGTTTGGGATTTGGCCCTACACTCTGCTTTCACTCTCACACCCACAATGACCCTTAATGGGATAGCTCACAGCTTCATTGAAATACACAATACCTCTTGTTTGGTCTTTTGGTCGGGTCTGACTGTGACCCTCTGTCACTGCTTTCTTACAAGGTTCCTATGCTGGTGAGACCGGAGTGGGTTGTCAGTTCCTTCCCCAGTGGTTTGGGATTTGGCCCTACACTCTGCTTTCACTCTCACACCCACAATGACCCTTAATGGGATAGCTCACAGCTTCATTGAAATACACAATACCTCTAGTTTGGTCTTTCGGTCGGGTCTGACTGTGACCCTCTGTCACTGCTTTCTTACAAGGTTCCTATGCTGGTGAGACCGGAGTGGGTTGTCAGTTCCTTCCCCAGTGGTTTGGGATTTGGCCCTACACTCTGCTTTCACTCTCACACCCACAATGACCCTTAATGGGTAGCTCACAGCTTCATTGAAATACCAAATACCTCTTGTTTGGTCTTTCGGTCGGGTCTGACTGTGACCCTCTGTCACTGCTTTCTTACAAAGTTCCTATGCTGGTGAGACCGGAGTGGGTTGTCAGTTCCTTCCCCAGTGGTTTGGGATTTGGCCCTACACTCTGCTTTCACTCTCACACCCACAATGACCCTTAATGGGATAGCTCACAGCTTCATTGAAAAACACAATACCTATTGTTTGGTCTTTCGGTCGGGTCTGACTGTGACCCTCTGTCACTGCTTTCTTACAAGGTTCCTATGCTGGTGAGACCGGAGTGGATTGTCAGTTCGGCTGTCACTCTGCTTTCACTCTCCCACCCACAAGGGCAGCAAACACACACAGAGGGTTTGCAGAGGCACAATGAGCACCAGCCAACCCACCTCCATCAGGGGTAATCGCCACTACTCTTATCCAAGGAAGTCCAACGCCATTGCTGGTGGCCATGTGCCAAGATGACCATTCATTCCCATTTGGTGACCTCCAATTATGTTCTGCTATTCATCATTGATTGCTAAGTGATGTTGGGGAAGTGCGTGTGAAAGCAGAGTGGACGGACAAATCCCAAATCACTGGAGAAGGAACTGACAACCCACTGCAGTATCACCTATCATTATCCTTTTAGGCCCTCAGGGAAATGTTCCTACTCCCCAGTCCCGCTAATTGTACTTGGCCTGTGCATTAACCCTTTATTATGCCTAGATTGTAGATCAATTAGATGCATTACATGATATCTAATGCTATTTGGACTATTATTCCTCTTAGTATGTATGGATCTATTGCAGGTTAACTAGTGCTCATTAGTTTACAGCTATAGTAATGTGACACTAATGTGATGCATGTGGATGTCCCCTAACCCCAACCATTGAAAACACACCGACATGGGGAGGACAGGATAACACAACTTTATTTTTGGACACAGACCACAATCAGCAGTGGTCAAGACTGTGCATTCACAGAACGGTATAACAAAACTTTATTTTTGGACACAGACCACAATCAGCAGTGGTCAAGACTGTGCATAATATCATGGGTGTGGTGTGGGCGGGTCCCGAGAGAGCAAGGGGCTAAATAAATAAAAGGGGATACCTACAGGGGTCAATCTAATAGTCTAGAATAAGCATGATGCATAACACCTACCAGGGTCACATGCGGTCAGTACACTGCTGCCACTGGAATATGATGAGAAAAAGAATCATCACAAATCACTCCATTTAACTGAAGAAATGGCACTTACAACTTGTCTGGATCTGTTCAATGGAACAAATGATTTAACCTCTGGACTGTGTAATCCAATCCATTCACACATACAGTGTGGTGTGTGAAATTGCCCACAAAAATGAATGGTCAACAAAAAACAAAAAAGGCGGAGGAGGATAGAAAAAAAATAATGACAATGCATGTACAGTAAAGTGCTAAATACTGTACCAATAAACCAACTCACCTAATTCCCATCTGCAAGCATTACTAACTATTAGCTTGGTCTCTGGATAATGAGTAATATGGGCAAATACCCATTAATATAGACAGGACACAAAGGTCAGCAGCCAGATTCACTGTTTCTTACATCAGACCCAAAGATCTGTTCTCAGACCGATATTGAGGTCAGGATCACATGCTTTATTAGTGCATATATTAATGCTGGCTGTCATTAACATGCCATTGTGAGACTTTGCAAGTCCACCGCCATAGCGGTATTAGTCTACATTTCAGCTAACAATAATCATGTCTGAGATATCTGGCAATATGATAGCTTTAAGATTGTGGGAGCTACATGTTAAGGAGGGGGCTGTCATTGGAGTAATGTCTACCTGAGAGGCACTGGGAAAACCTTACGCCTCATATAATTCCTCCACAATGCTTGCAGATGCAGGAGATGCCTTCATGGGCCTGAATTGTACCTAAAACAAAACAAATGGAAAGAAAAACAAAGAGAAAACATAAACTCTAAGGGCCTAAAAAAAAGGGGACTGCAGCATCCCTTCTCAACAGCATTCCCCAGTGACCATCAATTGGTGGCATGTTCAACCGAACCCTACGTGTCCACAGAGAAGAGGATCATGGACCATGTGATGGGAGGTAGCCATCTGCATACAAAATATCACCATCACATAGGCAAAGATCCAAAATTCTGTAGCCAGGCTAGATGAGGTCAGCATTGTGACCAATAGATTGTCACTGAGGAGTGCTGTTGAGAAGGCACAATTATGTCCACAGCCCCTAGGTCCTCCTCCACCTGGGCACAGGACCTGCATCGTCCGCGGCCGGACGCCGTCTCCTTGTTGGTGGTGGGGGAGCGGGAGGAGGTAGTGGCACCACGGTGGAAGGAGAGGAGGGGTCAGGCTGCTGTTGGCTGGTGACCTGCCCTGTTCCCAGCAGCCTGACCAAATGCTGCTTCAGCCTCCGATGATGGCTCCTCTCCTCCCTAAATCGCCTGTCCAGGCTGCGCCTCATGCCAGAGATGTTGGCATCAATCCTCCTCACGCCGGCCAACAACTCCAGCAGCGCAGCCTCGGTCGTTGGTGGTGGGGGGGGCGGGGGTCCTGCTGGCAGGGCCGGGTGGGAAGATGGCGGGGAGAGAGTGGGGAGGATCTGGGACCCCGCTGGAGACAGGGTCTCTGACATTGGTGTCCCCGGTGGCTCAGTGTGTGGGGAAGGAGGAGCTGTGGCATATTCCACTACTTCTGAGGGCCCCAGCGAGATGGCAAGTCTTTGGAGGAGGGGGACAGTCGGGCTCTGGACAGGGGGGCTGTCAACGACCACGACCTCCCCCTCCGAAGAGCCAGGGCCCTCGGATGAGCCTGTAGCCTCCTCCCCCTGAGCGGTCTCCTGCGGGGCGGGGGCTGATGCCCCCGCTCCTCGCTCATCACTGGACCCAGACCTCCTACTGGATGCTGAAATAGAGAAAAGAAAGGTACATGTCATTAGTATGCTGATCAATACATTGATATGTTTTCACTCCTAACCATCTGACATCTAGGCCTGAACATGGAGGATTCTCCTAATTGCAACTCCCATTAGCTGTCATTTGCTAGATTGGATCTATTCTTTGGTTTCTTGTCTTGACCTCTCCTGGCTCCTAACACTGTCTGGATTTTTTCTGCGGTTTCACTCCTAACTATCTGACATCTAGGCCTGAACATGGATGATTCTCCTAATTGCAACTCCCATTAGCTGTCATTTGCTAGATTGGACCTATTCTTTGGTTTCTTGTCTTGATCTCTCCTGGCTTCTAACGCTGTCTGTGTTTCTTCTGCGGTCTGTAACTGCATAGGCTGCATTGGGCACACCAGTACATGGACTCTATTGCTTAATTACTCTTGGGGTGGCCAGGAATGACAGTGATTTGTCAGCTTCATGGATTTAATGACACTTCCATCCATCCCTTGTTAATTCCATGGAGCTGACATGTCAGTGTCCTTGTTGGTCACCATGTGTAGTGTGTGTGATGCACATGTGGTGGCATGTTGGTGTATGTGATATTCACCTGAACTGTAGGCTGGGTCCTGCTGGGCCACCGGGGATGAAGCTACAGCTGCGGGCGATGGTGTTAGAAAGTCCCTTGCGATCCTCTCCCACTCCTTATAGGCGACACTGTGTCCCTCCGCTTCTCTGGCCATCTTCCTCTTCACCGTGGCCCTGATATCCACATATCTGTGCTTCAAGGACCTCAAGCCCCTAGGAACCGTGGACACCTCCTTCATCACTTGCACTACCTCCTTCCAAGCCTGAGCCTTAGGCCCAGGCTTCGCTTCCCTTGCAACAAGGATGACGGGCCGGTCACGAATCGCACCCAGGAGGACCATATTCTCCTGGGGCATATAATTACGGGCCCTGCGCCTGCCCTTGCAAATAGCCCCTTGCTCTCTCGACTGTGCTCGGGGACCCTGGCCTCCCTGCACTCTTCCTGAGGCCTGTCCCTTCCCCAAACTACCCAGCCCCCTGGGAACAGGCCCCTTCCCCTCTGTCCCTCCTCTATTAGTGCCTCTGTCTCCCTCCTCCTCCTCCTCCTCCTCCCCCTCTGGGGACCACTCCTCCTCCTCCAGGGACACCTCCTCCTCCTCCGGGGACACCTCCTCCACCCCCTCCGGGGACACCTCCTCCACCTCTCCTCCACCCTCCACTACACTCTCCTCACTCTCCTCACTCTCCGCTCCTCTCCTCTCCTCCTCTCTCCACCTATCTCCTCCCCATCTATGCTGAAATAATAACAAAATAAGGATAACTCAAAATAAGTGTAACTGTTATATAGGTGATGAAAAAAAAAGTGTATGTTCTATGTGTTTTTAATAACTGTTGTGGGATGCTGTGCAAAGGTTGGGGGGGGAGGTGTGTGGTGTGTGTCCTAACTCTACGTATGTCTCTATGTGTCTTTAATCTATGTGTCAGGCAAATATGTGTAATGTGTAAATATGTGTAACTCTTACGTGTAAATATGCTAGTAATAAAATCCAAAACAATCAAAAAGAGTGTGCCTACAAATCAAAAGAACGAAAAAGAAATAAAAGTATTACTGGAATGTCTGTTGGAAAGAAAAGATGTGTGTGCTATGTGTATTTAATAAGTGGTGGGGGATGGGGTGTGTTGGGGGATATGGTGTGTTGGGGGATGGGGTGTGGTGGTGGGGATGGGTGTGTGGGGTGTGTGTCCTAACTATATATATATCTCTATGTGTGTTATTTAATCTATGTGTCTTGCAAATATGTGAAATCTGTAAATATGTGTATTTCTTAAATATAAGTACTTAGGAAGTAAACAAGAAACAAGACAAAAAAGTAATCTACCTCTCTCCAAACCACTAATCTCACAACTCAAACTCTCTCCCACCTGCTCCTGGAACTGCGTGCATATCAATCACATTTATAAGCTCATACTGTCAATCAAATTCTTAGCTCGTACGTGATTGGCTGAGAGGCGTGTCTCGCTAGGACGTCCCCTTATCAGCTTGCGAGCGCGCCAACAGACTCAGCCAATTACATACGCACTTATAGTGTCAGGCCGCCAAGTGCGTATGTAATTGGCTGAGAGTCCCAACGCGGGCCGCCCAGTGCGTATGTAATTGCCTGAGAGTCCCAACGCGGCCCGCCAAGTGCGTATGTAATTGGCTGAGAGGCTTTTGGCGGGTTTTTGCGCCATCGCCATTGCCACGTTGGCCCGCCAAAAGCCTCTCAGCCAATTACATACGCACTTGGCGGCCCGCGTTGGGACTCTCAGCCAATTACATACGCACTGGGCGGCCCGCGTTGGGACTCTCAGCCAATTACATACGCACTTGACGGCCCGCGTTGGGACTCTCAGCCAATTACATACGCACTGGGCGGCCCGCGTTGGGACTCTCTCAGCTAATTACATACGCACTTGCGGCCAAGTGCGTATGTAATAGGTTGAGAGGCTTCTTGACGTAAAATCATCAGCTTGAATGCCATGTAAAGATCCACAGGTGACCAATGGCAAAGCAGAAATTAGCGTGCCTAATACCAGGTCATGCAATCACCAAGCTATATAACCCCATCCCCAACAAGTCATCAGCATGTCTGAAACAGCATGGATGATCATGTGAGAGGGATGATGGACAGGATGAGTGGGCGGATGAGGTTGAGATGCTTTTGTGCAGCTCACCTAGCACAGTATGAAGACCAGGAAGCAAGGTGTGTGATTGAGGGGGTGATGGGGAGTGGCAGAGAGGAGTGTCTGGGAGTGAATGAGGGTGTGAGTGGTGATGTGATCCATGCTGGGGCAGAACCAAGCCAGGCAAGGGAATTACCACAGGCCATGCCTAGTATCGTGGGGGTGGATCAGGGAGGAGAGAGAGCTCCAGTAGCACAGGGACAGAGGGATATAGGGCCACCTGCACACAGGGAGGCTGACAATGTTGTCGGTGATCAGCTGCTGGGGGGAGTACAGGATGTGGTGGCTCAGGCAGAAGGGGGGGAGCCTGACCAGGAGCCTATGAGGAGGCGAAGGGCACCCAATGTGTACAGGGAGAGACTCACATTAGAGGGGTTAACTGATGGGGAGGTGTATTAGCGTTTTCGGCTGACCCGTGCCAGTCTTGGGGAGCTCTATGAGGTTCTCAGAGCGGACTTTGAGCCTCGCTCAGGGGCAAATAGAGCCATCCCAGGAATGACACGGATGTTAGTTGCAATACACCTCCTTGCTTCTGGTAGCTTTCAGACCACCCTGAGCATAGCCGGAGGAATGTCTCAGCCAAGCCTCTCGAATTGTCTGAGTGCATTCCTCCGTGCTATTGGTCGGAAAGCTGCCAGATACATCAGTTACCCTAACACTGCTGAAGAGATCTCAAAGGTGAAGTTCGATTTCTTCCAATTAGAAGGTATCCCCAATGTGCTTGGTGCTATTGACTGTACACACGTGGCACTGATACCTCCTAGAGAGCAAGAAGCGCTGTACAGAAATCGTAAGCATTATCATTCAATCAATGTCCAGGTTGTTTGCGATGCGAACATGCGCATACAAGGTGTGTATGCAGGCTTCCTGGGAAGTGCTCACGACGCCTATATCCTGTGTGCATCCGGAATATGTGACCTATTTGGCTACTTGGTGAGTACACATTAGTAATGGCAGTCAACCATATCTTACTATGACTGGATACAATAACACATACGGTACATCATGTTTCCCTCTATTGCTCTGATGTTCACATGTGCATTACGGAGTAATACTCCCAAAGCAAGAACATAATAGCTCATTGCTGGCTATAACCCTGTGTTAGCTTGGCCAAACAGTATGCAGTTCACAACAACATATGACAAAAACCACAACTGATTAATCATTAGGTTTATGTTCTGATGCATTCCCTTGTATCCTGTGACATGGACATCTCTAGTCTACATAACGTGTTGTGTGTTATTGTAAGGGCTATGTAAGTGAGATGACTTCAGAATTCATCAGCTAGAGGAGAATGAATAGTGTTTGGCAAACTTTTTCTTGCATGAATATAACCGTTAAATAACCTTGAATTAGATTTCCTTGAAGTTATCAAAATCTCCAAGGTCTTTTGGCATTTGCGTTTGATCGTGTACGCCCCTGGGAAATTCCACCTGAATTAGCATCACATTTACGTTCACAAGAATATACTATCACGCTTCACCTCAGGCCTCTGGCATGTGCTCGGTACAAGAACTGCAACAGTGACTTCCTGCTTTCTACCAGAAGGGTCGCAATATGTACCCTGTTGTATTTCCCTTGTATCTCCGCCTCATGTAAGCATCCTGTGGGTGTGAACATCTGGATTTTCCATTTGTGGAAATCACATTGTAATTGATCTGAAGCTTCATATAGAATACATGTGTTAATACACTACTAATTATCCTATCAGATGCATTCATGATCCATCTCCCTTACATATATCTTTAACTGTGTATTAGCCACAGGGATGTGTTGATAGGTCATGATGATGATATTTGGGCATATGCTTTGTCACACATCACAACATCCTATTCATATCAACATCATATTTTATTTCCACCAGGTGATGCAGGATATGGGTGTTTGCCGTGGTTGTTGACCCCTGTTAGCAATCCCCATACTCGGGCAGAGGCGCGGTATAATGCTGCGCATAAAACCTGATTGAATGTAATTGAGCGCACCTTTGGTGTACTAAAGATGCGCTTCAGATGTTTCCATTCCACTGGGGGGGGGGGGGGGGGCTCTACAATACAAGCCCTAGAAAGTTTGTCGCATCATCGTTGCCTGCTGCTGTCTGCACAATATAGCAGTACAGGCCAACTGTCTGGGGGACATTGATGCGGCTCCGCTACATGGGGAGGAAGAGCCTTTATTTCCCCCTGAAGTGGATAATCTGCAGGGGTCACAACAACGTGCCCGCCTAATTCGTGAGTACTTCACATGTAAGTACATACCCAATATGCATGGAACACAGTCTAATGTATCTAGATTATGCCTAACTTCCAAATCCACCTTTATCTATCGCCCTTGTCATACAGAATTCCAACCAGTCCACAGTAGAGGAGAGTTCCCTGATATGATGTTTGTACACTGGAACAAGCCACATGATCAGTTACAGGTAAGTAAGCACACATTCCCATACACATCTTAAGTACTGACGGTTATAAACATCAATGGCATAGATAATTTGAGTGGATTATATATCCAACTATGTCAATGTATATATGCCCCACGTTACATTGTTATCTAGTAATTTAGATTGAAAAAATACTTTAGTCCATCAGGTTCAACCTCTATAGATCTATGATCTGCAATACGCAGATTTATTGTTAATTGATCCAGAGGAAGGCAAAGAGAAAAACAAAAAGTGAAACTTTGCCAATTGTCTACACAGGGAAGAAAAATATAACATTCCTTCCTGACCCCAGATACTGGTGATCGTATTCATCCCTGGATCAGTACTCCCTCTCTATTTATCCAGGATAGCCCCTAATGCCTGTTTGGTTTTTTAATGTAAAAATATACCCAATCCCTTTTTAAAGTCACCTACAACCTCTACGGACCAGGATTGTTCACATTGTCTGATCCTGCCAAACCACATGAAATGGGATCAAAATGTCGTAGATAAATACCATACACACATACTTTGTCTAATTTGTGACTGTAATCCTAACATCATATTAACCTTACAGAGCTGCTGTCGTGTGTCAACTCTTCTTTCAGCAACCTAGACATGGAAAAACATGACCAGCAACAGAACTGCTACATCAATGTGAACTTATTGTGTAATAATATGGCCACGTATGCTGAAGGACACAAATAACACATCAATCACTTTATTAATATCGGCCTATCTCTTTCCAGAATATATCAGATAGGTAAGCGGGGATAACTAATGATGATCCACAGCGCACGTGTCCTGGTGGAACAAATCACCTCGTGGATGAGCTTGGGACTGCGTCCAAGGTAAAACACCACATTTGGCTCTCCAAAGATGCATTAATGTGTAATCTATGTGATATTCCTACATCATTAGCCAGATGAATAGCTCGTTTCATATGTAGGGAAAGAACAGTGAAGATGTTTGTATGAAATGAGCAACATATCCGTACAGTGGATCGAAAAGGTCTGAAGTCTACACACCCCTGTTAAAATGTCATGTTTCTGTGCTGTAAAAAAATGAGACCAAGATAAATAATTTCTGAACTTTTTCCACCTTTAATGTGACCTATAAACTGGACAATTTAATTTAAAAACAAACTGAAATCTGTTAGGTAGAGTGAAGAAAAAATCCAAAAAGAAAATCACATGGTTGCATAAGTCTGCACACCCCTAAACTAATACTTTGTTGAAGCACCTTGTGATTTTATTACAGCACTCAGTCTTTTTGGGGATTAGTCTATCCGCATGGCACATTTTGACTTTGCAAGATTTTCCCACTCTTCTTTGAAAAAACACTCCAAATCTGTCAGATTGCGAGGGCATCTCCTGTGCACAGCCCTCTTCAGATCACCCCACAGATTTTCAATTGGATTCAGGTCTGGGCTCTGGCTGGGCCATTCCAAAACTGTAATCTTTGTCTGGTGAAGCCATTCCTTTGTTGATTTGGATGTATGCTTTGGGTCGTTGTCATGCTGAAAGATGAAGTTCCCCTTCATGTTCAGCTTGCTAGCAGAAGCCTGAAGGTTTTGGGCCAATATTGAATGGTATTTGGAACTGAAAAATAATTCCCTCTATCTTAACTAAGGCCCCAGTTTCAGCTGAAGAAAAACAGCCCCAAAGCATGATGCTGCCACCACCATGCTTCACTGTGGGTACTGTGTTCTTTTGGTGATGTGCAGTGTTGTTTTTGCACCAAACATATCTGTTGGATTATGGCCAAAAGGTTCAACCTTGGTTTCATCAGACCATAACACCTTTTCCCACATGCTTTTGGGAGACTTCAGATGTGTTTTTTGCAAAATGCAGCCTGCCTTGGTTTTTTTTCTTTGTAAGAAAAGGCTTTCGTCTTGCAACTCTACCCCATACGCCAGACATATGAAGAATACTGGAGATTGTTGTCACATGTACCAGACAGCCAGTACTTGCCAGATATTCCTGCAGTTCCTTTAATGTTGCTGTAGGCCTCTTGGTAGCCTCCCAGACCAGTTTTCGTCTGGTCTTTTCATCAATTTTGGAGGGAGCTCCAGTTCTTGGTAATGTCACTGTTGTGCCATATTTTCTCCACTTGATGATGACTGGCTTCACTGTGTTCTATGGTATATCTAATGCCTTGGAAATTCTTTGGTACCCTTCTCCTGACTGATACCTTTTAACAATGAGATCCCTCTGATGCTTTGGATGCTCTCTGTGGACCATGGCTTTTGCTGTGGGATGCGACTAAGAACATTTCAGGAAAGACCAACTAGAGCAGCTTAACTTAATTTGGGGTTAATCAGAGGCACTTTAAATGATGGCAGGTGTATGCTGACTCCTATTTAACACGATTTGGAATGTGATTGCTTCATTCTGAACACAGCTACATCCCCAGTTATAAGAGAGTGTGCAGACTTATGCAACCACATTAGTTTTCTTTGTTTTTTTTCTTCCCTTAACCTTACAGATTTCAGTTTGTTTTACAATTGAGTTGTACAGTTTATATGTCACATTAAAGGTGGATAAAGTTCTGAAATGATTTTTCATTGGCTAATTTGTTTACAGGAATGTGTAGACTTTTTATAACCACTGTAAGTGACAAAAAAAGCGCTCCGGGAGCATGTGCAATGTAAATATTGACATGTTCCTTTTATGTTTCAGATCGCAAAGATGAGTCCCTTTCCACGGTCAGAACAAGGAATGATGAGCATTCCCATGTTCCAGGACTATGCTATTGTCACATTGCATCATGTATGTTCATATGTCAGTCATCATGTGTTGCATCGGGTGTGATATCACATCCTCTACATCGATTTATATGCACCTATTGCTTTAGATATGCCATTCTCTCCTCTACTTGGACTATTGGGAAGCCTGTATCATACTTCCTTCCAGATCTCTTCCTCAGTGCTGATGTGATCCTCCCTGTACATATGGGGAAGAGTAACTCTAGCCTTGGAACATAACTGTTAATGAGGTTCCGTTTACCTTCAGTTATGAATATGCAACAGCAGATAATAGAGATGCTCATTCACAGAACAGAATACACCTCGAACTGACCAGTTTGTTGGTAGTTCTAATAACACATGAAATTAGTTTGAACAAACTGATATGGTCCTGGTCAGGTTCCCATCTGAGTGTCCAAACTTAGGTATGTAGAGTATTCTCTCATAGTGCCATTTCCAGTGACATGACCTACGGGGGTTCAAACATTGACTGATTGAGCACTTCTACCTCTGCAGTTGCATAGGAGTGTGTTTTGCTCGCACACACAAGACTACAGATTACTTCTCCCCATGAGCATATCTCCTTCTGTATTGTTGGGTTTGAATATTGAATGTTATCCTGATATATTTAATAATATAACTGATATTGCCTCATGTTGGATGATGCACTGTATATCCCAGCCTCAACTGATCATCTATACCAATGTCATCCCCCCTGCGTGCATTTTGGCCCCATGTCCCTATTTCCGTGTGTTACTGGAACTCTGTATCCTACCCACCTCCACCATGATACTGAGCAGGCCTGTGGTAATTTGTCACTGTGTGGCTTTGTGAACAATTAAACCTGTTTTTTTCACTCAATGTTTGTGTAATCCTGGATATTTACCATGTAACAAGTCAATTACCCTGAAAGTCAGATGTGCTCAGCACCATCAGTTAGTGGTGTAACTATTCGGGGCAATCTGCGTTGACATTACTACATAATCATGAATGTCGATTCATATCATTTAAGTTGAGCCCTTCAAGTCATTATATACAACCCTGCATGTCTCTAGACATGATTTCAGAATTCACACCCCTCCGACTTGCACCTACATGTATATTGGCAAGGTACAGATTAATGTAGCATATGTATCTATGTAAACACACACAGATATATGTATTGAACAATGACACTTCATTCTATCTGTATTCTCGCAACTAGAAAGCATGATATGGTACAAACACACAGAAACAGTGATAACAGTATAACATAATCATACTTTATTTCATACACAGAGTACAAACAGAAATGGACAAGACTGTGCATTAATATCATGTGTGTGTTGTGAAGAGATCCTAGTATGGCAAGGGGCTGTGGCAAATCTGAGGACATCTGAAGAGGAAACAGACAACATCATGAGGGTAATGCATAGAATCTCCTAGGGTCACATGTGGTCAGGACCCCACAGTAACCAACAGCATATAACACAACATTTAATCAACATAACCATTAATGCGCATACAACAACCATATGGTTGCCAGAATAAACAGACACTATAAAACAGGGATCATGTGATACTAAGCGATTTCACACACAGTGTGAATTGGTCAATAGATGATGTGAATCTGGAAAACAGAGGTAGGAGGTGTTAGAACAATCATAAGCTGGTATTAGAGTACATTGTTTTTGCTTTTGACCCTACGCTAAACCAACTAACATGAACATCATCTCCGAGCAGTAATAACCATATTTATTCTCTCCTGTTCAGTCAGCCTTCCAGGAATATGCTTAGGATGTGGAATACGACAAGGCATGCTTCACTGTGAACACAATCCTTCAGCAAAATGTACTCTCACTATCTATATGGAATAGTTGTGCCATGCTGATATCACATCTAACTTCTAAATGGGTGGTACCAAGGCCAGACAGATTACACTGTTCGCATTACCCCTAAACACATGCACATTGATCATGATGTCAAACCAAGGAAATTGCCACTTTGGTTTGGATGACATGAAAAAACTGAATCCAATTTCATAATGTTAACGGGATGGACAAAAACGTATGTGGAATTGCTGGTTTGAATTAGCAGATAGTAATGGGACTGTGCAACTCTATAGCCTGGACACTGATCATTATAATGGAAGATCACACAATCATGTTTCTTAGTGAAAAGATATGTAGTCATATATTGCATTTCAGAGCCATCTGCAGTGGTGAATAACCCTGAAAGAATGCCCGTTGTGAACTGGGTTGAGTGTTTACTCACATGATGGTATTGTACTGCTCGAAGATGAAGAAAATGTCTTCATAGTTGTGAGAGTTGGCTATTAACACCTGCAAAGACAAAAACAATGTATCATTCCGAACAATATTATGATTAAATACAGCATTTAAGCTCAAGGTCAATCCACATTGAACATCAATTGTTAAAATGTTAAACATAACCAGACATGTACACACTCTGTAGCCAATACTATGTCAACATCTATAACAATCAGTATTCTGTGAGGAGTGGTCAGGAGGCCCTCTCGGATGGTCCTAACACCTCCTACTCCGAGTTAGCGGGCCCCCACCGTCTGTGCCCGTGGCCCGTCTCGCTCTTCCACGACGTGGTGTAGGAGCAGGGGGTGCCACTACAGCAGGTGGCTGTGGTTCAAGACTGGGCGATGTTTGAGATGAGGAGGCAGACATCTCAGGTTGCGATTGGAAAACCGAAGGCTGGAGAGGTATGGGCTGGCGACGTAGTTGACGCAACAATGCGCGTCTCTCCCGGCTTGCGCATTCCTCATATCTCTCCATCCTTCAGTTGTGCCTCCTCATTTCAGCATATATAGCACGTGTGGTGGCTGAGATCACCCTGTTTCCAGCCAGGATGGCACTACTAACAGCCAATTGTCTTTCGCTTATGTCCAGCATTTGCTGTGCTCTCTGGCTTTGGGCCTGGTCCTCTTGTTCTATTTGCGCCATGATGTTCCGTAATTGGCCAGGGAGCGGTGGCAGAGGGCCTGGAGGTCTGGCGGCTGGCGACTGGGCGGCTGGAGACTGGGCGGCTGGCGACTGGGCGGCCGGCGACACCTCGGCCGGCGACTCTGCGGCCGGCGACTCAGCGGCCGGCGACACCGCGGCCTGCTGAATGTCCTGGCCCACTTCAGCCCTTCCTACCACCTCCTCTTCTGAATCTATGGATACTGCAATGGATTAAACATATATTTCAGTTGGTTGCCATACACAATTGCCAGCTATGCATTTACATATCATTGACATCATGGTCACCTGTGAGTAACTGTGGTGCTTGTGTTACACAGATGAGCCACGGGCTGCATAATGAGCATTGTGGATCATGGCTCATATGAATGTGTACTGCATGTGCCTCAGACACGTGCTCTGCTGCATCTGCTGTGCAGTGTGTGAGACTGACCAATCTGACAAGTTTCCAGCAATGGTTGTTAATATGCAGCTGAGACATGGGCCAGGTTAGGACACACATGCAGTGCTACAGAGTCTGTATCCACATATGCCGCACTGCCAAATTTTTATTCTCGATCGCAGTGGAGGCAAAAGTCAGGCCTGCATTTGGGGATAGCCATGCTGCACCCAGCTGAGAATATCATTCTCCAAGTCATTAAGTCTAATTGACTCATCTGTTCACATAAAGGAAATCCACATATCCAGGCCTGTGCGCATCGCCTTTTCAGTCATCCGGATTGACTCACCTGTGCCCAAAAAGGATATCTTGAAAGGCCGGCATGTATGTGGCCCTCCTTACCCACCCCTGTTCTAGAGGGATACAGCTCATTATATACAACAGCCAGAACACAAGCCTATTTATACATACATACATACATACAGCATGATATCTTGAAAGGCCGGCATGTATGTGGCCCTCCTTACCCACCCCTGTTCTAGAGGGATACAGCTCATTATAAACAACAGCCAGAACACAAGCCTATTTATACATACATACATACATACATACAGCATGATATCTTGAAAGGCCGGCATGTATGTGGCCCTCCTTACCCACCCCTGTTCTAGAGGGATACAGCTCATTATATACAACAGCCAGAACACAAGCCTATTTATACATACATACATACATACATACATACATACAGCATGATATCTTGAAAGGCCAGCATGTATGTGGCCCTCCTTACCCACCCCTGTTCTAGAGGGATACAGCTCATTATATACAACAGGCAGAACACAAGCCTTTTTATACATACATACATACATACAGCATGATATCTTGAAAGGCCGGCATGTATGTGGCCCTCCTTACCCACCCCTGTTCTAGAGGGATACAGCTCATTATATACAACAGCCAGAACACAAGCCTATTTATACATACATACATACATACATACAGCATGATATCTTGAAAGGCTGGCATGTATGTGGCCCTCCTTACCCACCCCTGTTCTAGAGGGATACAGCTCATTATATACAACAGCCAGAACACAAGCCTATTTATACATACAAACATACATACAGCATGTTATCTGCAGGCTTTTGGACAGCCCATCTCCCCACAATCTCAGCCAACCATGGGTGTGATATGATACTCACGTTGCAGGGTGTTAGGACGATCTGTGTCCATCTGTCCTGGTATTCCCACCACAGATTCACAAGGGATGAAGCGCATCACTGTCCTCTCCCATTCCTTGTAAACAAAAGGGACCGCGGGCCCACCACCAGGCTGACGTGCTGCTGCTGCCTCATCAGACATCTTTCTTTTCACAGCAATCTTTAGATCATCGAACTTGTGACGCACTGCCCTACAGTCCCTATTAGTGACGCCTACTGCCGACACAGCTCTGCCAATTTGGGACCAGGCCTGCTGCCTCTGGCTGGCATTAATGTCTCTGCCACCACATATGATCCCCTGGCGGGCACAGATTTCCCTGAGGAGAACCTGGATCTCCTCTAGGGTATAATTGGGGGCCCTGGGCCTTGCCACAACCCGTTGCCCTACAGACGGTGCCTGGTCTTCCTGTTCTATCCCTGGGGCCGCTCCCTCATCCCCACTACCTCCCACCAAGGGATCAGGCCCCTGACCCTCTGCCCCTTCCACTTGGATTCCTAGCTCTGGGGGCACTTCCCTCCCCCCCTGCTCTCCTCCTTGCTCTCCTCCTCCTCCTCTCCCTCCTCCTCCTCCTCCTCCTCCTCCTCTCCCTCCTCCTCCTCCTCCTCCTCTCCCTCCACCTCCTCCTCCTCCTCCTCTCCCTCCACCTCCTCCTCCTCTCCCTCCACCTCCTCCTCCTCTCCCTCCTCCTCCTCCTCTCCCTCCTCCTCTCCCACCTCCTCCTCCTCCTCTCCTCCTCATCCTCCTCCTCTCCTCAGATGTTCTCCTTACTCTCCTCCGCGCCTCTCTTGCCTTACCACCTCCCCTCCTCTAAACTCCTCTGAAAATAAATTAACGATAAATCAAGATAATATGTGTGTTGGTTTAGGAGGTAAAAAAAGATGCAAGTATTACGTGTAGTATTATGTGGGGGGGGGGTAAGGTCTTGGGGGGGGGGGTGTAGGTGTGCAGTGGCCTACCACTAGGTATAGCTATGTGTACGTATTAATCTATGTGTGTGAATTATGTGATATCAGTAATTATGTGTATTGTAAACAAAGGGTTAAATTATCTGCTAGTTCAAAAGATCAAAAATTGAAATTCTCTCTTCTCTTCTCTCTCTTCTCTCTCTCCTTGCTCACCAAAAACCCACCAACGCCTAGACCTGTGTGTCTACTTGCAAAAGCTCCAGCACAGTCAATTATTTTCTGTTTTGGCTCCATTTTAAAGGCATACTGCCGTCTGGTTAAGTGGTACGTAACACATATTTCGCGCTCTTTTCATACGCAAAGTGATCTGAGATATCGTACCTCATGCGCAAATACGAATGTGTACGCATTCGCATCCATCGCTCGTATCTCACAGCACTTTGAATTTAATAGCGTCGGAAACGGTTTCATTTTTAAACTACGTAGGACTTGCATTTTCACCTATTATTTACGCAGCTCGAATTTAAAAGGGCCCTTAATCTTCAAACCAGCATGTATGGAAAATGCAAACATGGCAGCCTTCGGGCACAAGCAGAGTACTCCTCTCAACTACCCTTTAAACCTTCCCTTTCTGTCCCTTTCTTTCCCCATCTACACTACCTCCCTCCTTTTTGGACTTTATATTTTCTTTCAAAAAAAAGAAAATATGGAAGTATTGTATATTACCATTTATATTACTATGTAAAATCAACATAATTATATGACAATGTATAACTATTGGGGAACCGAATCCCTCTTCCATAATAATAAAGATAAACTTAAAGAAAAAAATAATATTATGTCCATAGCTTAAACAACAGGTAATGTTTAATTTATTACAGTTCATCTGAAGTTTTTCCAATTATATAGTGGTCCTTTAAACTAATTCTGTCTTTGCTTGTTTTTGAACTTTTGAGTTAGTTATCTTTTTTTTCGCCTTTCATCATTATTGAAGGATGAGTTTTTGTCCCTCTCACAGAAAACCAAGAGCAAGATGAAGATGAACAAAATGCAGAAGGCCTCGAGCAAAACAGTAAGTGTGAGTTTTATTATGGTCTTTCTCCTCCCTCCTTTCATTAGTTTTTTTTTTAGTGGAAACACTATTTTAGAAAGACACATTTAAATACAGGTGGGCAATAAATTAAGTTTGTAGGACTTGGTTATTTTAGCCCATTAGTCAACAGTCGAATTTATATTCACAGATGGTAAAAAACCTTCCAGGGTGAACTTTATCACACCAACCTCCTCTCCGGTGTTTAGAGGTGAGTGAATTTAGTAGATGCTGTAGAGTCAGTGTGTGGCCAATTGGAGAATATATCGAAAATGATGAAGTCATTATCATCAACATATTTATTTTACTATTGGCTTAAACAGTCATGAATATATATATGTGTATATATATATATATATATATATATATATATATATATATATATATATATATATATATATCACATATATAGTTGTCAGCATACGAGTTGTTGCTAATGCTTGCGGGTTTGCGAAGCGTGGGGCCGCAATTCCGGTGGCGGAGCATCCCACGTCGGCTTTGTTTGTCTGCAAATGCGGACCCACTCGAAGCAAGGGGCCGCATTTGCCGTGGGGGAAGGTCTAACGTCGGCTGTGTTGTTAACACGCACAACTTAAAAGAAAATCCTCAAAGGTGCCTCACACGCTGTTAACACACATACGCACGACTTAGATAAAAATCAACTGCTTCGTACACGTAAAAACCAACTGCTTCCCTCGCAAAAAAAATACGGCCGCCTCGCAAAAAAATACGGCCGCGAAACAACCCATTCCCAACACGCAAAACCGTCCGAAAACGATGCACATGAAAACATCAGAAACACAAGAAATAAACACAACTAACACATAAAAAGCTTACTTACAGCAAGGGGGGGCATCCGGCACCTTTGAAAAGTTAATTTACACGTCCATTTAAGTAAAAAAAAATGAGTTTAAACTGCCGAAAATCACCTAAGCAAGAGAAAAAATGGCCACCGAACAAAACGAAAATGAGGCTTCAGACGTAACTATACTACAATGACTTGCAAAACTGAAACACATACTATGCGGCACGTACCACACTGATATTAACCACCATTTTGAAAACTAATACGCATAAAATGGCGGATGGAATGCAAATTGTAACCTGGAACGCAAATAGCGCATGTGTATTGCATTCTAACGGTCTGAGGCACTTGAAAGTTTATAAATACTGCCTACTTTCCAGAAAATTCTACATTTCTACTCAGGTGATGAACGGAGTGACTGGATAGTTAACTGCTGCTGTTCCTTGAGAAGAGAATTGTTTCCTAATTTCCTACTTTACATTGTGCAAATTACAACTGAGAGGTAAGCTATAATATATTACATTTTATTATCAAGACAGGACAAAAAAAAAAACAACTTTAACTATGAAAATGTGATTCATGTATAGTGACATGTGACACGCACATTTATTTGTATAGCCCCTACAACAAACTAATCCTAACCCAAACTAATTATACAAGTATATTTAAATGACATTAAAAAAAACAACTTTAACTATTAAAATATGATTCATGTATAGTGACATCTGACACGCACATTTATGTGTTTAGGCCCGAAAACAAACTAATGTTAATTGAAACTAATTAAAGAAGTATATTTAAATGACATTAATTTATTGCAATTCAATATATAACCTAAAGCTCAATCTTTCTCCTTTTTTTTACTATTCAAACATCTGCATCAGCAGCGTCACTCAAGAATTTGCACTGTGCATTGTGAACCAGAATCCCTTTTAAAGAACACAAAAAAAGAAGAGGTAAGATAGAAAAATACATTACATGCTGAAAAAAGACCATGCTTTCCTAAATCAAAAAAAAAAAATATACAATTAACCATTTCACGTTCTTTTTCAAACAGACACTACAAGAAGACCGGCAGATTAAGATTGGCAGGAGGGAACCCTCTGTCATTCGACACTTCAATCAAGGTAAAGTATAACAAGTAGAAAAAAGAAAGGAACTATATATGTTTAATGGCCGCCAATATAACAAATGCAGCAACCAAAAAGTGGTGAACACAAAATAGGATAATGCTAAAAACATTGCCATACTATCCAAAATAGAAAAAATAATCATTTTCACTGTAGAAAAATATTTTACCTTCATAAAAAAGACTAATTAAGCAAATAAAGTATGCAACATATCGTAGACACAAATAGGATTGTACCAAAAATCACACAAACAAATAGCAAAGTAAATTAATATTCTTCTTTAATTTTTAAGAACCTAGAAGCCTTACAAAGAAGCCTAAATAAGCATACCAAAAGTGGTAGACACAAAAAAGGATTGGACCAAAAATCACAAAAAGACATAGCAAAGTAAATTAATATTATTTCTTAATGTTTAAGAACCTATAAGCCTTACAAAGAAGC
The DNA here is from genome assembly GCA_027410445.1 of Discoglossus pictus. Classification (NCBI taxonomy): domain Eukaryota; kingdom Metazoa; phylum Chordata; class Amphibia; order Anura; family Alytidae; genus Discoglossus; species Discoglossus pictus. The sequence continues at coordinate 26,072,607 of CM050175.1, forward strand.
CTAAAATAGCATACCAAAAGTGGTGGACACAAAATAGGATAATGCTAAAAACATAGCCATCATATCCAAAATAGGAAAAACATTAACCTTAAAAAAGATTAATTAAGCAAATAAAGTATGCAACATATGGTAGACACAAAATAGGATTGTACCAAAAATCACACAAACACATAGCAAAGTAAATTAATATTCTTATTTTCTGTTTAAGAAGCTATAAGCCTTACAAAGAAGTCTAAATTAGCATAGCAAAAGTGGTGGACACAAAACAGGATAATGCTAAAAACATTGCAATTATATCCAAAATAAGAAGAACATTAATAATTACAGTATAAAAAAAGGATAACTGGAATATACAAATACAATTAAAGTATTTTTAAAAGGTTACACAAAAAACAGCATAGCAGAAAAATTCACCATAACATATACATTAGACCAAAATAACGGAATATGTTATTCATTACAAATACATTCAAATAAAATAACTTTTTAATTTTTCTTTTACAACAGACACTGCATGAAGACCATCGGACGAAGACTTTCAACAGAGGACCAACAAAGATTCTGCTTGAAATCACACTTCAACCAAGGTACAGTATAACAAGTAAAAAAAGAGAAAACTAAATAAACATGTTTGCTCTGCATCCATGTCAACAGAACAAAAAAAAGAAAACCAATCACTAACTATGGCCCTCATTCAATTGCAATTTGGCCAATTGAATAGGGGTCTAAATAAGCACATAACATATTTTTTTTAAATACGTTTTTACTTAGTAAACATATATCCAAATGCAAGGTTTTCACTAACTAAAAACTTATTTAAAAAAAATATGTTATGTGCTTATTTAGAACACTATTCAATTGGCCAAATCGCAATTGAATGAGGGCCTATAACTTTTACCAAAATATAACTGACACATTTCTTATTTACCTCTTATTTGTCTTTTATGGACAATAATGTTCAACAGTAAATCCAAACTTCAATCTAGCCAAAAAAAAAAGAAAACAGCATAGTCCACAAAAGTCTCAAAACATAGAGTAAATAAAATTTGTCATTCTAAATTACCAGTCGTAATGTACAATATTAAGCATAAAACCTAAACACACACATACAATAGAATACTACAACAAATAGTACTAACACCCCAAGAAAAAAGAAAAAATAATAATTGTCCGAACATATAAGCTTTTAAATAAAATATCAAAATACTATTATGACAATCCCCTGTAGTAAAAATTGCAAAGACTAATTTTTGCCCTCTACTATGCCTGTAAGTTAAAAGTACAACAAAAAAATAAATTGCCAAAACAAGTAAAATATACATTTTAATTACGTACTACATGTAGAAGAAGGTAAGGCAAAAATTACAACGTACCACAGAAAGTAAGACCAAAAAAATAAAATACACTTATTTAACAATACAAAGAAACTACCACTACAATAAACTACAAGCACATATAAACAAACTGTTGATAATAAAAAAATTAAAAAACAAACTTAACATCTCAAACTAAACTAATTATAAATTATTTTGTTTTACAGATTAACATGGCTACTAACAAGAGCAAATAAGAAAAGAAAAGACGTCAAACTAGAGAAAGACAAGAGAGATGGGCCAACCAGCAGACACCAGAGGAGAAAGAAATTCGAAGAGAAAAAGAACGCAAAAGACTTGCAAGCAAAAGACTATCAGCTGCAAAAATGTAAGATTCGCCAAAAAAAAAGCTACCAAGCAAATTTAGAACCTGTTCCTCAAACATCAGATGACATTTTACCTGAAAAAATAAAAGAGATACCAAAAAAAGCCACCAAAAAAACAAAGCATTTAGAACCTGTTCCTGAAACATTACATGACATTTTACCTAAACCAATAAAAGATATACCAAGAAAAACCATGAAAAAAACAAAGCATTTAGAACCTGTTGTTGAAACATCACATGACATTTCACCTGATAAATATGAAAGTCAAACTGCTATATGCTTTGCAAATTGTCCTTTACTCAAGTCTTTAGCAGTAGAGGTTCATAGTTGTGGGGACATGAATACTCAATGTCAGTTTTGTGAGGCTTATTATTTTAAACAGGAGAGACCCAGAGATGGCCAATTTATTAGTTGCTGTCAAAAAGGCAAGTTCAAACTTTTATAAAGAAAATAATTTCCAATCTATTTACAAAACATTATGACTGAACCTACTTTTCCAAACTACAAACATTTTAAGACAAACATAAGATCCTACAATAGTGCCATATTCTTTGCATCTATGGGGGCAACATTAGCTGCTAATGTACCAGGACATGGTCTTTACTGTTTTAAAGTCCAAGGCCAAATTTATCACCGGACTTCACATTTACATCCAGAGGAAGGAGAGCAAAATTCGCTCAACTATATGTCCTAGATACAATGGAAGCTGTTGACCAACGTATGCAGCTGGAAGAAAAAAAAAAATGCTTACCCAGTGTTTTTATAGAGCTAAATAACATTATGGACAATAACCCCTACAGTAAAGCTTATAAAAAATTGGCAGGAGTGGAAAATGAACAACAACTTCATGCACAAAGACATCAATTACCAATGCCAAAGGTCAATATGGTGCTTAAAAGAGACAGACATACTGATAAACATTGTTATAACTTGCCAACATCAAAGGAGGTTGCAATGGTGTTTCAAAATGATGAAGGAGAACCACCATTTCAAAGAGACATTAGAATATATCCCAGAAATGAGGAGCAACCATTCATTAATATGAGTATCTTAAGTCCAAATTTAGATCCAATGACATATCCCATTTTTTTCCCACACGGAGAAGCAGGTTGGCAACCAAAATTAACACTTCCCAGTTACCCAAATGCTAAAGCCAGAATCCGAAATAATGTTTCTATGCTTGAATTTAAAGTAGCTCAAATTGCCATTCGAAATACATGTAATCCAATTTTATGTGGTGGAAAACTAACACAACAATGGATTATTGATTCCAATTTGCAAGTTGAGCCCAATAATTTAAACTTTATAAAATATCAACAAGATAAACTACGTGTAGAACAGTATTATGGACTAATGGACTATGTTGCTGACGTGGCTACAAGCAGAGACATGACAGCTGGCAAAGCCATAATTTTACCATCTTCCTTTTAAGGATCTCCTTGAAATATGAGAGAAAGATACAATGATGCTATGGCTATTGTCACCAAATTTGGCAAACCCGATTTATTTCTTACATTTACATGTAATCCCCAATGGCCAGAAATTACACAAAATTTACTTCTTGGCCAAAGTGCTTTTGATAGACGAGATTTAGTAGCCAGAGTTTTTAAGATTAAATTAAATGAATTAATATGTGACATCACTATAAGTCACTTATTTGGCAAATGTCTTGCTTATGTATATACCATTGAATTTCAAAAATGAGGCCTTCCACATGCACATCTTCTAATAATACTTCAAGAAAAAGATAAATTAGATACTTCTGACAAAGTGGATGCAGTCAGTGTTGCTGAACTACCAGATCCAGAACTATATGGTAGACTATATGAGATTGTTACTCGTCGCATGATTCATGGACCCTGTGATGATCTTAATCCACAATCACCATGTATGGAAAATAATAAATGTTACAAAGATTTTCCAAAATATTATAGAGACAAAACCTATGCCAATTGTGATGGCTATCCACTTTATAAAAAAAGAGAAGGAGATACAATTGCAAGCATTTAATGCCATTAAAAATGCAATAGATGATGACATGGTGACAGAGCGTTTCTTTCTATCTTGATGGACCTGGCGTATCAGGAAAAACTTTTCTACATAATTTATTAATGAGTTCTGTACGAGCACAAGGTCAAATAGCACTGGCATTTGCCACTACTGCAATTGCTGCACTTTTGTTAGAAGGTGGAAAAACTGTACATAGTGGCTTTAAACTGCCAGTGCCTATTTTAGAACCCTCTGTGTTAGATATTTGCATTGCATCATTACAAGCAAAGAAATTGAAAAAAAAAAAATTAATTATAATAGATGAGGCCACAATGATGTCATGCTATGCCCTCCAATGTATTGACCGTTTGCTTCGTGAAGTCATGGATAATACTTTTCCATTTGGTGGAAAGGTAATGTTGTTAGGTGGCGATTTTAGACAAACATTAACTGTCGTTGTACATGGAAATCGAACTGACATTATCGAAACCTGTATAAAGTCAAGCACACTATGGAAAAATTTTACCCATCTTCAACTGCAACAAAACATGAGATCAGAAGGCCAAACTGATTCCAATGATTGGCTTATTAAAATTGGAGAAGGCAGAACAGAAAAAATACCACATTTACCTGACGACACTGTAGAGATCCCACCTCATATGATTTGTCACCAAGATATTATATTGGTTATATTTGAAGGTAGCATAAATAACCAGGAATATTCAGAGCTTGCCAACCAAGTCATACTAATGTGTAAAAATAAGGATGCATTAATCCTCAATAATAAAATCTTTAAAAAAATTAATGCACCACAAAGAAATTATCACAGTGCTGATTCTGTACTTGCTGATGACAATGAAAGTCAGGCTAACTTTTCTACTGAATTCATAAACTCACTAACTCCTTCTGGAATACAACGACATATTTTGTAGCTAAAGAAAGGTGCAATTGTCATGTTACTGTGAAATATGAACACCCTAAAAAGACCTATGCAATGGGACAAGATTAATTGTTCAACAATTAAAGGACCATTTTATAGATGCTGAAATTTTAACTGGTACCCATAAAGGAGAGAGAGTTTTTATACCAAGAATAGATTTAGCACCAAGTGAAAGTAGTCTCCCTTTTATACTTCAAAGAAGACAATTTCCCATTATTATGGCATTTGCCATGACCATTAATAAATCACAAGGACAAACGTTCAAATCTGTGTGTATTTTCTTGCAAGGACCAGTATTTGCACATGGTCAATTGTACGTTGCGTTATCACGGTTTAAAAATCCACAGGCTATTAAATTTACATTGAAAAGAATGAAAGTCAAGCCGATTTATTAGAAGATGGACATATTTTTCCTTAAACCATTGTCTACTATGAAGTACTATAACTTTTTATTAAAGAAATAAAACCCATGCAAAACAAATGTAAAAGCATTGAAAAATAGAAAACAATAAACAATTCAGTCATAATTAATGGAAGTACTGTTTATGGATGATTAGCCTCACAAAACACTTGCCTTGCATTATTTTTACAAATGATGTTAAAATGTTAATTAACTATGTTACTGTTTCTAATGTTACAAGTTTGAAAACAATATTTTCAAGTTCATTACTTAGACTGATAAGAAAGTTCAAGTTTAAAAAAATATACTTTCAAGTTCTTTACTTCAACATATTACAAAGTTCATGTTAAGAGCTCAACCACGTTTTAAGTCACAATGTAAATATTGTCTGTTATGTTAAGATTACTCCCTGGATTAATGTTTATCGCCAGTTCATGGGGTCAGGAAGGAATTAATTTAATTGGGTACGTTTCAAGGAGGGTTTTTACTGTTTGCCTTCCTCTGGATTCAATGTATATTTAAGGTAACAATTCTTGAGTTAAAAAAACATTACCTCAAGTTTACAATACTTATTAATTTAAAGTTCAACTGTTTTTACATTCAAATGTTAATATTTTTAATACAAAATTATGTTAAAATCTTAATTCACTATGTTACTGTTTATAATGTTCCAAGCTGGAAAAAAATTTTTTTCAAGTTCCTTAGTTACACAGATAAGAAAGTTCAAGTTTCAAAAAATATACTTTCAAGTTTCTTACTTAGATATATTACAAAGTTCATGTTAAAATTGGGTACGTTTCAAGGAGGGTTTTTACTGTTTGCCTTCCTCTGGATTCAATGTATATTTAAGTTAACAATTCTTCAGATAGAAATTGCATGTTAAAATAACATTACCTCAAGTTTACAATACTGATTAATTTAAAGTTCAACTGTTTTTACATTCAAATGTTAATACTTGTAATACAAAATTATGTTAAAATCTTAATTCACTATGTTACTGTTTATAATGTTCCAAGTTGGAAAAATGTTTTTTCAAGTTCCTTAGTTACACAGATAAGAAAGTTCAAGTTACAAAAAATATACTTTCAAGTTTCTTACTTAGATATATTACAAAGTTCATGTTACTATTGGGTATGTTTCAAGGAGGGTTTTTACTGTTTGCCTTCCTCTGGATTCAATGTATATTTAAGTTAATAATTCTTGAGATAGAAATTACATGTTAAAATAAATTACCTAAAGTTTACAATACTCATTAATTTAAAGTTCAACTGTTTTTACATTCAAATGTTAATACTTTTAATACAAAATTATGTTAAAATCTTAATTCACTATGTTACTGTTTATAATGTTCCAAGTTGGAAAAATGCTTTTTCAAGTTCCTTAGTTACACAGATAAGAAAATTCAAGAGTTAAGAGTTAAGAGTTACTGTTCACCAAGAGAACATTTTACAAAACTAAACATGTTTAATATCACAATACTACTTATTTCATCATAACTAAAACCTTACAAGTGTCAAATACGTATATTAATAACTAAACAACTTTCCAAACATACACATCTTATTGCCATCATTTTTTGACGGGCAAGTTGCTACTATATATAAACAGAAACTCTCGTACTATACCGTGATGTTGTATTTAACAGTGATCTAATGTTTATGAATTGGAGTGTTGTTTTTTTGCATGAATAATATAATTACACTAAACAAAAATGGCATGTCATGGTCTTGTTCCCTGCACTTATTTATATAAAATCATTTATATTGCTGCAGCTAGAGCTTCACTTCATGTGTAGTCATTAATTTTGTAGATTGTTAACTAAATTCATTAACTTATGTTTAATGTCATTTATATGTTTTGTTTTGTGATATGAATGAATAACTAATAATGTTTTACAAACTATATAATCTTTTTTTCCTTTTGCAAATGTATAGTTGATTTCTGCTATTTAGGAAATGTAACCTTAGAATAGTATTTTTGGAAAAATGTCTAAGCAAAATGTAACTATTAGGTTAAACGACTTGAAATGTGATTAGTTTGTAATTTCAACTGTTACTTTTTATTAATGGAATAATGTCTTTTGTATTGTGATTTTGTAAAAATACAAATAATAAAAAAAAACATAAACTTATAAAAATATGAAAATAAAATAAATATAAAATAAAATGGTAAACTTACATATTGTGTTGTAAGTTATTAAAGAAAAATGCCATATAGATGGAATAAGTAATGATAACAGAACAACACTTAACATCACTCTTTTAACTTACAGAATTAAATCCCAAGCATAATTCACAAATATGCAGCACTTGGGGTAACCATCACTTCAAAACCTTTGATGGAGACATATTTTACTTTCCTGGGAAATGCAACTATTTGCTCACCTCAAACTGCAAGAGCGACTTTGAAGACTTTAACATTCAGATCAGGCGTAAAATGAAGAAAAACATTCCCACTATCTCCAGTATTAACATAAGGATTGAAGGGGCTGATTTTGTATTACTTGAAAACAATATCACATTCAACGGAGAAGAGTGAGTTATTATCTGTGAATTCAATGCACATAATACCTAACTGCACTCAGACTTATATCTGTAACTATTAAACATTATTTTTCACTTTGACCAATATTATGTTTTGCATTGTACTCTATAAATGTGAGTTTTAAAATACTGTTGACAAGTGAAATATAAAAAGGTATATAATGAAAACTATTACTTGCAACTCTGTTTCTTTCATTCACAGAATTTTTATATTTTCATTGTCACAGGGTGGATAAGTTGCCGTTCAGTTTTGGTGGAGTCCAGATTTCAAAGACCTGGACATATGTTAAACTGTATTCCAAAATTGGAATTACTTTGGTCTGGAATGAAGAAGACTCCCTTATGGTAACTTATAAGAAAATAAAAAATGTGCACTTTCTCCTTACCAATGTACATGGAGAAATTCACTTTTTGAATCTTGATTTTCTCTTTCAGAAATTTTTGTCTAAACAATCTATTATTTATTTATTTTATTTATTATTTATCTATTTACTGTTACTCACTTAATTATTTTCCAATCTTTCAGATTGAAGTGAACCAAAAGTTTGCCAACCAGACTTGTGGTCTTTGTGGTGACTTTAACGGGATTAAAACTTACAATGAGTTTGTTCTGAATGGTAAGAAAATAAAGAATCACATTATATGTTTATTGACGATATAACAATTAGTTTAATGGTTAACTGGATTCTTGCAGATGCCAAATTGACTCCGCAGCAGTATGGAAATTTGCATAAATATAATGGGCCCAAAGAACAATGTGATGATGTTACTGAGACTGAAGAGGAAAAGTGCCCCAACCACCCACAGGTATATATTATATTCCAATGGTGTGGTGTGAATTGTGGATTCACGGTTATAATAACAGCTCACAAATAATGTGGGCTAATAAGTATTATAACTGTAAGTGACCATCACGTACAGCCAAACAGGTAAGTCAAATGGGAGAGAGGAGAGATAATGGAGAGGTAATGGAGATGATGAAAGGAGAGAGAGGGAAACACTGGTGAGATGAGAGACAGGGAGAGGAGACAATGTTGTACCAATACTGGGTTCCTGATTTAATTGCCCAATTCGTAAATTTGTACACACTTAAAACCACTCTTAATATTGCTACATACTCTGCAAATATTGCTTATTGGAACTAATGAATTCTTAAGTCAATAAAATGCATATAAACATTTATAAAAAAGAAACACCCAAAGCCAAATTTATAAGTTCAAGACATTTGCAAGTAGCCCAGTGTTAGCTCTTAATGGTTGAAGGAGTTTAATGGCCCTTTCCACTCTTCCACTGTTGACCGAATAGTCTGGCAAAATGTGGAGTATTAATATATTATATTCCTCTGTTATGATTTAAGTGCTCATACATTTATCTTTTCTTTTTAACAGAAAAATATCTGTAGACAAGTCTTGACCAGCCCTGCATTTGAACAATGTAATAAGATTGTGGATGTAACTAGGTACATTGAAATTTGTGAGGAAGATCTGTGTAAGTGCAAAGACAATACTACTGGATTCTGCCTTTGTAACACCTTCACTGAGTATTCCCGGCAGTGCACACATGCAGGAGGAAAGCCAAAGAACTGGAGAACATCTAAGCTCTGCCGTGAGTCTCATTAAAAGTATAACTACTCTTGCCATTTTATGATGATAAGTAAAATGTGATAAACATAATTATAAGGAATGTATCTTTGCAAAATTGACTAACTTTTTAATTATGTTCACTTAACAGATTGTACTTGCATTATAAAAGCCAATGCCAATTATTTGCATTTAGTACTTTAAATCATTTTGTATTTATTAAGACTTATTAAAACTAAAAAACTTGGCATACTTGAAGTATTGAACTCTTTATATTAGTTTATCTTAGATACTTAGAGTCACTAATACATGTTTCTGGTAATTGTAGCCTTGAGATGTGTCTACAACATGGTGTTCAGGGAATGTGGAACAGCCTGTCAAGACACCTGCTCTAACCCGGAGCGGTCATTGGTTTGTGATGATCACTGCAAAGATGGATGCTTCTGTCCACCAGGTAAAGACTTGTTTACATAATTTCCATTTATCTTTCCTTTTGTTACAAGTGAGTATGACGTTGGGTCTGCTTCCATTTTATTTTAAGGGACTATATTTGATGACATTGGTAAAACTGGATGCATTCCCAAAGAACAGTGCTCTTGTACATTTAATGGAGAGGTCTACAAAGCAGGAACTGGATATTCAGAAAACTGTCAAACTTGGTGAAATCTCTTATAGTTTGAATTGCTTTATTGTTTTCAGGAAAACTAAGCAATAATGTGCAAAAAATGGTCAATTATACATAAATATGCTTTACTGAACTTGGCACAGCATACTTAAGTAACAGAAATTGCCTCATTGATTCCATTATGTTTTTTTGGTAGAGTGTAGTTTGATTGTAGTAGTTGATATGTTGAGCGTGTCAAGTGGAAAAAGAACATTGAACTGTATATTCCATCTATGAATCATTTTGTGATCTTCTAAAAAGTATCACCTACTACATACATTCATTTTGCATAACTCTAAATTGAATTATGTACGTTTGTACTAACTCCAAAGCCATATCATAGGACACATTAGATAAGCATTGAGCTGACCTGAACAATATCAAGCTGAATAAATGATACATGTTATACCATCGTGTCATATTGATAACACTTTCTTCTCCAGCACCTGTGAAGGAGGAAAATGGAGCTGTGTTAAAAAACCTTGCTTTGGAATGTGCTCTCTTGAAGGAGGAGCCCATATTACCACCTTTGACCTTTCTCGATACAATTTCCACGGAGACTGTAGCTATATGATGACAAAGGTAATCAGATGATGAGGGATTTTTAGCAATAGAGTGTTTTTAATTTAAAGGACCACTGTTATCAACTATGTTCTGTATAGTCATTTGAGTAACTAAACTTGCTAATGATAAATGTATATATAAAAACAAAAATAACTAAAAATAAATACTGTATTTTTATTTTTCACTTGAGCATTAAAATATTCTTTACTGCATATTCGTTATACATTTGACCTTGTAAAATAATGATCTTTGTATACAACTTAATGATGGTACTGGCAGCTGCAGATGCCTTGTTCTCATTGTACACTCTACTTGCCCTTCAGGAAGTAAAACCCTGCAAACTAAAATGGCAGATTCTATAGCAGTGTAATTGAATATAAAAGCAATACATTAGAGTCTGTATAATTTTTTTAAGCATTCTTAAAATAGTTTGCATGTTTTCAAGCAAAGTTCTCTAAAAGAGGATATTTTAAATGTATGACCACATGGTCCTGTAATAATGATAATGGTAATAATAAATTATTGATTAGACTTCAAGACATATAGTAGTGCATTATTAATATGTAAAGTTTATAAAATCCATTAATTTCTACTCTGATTTTTAATTTAAAATGCTTCTCTCTTTCAGTCATGTAACAATACCCTGTACAGTATATTGGTAGAGCTTCATAAATGTGGCCTCACCGATACAGAGACGTGTCTGAAAAGTCTTACCCTCAGCTTGAATGGAGGAAAGGATGTAAGTATACTAGCTAGCAGAAATTGTATTTATATCATTTATAGGAAACCTCATAATAAAATGTTTAATTTTCGCTCACCTCTCACTCCAATTGAGTTGTTTCTAATCTCAACCCATTATGTTGGTCTTTCTCCACAGATTATCTTAGTGAAACATTGCGGCAGTGTATATGTCAACTCAGTCTACAGCCACTTGCCCATTTCATCGTGTAAGTTAGAACTGACCATCACATAATACATTCAGCTGTGTAAATGCACCCACTGGTACCTGTTCCATATTCTGTAAACCCACAAAAATTTGCTAAGGATATCTTCCAGAATCTGGTATTTCAACTCCAGGTCTTATGTTTGTTTTCTGATGTTGTATAAGTATGACATGTTAATATAACCCTGACCTAGTACATCACTGTGTATTTGATTTCCATATGTACCTAATTTTAATGCGTAAAATGATATGGGATATATTTGCTGAAATATGGACATTTGTTCTTTTTGCTTGTTGATGTTATTCACTTAGAGTCATCTCTAGCAGTGTAGAACAATGCAAACTTTCTCCATGAACTTCATATATGCAATTGTTTTCCAACATACTACATATGAATATATGTTGCATTATCAGAAAATGTTAATATTAGCTCTTCTTTGGTTTTCAGCCTCTGTTGTCATCTTTAAGCCTACAAGCTTCTTCATCATTTTGGAGACCACATTGGGAATACAACTTAAAGTACAAACGGTGCCTGATATGCAAGTCTACATTAAGGCTGATCCTTCCCTTATGGGACAAACTTGTGGTGAGGTTCTTTCTTATCTTGAACCATATAAGTTTCAGTTTGTAGAATTGATCATATTCATTTGCTGTTTTATTTTTTAGTAAAAGTGGATTTGTAAATTTATTGTTACTGTTTGCCTGTTATATTGAACTCAGTATATCGTTTTCACTACTTTCTTTTATTTTGGCATATGAAAATAACAGGATAGATTCACAATATCTAATTATATGATTTATCTGTTGAGAAAATGCAAAGCACACTCTAAATGTGTAATATTTATTTCCCAGGACTTTGTGGCAACTTCAACAACATTCAAGCCGATGATTTCACAGCTCTAAATGGAGTTATTGAAGGCAGTGGATCATCTTTTGGCAACTTATGGAAGACACAGGCAGAATGTCCCAATGTCAAGAGCAGCTTTGAGAATCCATGTGCACTCAGCACTGAACATAGTAAATATTCATTTATCAGTTTTCCACCTTTTTCTATGAATATTTTAGCAAATGCATCTATTTATGAGCAAAACATGCTTTTGGTTGTGAATAATTATTTTACTCTAATTAGTGCTTGCTTTGTACTCTTCCACCACAAATAAATAACATCACATGCAATAACTTTTCCTTTATCTTTAGACCAATTTGCCACTCATTGGTGCTCCTTCCTAACGGATGGCGAAGGGCCATTCGCCGCATGTCATAAAACAGTTGATCCAACTACGTACCACGAGGTAAAACAACAACAAAAAATATAGAGCGTACAAAAGTAGCATCTTAAGAGTTGCGTCAGTCTGACATATTAATGATTTTATATAACTCTGTATGCATCATGTTTGCTTGAATGTAATTATTGGACTTTTACCTACCAGTCAGAACATTTAATTTGAATATGTACCAAGTAATATCTGACAGTATGAGTTTCATGTGATGCTAGATTTTATGTTAAATTTGTCTGCAACATGACAACATTGTAATATTTTTGAGTTATTTAATGATACTTTGCAATTTATCAAAGTAAGTTGAGTAATTTGAGTAATTTAGTAAAAATGAAAATAGCTATTTAAAGTACTGGTCTGGTGGTCTGTTAATTCCATTTGTGTTAATTGAATTTTGGGGTGTAAATAATCTAGGAGCAATTTAGGTGGAGGATATATTTTATATATATTTTAGTTTATAAATCCTTTGAATTTTGATGGGTTTATACATTATTATTTTTTGTTGTCTCTCTTTAGAACTGCATGTTTGATACATGTAACTGTGCCAAGAGTGAGGAATGCATGTGCACAGCCCTTTCATCCTACTTTTATGCCTGCACTATTAAAGGAATTGATTTGAGGGGATGGAGAAAAGATGTCTGCAGTAAGTAATCCAAGTACTCAACCACTGTTCTTTAGATTCAGTTGGTTGGTGATTATTATTTTATGGAATGACAATGAATTCAGCACATTCTATTTAAATAGCATTAAAAGTTAGTCAATATTCATCTGATATCTTTTAACCATAGATAGCTACACCAAGTGTCCTGACACCTTCCAGTACAGCTATGCTTCAAGCACCTGCTCACCCACCTGCCGATCTCTCAGTGAACCTGACATCACTTGTGCTATTGAGCGTTATCCTGTTGATGGCTGTATCTGTGAAGATGGAAAATATATGAATGACAATGGCAAATGTGTTCTGCCAGCTCTTTGTTCTTGTTATTACAAGGGGACCCCAGTAGACCCAGAAGAAGTCATCCATGTTAATGGAGCCATGTGGTAAGCCTGGATTCTATAAATGTTTAATTGTCCCCATAAAATAAAGTTATTATAGGAAATATAAACTCATCATGTTTCAGCTTATGTTAGTATTCATAATTAAAAAATATTGTGTTTGTTAATATGTAATTGATTTACTTTATCATTGGTGGAAAAATATGAAAATTACTATTAACATAGATCTACATAGTCAGATTTCTAATTAGCTTCAGATTTATCGTGGCTCTATTTTAATATAGATTTAATTTTTCAGCACCTGTACAAACGGAAAATTGGAGTGCATTGGAAAAAAACCAGAAAAACCAGGTAACCATGTTTTGCAGATGTGTTAACTGAAACAACTTAGACATTAATACATTTATGCAGCAGGGAAAAACAACTAGAAAATCTATTAGAAAAAATGTATTTTCATGAGAACATTTTTATAAAATTGAACCTTTTCCAAGTGGTAAGATTCAACTGTGCTTCCATTTTTTCCACAGTATGTGACTACCCCATGGTCTATTTTGACTGCTCCAACACAACAGCTGGTACAAAGGGATCTGAGTGCCATAAGAGTTGTTCCACCTATGACATGGAATGTGTAAGTGATATTAATAATATACTGTTATGTATTCCCAACATGCTGTGTTTTTCTGGATTTTAGTATTAACACAGTGTGCATCATACATATCTCACCTACTTATTTATTACACTAACAGTTCATCTCTTTTTTTTAACTTTATCAATATTTTATCAATGCTGGATGAATTGGTCTTATGAGATAAATGTCATTCCGAGCAAAATATAAAATTTGGTTAGGTCACATTTCTACCTTGATAGAAACCATTGTGTGTGGGTTTATTTTACAGTACAGTACACAGTGTATCTCTGGCTGCATGTGCCCTGAGGGACTTGTGTCTAATGAAGAAGGGGAATGTGTTCGTGAAGAGGATTGTCCTTGCATGCACAATAATGACATATTTGAACCAGGAGATACAATTCGAGTTCAGTGCAACACCTGGTGAGACATTTACATAAAATATTTTACAGAAAGGTATTGTAAAATACAAATCTACCCATATAGCATTATTCACACTGTTCTATACAGATAACATTACAAAACTTTGGAGCTGACCACAAGTACATTTTCAATATTTGCTACTTAAATGTGTCTTTTCTTTTACTCTAGTACATGCAAAAATAGAATGTGGGATTGCACCAAAAATACATGTCTGGGCACTTGCGTTACATATGGAGATGGTCATTACATCACATTTGACAATCACAGATACCGTTTCAATGGGGACTGTGAATATACATTGGCTCAGGTAAATGTTTTACTCCATGATAACTATGTTATTTTTATGTCTAATTTCTGAATGATGACAATAGTTTAGTCATCTTTGTGATTTGTAGAAGAAAGAAAATTCACACTGAAAATGAACATTGAAAGTAGATAATGTTTAGACCTTCGATTAAGACATGATCATGAATGTCAGCTCACATACATAAGTTCTCTCTTCTTTGGTGTGGTATGTTAGGCGGTTCCTTTATTCACTGATTGTCTTGTAAGTTTATATTTTATAAGTTGCAATAGATGAGTAACATTGCTCAGAGTATCTACCTTGAGTATCTTCTTATCATGTTTGTCTGTCTTCCATGTTTGCACAATCAATATAGAGGCTCAATCTCATTTGCTGTGTTACTAGGATTACTGTTCTGCTGATGCTTCTTCTGGAACTTTCCGAGTGATCACAGAAAACATGCCCTGTGGTACGACTGGTACAACATGCTCCAAATCCATCAAGCTTTATCTTGGGGTTAGTACCAGATGTGAATCTATCTATCTATCTATCTATCTATCTATCTATCTATCTATCTATCTATCGATCCATCTATTTGATGTAAGGGTTGTATATTTGACTTGAAACAAGAAATATTGACTATAATTGTGAAATAAAACCTGTATGTTTTCTAATATATTTTTATCTCAGAACTATGAACTGAAACTTGGTGATCAGAAATTTGATGTGGTGAAAAGGGATGTTGGACAATATGTGGCCTTCAAGGTTCGGCAGATGGGAATCTACTTGGTGGTTGAGGCTGCAAATGGACTGGTTTTGGTGTGGAACAAGAAAACAACAATATTTGTTAAGCTTCATCCAAATTTCCAGGTAATGTGCTATTATTATACTTCAACAAAGTTTAACATCTTTACACTATTTCATGCAAAAATATCAAAGGGATTGAATAAATATAAAGATTCACTGAACAGTATTTTTTGAAATAATAATAATCTCATAGATGAAGGTGACACACATGAATACTACTTACCTGGAAGCAGTCAAACTGGAACATACGGTGTAATAATCAACAAAAATACTTTTCTATGCTGATAACTAATTAATAAATTGATATTTCTAGTAATTTGAACTAAACTGAAATAGGATATTTTGCATTTCTTCTGTTTGGACTCAAATGATGATTAAAGGGCTTTCGTTTAATTTCCTGATAGGGACAAAGTTGTGGACTCTGTGGTAATTATGACAGACATGTGGGCAATGATTTCGGCACCAGGAGTGGGTCTTTGGTTGGAGATGTGTTTGAATTTGGTAACAGCTGGAAACTCTCTGCGAGCTGCCCAGATGCAGTGGAAATAAAGGATCCTTGTGTTGCCAACCCATATAGGAAAGCATGGGCACAAAGACAATGCAGCATGATCACTGGTCCCACCTTCTTTGGATGTCATTCACTGGTAAGATAGCAATATTGTGCATGTTATTTTTCTCTAATTTACCATAAAACTCTTTATTAGAAAGCACTTTACCGAGCTAACAACAAATCTAAACAATTGTAATGCCTTGTAAATTATTTTTTACCTTTGTTTACAAAAAAAGGTCATAATCGTTTCCACACTTCATTCTCCTCATATGTATAAACCATTCTCAATTCTTTCTCAATTCTGGTATATCTTTCAGATAGGACTGACAATGCCCTTCATCTTCTCTAATTTTTCATATTTGTGTTAAATAGACAATTTTTATTGTATATTTACAAGAACATTTTCAATACTGAAAACAATTAACAAGTGAATGAAACTGTTGTAATAAGATTTTGATAATTTAATAAAATATATTGACCGACATAAATGAATAATCTTCACTCACAGGTAGATCCAGTTAAATATTATGATGCTTGTGTTAATGACGCCTGTGCCTGTGACACTGGTGGAGATTGTGAGTGTTTCTGCACAGCTGTCGCTTCATATGCCCAGGCCTGCAGTGAGGCGGGACATTGTGTCAACTGGAGAACTCCAACCATATGCCGTAAGTATAAATGAATGGAGAATAGGGGTATCAATGTATTGGCCTTCATCTTCCAACCATCATCTGAAGATTGTCTATGTGGGATATTTAGGTAGTACAGAGTTGTGTTTGGTTCATTGGGCTTAGTGTTTAATAGTTTATTATGTTTTGTATTATTTTTCAGTGATTGGAAGACATGTAGTTATAGAAGAATCAAAGATTATCAATATTCCTAAAATCTTCAAACCAGCATAGTGTTTTTGAATGTCTAGAAGAAATTGGCCGATTTTACATATATTTCCACAACTTTCTTCATGTTAATACTTTGAAAGTGATTAATCTGTGAAGCGTCACTGTAGCACTTTTGTCCGAAGAGCTTTCCAAAGTGCTTTCTGTCCATTGATGGAACAAAGCCAAGAGCATTTGTCTAAAAAAATCATCATTTTGTTCTTCTGCGCAGCTATATTCTGTGATTACTATAACCGGGAACATGGATGTGAGTGGCACTACAAGCCTTGTGGAGCCCCTTGCATGAAGACCTGTATGAATTCTACAGGGGTGTGTTACAACAATCTGCCTGGTTTAGAAGGTAAGACATATATGCACTAAAAAAACTGTACAACTGTGTTGCTAACAGGATAATCTCCTAAAATTATTTAAAGAGTCTGTAGTTTGATTCATAATATTACTCTGTTCTTTGAGGGCACAGGTAAAATATACTACACAAGTGCCCCTAAATATGTACATTTACCAGGTTTAAGAACCACAAAAATTCCAAAGCAATGTTTTTTCCACAGGTTGTTATCCCAACTGCCCTCAAGATAAACCTTATTTTGATGAGGAATCAATGCTGTGTGTTTCTTCATGCCACTGCTTTGATGAATATGGCCAGGAGTACAAACCAGGACAAAGAATGCCAGGACCTAATAAATGTGCACTCTGGTAAGGTTGCATTTTTTGACATTATACTATGCAGTCATTTGATACTAATAACTACATAGGGGAGATTTGAGTTAAACATATATGTGTGTGTATGCCATAAGTTACTTGTCCTAATAGTTTGTGCAGTAGTGTGCTTTTGTCGAAAGTGAGAACGTCTGACACAAGTCTTCAGAAATTAGTTATGTGCCACATGAAATTTTGTACCAGCAAAGCAAATTTAACCCAGCCTATTCGTTTTTTAAGGTATGCCCAGAGTAACTAAGCATAGTAAGCACTGTTTGGGTCTCACTATAAATCAAAACCTAGACTTTCTGCTAATTACCTGTCAAAGAGTGAAATGCATCACCTGGAAAGACCACCATATAAGTAGTCAATCACAGCCCTGAAATCATTTCTATTTTTTATTTCCCTGTAGTTATTGCACCAAAAATGGCAGAGAATGTACAAAACAATCAGGTAAGTTATAATTAATATTTGGCGCTAGCAAATATTAATGTTCATACTCCTATACATACTTAGACCTGGATTTACATTTCTGGAGCCCCTGGGCAGAAAATTCAAAGCCCCTAAAACATTTGCTTGCTGGTCCTCGTGCATATATATACACATACACACTTATACGTACATATACCTAGAGAGAGAGAAACAGATATGTGTATTTACATATATGTATTAATAAGTGTATACATAAATTATAAATGAGTGCGTCTATATATATATATATATATATATATATAGATAGATATAGATAGAGATAGACATTTTATATTCTCTAAAGTAAGCAAAAAAAAATCAGCGCCTTGTGAGACATTTTTAATTGTTTTATTTATTTTACCTAATTAAGTGACTGAGGTAAAAAAAAAGGATATCTGGTGTACACAAATATACTATACATATACCTGTATATATGTACACACATACATTTATACACACACACACACACATACATATACACACATATATACATACATACATACATACATATACACACATACAAATATACATACACATGTACACAGCTATATACACACACATACCTATATACACACATATACAAATATACACAGACACATACATACATACACACATGTACATCCATACTTACACACACATATATACAGACATACAAACATACATGTACACACATACATATACACATAGTTACATAGTTACATAGGCCCTCATTCAATTGCGATTTGGCCAATTTAATAGTGCTCTAAATAAGCACATAACATATTTTTTTAAAATAAGTTTTTAGTTAGTGAAAACCTTGTTTTTGGATAGATGTTTACTAACTAAAAACTTCTTTAAAAAAATCTGTTATGTGCTTATTTAGACCGCTATTCAATTGGCCAAATTGCAATTGAATGAGGGCCATAGTATTTAAGGTTGAATAAATACTTTTAATCCATCAAGTTCAACCTTTTTAGATCTCTTCTGATCCTTTTAATATGTGGATTATTTGTTAATAATTGTTAATTGATCCAGATGAAGGCAAGCAGAAAAAAAAAACATTGAAACTTTGCCAATTGTCTCAAAAGGGAAAAATAAATAAATTCCTTTCTTACCCCAGATACAGGCGATCGAATTTCTCCTTGGATCAATATTCCTTTGCTAATTATCTAGGATAACCTTGAATGCCCTCTTTATTCAAAAAATATATCTAACCCCTTTTTAAAGTTATCTGTCAAATTCACTGGCACCATCTCCTTTGGTAGAGAACTGTACAGTTTAGCCAACCTAATTGTAAAGAACCCTTTTCTTTAAGGTGAAATCTTTTTTCCTCTAACCTCAAAGTATGTCCTCTTGGCACAAAAAGTTTACATGACAAAGCCTTATATTGACCCTGGATGTATTTATATAAGGTAATCATATCCCCTCGTAGATGCCTTTTTTCTAGGGAAAATACATTTTATTTGTTTAGTCTTTCTTCCTAACTTAGCCCCTCCAGTACCCTTTAGTTTTGTTGCCCTTCTCAGTACTTTTTCAAGCTGTAAACTGTTTATGCACTGGTGCCCAAAATTGTACTCCATATTCTAAATGAGGGCGTACTAGGGATTTGTATATTGGCAGAATTATATTTGTTTCCTTGCTTCTATACTCTTCTTAATACATACTAAGATTTGACATGCCTGTCCAGCTGCTGCTTGGCATTGAGCTCTGTTACCTAGGTTGTTGTCCACAAGCGCTCCCAAATTCCCTTTCAATATCTGATACCCCTAGATTTATTCTATTAAGACTATAAATTGCATGAATATTTTTCCTTCCCAAATGCATAACTTTAAATTTATTTGTATTAAATCTCATCTGCCATTTAGCCATCAATTTCTCTAATTTATGCAAATCCATTTTGAGGGAAAGTACATCATTATCTGGTTTAATTACCAACTTAGTGTCATTAGCAAAAGTGGAGACAATACTTTTGAATCCTACTTCTACGTCATTAATAAATATATTAAAAAGGAGAGGACCTAACATTCAACCCTGAGGAACCCCACTTACCACATTAGTTCAATCGGAGTATGTTCCATTTACAACAACCCTTTGCTTCCTGTCTTTTAGCCAGCTCTCAATCCATGAACAGATATTTACTGCAATTCCTGCATCACTTATTTTGCACAATAGTCTTCCATGTGGCACTGTATCAAAAACCTTTGCAAAATCCAAAAAGACTACATCCACTGAGTTGCCTTGATCCAAGTTCCTACTTACCTCACCATAGAAACTAATTAGATTTGACTGACATGACCTATCTTTCATAAATCCGTATTGACTCCTATTTAAGATCTTGTTTAAATAGACATATTCATTTGTACTGTCCTTTATTAACCCTTCTAACAGCTTCCAATCTACAGATGTGAGGCTTACAGGTCTATAATTGCCTGGATTTGCTCTTGCTCACCTTAAATATAGGTATCACATCAGCTTTTCTCTAGTCATCCGATAGCGACCCTGTTGTGAGTAAGTCTTGAAAAATTCAATATAATGGTTTGGCTATTACAGAACTCAGTTCCCTCAGTACCTTGGATGTATTCCATTAGGGCCTAGTGCTTTATTAACATTTATCTTTTCCAACCTCTTTTGGATTTTTTCCTGCATTAACCAGTTATTTGGCAAAGGTAGTGTAGCCCCATTATGTTGCAGTGACCCAACCACTGGTACCTTCCTTGTGTATACAGAAGACAAGATACCATTTAGCTCATCTGCCTTTTCCTGTTCACTAATTATCAGATGGCCTGTGTCACATTTTAATGCTCCTATAGCTTCCTTCCTCGCCTTCTACCCATTTATAAATGTAAAACATATTGTAGTGTCTTACTCTCCTTTTCAACTAACTTCTCCTTTTCTATTTTAGCCGGTCTAATAGCTCTTTTGCAAGCCTTATTCACACAAAGCTGCCTCTGTTCCCATTTTCTTGTATAATTTAAATGGAAGTTTTTTTTTCCTTTTTCCTTATCATGATCTTTATCATGTCCATTCATTTTCATTATTTTTCCCTGTAAGTTAATTATCCCAGTCTATAAGTTGTATTGCTGCTCTTAGCCCATTAAAGTTAGCCCCTTTAAAATGTGTTTTTGTTGGCCCCTTACAACTCTGTTTTTTGTTTTTAATCTCAAATGAAACTGTGTTGTGATCACTATTGGCCAAGGGTTCCCATATTTTAACATTTTATATTATATCAATATTACTTGTGATGACTAATTCCAAGATTACATAATTTTTAGTAGGTTCTTGTATAACCTGGGTCAAATAATTATCGATGAGTTTACTCAAGAACCTGCTCCCATTTGCCGAACTGCTAGTCCCATTTATCCAGTTTAATTCAGGGTAGTTAGAATCTCCCATTATTAGAACTTGCCCATGATTAGCTGCATTATCTACCTGCAGCATTAATTGCAATTCATATATAGTATAGCATATTCCTATGAATATTATTTTAGGATTAGCTCCTCCTCTATTTATCTCAACTAACAAAGAGTCAATGTTGTTGCTAGTTCCACTATAAATATCTTCTCTGACTACAGGTTTAAAAACAGGCTTAACATACAGGCAAATCCATCTTCCTCTTCAACCATTACCCCTATCTTTCCTAAAGAAGTTATAACCATCCAAATTAACAGTCCAGTCATGAGATTCATCCCACCATGTTTCAGTAATGCCTATTAAGTCCCATGTTTCTTGTACCGCTAAAAAATTCTAGCTCGCCCATTTTCCCAGGCAAACTTCATTAGCAAGCATACTCTTTATGTTGCTATGGCTATGCCGTTTTAAAGTGCTTGCTACTGTATTTGAATCACCTAGTAATACCTCACTACTGTCTATTGTAAATCTCCTCTTTCTCCACCCCCTCTACCCTTTCTACCCCAATACTTCTATCTAGTCCCTCCCCCCAGCTACTAGTTTAAAAACTCCCCCAGCTGTACTACCATCCTTTCCCCTAGCTCACACGTTCCCTCATTCCCTGTTCATTAAGATGCAATCCGTCACTGCTATAGAGATTGAACCCAAGTGAGAAGTCAGCCCAGTGCTCCATAAACCCCAAACCCTCTGTCCTGCACTGCTTTTTTTAGCCACGCATTAACCTTCTGAAGCTCCTTCTGTCTCCCATGCTAGCATGTGGCACAGGTAGTATCTCAGAAAATACTACCTTGGATATCCTTGACTTAAGTTTGTTTCCTGGTTCTTTAAAATCATTCTCTAGGAAACTCCATCTTCCACTTAATTTGTCATTGGTACCAATATGTATCAAGACAGCCGGTTAATTTCCAGCCCCTCTCAATAATTTATCCACCCGATCCACAACATGCCGAACTCGAGCACCCGGGAGACAGCAAACTGTTCAATTGCTGACAAATCACCCTGCCTACATTCATAGTAATAGAGTCCCCTACCACCAAAACCTTTCTGTTGCTCTGCCTACTCTGCCCTCCCACTCCACTAGTAGAACTGTTCTACTAGGGGACAGCTCTTTCTGGCTTTGCCATTCCTGAATGAACATCACCAACAGTTTCACTCAATCTGGCAAATCTATTTGTATTTGTCAACTCAGAACTGGCCTGACTCCTCCTCCTGTTCACCCTGCTTCCCCTTGTAACATAAGCCCAGCAACCTCTGAGGACATCCTCACTATCCCCATCTCCACCCTCCATGCTAGTGCTGCAATACTCCAGTTCTCCAATTTGAGCCTCCAGAGAGGCAAAATGGTCACACCTGTCACAGAGGTATGGATCCTGGATCATCTGTTCCATTTCTGCATACATGTGGCAGGATGTACACTTTGTGAGGTTGCCACAGGACTGAATCATGATTACCAGTTACAAAAATACAGTGAGAAAACAAATCAATGTATTTGTATAAAGATTACTTTTCGGCACCTTAACCCAAACAAAACAAAAAAGTAAAAATATATATATTATTTTTTTTAGTACATCCTGTTTCTTTGAACTCCCTCCTCGCACTTACACTAGAACTGTTTGCAGGCTCCCAAGTTTTCTCCTTCCCCTATTAAAATAGACCTTGCCTTCTCACCTGCATAAGATTAAAGCTCACAGAGCAGATACAAACAGAACTACACACAAGTGCACATAGATATACTTTTACACAAGCCAAATAGGTCATAGTCAATGTTATATTGCACATTCTTCAATACTAATTGAGAGAATTCTACAACTTCCCACCTGCTGATTCCTGTCCTGTGTGAGTTGTCAGCTTCTCTATCTCTTCTGACCTCCTCCCTGTTATTACACGCAGGAAGGACCGCCATTGCTTTGCTGTCATTGGTAGCTGTTTAGCACCAGAAGCAGAGCTCCCGGTCACTTCCTTCCTGCGCTCCTCCTCCTCCTTTCTCTACAGTCTCCACATGGGCTGAATCTGATGTAGCCTGTCACAGCTCTTATCCCAGTCTTGCGCTTCTTGATTTCACTGAAGATACATTTATTGAGTGTAATATTGAGGTGCCCCTCTGAGAGATGTCTACATTTCCTTATGGCTATGTACATAGAATTACTGATTCACAGCAGCTGCAATATTAAATGGACTATGTCACCCCAACAGGAAGTTGATTTAATTTTAAAGAGCATTAAAAACTGGCTATACATTGTACTCTACTGTAAATATTTTTAAAAATATTTATAATTGATTTGGGGGCTTCTGTATGCCAACGTGTGGCCCAGTATGCTAATGTGCAGCCCAGAGTGCTTGTTAATGGTAGGAGTGGGGGGCCAATTGCCAGATAACATTTCAGTTCTTTATTCTGGACACTACAGAGACAGACAAGCAGCAGGTAATCCTAATTAGCACATCAAATCTGCTAATTAGTTTTTGTCAGCCACTCATTTGCACATAAATACAGCAACAACAAGATGAAATTCCCCAGGATTAATTCACTTAAGAAAATAAATATATGAGAAAACATATAAACATTTTTTCATGCCCTTTAACAAAAAACAGCAACTTGATTTTGGGGTAACAGAGCCGTTTAATAAAAATATGCTTAAGATCAGTAATTATCAACCAGTAAGTCACAATACACTGGTATACCATAATTGGACTGATCCAATATCAGTTAATAATGGCTTAAGCACATAGTTATTTTTAATTTACAGGTTCCTTCTTCGTTATATATGATAAATAACAAAACAGAACTTAATATTCAGTATGTTGCAATCTACATATACATGTATATATTTCTAGTCATTCTTTTTTCTACCTCTAGTATTTGACACAACATCAATAAATTGTTAAAACCACTGACAACCTTCTATAATTTACAGCTTGCTGTTACTATGAAGACAAAGAATTTTTACCTGGAGAAACTATATATACTACAGTAGATACCATTGGTGGTTGTTTGACAGCCATTTGTAGAGATAATTCAACCATAGAGAGAGTAACTGGACCCTGTACAACAACAGCCCCTAGCACGTTTGATTTTAGCACCTCAACATCCATGACAACAAGTTCAACAACAGCTTCTATAGGCACAGCTTCATCAGGTTCATCAAATGGCTACCCCACTACGCCAACACCATCAACATCTAGTTCTTCAACTACCTCTACTGGTTCAACAGGTAATTAACTGTGTTTTAATGTAAGGAAATATTGCTGTAGACGCTTATAAAAAATGCAAAATTATATGATAGTTATACTGTTTGTTAACTAAAGCAAATAATAATAAGTACATTGTTCCCTTTTCGCAGTTAAACCAACCGTCTGTGTTGAAGCTTATGACTGTACTTGGTCAGAGTGGTATGATGTCACCACACCAGAATTCAGTGAAGGAGATTTTGAAACCTTTGATAATATCAGGGCTAAAGGCCACAAGATGTGCAAAAATCCCCAAAATGTGGAATGCAGAGCAAAAGAATTGCCTAACGAGTCAATACAGGATCTGCAGCAAGATGTAACATGCAGCAAAAATAAGGGACTCATTTGTCTTAATAGCAAAAACTCACCTATATGCCACAATTTTGTAATTAGGGTTCAGTGCTGTAGCTACAGAGAATGTGGAGCCCCAACTGGTGAACCAAGCACAGTTTCAACAATTACAGAAAAAACACCTTCACCTTCTTCTGATGGGTCTTCTACAACTAACAATGTGACATCTGGAGAACAACCTACACCTAAAACTGTTACATCAACTGTGGGTATACCTACATCAAAAGAACCTGTCCCAGGAACAACTACATATCAAACTGCTGAATCAACAACTACTGAAGGCAAACCTACATCCAAAGAACCTGGTCCAGGAAAAACTACATCTCAGACTACTGAATCCACAACTACTGAAGGTAAACCTACATCACAGGAACCTGGCCCAGGAACAACAACTACTGAAGGTAAACCTACATCAAAAGAACCAGGCCAAGGAACAACTATATCTCAAACTACTGAATCAACAACTTCTGAAGGAAAACCTACATCAAAAGAACCTGGCCCAGAAACAACTACATCTCAGACTACAGAATCAACAACTACTGAAGGTAAACCTACATCAAAAGAAACTGGTCCAGGAACTACTACATCTCAGACTACTGAATCCACAACTACTGAAGGTAAACCTACATCACAGGAACCTGGCCCAGGAACAACAACTACTGAAGGCAAACCTACATCAAAAGAACCTGTTCCAGGCACAACTACATCTCAGACTACAGAATCAACAACTACTGAAGGTAAACCTACATCAAAAGAACCTGGTCCAGGAACAACTACATCTCAGACTACTGAATCCACAACTACTGAAGGTAAACCTACATCACAGGAACCTGGCCCAGGAACAACAACTACTGAAGGTAAACCTACATCAAAAGAACCTGTTCCAGGCACAACTACATCTCAGACTACTGAATCCACAACTACTGAAGGTAAACCTACATCAAAAGAACCAGGCCAAGGAACAACTACATCTCAAACTACCGAATCAACAACTACTGTGGGTGAACACACTTCAGGAGAGCCTGGCACTAAATTTCCTCCAACAACAGCATGTGTAGAAAAAATGGAATGTCGTTGGACTCAATGGTATGATAGCAGTTCACCTTCAAAAAACAGTGATGGTGGTGACAATGAAGATCCTAATGACATAGAATTAAAAGGATATAATATCTGTACAAACCGAGAAGTTAAAAATAAAGTAGAATGTAAAGCTCTAAATTATGAAGGTGAACCCATTTCTGATAATCAACAAGTTTTTAAATGTGACATGGAAGATGGACTGAAGTGTTCTAATAGAGATCAGAAGAAAAAGGAGAAATGTCATAATTACAGAATGAGAATTGAATGTTGTGCAAAATATTGTGAACCAGTGCAAACACCTACTACGTCTTTATCTACTGAATCAACAACTTCTGAAGGTAAACCTACATCAAAAGAACCTGGCGCAGGAACAACTACATCTCAGACTACCGAATCAACAACTACTGAAGGTAAACCTACATCAAAAGAACCTGGTCCAGGAACAACTACATCTCAGACTACTGAATCCACAACTACTGAAGGTAAACCTACATCACAGGAACCTGGCCCAGGAACAACAACTACTAAAGGTAAACCTACACCAAAAGAACCTGGTCCAGGCACAACTACATCTCAGACTACTGAATCCACAACTACTGAAGGTAAACCTACATCAAAAGAACCAGGCCAAGGAACAACTACATCTCAAACTACCGAATCAACAACTACTGTGGGTGAACCCACTTCAGGAGAACCTGGTACTAAATCTCCTCCAACAGCAGCATGTGTAGAAAAAATGGAATGTCGTTGGACTCAATGGTATGATAGCAGTTCACCTTCAAAAAAAAGTGATGGTGGTGACAATGAAGATCCTAATGACATAGAATTAAAAGGATATAATATCTGTACAAACCGAGAAGTAAAAAATAAAGTAGAATGTGAAGCTCTAAATTATGAAGGTGAACCCATTTCTGATAATCAACAAGTTTTTAAATGTGACATGGAAGATGGACTGAAGTGTTCTAATAGAGATCAGAAGAAAGAGGAGAAATGTCATAATTACAGAATGAGAATTGAATGTTGTGCAAAATATTGTGAACCAGTGCAAACACCTACTATGTCTTTATCTACTGAATCAACAACTACTGAAGGTATACCTACATCAAAAGAAACTGGCCCGGGAACACCTACATTTCAAACTACTGAATCAACAACTACTGAAGGTACACCTACATCACATGAACCTTGCCCAGGAACAACAACTACTGAAGGTAAACCTACATCAAAAAAACCTGGTCCAGGCACAACTACCTCTCAGACTACTGAATCCACAACTACTGAAGGTAAACCTACATCAAAAGAACCTGGTCTAGGAACAACTACATCTCAGGCTACTGAATCCACAACTACTGAAGGTAAACCTACGTCACAGCAACCTGGCCCAGGAACAACAACTACTGAAGGTAAACCTACATCAAAATCACCTGGTCCAGAAACAACTACATCCCAGACTACTGAAACAACAACCACTGAAGGAAAGTCTACATCAATAGTACCTGTCCCAGGAACAACGACATCTCAGACTACTGAATCATCAACTAGTGAAGGTAAACCTACATCACAAGAACCTGGCCCAGGAACAACTACATCTCAAAGACCAACCTCATCATCTATTATAACAAAAAGTCCTTCAACCACCTATGTGACTGAACCTGGTTCCACAACCTCTCCAAACTGTGAGAATATTAGACAAACAGAATGTTACTGGACAGGTTGGTTCAATGAAAATAAACCTTCCTCAGACATTGAAGGTGGAGAAGATGAGAACCAAGAGATACTGAAATCTAAAGGAATTGAAGTCTGTAAGAAAGAGGAAATTGAAAACGCGATTGAATGTGAATCAGATGAAGCTTATGAAAATACTTTACAAGTAGATAAGTGTAATTTGAAAGATGGATTAGTTTGTAAAAACAAAGATCAACCAAAGGATAAGAATACATGCTCTGACTCTAAGATAAGAATTGAATGTTGTTCTAAAAAGTTTGCAGAATTCTGTACCGTATCAACAGTGTCTCCAACTACATCTACAGTAGGTACACATACACCACAAGAACAAGTCTCAGGAACTACAGCTCAACCTACTGAATCAACAACTATTGAACATAAACCTACATCACAAGAACCTGCCCCAACAACTACATCTCAGACTACGGAATCAACAAATACTGGAGATAAACCTGGCACTTCGGCCTCTGAAACTACACCTCCAAAGACCACCTCTTCTACTACTGTCACTTCATCAAGCACAGTAACTGTGACTTCCACTTCTGGAACAACCAGTTATTCAACATCATCCCCACCTGAATCTACATCCTCCACATCATCTACTGGTCATCCCACCTTATTATCTACAACAGGTTCAACAGGAAG
The DNA here is from genome assembly GCA_027410445.1 of Discoglossus pictus. NCBI lineage: Eukaryota > Metazoa > Chordata > Amphibia > Anura > Alytidae > Discoglossus > Discoglossus pictus. The sequence continues at coordinate 26,101,363 of CM050175.1, forward strand.
TAGTACCAGAACCCCAACACCTGGCAGCTCTTCAACTGCATCAACACCAGGCTGTTTCTGCAAATCAGGAGATGAACTATTTGCACCAGGTAAGACAAGGACTGGGCTATTATTTTTATAATTGTTTTAAATGTTAAATGTGTGTGTAAATTGTAGTTAAAGCTATACTGCTGATAAAATATATCACTATTGTTTATAGTTTGTTATATATTTCACAAACATGAACTTTTTCCAAAATTACAGTGGTCTTTTAAAGAAGCAGTTATCTTTATTAAACAAAGTAGAAGATATTAAGTTTCAGAGAAATAGTTTTAGATGTTCCTGGTCTGTGAAATATGTTTTGCAAAAATGAATTGTTAAAATGTTAATGAAAATAATTCCTTGAAACAAAGAAAGTATCAGAATATTTACTGAGGGATTTGTTATATTTCAGATGAAGTCATCTATCGAAGACGTGATAGTGATGGCTGTGAATATTATGCAACATGCAATGAAACATGTCAGCCACACTGGCAGACAGGAGATTGCTACACAACAATTTCAGCTGCTACCAGTTCCTCAGATGAATTTACCCCACCTGGTTTTGAAACTACAACCCCCACTTCTCCATCTGATGCTAAACCTACAACTGACATGTCCACACACTATCCAGCAACCAGTGACAAGTCAAAATTCACCCGTCCGCCCAAAACAACAAAAGGAACTGAATCAAGCACAGAAGAAGCTACACCCACATCCCCTCTAGAACCTTCACCTACAACCGACCTGTCCTCTCTAATGCCTGCAACTAGTGATAAATCAAAATGGACCCGGCCAACTAAGACAACAACAGGAACTGAATCAAGCACAGGAGAAGCTACACCCACATCCCCTCTAGAACCTTCACCTACAACCGACCTGTCCTCTCTAATGCCTGCAACTAGTGACAAATCAAAATGGACCCGGCCAACTAAGACAACAAAAGGAACAGCAGAACCTGGAACTACAGAAGAGCCTGGAACATCTGAACCTGGACATAGTCCTGGAACTACACATGTAACAATAGAAACAGAGAGTAAGTCAAACAGTGGTCAAACAGAGTCAAGTATGAAAAATTGCATCTTAAATATAATAGCTATTAATATGTTCATGGGTTTGGAGTAACCATTTACTTGATATTTTAAGTAATTACACACACTGTAACCTACTTGCATAAAAAAAAAATCTATTTAAAAAAAACAGAAATCAGCAACTTTTGCAATATGGAAATGGGTCACATAAAAATAAATTATTTTTTTATTAATAATTGTTAAAGTATAACTTAAAAAATAACCTTACCCAAATGCTCCAAATGGTAAGATTTGGAGGTTTTCTGTGCTTCTAAACAGAAACCATAATAGGTTGTGGTTTCATATTGGTTTTGTCATGTCACTACTGTTTCTGCCAGAACAGCAATGCCCCAGCAAGACTCCAAGGACTGCTGGGAAGTTGCTGTAATAAATGGGAGATAAAAGAGGTCACATTTATCATCAATGAAATTAAAGTTTCAAGTTATACAATTGTTTTTGCTCAACTAAAACAAATATACAGTTAGGTCAAATCTGATAATGTGAACCAACTTTTTAACATGAGCTTATATTAAATCAAGAACACTTATTTACAATACTATGATAAATACACAAAGAATAATATAGAATATATTAATTTTATATCTTGTGTCACAGATTCCAAAAAATCATAAATAAACAATAACCTGATATATCTCATGTTTATTTAAACTGTTTCCTTTTCTTTTATAGAATGTGGACCATGTGAGTGCTTAATGCCAAAATGTGAAAAAGGTTATCGTGTAGTATCTTTTATGCCTCCTGGTGCCTGCTGTGCAGTAATTAACTGTGGTAAGTGCATTTTCTATGATAGATAGATAGATAAATAGTTAGATATCATTATACAGATTAGAGTAACCATGATCATCCAACAATAGAGTTTAAAAATGGAATATTGCAATGTACATACATTTTTAATGGACAAACATTTAATTTCACCATCTTCATTTACTACAATGAAAATGGCATAAGATTACAAAATATTGAAGATATATTGTACACCAGGATTAGTCATTTCTTTAACAAATCTCATCAAGATCAGAACGTCTCTGTGAAACAATGGCGGGGCTGCTAATATACTAATATACTTAATATAATGGCATTTAGAAGAACACAAGAAGGACGTTTAAACTTAGGAGAAGAACGGAATGCAATCAGTAGATTTTTTAAGAATTTGGTGATATCAATTGAGATTTATGATCAGTTAATAATACAGTCCAAAAATATATAGCAAGAGGTCCTGATGACTACCCGTGATGTGCATGCACTAGCCTTAATAACCACTGCCATAAAACATGCATATCATCTCACAATTCAGCAAGACTATATGTCACATGTCTCCTTGTGTAATAAATATAATCCATTTTCACAGCATTTCTTGAACACAAAATACCATGGAGGAATATAAGAAATGGTGGTAAAAATATAAAGAGAAACTAAGGAGATATAAATATGCTTTAAGCAGTCATGCAAATACACTTTTTTTTCTCAACAGAGCCTGATAACGTCTGTGTTGTTGGAAATTATATATATCAGGTAAATGTTTGTTTATTTTTATTATTTATTCCATGTCACTCTGGAAAGTCTTTATTGTACTATAGGCATAAGTTCCCATCTTGTAAAAATACTAAAACATTATGATCTTGTGTAACTGTATCCATTGAGTTGCTCTACATTTTATAATTAATATCACTGAGATTTTTTTTCTGATATTTGGCACCATGTTTTTACCAGCATGTTGAACCTATTTTCCCTCTTCTAGCGTGGATCCACTATCCCACAAGAGAAGGATAAGTGTCAGAAGTGCGAGTGTTCTCAGGATCGGGACGAGAAATCAGAATTTTATGCAGTAAAATGTCAGCCCATTGTATGTGAGGAGAACTGTGCTGAGGTATATACTTTTCTAACGAGAAGTGTCTTCTTCTAGTTTATTCCACTGAATGAATGGTTTATGTGATGGCAGTAAATAGGCCTATGGTGAGAGGTCCTAGAAAGCTCTTGCAGATGTTACATCTTAGTAAATCAACCCATAGAACCCATAGAATACCAAGGAAAGATGCTACAAGACTTGTCAGAATACCAAGGGAAGATGCTACGAGAATTGTCATACAATACCAAGGGAAGATGCTACAGGACTTGTCCTAACAACTTATCTTAGTATATTTTTATTTGTCATCTTCTTCTTCAACCCTTATCCCTATTTAAAGTGAACAGAATCGACCATTTACTCTGTAAGTAAACATATGTATAGGATACAAAACTGAAAGTACAGGATTCAATATAAAATTTACATGCACTTTTGATAAAATGATGATAGACTATATACATATAAATATTAAATATATATATAGATAAATATAATAATAGATGCACAATATGTAGTCATTAGTATTTTCCACTGTCTCTAAGTGGTAATATCTTTCTCTGATTCCTTTAATGTAATTTCTCTAGGGTTTCGCCTATGTTAAGGAAGACGATGAGTGCTGTGGCAAATGTGTGGCGAAGCAATGTACTATGAAGGGAGAGAATGATAAACAAGTAGAAATCAAGGTAAGATTTCAGTTCAGAAAGTTCAGCTTGTAAGACGACATAGTCTAGAAGTCATACTAAACAGATGATACACATAGAGAGGGAATGTCATGGTGTTTAGTGTGTATATTTTATATGTTAAAGCTATATGTTCTAGTTTCGGATTTCAGACCCAACTTTAAGGAATTTTTAAACTGGGAAAGTGTCATACTGAGATAGACAAGGAATATCTGGTTTGCAAATGAAAAGAATGAAACAAATACAGAAATACCACAAAAAAAAATCATTGTCTATGTGTATGGGTGAAATGTAGATCTCCAAGTGAAAGCTCTGCATTTGGGGCAGTGTTTAAAGAATCAATTTCTGCCATTTACTAGTAGTTACCATCAATGCTATTTATTACTCTGTAGCTATTTTTCAATATAGTTATCTGAAGGGTATGGCATATCTTATATCAGATCCATGGTGTACATACTGTATTAAGGCTCTTAGCTGTGTTTTACAAGTTCATTCTTATAGTTATTTATACCTTGATGTACAGGTCGGAGAATCATACCGTCCTGAGGGCAGCACTTGTAGCTACTATGAATGGGATGAAGAAGATGGCAAACCCATCTTGACCAAAGTGAAGAAGGTCTGTCAGGAACTAGACATTTCCAAATGTGAAGAGGTAAATGTTCACTTACTCTAAAATCAACTGAGGTCAGTATCATTGAAACAGTATATTTCCATGTCTCAGTATCCCATCGGATAATATTTTGATTATTTCTCATGCAAGAAATATGATACTCATACAACACTAATCTGACATCTTCTATACACAGAGAAATATGGGTTTGAAAAGTAATTATTTTAACTTTTTAAAGGGCACCGTTAAATATGATGAAGATGGCTGCTGCCAGACATGTACACCAAAAACAGGTAAAACTGGAGAACAGAGAGATCATAATATATATGGATTATTACCTAATTTGTTATCAAATGTTATGTCAAAGACTGCATTCGATTGACAACAAATATTTTTCTGTATTTTAGAAGTTAAAGTAGTAGAGAAACCTGTACTGGAAGACTGCAGTTCCCGTAAAAATCTGACTCTCCTCAAAGTAGGTGACTGTGAGGTAGAAGTGGAGCTCACATACTGTGGAGGACCCTGCATGGGAATATCCATGTAAGTAATCATAATCATACTATAGTTTCTCATCTGTGGTTTGCATATATGACTCTAATGGTTTAGTTGTCATTTAAAGGAGTAATATTACAGGGACATGGGAGGTCCCAATTATGGCAGAAAAGAGAAAACTATTTATAAATGGGGGAAAGGTTGTGTAAAATAATTCACCTTAAATGTTGCTTTTTTTAGGAGGAAATTATTATTAATATCCTCATACATGACCAACAAGTCACAATTACAATTACTGGGCCTTTATTTTGGCATGTGATAAAAACTTGAATTTTCCACAATGTTTTAGTAAACTTCAGCACTTTCAGAGATGCATTGAAAATGATAACAGGGGTATACCTTAAGAACTGAAATGGCCAGACATACAATGGATATTTTCAATATGTAACAAGTATTGTTAACATTGACTTTATACAGAAGGAAAATAAGTAAAAGAGACATGCTTGAAGAGATTTAAAATCTACATGCAATAGTACTGAAATGTATCTGATATGTGATTATGATATGTTAATATATTATTAAATATAATATTAAATATTAAAAGAATAAGTAATTATACTACAACGTGTACTTTCAAATACATAACCAGCATTTTTACACTGTTTATACAAAGAGAAAGTAGGTACAAGAGACATATTTTACTTGATGGGATTTAAGGAACCATTTTGTCATGAATTAAACATATTATCTTTTAAAGAACTTCAAAGAAAATAGCTTCTAACTTATTACTGCTGGAGAATCTACTGTGTTAATCTCCAGAGGTTGAAGGAGACTTCAAATGTAGAGAGTCATTTTCTATGTGCACAATGGGGTTGTGGCAGTTCTAACTTTCAGTGTTCTCATTAGTACTTATGCAAAGCAGTATAAAATGACACATCCTCTTCAGCCAGAAGCTGCAAGGTCTTGTCTAGTAAGGAAAATGAAAGTCTGTTGTAAAAATAATATCATATAAAAATGAAAGATGTTAAAGGCTGTTTTGGTCCTTTCCTGTTATAGTTACGGCAGCAGTCCGCCAGCAGTGCCAGTATCAGTGGCGGCGACCAACATATAATATAGCGTTATGCTTAGGCAAAGGGTTAGGGTGAGGGTTAGGGTAACATTCTAAGGTTAGAACTTCTCTCAACTATCAGCAGAGCCATCTAGCAGCTCCTTGCTGCAACTGCTGCTGTCACTGCTGCCGTAACTATAACAGGATAGATCCATTGGGCCTCATTCTATTATCGGCCGTAAATCGGCCGTAAGGCTGCGATTCCTTGCGAGGGTTCAGTTAACTCGCGATTCTATTATACGGCCCCGCAAGGATCTCCTTTTACGGCCGGCCGCATATCTTGGAACCGGCCGTAATCTGTGAAATATAAAAACTCAAAAATAAATTCAAGCCTGCACTGTACAGCTCTGTAAATGCTAGGGATCATATTGGGGGACATGAGGATTAAAAGTAACCCACTCTCAAGCTTGCACATCTGCCCAAACCCGAGTTCAAATTAACTGTTTATTTGCCGGCTGCGGCGGGGGTGTGTCTGAGGTGCTCCAAGCACTCTGGACTTTTTACATGTATATTTTACGGATATTAAAAATTAAATATTTTACGGATTTGAGTACAGGATAATTATGTGCTATTTTTTCTAACACCTAAAATCCCTTTATAGTCTTCTCAAAGTGCAGGATGGCTTTATTTGAGCTATTTTATGTGCTTAATTGGTGCTAGCGAGACCTTTTTCCTGCAAGTAACTGCGGCTCGTTTTTAGCCTTGCAGAGAGGTTTCCCGGAGCAATTGAATTGCAAATCTCTTGCGGCCGTTTTAGATCAAAGGCTTTCCTCCGGCGCGATCGGCCGCAAGAGATAGCAAGGCACCGGCCGCAAGCCTGCCGGAATCCCCGGCCGTAAGGGAATAGAATAGCCGAATAGCTTGCGGCCGGTCCTTGCGGCCCCGCAACGGCTGCGGCCGATAATAGAATGAGGCCCATTGTATTTATTTATTTTTGTTTTTATTTTTTTATATTAACCCATTTTCAAATTTAGTTAATTAAAAGGTCATATGGAAAAAATGCCCACTGTGGTCCATTAATATTTAAATTATGATTGCAATGGATGTTTTAAAATAATTATACCTATCATTAATAATGACTATGAACCCTTCACCTCTTGAAAAAATATCTAATATAATATATACAGCATGTTTGGCACCAATTATGGATTATTCTGAATATATAATTCATGTTTAATATAATTTTTTCTTGCCTCTCAGCTATTCCATGGAGACTCAGGACATTAACCATAAGTGTACCTGCTGCACTGAGCTGGAATACATAGAGAGGGAGGCTGAAATGCTCTGTGCCAATGGTCAACGTAAAAGCTACCCTTACATGGATGTGCAGAGATGTGGCTGCTCTGCTGCCGTCTGCAGCCCTGACCAAAATCTGGAAACGCAGACAATTCAGACATATCAATCAACATCATAAGGGAAGGAGAAAAACAGTACAAAGAGCAAGACAGTAGATAAAGTACATATACATAAATTCATGTATACATGTTCCTAATGTGTTCCCTTCTTCTAATGTCTACTTATACTGCACCCCCATAGTTTTATTTAGATGCTCAAATAGAGACATACCTGGGTCATATTAATTTAATACCAAATTGCATGCATTCCCAATGCAACATGAGCTTTCATATTTACCAATAATGTTGTCTTTTTAGTTTTTGCCACTGTTGGATCTTACACTTTAGTGTGAGTACCAGCAATAGTTGAAAATGCTTTCTCATGCTACTTTGTTTTTATTTGTTAATCCAATTTTTCATGTATATGTTAATAAACAAGTACTCTCAAAGCAATAACTTGTGTCAGAGCTATTTCATTCAACTATATAAATGAGTTTTGGGAATACGTGTAGCAAATTATTTGGGGAATAAATATTTTAATAGAGCAGCTCTTTAATCACAGCTGCTTTGGTAAAACCATATACCAGGAGTAGTCAACCGTTGAACTCAATTCAAAATTCCAGGTCCATTCTTCCTCACCCATACTGCATTATTATTTATAACATATACCTCACTTAAATCTTCAATATTCTTAAATAAGTTATAATTACATTAAGTCCTTTCTCTGAATCCTGTGCCCTTTTCGACATAAGGTAAAATAATGTGTATGTGACTAAGCTACAAAAATGTATTCCTTACAATGACTTATTTTTCACAAGCAAACTTGGACCATGGTGGATTTTGTATAATTAAAATAATTACTGTTTCATTTGTGTGGTCACATTTTTAAGATTTACTCTTTCAAAGAACTATACTTAGCAATAAGCATCATGTTTTAGAATGTAAAAAAATAAAATAAAATGCCTGCTTTCAATAGTCAACTCTCTTATCTGCCCACATACATCCCCTCCCAACACCATCTTATTAGGCCAAGATTTTCAGAACACTTCAAAAATAAAATTGGTTCAAGTAGACAAGAGATTGCTTTATATCACACTGCAAACTCTCCATTTTGAGAGCCTTATTCAGACAGTTAACTCCAGTCAAAGAGGATGTGGTGGCCTCACTCATCTCAGCTTTTCATTAACAACCCTAATCCTTCGCAACTTATTCCAACCCCTCTGTTCTACACTATAACCATGTCTAAACCACCTCTTCCACCTCTCCCTCAAACAGTGACTTATTACACCAATTCCTAAAGTAACCCTCTTGAGCAATGCATGTCCTTTAACTACTGCCATAGCTATTTACGTAATTTTACCTGCAAACCCATTTTCTGTCATCAAACTCCTTACTTTATCCACTGCACTCTGGTTTCTGTTTACAAAACTCTATTTAGTGGGACATACTGGATCAACAATTATTATCCCGGATGGGGTACCTCAAGGCTCTCTTTTGGGTCTCTTACTTTTCTCAATCTATGCTCCCTCCCTTGGCAAACTAATTAACTATTTCTGCATAACATCCCGTAACCAAAAAATAAACATGTCAATGACTGAGCTCCTAATAATCCCACCCTCTACCACTTCCCCTGCTCCTGACATCACCCTTACGGTTGATAACTGTTCCATAACACCTACATCATAAGTAGTGCTTAAAACTCTCTTTTTTGTCCCCACATCCAATCTATTACCAAAATCTGCTCTTTTTACCAGTTAAACATCTCCAAAATCTGTTTTTTCTCACACAAGAAATAACCAAAATCATATACCTCACTTGAATTCATTCACTGATCATTTCTGCATAGACAACTACAATTCACTCCTAGCAAGTCCCGTTACTATAAATTCCACACTCCAATACATCTTAAATGCCATTGCTAGGCTCATATATGCAACCAGCCGTTTCACATCTGCTATCCTGCTTTGACAAATTCCTTTTCCTACCCTCTCGAATTAATTTTAAAGCCCTCAACAAAACGGCATCTTTCTACATATCAGATCTTATCTCCGGATACTCCCCTAACAACCCCCTCCACTCTACCCTTGTCACCTTTCATTATTTTCTCACACTCTTGCCTCCAATACTTTCCTTGTGGTATCAACAGGTCAATTTTCTGAAGTAGGAGGAGACTTTTAATATAGTAAAAGTTTCTGTCTGCACAATGGAAATGTGGCAGCTACAACTGCAAGCACTCTCAGCAGATGAAAATGGAAGCAAACTGATTTACAAGAACACATGCTCCATGAGGTGGCAGTGTAGAGTAGTCCAACATGCTGGGGATGTGTATCAGGGAACAAGGTAAGAAAGAAAGGGCTACAAAGTGGCAGCAAAGTACAAGCGGGATTGGATCTTTGAGAGAGGAGCAAAGGAAATAGGGATGGGTGTTATGTGAAGTGGGTGCTGAGAGGGGTATATCTGCAGAAGATGTGGCAGGAAAGTGGAGCTGTGCTTCAGGCAGAGCAGCTTTGCCAGGCAGGAGGGAAAGGTAGGGGAGCAGCTATGGAATGGAGCCTTTGGAGAGCAGCAATAGGTAAGGGTCTTGAGAAGGTTTTCTGTTATGGGAAGGAGTCTAAAGGAAGGGAGCAATTATAGGAAGGCATTTGGGAGAGGAGCACTGAGTGATTCGGTCACCATGGGGCTCAGTGCAAAATATTTTTTACAACCACCTGGAAGGGGGGCAATATTTATTTTTTTTGCACCAGGGCCCTTTATTCTCTAGTTCCGCCACTGCAGGAATATTTCCTTGTGAATAAGATAATAAATAGGAGTGAACACTAATTTGAGGGATAGATCATGTCAAGCAAAAGTAATTAATTTCAATAAGGAGGTAAGTAGGAACTTGGACCAAGGCAACTCCGTAGATGTAGAAGTTTTGGATTTCACAAAGGCTTTGGATAAAATGCCACATGGCAGTCTACTGTACAATGTACTGGATACAGGCATTGCAGTAAATATATGTACATACATGGATTGAGAACTGGAAAAAAAGAGTGGAAACAAAGGTTGTTGTAAATTGAACATACTCAGATTGGACTAAGTTGGTTTCCTCATAGTTCAGTAATATGTGCTCTGCTTTTTAGTATATTTTTTCATGACTTAGAAATAGGACATAAAAGTAATATTTCCATATTTGTCTATGAAACGAAGTTGTGAAAGGTGGATAAATCAGAAAACTATGTGCTTTCTTTCACAAAGTGACCTACATATAGAATAACTGGCAGCTAAATGGCACATGAGATTTTATAAAAATAATATATATTTGGGAAGGAAAAATAAGCAAGTAATTTATAATCTAAATATAAATAATCTAGGGATATCTGAGATTAAAATGATTTGGGAGTGCTTGTGGATAACCACTTACATAGCAGTTTTCAGTGCAAAGCAGCACCTGAAAAGACAAGTAAAATATTATCATTTATTAAGACTGGTAGAGAAGCAAGAGAAGCAAGAGAAGGAAGATAATTCTGCCACTATATAAATCCCCAGCGCACCCTCATTTGGAATATGGGGTACAATTAAAAAAATTGCCGACATAGATCTTATTCCAAATACATTGTGCTACATATATCACTCTAGTTGTACAACAATTATAGAAACTTTCTTTAGTTTTCAGATGTATGTCAAATTTTGAAGGTCTTAAAAAAATTGCAGAATTTACATTTTCCATATTTATAACATCCGTTCAGTGGTTACAGCCAAGTTTGTTTTGCAACGTTTTCCTTAAAGTGACTATGCATTAGTCTGTCCCTTAGGTTTCTGTCTCTCAGATAGGTTATATTTGCCTGGGGTGTGAGGACATCTTTCAAATCTTTGTCCATTTTTAATGAATTCCAATGCTTTGCAAAAATACTTTTAATTTCTTCTGAGTTTTCTGCATATGTGAGAAAACATCTTATTGAATTATCATCATTATTCTCCTCTTCCTTTTGTTTTTGTACAATCAAGTCTGTCCTATCACAATTTAATGCCCATTTGTAGGCATTTTCAGACAACTATTTGGGTAGCCTCTATTTTTAAATTTCATTCTGAGCTTCTGTGCTTCTACTATAAGTTCCTTTTCTGTGCTATAGTTTCTTCTGATTCTTAGATATTGCCCTTTTGGGATCCCCCTCTTTTGGGGCTGGAAATGTTGGCTTGTCCAATGCAGTAAGTTATTAGTGGCAGTACTTTTCCTGTATGTAGTTGTATTGATTATACCTTGGGAATTCTTTTTGATCACCAGATCTAGATATGTTATTTCATGTTCATTCATTTCGAAGGTGAACTTTAAACCTACAATCTTCTTTTGTGCCTTGCCATATCACTAGAATATCATCTATATATCGCCTCCATCGGAGGACGCTATCTGTGTATTCTCTTAGGGCCTCATTCAATTACCGGCAGTAAATCGGCCGTAAGGCTGCGATTCCTTGCGGGGGTTCAGTTAACTCGCGATTCAATTATACGGCCCCGCAAGGATCTCCCCTTACGGCCGGCCGCATATCTTGAAACCGGCCGTAAGCTCTAAAATATAAGAACGCAAAAATAAATTCAAGCCTGCACTGTACAGCTCTTTAAATGCTTGGGATCATATTGGGGGACATGAGGATTAAAAGTAACCCCCTCTCAAGCTTGCACATCAGCCCAAACCCGAGTTCAAATTAACTGTTTATTTTCCGGCTGCGGTGTGGGCGTGTCTGAGGTGCTCCAAGCAATCTGGAATTTTTACATGGATATTTTACGAATATTAAAAAAAATATTATTTTACGGATTTGAGTATAGGGTAATTATGTGCTTTTTTTTCTAACACCGAATATCACTTTATAGACTCCGCAAAGTGCAGGATGGCTTTATTTGAGCTATTTTATGTGCTTAATTGGTGCTAGCGGGACCTGTTTGCTGCAAGTAAGCTGCGGCTCGTTTTTAGCCTTGCAGACAAGGTTCCCGGAGCAATAGAATTGCAACCAGGCTTTTCTTACGGCCGATTTCCTTGCGGCCGTTTTAGATCAAAGGCTTTCCTCCGGCGCGATCGGCCGCAAGAGATAGCAAGGCGCCGGCCGCAAGCCTGCCGGAGTCCCCGGCCGGAGGGGAATAGAATAGCCGTAAAGCTTGCGGCCGGTCCTTGCGGCCCCGCAGCGGCTGCGGCCGATAATAGAATGAGGCTCTTAGTCTTTCATGAAATATACATTTCTCCTCCCAACACCCAAGGAAAAGGTTTGCATAGTTTGGGGCACATGGAGTCCCCATGGCCATCCCCTTGATCTGGTGTATCAAATTACCTCCAAAGATTAAATTGTTTTTGGTTAGTACAAAATCTAACAGTCTTATAAGGAACTCATTGAATCGTTCCATGTTTTTTCTTTGAGCTTTAAGAAAATGTAGAACTGCTTTTATACCCTCTTTGTGTGGTATGCTACAATAGAGGGCCTCTACATCTATTCCAATTATCCAGGCATCTTCTAGTACTGAAAGTTGACCTAGAGCCCTTAATGTGTCACTTGTCTCTTAAATATGAAGGTAGACTTGTCACCAGGTTTTAAAGATGATAATCCAGGAAGAAACTGCAATTCTGTGATATATTGTCATTCCCAGAGACTAATGTGACCTTCTTATGCACCTTGGGTAGCGCATAAAAGGTTCATATTGTAGGTTTCCCATGTAGGAAGTATTCATGAGTATTCTTATCTACTAGTGACTAATAACATTTTAATCCACGGGAATGCTGTTTGACACACAATGTAAAGCTTTTTCTACTCTGAGGACCTTCTGCGCTCATCGCGTGGCTTGCAATGAGCACCTTTGGCGCTCATAGAGAACCGCTCCTCTCATTTACTTTTGTTCCTATGAGCGCCTTTGGCTCTCATCACAAAGACAGATATATATGTCATTTTGTTTTCTATAATAATTAGGTATTTACTTAATAAATTAATATACTCTACCTATTTGTAATTGATATATCCAGCAATGAATAGCCTGAAGAGCTTATTATCTATTTTTATTTTCCTGCAGCATACAATGTACAGTTGGACTGTTGCTGCCCTGAGGAGAAAGTGTCATACATTTCCCAACTGTGCACTAGAAATATGCTGCGTGTGCAAGGGAAAACTGTTGGTTTGTTTGTGTGAAGCGACATTTGAGATTTGTAATGTGTTAGTGTTGTAAAATGGCGTTGTTTGTGTATGTGCTACATGGGTCGGGAGAAATTTCCTTGCTTCCTAACTGTGTATATTTGTATCTCTAATGTCCTTGGCAAAAGGTGTAGGTGCCTGGCGGTGTTTTGTGCATTTCAGGGTCGTGTAACCTCGTTTTAATTTTTTTTTTTACAGCCACCATTTTTTCTCTTGCCTAGCCGATTTTCAATTTCTTAAACTCATTAAATTCGACTTTAATTATCGTGCAACCTCACTGGCAGATGTCATTGTTGTCCCTCCATGCTCTGTGTGTTTTTTTTTATTTAATTTTTTATTTTGTAGTGTTTGTGTTGTTTTTGAATGTACGCATCTTTGCCTTTAACTTCGTATTTTTGCCACCTTGTATTTTTTTTTCGAAGTTCTGCGGCTCGTAATTGTCAGTGTTTTATGCGCTTTGTTTTTTTTCGTCCGCCATTTATTTTTCTTGCTTAGCCGATTTTCAAGTGACGAAACTCCTTAAAATCGACTTTAATTCACGTGCAACCTCACCCCAGACGTCCTGGCTGTCCTCCCATGCTGTGTGTGATGTTTTTGTTATGTTTTTTTGTTATTTATTTTTTATTTTTTTGATGTACGCTTTTCAGCCATTAAGTTCGTGTTTTTGTGACCTCCTATTTTTTTTTCTAAGTCCCGCGGGTCGTAATTTTTTTGTGTAAGTCCGTATTTCCTCTTTACGCGGTAGTGTTTATTTTTCTAAGTCCCGCGGGTAGTATTTTTTTTTTCAAAGTCCCATGTCGTGTTTTTTATTTCAAAGTTGTGCTTTTCTGTTTTTTTTTTTACAGGGAGTGAGTCGCTGTAGAGCCTCCAACTCCGCAAATGCGGCCCCTCGCTTTGCGAGAGTCCGCATTTGAGGCCTGCAATGATCATTTTCTTCCAATAAGGAGATGAACATAGAGAAATATTATCTTCTCCTATGCCCATATTTAGATATTCTTTATCTTTTTTGATCTTATAGAACTTATGCAGTGCTAGTTTCCTTAAAAATTAATGTAGGTCTTTGATGTTTGAAAAAAAATTGGAATTAGAAGATGGTACAAAAGATAATCCCTTTTTTAAGACCAATATATGATGAGTATTTAATTCAAAGTTCGAGAGATTTATAATTTGTAAATCATTCTCCTGTTGATCTGATTCGACCAAATTCCTCTCTCTATCTCAGGAGTTATAAATATTAATAAAGCAATGGAAGGCATTATAATAACTTGCACAACAATACCCAGTGATCAAATATGTAAATTACATAGTAATTGTAATTGAGGTTGAAAAAAATACTTTCCGTCCATCAAGTTAGACCTCTTAAGATCCCCTCTGATCTGCAATATGAGGATTAGTTGTTAATTAATTAGTTGTTAATTAACTGATGCAGAGGAAAACAAACAGAAAAAAAAACCAAGTGAAATTTAGCAAATCGTCTCAATGGGAAAAACAAAAAATTAATTCCTGCCTGACCCCAGATACTGGCAATCGGATTCCTCCCTAGATCAAAACTCCCTCTCTAATTATCCAGGATAACCCTGAATATCCTTTTTAATTAGAAATAAATCCAATCTCCTTTTAATGTTATCTATTGAATCCGCTGTCAGCACCTCCTTTGGTAAAGAATTCCTCAGATTAACCACCCTTACTGCGAAGAACCCTTTTCTTTCTTTAAGGTTGAATCTTTTTACTTCTAACCTCAAAGGACATCCATGTGTCAGTTGAAAACCTCTTGTCACAAAAAGCTCACATGACAAAGCTTTATACTGACCCTGGATGTATTTATATAGGGTAATGATATCTCCTCTTTTAATTTGGTTAGTATTTCTTCATAACGTCGCGCCTCGATTCCCCTTTTTAGTTTTATAACTCTTCTCTGTACCTTTTCCAGCTCAAAAAAGTCCTTTTTATGTAGTGGTGCCCAAAATTGTACTCCATATTCCAAATGAGGGCATACTAGGGATTTGTCTAGTAAAATAATTATATTTGCTCCCCTTGCTTCTATACCCTACTTAATACATGCTAATATTGTATTTGCCTTTGCAGATGCTGCTTGGCATTAGGCACTGTTACCTAGGTGGTTGTCCACAAGTACTCCAAAATCAATTTTAATATCTGATACCCCTATATTTGTTCCATTAAGATTACAAATTGCATGGCTATTTTTCCTTCATGAATGCATAACTTTACAAGTGTTCGTATTAAATCTCATCTGCCATTTAGATGCCCATTTCTCTAATTTATGCAAATCACTTTGGAAGGAAAGTACATCATTATCTGATTTAATTACCTTGCACAACTTTGTGTCATCCGCAAAAATTGAGACACTACTTTACAGTACCACCTCTAAGTCATTAATACATTTGTGGAAAAGGAAAGGACCTAATACTGAACCCTGTGGAACCCCACTTAACACATTAGTCCAATTGGAGTATGTTCCATTTACCGCAACCCTTTGCTTCCTGTTAGAGATGTCGCGAATAGTTCGCCAGCGGACCGTTCCCGGCGAACATAGCATGATCGTGTTCGCGGCGAACTGCGAACATATGCAATATTCGACACGCCCCCTATACTTTATCATTGAGCAAACTTTGACCCTGCATGTCACAGTCAGCAGACACATTCCAGCCATACACTCCCTTCCAGAGCCTTCTACCTCATGGACAGCAGCCATTTTGGAATCATAACTAACTTGCAGTCTTACTGAGAGGAGGCTGAGGGTAGGTGATACTGCATCAATAGGGAAAACCATAGCTAGGCTACTGTACACAGTGTGCAATACAGTCCTGAAGGACTCTTTTGATCTCTGCTGCAAGGACACCCCTGTGTCTCTTCCCCCCCCCCTTATCATCATCCTCCCCTCACCTTAGCACCCAACCCTAATGCCCCTCACACTTATCCATAACACCCATCAACCTAACACCTAACCCTAACACCCCTCACACTTATCCCTAAGACCTAACACCCCTCACACTTATTCCTAACATGCATCACCCTAACACCCCTTACACTTATCCTTAACACTCCTCACCCTAACCCTAACACCCCTCACACTTATCCCTAACACCCCTTACCCTAACCCTAACACCCCTCACACTTATCCATAACACCCATCAACCTAACAACTAACCCTAACATTCTCACACTTATCCCTAAGACCTAACACCCCTCACACTTATCCCTAACACCCCTCACCCTAACCCTAACACCCCTCACACTTATCCCTAACACCCCTCACCCTAACCCTAACACCCCTCACACTTATCCCTAACACCACTCACCCTAACACCTAACCCTAACACCCCTCACACTTATCCCTAACACCCCTCACCCTAACCCTAACACCCCTCACACTTATCCCTAACACCCCTCACCCTAACCCTAACACCCCTCACACTTATCCCTAACACCCCTCACCCTAACCCTAACACCCCTCACACTTATCCCTAACACCCCTCACCCTAACCCTAACACCCCTCACACTTATCCCTAACACCCCTCACCCTAACACCTAACCCTAACACCCCTCACACTTATCCCTAACACCCCTCACCCTAACACTTAACCCTAACACCCCTCACACTTATCCCTAACACCCCTCACCCTAACCCTAACACCCCTCACACTTATCCCTAACACCCCTCACACTTATCCCTAACACCCCTCACCCTAACACCTAACCCTAACACCCCTCACACTTATCCCTAACACCCCTCACCCTAACCCTAACACCCCTCACACTTATCCCTAACACCCCTCACCCTAACCCTAACACCCCTCACACTTATCCCTAACATCCCTTACCCTAACCCTAACACCCCTCACACTTATCCCTAACACCTAACCCTAACACCCCTCACCCTAACCCTAACACCCCTCACACTTATCCCTAACACCACTCACCCTAACACCTAACCCTAACACCCCTCACACTTATCCCTAACACCCCTCACCCTAACCCTAACACCCCTCACACTTATCCCTAACACCAATCACCCTAACCCTAACACCCCTCACACTTATCCCTAACACCCCTTACCCTAACCCTAACACCCCTCACACTTATCCCTAACACCCCTTACCCTAACCCTAACACCCCTCCCATTTATCCCTAATACCCCTTACCCTAACCCTAACACCCCTCACACTTATCCATAACACCCATCAACCTAACACCTAACCCTAACATTCTCACACTTATCCCTATGACCTAACACCCCTCACACTTATTCCTAACATGCCTCACCCTAACACCCCTTACACTTATCCCGAACACCCCTCATCCTATCACCCCTCACTCTGCCCTAACACCCCTCACCCTAACACCTAACCCCCTCACCCTTATCCCTAACACCCCTTACCCTAACACCCCTCACACTTATCCCTGTGTCTCTTCCCCCCCTAATCATCAAGGGAGTGGCGAGGATGATGAGGGAGGGGGGAAAGAGACACAGGAGAGGGACACAGGGGAGGATGATGAGGGAGGGGGGGAAGAGACACAGGGGAAGATGATGAGGAAGGGGGGAAAGAGACACAGGGGAGGATGATGACGGAAGGGCTAAAGAGATACAGGGGAGGATGATGATGAAGGGGGATGTTAGGTTATTTATGCCCTTTATTCATTAAAACCAAACTCTGCATCAACTATGTAATTTTCCGTGAGAGTTTTGAAATGGATCCCCCTCCGGCATGCCACAGTCCAGGTGTTAGTCCCCTTAAAACAACTTTTCTATCACTATTGTGGCCAGAAAGAGTCCCTATGGGTTTTAAAATCCGCCTGCCCATTAAAGTCTGTGGCGGTTCGCCGGGTTCTCCGGTTCGCAAACATTTGCAGCGGTTCGCGTTCGCGGTTCCCGAACCGAAAATTTTATGTTTGCGACATCACTACTTCATGTCTTTTAGCCAGCTCTCGATCCATGAGTATATATTTACTGCAATTCCTGTATCCCTTAGTTTGCACAATAGTTTCCCATGTGACACTGTGTCGAAAAGCCTTTGCAAAATCCAAAAAGACTACATCCACGGAGTTGCCTTGATCCAAGCTCCTACTTGTGGATTGCTAAGTGTTGGTGGTGAAGGGGCTTCTGTAACTGAATGAAGCTGTGAGCTATACCATGTAGGGCCAGGGTATGTTGGCACGTAATAGCAGAGAGGGCAGTTCAATCGCAGTCCACTAGAGGAGGAACTGGCAACCCACTCTAGTATCACCTGTAATATCCCCATCAGACTCTCATGGGAATGTTGATACTCCACAATATCAGTAACTGGACATTTGCATGTGTATTAACCCTTTGAGCATATATGATATACAGGGAGTGCAGAATTATTAGGCAAATGAGTATTTTGACCACATCATCCTCTTTATGCATGTTGTCTTACTCCAAGCTGTATAGGCTCGAAAGCCTACTACCAATTAAGCATATTAGGTGATGTGCATCTCTGTAATGAGAAGGGGTGTGGTCTAATGACATCAACACCCTATATCAGGTGTGCATAATTATTAGGCAACTTCCTTTCCTTTGGCAAAATGGGTCAAAAGAAGGACTTGACAGGCTCATAAAAGTCAAAAATAGTGAGATATCTTGCAGAGGGATGCAGCACTCTTAAAATTGCAAAGCTTCTGAAGCGTGATCATCGAACAATCAAGCGTTTCATAAAAAAAAGTCAACAGGGTCGCAAGAAGCGTGTGGAAAAACCAAGGCGCAAAATAACTGCCCATGAACTGAGAAAAGTCAAGCGTGCAGCTGCCACGATGCCACTTGCCACCAGTTTGGCCATATTTCAGAGCTGCAACATCACTGGAGTGCCCAAAAGCACAAGGTGTGCAATACTCAGAGACATGGCCAAGGTAAGAAACGCTGAAAGACGACCCCCACTGAACAAGACACACAAGCTGAAACGTCAAGACTGGGCCAAGAAATATCTCAAGACTGATTTTTCTAAGGTTTTATGGACTGATGAAATGAGAGTGAGTCTTGATGGGCCAGATGGATGTGCCCGTGGCTGGATTGGTAAAGGGCTGAGAGCTCCAGTCCGACTCAGACGCCAGCAAGGTGGAGGTGGAGTACTGGTTTGGGCTGGTATCATCAAAGATGAGCTTGTGGGGCCTTTTCGGGTTGAGGATGGAGTCAAGCACAACTCCCAGTCCTACTGCCAGTTCCTGGAAGACACCTTCTTCAAGCAGTGGTACAGGAAGAAGTCTGCATCCTTCAAGAAAAACATGATTTTCATGCAGGACAATGCTCCATCACACGCGTCCAAGTACTCCACAGCGTGGCTGGCAAGAAAGGGTATAAAAGAAGAAAATCTAATGACATGGCCTCCTTGTTCACCTGATCTGAACCCCATTGAGAACCTGTGGTCCATCATCAAATGTGAGATTTACAAGGAGGAAAAACAGTACACCTCTCTGAACAGTGTCTGGGAGGCTGTGGTTGCTGCTGCACGCAATGTTGATGGTGAACAGATCAAAACACTGACAGAATCCATGGATGGCAGGCTTTTGAGTGTCCTTGCAAAGAAAGGTGGCTATATTGGTCACTGATTTGTTTTTGTTTTGTTTTTGAATGTCAGAAATGTATATTTGTGAATGTTGAGATGTTATATTGGTTTCACTGGTAAAAATAAATAATTGAAATGGGTATATATTTGTTTTTTTGTTAAGTTGCCTAATAATTATGCACAGTAATAGTCACCTGCACACACAGATATCCCCCTAAAATAGCTAAAACTAAAACAAACTAAAAACTACTTCCAAAAATATTCAGCTTTGATATTAATGAGTTTTTTGGGTTCATTGAGAACATGGTTGTTGTTCAATAATAAAATTAATCCTCAAAAATACAACTTGCCCAATAATTCTGCACTCCCTGTATTATTATATCAAATCTAATGCTATTATTACTATTATTACAAGTATTGATCTATTGCATAGTAACTAGGGCTCATTAGTTTACACATATAGCAATGGGACACAACTGGGATGTATTTGGATGTCCAATAATCCCAACCAGTGACAACCCACTGACATGGTTAGAACGGTCTAACAATGTTTTATTTCATACACAGAGCACAATCAGAAATGACTGTGCATTGATACCATGGGTGTGTTGTGGGCAGACCCAGTATGGCAAGAGGTTGTGGCAGATCAGAGGACATATAAATGGTAAACAGATAACCTCATAAGGATAATGCATAGTATCTACCAGGGTCACATGTGGTCAGGACCCCACAGTAAACAAAATGGAAATAGCCATTAATGCTCATACAGCAACCATACAGTTGCCATATTAAATATTAAACAGACACTAGAAACCATGGATCATGTGATACTAATCAATGCCACACACAGTGTGTTTGCATACATTACTTCTGATTGAGCAATAGATAATTGGACACTGAAAAACATGAAGAGGATGTGTAAGAACAATAATAAGCTGTTATTATGGTACATTGTTTTGGATTCTACCATTAACCAATTAACATGAACGTCATCTACGACCAGTACTAACCGTATTTATTCTGTCCCGTTCAATCAGCCTTACTGGAATATTTTTAGGACGTGGAAGACAACAGGGCATGCTTCACTGTGAACACAACCTTTCAGCAAAGAGTACTATCACTATCTACATGGAATAGTTGGGCCATTCACATTACCCCTAAACACATGCACATTGATCCTGATGTCAAACCAAGGAAATTAACCATTTGGTTTGAATGACATGAAATTAGTGATGTCGCGAACATCAAATTTTAGGTTCGCGAACAGCGGACGCGAACTTCCAGCAAATGTTCGCGAACCTGGCGAACCGCCATAGACTTCAATGGGCAGGCGAATTTCAAAACCCACAGGGACTCTTTCTGGCCACAATAGTGATGGGAAAGTTGTTTCAAGGGGACTAACACCTGGACTGTGGCATGCCGGAGGGGGATCCATGGCAAAACTCAGACGGAAAATTACATAGTTGATGCAGAGTCTGGTTTTAAGCCATAAAGGGCATAAATCACCTAACATTCCTAAATTGTTTGGAATAACATGCTTTAAAACATCAGGTATGATGTTGTATCGATCAGGTAGTGTAAGGGTTACACCCGCTTCACAGTAACAGACCAGTCTGCCCGTTTAATGCCCCGCAAACAACCGCAAACAGTCCCTTTGCACAACCGCAAACTCCCCATTTGATCAAGGTTGGATACCAAGCTAGCCATGTCCCGTTCCTTGTCCTCACTAATGTCATTGAAGGTCTCTTCCTCCACCCAGCCACCAAGGGTCCCCGTAAGGTGACAACAAGCCCCCTGGGATACCTGCTGTGTTTGGTCTTCCACCTCCTCAAAGCCACCTTCCTCCTCTGACTCCTCTTCTTCAGACTCCTCTCTCAGCGTTGCCTCTGTCTGCGTTATTATAAGGTGTGTACTGTTAAGTAATACTATTCCTATCGGTTTAATCCCTGTTACGTCCATTATTAGGGGACGTGTATATGGCATTGATTTTGGAACAGGGAGATGGAAAAAGATGCTTGGTCGTACCTCCTACTTCAAATTTGGGGCACTGCACGTGCAGTCTAAGGTGCCACCAGATATGAGTGTCACTGTGCACTGGCAAAAGTTGGCAGAGTAGGCGCTGTAGGCCTCACACACACGCCTGTAGGCAGGCAATTGATATTCAATAGATTACAGTAAAAAAAGTGTTGTTTTATGTCACAGTACACTACGGTTGCACCAGATATGGCGTATCACTGTGCACTGGCAAAAGTTGTCAGAGTAGATGCAATAGGCTTCACACACACGCCTGTAGGTAGGCAATTGCTATTCAATCTATTACAGTCAAAAAAGTGTTGTTTTATTTCACTGAGCACAATATAAGCTGTGAGCCTGACACAGTCAGGCAACTGAAAATAGATCAAAGGAAAAAAGGGTTGTTTTTTTTCAATGTATGGTACACCAACTATGATTGGTGAAACAGAGCAGAATATTAGCCTGTCCTTCAGATGGAAGGCTCTGGAAGGGAGTGTATGCTGCTGATTGGCTGAAATGTTTCTGCTGACTGTGAGGTGCAGGGTCAAAGTTTCCTCAATGATAAAGTATAGGGGGCAAACTGAAAAGCGCATGTGTTCGCCGTCCGCTGCGAACGCGAACATGCCAAAATCATCGCGATTAGTCCGCTGGCGAACTGTTCGCGACATCTCTACATGAAATTCATTAATCCACTTTCATACTGTTAACAGGATGAAATGCAACAAAAATGCATCTATAACCACTGCTTTGGATTAGCAGATCCTAATGGGACTGTGCAACTCTAAAGCCGGGACACTATTCATTATAATTGAAACTCACAACAGTAATGTTCATTAGTGAAGAGATATGTAGTCATATACTGCATTTCAGATCCATGTGCAGTGGTGATTGACACTGATGGAATGCGTGTTGGGAACTGGGTTGAGTGTTAACTCACATGATGGTATTGTACTGCTCGAAGATGAAGAACATGCCTTCATGGTCATGAGATTTGGCTATTGACACCTACAGAGACAAGAACAAGATATCAGTAATAACAATATTCTATTTAACTACAAAACCTCATCTTAAGGTTAATACACATTGAACATCAATTGTTGAAATGTTAAATATAACCAGACATGCACACACTCTGTAGCCAGCCAATAGTATGTCAACATCTATAACAATCAGTATTCAGTGAGGAATAATCAGGAGAAAGCCTTCCTGGATGGTGCTAAGACCTCCTACTCCTCAGCACTGGGCCCCCACCTTCCATGCATGTGGGACCCTCTCCCTATTGCTCTCCCTCTTCCACGTCTTTGTTATGGAGGAGCGGAGGGTGCCATATCTGGTGGCTGTGGATCTTGTTCAGATGGTGTGGTGAGGTCTGAGATGAGGAGGCAGACGTCTCCTGTTGCGCAACCGAAGGATGGAGAAGTATGGGATGGCGTTGGGCTAGCTCAATTAGTAGGCATCTGACATGACACACCTGTTTATCATACCTCCTCTCAGCATAGAGCGATCGTGTGCTATCCTGGAGTGATCTTGTACTAGCCTCCAGCAATCTTGTACTAGCCAGGGCAGGGTTTGTGAGCCGACACTGCCTCTGGAGCATTTGGAGCCTCTCATTTTAAATGTTCAGGCGTGCCATGTTCTGTGTGACAAACTGGGCCATGATAGTCATCAATGTGAGGGGTGGTGGTGTTGCCAGCATTGGGGCTGCATGTGAGGACAGCAGGGCGTGATGTGTTGGCGTGGCTGGCACAGGTGACTGCGTGGCTGGCACAGGTGACTGCATGGCTGGCTGAGGTGACCGCATTCATGGCAGAGGTGTCGTCCGGAAGGCTTGGGTGTCAGGCCATGTTTGGTAAATCCATGCTGCGGAACCCCATCCTGGGGGACCAGATGGCACGGGATCCCATCCTGGGGGACCATATGGTTCGGGAACTCATCCTGGGGGACCAGATGGTGAGGGACCCTATCCTGAGGGACCAGATGGTGAGGGATCCCATCCTGAGGGACCAGATGGTGCGGGATCCCATCCTGGGGGTCAAGATGGTGCGGGACCCCATCCTGGGGGACTGGATGGTGTGGGATCCCATCCTGGGGGTCCAGATGGTGCGGGACCCCATCCTGGGGGACTAGATGGTGTGGGACCCCATCCTGGGGGACCGGATGGTGCGGGACCCCATCCTGGGGAACCAGATGGTGCGGGACCCCATCCTGGGGGACAAGATGGTGCTGGACCCCACATTGCGGAATAAGTTGGGGGCTGCCCCCATGGCTGCGATGTTGCTGGGCAAGGTGGCGGCATTTATGGTGACTGGGGCTAGTACATGGCCGGTGGAGGTGGCTGGTATGTCTGTGGCCGGCTGTATGATGCTGTTGAGGGCTCAGGCATCGATTCCTCACTCCTCATATGCTGCTGAAAGGCCAGCTTGTGTGGATGGCCCTCTTCAATGTTGTGGTCCTCCTCTTCGAGCACTCCTGCCTCCTCATCTTGCTCTGTGGCTGACCTTATCCTCCTGGGTACTGCAATGGAATAAACATATATTTCAGTTGGTTGTCATACACTATGTGTTTCCATATCCTTGACATCATGGTCACCTGTGTTTGACTGTGGTGTTTGTGTTACACAGATGAATCATGGCCTGCATAATAAGCATTGTGGATCATGGCTCATATGAATGGGTACTGTGTATCAGACATGTGCACTGCTGGATCTGCTGTGCAGTGTGTGAGACTGACCAATCTGTGACATTTTACCAGCAATGGTTGTTAAAATGCAGCTGAGACATAGTCCAGATTAGAATAGTAAATGACACGCACATGCAGTCCTACAGAGTCTGTATCCACATATGCCGCAGTCCGCACACCCAGATTTGTGTTGCAGGGGTGTCTAAAGTCTGCCCTGCTGGGCAGCAGACAGGCCTGGATTTGTGGATTTCCTTTATGTGCACAGATGAGTAAATTTGACTAAATTACTTAAGAAATGATAGTCCCACCTGGGTGCAGCAGGGCTATCCACAAATCCAGGTTTTGTGTGCGGCCAAGCAGGCCCAATTTTGGACACCCCTGCTCTATTGCATGCCAAATTAATCTTGATATAATAGCAAATTGTACTCAGAATCGGTTTGAAATGCTGCTATTATCCGTACATTTCATTGATACAAATTATGAAAATAATATGTTTGCTTCCAGGAATGAAATGGATATTGTTGCCCCATATATCTTGAGTCATAACCATAGCGCTTACAGTGCTATTGTATGTCAGTTATCTCTGCGTGTGGGCATGGGTGAAGGAGGAAATATAATTTGAGAACAAGGGTGGGCTGGTACGGTCCTGGAGGGCCACATACATACCTGGATTTTATGATATCCCTGTTGTGCACAGGTGAGTCAATCACCTCTTCAGTCATTCTGATTGACTTACCTGTGAACAGAAATTATATCTTGAAACCCCAGCATGTATGTGGCCCTCTTTGCCCCCCCCCCCAGAGAGATACAGCTCATTGTACACAACAGCCAGAGTACAAGCTTATTTATACATACATATAAACAGAATGATATCTGAAGGGTTTTGTGCACCCCATCCCCCCACCCCCACAATTTCATACAACAATGTGTGAGGTGTTAAATGATGC
The DNA here is from genome assembly GCA_027410445.1 of Discoglossus pictus. NCBI lineage: Eukaryota > Metazoa > Chordata > Amphibia > Anura > Alytidae > Discoglossus > Discoglossus pictus. Next base: position 26,126,867 of record CM050175.1, read on the forward strand.
TCATGTTGTATTGTGCTAGACCGATCTGTGTCCACCTGGCCTGGTAGGCCCACCATTGCCGCTGGCTGGATCCAGTCCCTCAAGGTCTGCTCCCATGCATTGTAGGTTACCTCTACAGCAGGCCAACTACCTGTACCACATGCTGCTCTTGTCTCCTCTGCCATCTTCTTCTTCACCCTTGCCTTGCAGTCCTCATACCTGCGTTTCACAGATTTAAGGTCCCTATTAGTGACCCCTAATGCCACAACAGCTGTAGTAACTTGGGCCCAGGCCTCATTCCTCCGGCTAGCATTCATCTTTCTCTCACAATGTATTATCCCATAGCGGGCACGGACTTCCTTGGGGAGAACCTCCATCTCCTCTGGAGTAAAATTGGGGGCCCTGAACTTTGCCACAACCTCTTGCCCTACTGACTGTGCCTAGGACTATTGGCCTCCCTCTCCTCTCCCTGGGGCCGCTCCTTCATCCCGACTACCTCCCGCCCAGGGATCAGGCCACGGACCCTCTGCCTCTCCAGCTTGTGTGCCTATATCTAGGGGTACCTCCCTCCCCCTGCTGCTCTCCTCCTCCTCCTCTCTCTCCATCCTCCTCATCCTTCTCTCCCTCTCTCCATCCCTCTAGCTCTTCTTACTCTCCTCACTCTCCTCCTCCTCTCCTCACCTCCCGCTCCAGTGTTCCCCTCACTCTCCTCCTCTCCTCTCTTTCCTTACTTTCCTCCTCCCATCCTCTACCCTCCTATGAAAAAAAAATAACGATAAATAAATATATAATGTTTTTGGATGTGTATGAGGTAAAACAAAAAAAAGGAGTATTATGTGTAGTATAGTAATTGTATGGAGGGGTATGTGGGTGGTGTGTGTGGGGGGGGGTGCGCTGTGGCCTACTGCTATGTGTTGCTATGTGTAGGTATTAATCTACGTGTGTGAATTATGAGATATCAGTAATTATGTGTGTTGTAAATAAAGGGTTAAATTATCTAAGGGGTCAAAACATCAAAATCTCCTCAATACTCCTTCTTTCTTGCTCACTCTCCTCTCTCTCCAAAGCACCTGTGTGTTTACTTGCAAAGCTACAGCAGGTTTTACAGGTTTGGCTGCCTTGTAATGGAGTTCTGGCATCTTTAATTGCGTTTTACGGCTTTCTATTGGCTGTTTGGTGTCTTTTGTGCTGCGTTATTACGCAAAATGTTAATTGAAAGACAAACGTAGCTCGTACGTAAATCTTACGTATTGCTTGCGCTACAAAGGTTTACGAGATAGCGTCTCTTGCTCATAACTTCTAATTTAATAGCAACGTAACTCTGACAAATTTGAAGCACGCAGCCCCTACGTGCTACACCTTGGATTTACGAGGCTGGAATTTAACATGGCCCTTAATACTTTGGTATAGCATTAATTATCTAATAATTTAAATAAAACTAACTAAAAGAAAAACTTAGTGAACTGCTGTTTAGACCTAACAAATATATTAATTACATAGGAACACAGGTCTTAGATGATGACACTAACATTTCTCTTACAGATTGCAAAAAAAAGAATGCAATTGAAATACCATCAGAAGTGGAAAAGAAGTTAATCGATTAGTAAGGTAAGCAAAATAGACATATTAGTAATGTCATGTTTGCCTTTGTTTGCTATCTAATAAAATATTGAAAAAAAAGAAAAAAAGAACAAAAATAAAAGGTACATTTACAATTACAGATTAGAATGGCGGACAAAGCAGAAAACATCAAAGAAGAGAAAAAAACCTTCTGACAAGGGAACGCAAACAAAGATGGAGAGATCGACAGTCGCCCGAGACTTCAAGAAGGCTAAGAGAAGAAGACTTGCCATGCAAAGAAGAATGCCTGCAAAAGGAAAAACTCAGCGTGAGCGAGCTAACAATAGAAAAAAAGCTGATAAACTTGCATGTGAAAAATCTGGTAATGTAGAATTTGTGTAAAACAATATTGTGGATTAATGGATTATGTTGCTGTATTGGCTACAAACAGCGAAATTCCAGCTAGCTGAGCCATCTTTTTGCCATCTTCGTTCCAAGGATCTCCTCGCAATATGCAAGAAATATACAATGATGCAATGGCTATTGTTACTAAATTTGGAAAAACAGATTTATTTATTACATTTACATGTAATCCACATTGGCCAGAGAAAGTGCAAAATTTTAAAGCTGGGCAAAGTGCTTCTGATAGACCAGATTTAGTGGCTAGAGTTTTCAAAATAAAATAACAGCATTAATACATGACATAACCATCGCACATTTGTTTGGGAAATGTGTTGTTTATTTTTATACTATTGAATTTAAAAAAAGAGGACTTCTACATGCACACATACATTTAATACTCCAAGAAAAAGATAAATTGAATATGGCTGAAATAGTGGATTCAGGGATTACTGATGAACTACCAGATTCGGAAAAACATTCCAAACTTTATGAAATTGTAGCACATCGCATGATACTGTACATGGGACATGTGGAGAAATAAATCCACAGTCACCATGTACGGAAAATAAGAAATGCACCAAAGAATTCCCAAAATAATTTAGAGTCAAAACTTATGCAAATTGTGATGGTTCCCCTTTGTATAAAAGAAGAGAAGGACAAACTGCAATTATGATGGGGAAAATTGTAGATAATCAATATGTGGTTCCATATAATGCACATTTGTTGATGAAGTACAATGCACAAATAAATGTGGAAGCTTGCACTTTAATCAAATAGATAAAATATGTGTATAAATATAATTACAAAAGGATATGATGCAGCAGCTGTAGTTGTGCAAGGTGCACAAAACAAACAAGATAATCCAATTTGACATGATGAACTTTCATGTTATCTAGATGTTTGGTATGTAAGTGCTCCAGAAACAATGTGGCGTCTTCTAAAATTTGAAATGCATGATCGCTCACATGCCGTCTATCAATTAGCTGTACATTTGCCACAAAGACAATTGATTTACTTTCATGCTGGGGATGAAATAAATGCTCTGGCCCAAAATGAAAATAGAGAAACAACACTTACTGCTTGGTTTACATTAAATAGTAACGACATTGAAGCAAGGGAATTGTTGTACATTTAGATTCTGTGGGCCTCATTCTATTATCGGCCGTAAATCGGCCGTAAGGCTGCGATTCCTTGCGGGGGTTCAGTTAACTCGCGATTCAATTATACGGCCCCGCAAGGATCTCCCCTTACGGCCAGCCGCATATCTTGAAACCGGCCGTAAGCTATGAAATCTAAAAACGCAAAAATAAATTCAAGCCTGCACTGTACAGCTCTGTAAATGCTAGGGATCATATTGGGGGACATGAGGATTAAAAGTAACCCCCTCTCAAAGCTTGCACATCAGCCCAAACCCGAGTTCAAATTAACTGTTTATTTTCTGGCTGTGGCGTGGGCGTGTCTGAGGTGCTCCAAGCACTCTGGTCTTTTTACATGTATATTTTACGTATATTAAAAAATATATATTTTACGGATTTGAGTATAGGGTAATTATGTGCTATTTTTGCTAACACCGAATATCACTTTATAGACTCCGCAAAGTGCAGGATGGCTTTATTTGAGCTATTTTAGGTGCTTAATTGGTGATAGCGGGACCTGTTTGCTGCAAGTAAGCTGCGGCTCGTTTTTAGCCTTGCAGACAGGGTTCCCGGAGCAATAGAATAGCAACCAGGCTTTTCTTACGGCCGATTTCCTTGCGGCCGTTTTAGATCAAAGGCTTTCCTCCGGCGCTTGCGGCCGCAAGAGATAGCAAGGCGCCGGCCGCAAGCCTGCCGGAGTCCCCGGCCGGAGGGGAATAGAATAGCCGGAAAGCTTGCGGCCGGTCCTTGCGCCCCAGCAGCGGCTGCGGCCGATAATAGAATGAGGCCCGGTATCATTATGTTTTCATCAATGGGGCACGGCGAAAAAGAAAAAGGAGTGGCAATAAAATGATCCCAAGAGACATTGAACGCTTTAGTTTAATATTACTCCTTTTCAATGTTCCTGGTGCACAAAGTTATGAACAATTACGTGCAGTGAATTACATTGTTTATGATACATTTCAATTAGCTGCGCAACATAGAAACTTCCTTGCAGATGATATTGAATGTGATAGATTTCTAGAAGAAGCGGCACTATGTCAAATGCCACGACAGATGAGGGAATAGTTCTCATTAATTTGCATATTTTGTAATGTACCTGATGCATTATCTTTGTGGAACAAATTTAAATTAAACATGTGTGAAGACTTCATGAAAAAATACAGTAAGTCCATTGCAGAATTAAAAGGCTTAATGTAAATTCAAGAGATATTGCTTTGTCATTGATTAAGTTGTGCAACTTTTAATCTACCAGATCCAGGAATTATAGACAACATAAACTATGAAGAATATGACTATGATGTGAAAAAACTAAAAGCAGAAGAAAATATAGCCACTTTAAATACATTGCTATGCCGTACAAAAAGCACTAAATGATGATACGCTAAAGGAGCGTTATTTCTATCTAGATAGACCCGGTGGATCTGGCAAAACATATCTATATAATGTATTGAAGAATTTAATTATAAGTCAAGGTGAAATAGTAGTTCTCTTTGCAATGACTGTAATTGCTGTCCTTTTAAAGGAAGGTGATAGAACTGTGCATAGTGGGTTTAAACTTCCGGTTTCTATTTTGGAAACATCAGTATCAGATATTAGAATTACATAATTTCAAGCAAAAATCTTAATTTTTTTTTATCTTATTATAATTGATGAGGCAACAATGATGTCTTGCCATGCTCTTAAATGTATTGAGCGGTTGTTACGTGAAGTCATGGCTAATGATTTGCCTTTTGGAGGCAAGGTGATGTTGTTAGGTGGCGATTTTAGACAAACATTACCAGTTGTTGTCCATGGAAATCGCACAGACATTGTGGAAACATGTATAAAGTCCAGTCCACTACGTAAACTATTTTCACACCTTAAATTGGAGAAAAATATGAGATCAGAAGGCCAAAATGAATTCAATGATTGGTTAATTAAAATTGGCAAAGGCAAAACACAGCTCATAAGTAATTTACCTGATGATACGGTTGAAATTCCACATGAAATGATTGCACACAAATTATTATTAACATCAAAAAGTAAAGATGCAAGTTGCATCTGAATAATGATTTTTTTTTAATTAATAGATGGCACCCAAAAAAAATATTTCAGTGCAGATTCTGTTCTGGCTGATGACAAACAGAGTGAACTTAACAAACTAAATTTATAAATTCATTAAAACCATCTGGAATGCCACCACATATTTTGCAGCTCAAAAAAGGGGCAATTGTCATGTTACTGAGAATTTTTTTGCAGCTCAAAAAAGGGGCAATTGTCATGTTACTGAGAAATGTGAACCCCAAAAATAGTACTTTGTAATGGGACCAGATTTATTGTTCAGGATTTAAGAGAGCATTTCATACATGCTGAAATTCTGAATGGTACCCATAAAGAAGAAAGAGTGTTTATTCCAAGAATAGATTTGGCTCCAAGTGAGAGTAGCTTGCCTTTTGCCCTTCAAAGAAGACAATTTCCAATCATAATGGATTTGCCATGACCATCAATAAATTACAGGGTCAAACTTTTAAGTCTGTTTGCCTGTTTTTGGAGGTACCAATATTTGCCCATGGACAACTCTATGTGGCATTCTTAAGATGCAAAAATCCATTAGAAATGAAAGTCTTGGTCAAACAAACAGAAAGTCAAGGTGAGCTATTAGAGGATTGGAGCGTATTTACCAAAAATATTATATATGATGAGGTGTTGTAAAAAGACAAAAAGATAGGATAAAATGTTATAGACATGTAAATAATATGTGGAATGGACAGAAATAGTAAATATGTATATATTTAACATGTGTTGTGAGTATTGGGGAAATTAAATGAGATTTATTCATATGTGAATTATAATTTATTGGTTTAGCAGATCAAAAATATTTAGTATTATTGTATAAAAAAAATAATGTAATATGACATGTAAAAATATTGGTTGTACATAGTCAGTATCTTCATGTATAGTAAACAAAATTAAATGTTGCAGTTTAATATGAAGAAAGTGTTCAGTATTTGTTAAAAGATAAAAAAAATGGATTTATTATTTTGTTTATAGTTTAAGGGGTTTTATCAGCTATTCCACTTGGAACAGCACATGTTAAAATAGTAGTTGTACATTGTTAGGAGATTCATGTATATTACAAAAAATAAATGTATAATTTTTCATATACAGATATCATTATTCATTATTGAATTAGAAATGTATTTCATAAAAAAATAATGCTTTTTTAATGGTTGACTGAATTATTCCATATTTTGTAAAAAGTCTCAAAAGAGACAACAGCTGTACAGAAAAATACATATGGCACATAGAGAGATAGTACAAAAAAAAGAAAAAAACAATGTCTAAAACTAAATCATGCTGTCATTTATGACGGGCAAATTGCTAATCTCTACATAAAACTAAGTCCATCTCAATATCCACCGCCACACAGCACCCACCCCTCTTAGCATGCATGCCTACATAGCACCCAATTCTTATCAGCAGCCATACTCTCTCATCATCCATCCTCACATTGTATAGCAACCATCCCTATCTCTTTTGCTCCACTTCACAAAATCCACCCTTCTGTACTTTGTTGTCACTTTTCAGCCCTTGCTCTCTCACCTTCTTTCCTGTAGAAATCCAGTAGGGGAGGGAGGGTTTGCAACCAGGGAGGCCCAGGGAAGGGTAAAGGGGTTTTGGGGGTGCTTGGCGGGCTGAGATGGGTGGGGAGGCCTCAAGGGGTCTATACACTATAAAAAAAGTCAATGCAAAAAACAAAGCACTACTTGGCCCCCAGAGGAGGGCCCTGGAGCACTGCTTCACCTGCACCACTGATAGATCTGCCCCTGTTCAGACCTCAGTGTGGTGTCATGTTATATTTTAGTAATTTGATTGAAAATGTATATTTTCATGTTTAATTGTATTTATTTTATTATAATAGGGCAACCCAGATGTGAAGCCCATTGCTAATTGTACCTAGGGATTTTAGCTACATCCTGCTTACAGGACCCATAAGGACCAGAAGGTTCGTCTAGGGTTATCTATTTCTCTCATTAATAGATGGCTTGACTGGCCTTTACCTCAATTTGGAAATGTACTGTTCTGTTTAAATTGCATAAGACTGATACAGTATATATTATAGATTGTTTTCTCTAAACCTCTACGTTTTATGAACAAATTCTTCCTGTTTGCAAGTACAGATAAAAGTCCTTGCTCCCAAATCCTAGCTGGCTCAATGTGAAACAATAACAAACACTATTGATAATAACAAACCCAGGGCCGGATTTACCTTTTTGGAGTCCCTAGACAGTGAACTCTAAGCTGCCCCTGGAAGCATGTACCATTTTTTGTTTTATGGATGTGATATCTATCACATATTATAATTGTCGAAATACGAGACGTCGTCACGCTTTGTGTGGTGCGTACAACTTAGCAAGGCGAGACGTTAAACTCGGAGCACTTAGGAGATGAGCGCCAAAGGCGCTCATCGCTGGTGAGCCTCGCATAGAGAGGCGAGCAGTTAACTTGGAGCACTTAGGCGATGAGCGCCAAAGGCGCTCATTGCTGGCACGCCTTGAATGGTGAGGCGAGCCGTAAACTCGGAGCACTTATGCGATAATCGCTAAAGGCGCTCATTGCCTTTGAGCCGTTAAACCACTAAAACGCGCAGCACAGGAGATGAGAGCCGAAGGCGCTCTTTGCCTGCGAGCCTCGCAAAGCGAGGCTCGCAGTGGAGGTAATAAAACTTGCGAGACTTAGCCTACAAACACTTACAAAATATGGGATTGCCTTAGACTGCAAGTAGCTTAAAAAAATACGAGATGCAGGACATAGGAAAAATACGAAGTTAGATGCCGAACCGTGCAAAACAAAAAACAAGAAAAACAGAAAAAAAACATCACACATAGCACGGGAGAACAGCTAGGACATCTGGAAGTGAGGTGAAACGCGCATTTATTTCGAATTTAAGCCGTTTCGGCTCTTGAATATCGGCTAAACAAGAAAAAAAATGGCAGGCGAAAAAAATGAGACAGCGACGTACGCGATACGGGTAAAACATAACATAACACCGCCATTTTACAATACTAACTTACAAATTTACACATTAAGAATGTGAAATGGCGGATTTCCTTGTCTAAACCAACTGTTTTGTCTAGCGCATGCAGGGGATATATAGGGCACACTCTCCACAGAACTGACACTTTCTCCTCATCCAAAGAGATTGTTAGCTCTTCATTATACTGATTGCTGAATATTAAATACAAATAGGTAAAGTATATTATAATCATTAATAAATAATTAATAAATTAATTATTAATAAAAAAAATATATGATTAAACAAGTTGAGCAACAAAGTTATCATTTACGCTTGCTTTAGTTTAGCAATACTTTTATGCTTAGCTGTTTGTGATATATTAATTAGTTGAATAATTAATTAATAATGTACTTTAATTTATTAATTATTAATTAGAAATCATTAAGAAAAAAAAAATGCGTAAAGTTTATTAATACATTAATGCTTAACTGTTTATTATATATTTAGATATTGATTCATTATTTATTAATGTACATTATTTTATTAAATAATTATTTCTAATCATTATGAACAACAAATATTCTATATTTTACAATGTGTTTACTTTATTAATATATTTATGCTTAGCTCTTGAGAATACATTTAGTCATTCATTAATTGATTATTAATGTACATTCATTTATTAAATATTAATTAGTAATATTATTTAAAAAAAAAAGAACCACAAACAATATGTATATTTTACTATTCACTGATATATTTGTATTGCTGATGATCACGTGATCGGGATGAATCCAAATATTACAAACGCTTTCCATCTTATTTGACAGTTTCATCGTCTCTGCAGATGAATTAACACTGAGAGTGACGTTTGCAGCCTTTCAACAGCATAAAGATCACCTTTACAGGTTTATCATTAAATTAGGTTCTTATGGAAAAACAAAGAATTAAAGTCTTTTTATTTTAAATTGATGACAGTTATTTGATTAATTAATGTATATTAATATATTATTTAATAATTAGTAATCATTACAAAAATAATGCTTTTATTTATCAATATTTTGATGATTATGCTTTTATGTTTTGCATCTATGCCAATATATCTGTGTTGCTGCTGACTGCCTGATAGGGATGAATCCAAATATTACAAATGCTTTCCATCTTTATTGACAGTTCCATCGTCTCTGCAGCTGACTCAACACAGAGAGTGACATTTGCAGCCTTTCAACAGCATAAAGTTTACATTCACGTTTACAGGTATATCATTTAATTATGTACTTAAGGAACAAAAAAAGGATTTTTTTTTTATTTGATAACAGTTATTAATTAGCATATAATAATATTTTAATTAATTAATAATTAGTAATCATTAACCTTACTGCTCATTTATGTACATTGCTTTTGGAACTATTAACTAATAATAATCTAAAAAATTAAAAATAATTATTTTTATAAGAGTTAAAAAAATATGTACATTTTACAAAGCACTTACATATCTGGAGTGATTATAATTGCTTGACACGGATAGGACCATCAAAGCACTTAAATATTTAAAGCACTTTTTACGTTCTGACGTGTACTATATTTAAAATGTTATAATGATTTTATTTATCAATATATTGATGATTATGCATTTATGTTTTGCGTCTATGCAAATTAAACATCATAGTTAAATTCACTCACTAATTAATTGAATACAAACATTAAAAATGATTTTCATGTTATTTCACAGATTACTCATCTCTGCACCTGACTGAAGATAGAGAGTGAATTCTCAAGGATTTTTTCTCAAAGAACATCAATTTCACAGGTATATGATTTCATGATGCCCGTATTGTTTTGTATTGATGACAGTTAAGGATGAATTAATTAACCTATATTTATTCAGAGCCTCATTAAATTGCAATTTGAAAAATTGAATAAGGCTCTATATAAAGACATAGCATATTATTTTAACATACATTTTTTGTTAATGTACATCTATCCAAAACTAAAGTTTTTAAAACAAAGAAAAGTACCAAAAAAATATGCTATGTGCTTATATAGTGCCCTCTTGCATTGCACAACTTGTAAATAAATTAGTCTTTAGTATTTAATTATTCATTTAGAATAACAAAAACATTTTTTTAGCCATACATAAAAATTACAAAATTGCACATTATTTTAAGCCCCATCCATACTTTGCTTATAGCTTTTTCTGTTTGCCCTTCTTTAGGAAAACATAAGTAACTCTTTAGGTTTACCATTGATGTCATTTATTGATACATTAATTAATGTATATTCATTTATTAATGACTTAATAATTAATTATTACAAACAAATTCTTATCAATATATATATATATATATATATATATATATATATATATATATATGCAGTGCATTGCTTTTTAATGTATGCCAATAAAAAAAAAATGATTTCATTTATTTCATGGAAAAATTCAAAATGCTTTTCAAATCATTGCATTGTTTAATTAATGTTATTTAGCTTTGGATTGAGAGCAGCTACAAACAATGTGTACAGTACAAAAAACATTACATCTGAAACCTGTATTTACAATTACAGCTTACAATGGCGGACAACGGAGAAGACAGGGTTGAACACAAAAGAAGAGTGGCAAGGGAAAGGAAGCAAAGGTGGAGAGATGCACAGTCACCTGAAACGTCCGAACGCTTAAGAGAAGAAGACCGACAGAGACTTTTAAATAAAAAGAAAATGAGTAAGAAAGCACAAAGTGAGCGTGCTGGAGCTTCAAAAAAAAAAAGTAAACAAAAACATGTCTGTGAAACATTGCAGAATGATCCAATATGGCCTATTTACACCAATGTTCATACACATGACACCAATGTAGATATAGAAAGTTGTAGTGATATCTATGTTAAGGAAGCTCAGGATACTGCATTTATTAGAGCACTAACAGTAGACACTTATTATTGTGGATTACTCAATGTTGTTTGTCAGTTTTGTGTGGCCTATCATTTCTCAAGGAAAGACCAACTGACGGAGACTTCATTAGTTGCTGTCAGAAAGGAAAGGTAAGACTTCCACAAAGACACACATTTCCAGATTACTTACAAAGTTTCATGAGCGATCCAACATTTCCAAATTATACCAATCTAAAAAAAATAAACATCAGGTCTTATAAAAGTGCAATTCCATATGCTTCAATGGGTACTACAATTAGCAAAAAATGTCCCAGGACATGGTCCTTACTGTTTTAGAGTTCAAGGACAAATTTACTCCACACTTCACATTTACACCCACAAGAAGAAGAGCAAAGGGAATTTATATGTCTTAGATACAATGGAAGCTGTTGACCAAAGGATGATGCTTTCGGAAAATAAACAGTGTTTGTGAATAATCTTTGAACAGCTGGATAAAATGATGACCAACAACCCATACAGTCAAGCATACAAATAATTAGCACAGGTTGAAAAAGAACAGCAACATGCTCAAATACATCAATTGACAATGTCAAGAGTAAATATGTTTTTAAAAAGAGATTGCAAAACTGATCAAAGATGGGATAATTTACCAACAGTAAATGAGGTAGCCATGGTCTTAAAAAATTAGGATGGTGAACCACGTTTTCAGTGGGATATTAGAATATATCCATGCAATGAAGACCAACCTTTTATAAACATACATTTATTAAGTTGTAAATTGGATCCAATGACATATCCCATTTCATTCCAAATGGTGAACCTGGATGGGAACCAAAATTACAATTGCAAAGTTATCCCAATAGTAAAGTTCGTGTTAGATGCAATATTTCGATGCTGGAATATAAAGTGACACAAACTGCTATTCAGGGTTATTTTAATCCTATTTTCTGTGGGGGCAAACTCCCACAACAATGGATTATTGATTCCTATCTACAAGTCGAAGCAAATAATCTAAATGTTATAAAATTTCAACAAAATAAGCTTTGAGTAGAAAAATATTATGGATTGATGGATTATTTCTCTGAATTGGCTACCAACAGAGACCTTCCAGCTGGAAGAGCAATCATTTTGCCATCCACATTCCAAGGATCTCCTCGCAATATGTGAGAAAGATATAATGATGCCATGGCTATTGTCACAAAATTTGGAAAACCAGATTTATTCATTATATACACATGTAATCCACAATGGCCAGAGTTCAAGGAACATTTTATTCTTGGACAAACTACTTCTGACCAACCAGATTTAGTTTCAAAAGTATTCAAAATAAAACTCAATTCATTAATACATGATATAACTAAAGCACAGTTATTTGGAAAATGTGTGGCTTTTGTTTATACCATTGAATTTAACAAAAGAGGCCTGCCACATGCACACATACTTTTAATCCTGCAGGAAAAAGATAAGTTGAATACTGCAGAGAGAGTGGATTCAGTAATTACTGCTGAACTGCCACATCCAGAAAACTATTCAAAACTTTTTGAGATTGTAACACACAGAATGATTCATAGGCCATGGGGAGATATCAATCCAAATTCACCATGAATGGAAAATAAAAAATACACAAAACAATTTCCAAAACAATTTCAAATGCAAACTTATGCTAATTGTGATGGATACCTGTTGTATAAAAGAAGACAAGGACAAACAGCTATCCGTGGACAAAAAGTTGATAATAGATATGACGTTCCATACAATCCACATTTGCTCATGAAGTACAATGCACACATAAATGTGGAAGCTTGCACTTCTATTAAATACATCAAATATGTGTATAAATATATATACAAAGTATATGATGCAGCAACTGTTGTTGTGCAAGGTGCAGCAAACGAAAAGGAAAATCCAATATTATATGATGAACTTTCTAATTATTTAGATGCTCGCTATGTCAGTGCTCCGGAAGCAATGTGGGGTCTTCTCAAATGTGAGATGCATGATCAGTCACATGCTGTGTATCGATTTGCTGTACATTTGCCACAAAGTCAGTTTGTTTGCTTTACTGCAGGCAATGAAAGAACTGCCTTAGCCCAAAGTGAACATAGGGAAACAACACACACTGCATGGTTTCAATTATACTGCCAGGACACTCAGGCCAGACAATTTTTATACATTGAGATTCCATATCACTATGTATTTGTAAATGGTCTATGGCGGCAACGAAAAATACATACTTATAAAATTATACCACAAATTGATACCGTCAGTCCAAGAGACATTGAATGTTTCAGTTTAAGATTACTTCTTTTACATGTTCATGGTGCACAAAGTTTTGAACTTTTACGCACAGTGAATGACATAGTTTATGAGACTTTCCTATTAGCTGCAAGACATCAAAACGTCATAGCAGATGATACAGAATGGGAGAGGTGTCTGGAAGAAGCAGAACTATGTCAAATGCCAAAGCAATTGAGTGAACAATTTGCATTTGTTTGCATCTTTTGCAATGTACCTGATGCATTTACTTTGTGGGAAACATTTAAATTAAATATGTCGGAAGACTTCTTGAAACTTTACAATGAGCCCATTGCACTCTTAAAAACGTTAATGGAAATTCAAGAAATATTTCTTGCTCATGGATGAAATTGTGCAAGTTTTGATTTGCCTGATCCAGGACTTATAGATGACATCAAATTTGATGATTATGACACTGAGCTTCAAAAAAAAAAACAGAAGAAAAACTGGCCACTTTAAATACTTTACAATTGCAAGCATTTAATGCCATCACAAATGCCACAGATGATGAAATGGTCAAAGACTGTTATTTCTATCTAGATGGCCCTGGTGGATCAGGAAAAATGTATCTGTACAATTGTTTGATGAGTTACATTCAAACACAGGGTCAGATAGCAATGCCATTTGCATCAACTGGAATTGCAACACTTTTGTTAGAAGGTGGTAGAACTGTGCATAGTGGATTTAAACTGTCAGTTCCCATTTTAGAAACATCAGTGTCAGATATTTGACTGAATTCTTTACAAGCCAAAATATTTAAAAAAAGTAAATTAATTATCATAGATGAGGCAACAATGATGTCATGTCATGCCTTGCAATGTATTGATAGATCATTAAAAGAAATGATGAGTAATAATTTGCCATTTGCTTGAAAGGTGATATTGTTAGGAGGAGATTTTAGGCAAACATTACCTGTTGTGCCACAGGGAAATAGGATTGACATCATTGAAACATGTATCAAGACAAGTAAACTGTGGAAAATATCTACACGCCTCAAATTAGAATTAAATATGAGATCTGAAGGCCAAAACGAATTCAATGATTGGCTCATTCAAATTGGAGAAGGAAAACATCCACAAATACATGATTTACCCAATTATACCATTGAAATTCCATCACAAATGGTTTGCAATGAATCAATCATACCAGCAATAATTCTTAACACTCTGAATAACGACGATTACTCAGACATTGCAATCAAAATGATTTTAACATCAAAAAATATAGATGCCTTGGATCTAAATAACAACATTTTAAAATTCATCAACACACCCCAAAATAATTGTTACAGTGCAGATTCAGTTCTGGCTGATGATAAAGACAGTGAATCTAATTTTAGTATAGAATTTATTAATTATTTAACCCCATCTGGAATGCCACCACATGTTTTGCAATTGAAAAAAAGGTGCAATTGTCATGCTATTGAGAAATATGAATAAAAAAAGGACTTTGTGATGGGACCAGATTAATTGTGCATGATTTAATAGATCATTTTATACATGCAAAAATTATGACTGGGACCCATAAAGGTGAACGAGCTTTTATACCAAGAATTGATTTCGCTCCCAGTGAGAATGGTTTGCCTTTTGTCCTTCAAAGGAGACAATTTCCAGTTATCATGGCATTTGCCATGACCATCAATAAATCAAAAGGACAAACTATTAAGTCTGTGGGTATTTTTTTTACAGGAACCAGTTTTTTGCACATGGACAACTCTATGTTGCTTTTTCAAGGAGCACAAATCCAGATTAGATTAATTTTTCAGTTGAAGACAACCCAAGTCAGGGTGATCTACTACACGGTGGATGTATCTTTATAAAAAATATTGTGTACTATGATGTTTTGTAATCATAGAGAATAGTGGTTGCATTTCCAGGAAGACATTTAATGTTACTTTGCCTCTTCTTAGAGGACCACTATTTCACTTACAAAAACTCTATCTACAATTTGAGAAAACTACAATAATAACCAACAAAAAAGGAAGAAATAAAAAAAAGACAAATTAGAACCACTTTTATAGACAAAACAAAAAAAATGGAATTTCTTGGAAGTCACTTTCGCCGATTGGCTCCACAAAACAGCTTGCATTTTCTTACCTTTACTGTTTCAATTTTAATAATTTAACTTCATGTTTGCAATGTTAAAATTCTGTTTTCAAAGGACTGAAAAGTTGTTTCATTCTATGTAATTAAAGTTTAATGTTAGTAGCAGCATCATCCTTTGTTAAAAAACATAAATGTTTCATGATATATAGATTATTGATCCAGGGAGTAATCTGATCACCAGTTAATGGAGTCAGGAAGGAATTCATTTTTTGCACCACTTTCAAAAAAATTACCAGGTTTCATTGGGCTTTTTTTGGTTTACCTTCCTCTTGCTTCAATATTCAAGATCACTATATTTTTAAACCATTTCATGTAAAATGTTATTACCTTACGTTAATGTTTGCATTATTAACATTGTATTTCACAAGGTTTTAAAAGTTTCTATTATGGAATGTTAGTAAAGATTTATGTCAGTAGCATAAACATTTGTTTAAAAATTGATATGTATAATTAAATAGACAGGATTCATCCAGGGAGTAATCTGATCGCCATTTACTGGGGTCAAGAAGGATTTTTTTTTCCTTTTGAGACAATTGGCTAAGTTGCAATGGGGCTTTTTATTGTTTGCCTTCCTCTGGATTCAATACCTATGTGCTTTACTAGGAGTTTGAATACCAGTTGTATGTTAAGAAGCATTCTGTTATGGTTTAAAATACTCATTCAGACAAAGTTCAGCGATTTCATGTTAGTATTGTTAAAAAAAATCATTCAACACTGTTTACAATATAAGTTGCATATTAGAAAACTTTATGTAATGGTTCACAATACGTATTCATACAAATTTCATGTATTGTTATATTATTACTGCATACATGACAATTAAAACGTTTAAGATGGTTTAACAGTTCATCAAAAAAAAATTATAACATTTTTGTACTTCTTTTTAGATAACAAAAAGGTTAAGAGTCTCAAAGAATCACATTCTGTCACAAAAAGCAATTCCAGCTTTTAAAATGTTATTGACGGTCATTTTTTGACGGGCAAGTCGCTAGTATTTTTATATTCACAGTGATGCTGCAAGCAGTCAATATAAAACATATAACATCAAACCATTAAGAGAGAGAATGACATTATCATTTCCTTTTTTTACCAACATATTCCATAGCTCTATACAGGGGAAGGTTCAAGCCCAAACAATATTAGCACAATGCAAAAAAAAAAATGGAGGGCCCTGTCATTGAGCTTAAAATCAAACAAACACATTGCTTTCCCTAAATCACCTAGCAAGATAGAAAACATTTATACTTACAAACTAAAAGGGATTAGAGACATGATCCTTCACCTTTAAGAAACATATGCTTACTTGCTTTCTTTAAGCACTTTCTAATAAGAATGTTTTTTTTTTAAATACAATTTATGTTGGTCTTATTTTTTTTTAGTAAACTGTTTAAATACTAAAATACTGTTTTTATGCAAGATTAACAGCTTTATCATTAATTATTACAAATGCATGGGAACCATCCAATACATGACATTCCTCTATTTAAAAAAAAATCTAAACAAATTTGTGAAAGAGGAGAAAAAGCTAAGGCAATGCCGATGCTTAATGGTGATATTGATAAAGTTTCAAACACCAAAAATATCCTGACTCCTACTAAACAAGGCCATCTAGATTTTCTCCCAACCTTGTCGTAATTTACATAATCTAAGTGTTTTTGTTGTAGCCTCTGAGTGAATCTAGGGGGAAGAAAACCAGGAGCCTCATGAACTACACAAATGCTTGATAAAGTATAATCATGTACTTTTAGTACATAATCTCAGAGGCTGTAAATAGTTGAATAGGATCACTTTACATAAGATATAGAATTCTGGGCACAGCCTAATTACATCACTCCGACTATTATATGAACTGGTATGAGACTACATTAATTCAAATACACTGGACCACATTCAATTCCAAGCCCACAACTCGCTCGCTGATGGCTGCATGTCTGCAATTGAGTTGCGGGCTCCCGTTCCCCTCAGTTTCCAATGCTATCCAAAATTGGAAACCATGGTTTCCAAAGTAAGTAGAGCCGGGCATGCGAATGCAAGCCCGTAGCTACTACTTACAATTAGCCAATAGGAAATGAGAGTGTCATCATGAAGCCAATGAAACCCACGTGTGCTCCTGCAGGTTCCCAATAGGAAAGCCTGCTGCAGGGGTCCCGATCGGGGCAAGCCCGTAGCTACTGCTTACAATTAGCCAATAGGAAATGAGAGCGTCAACATGAAGGTAAGGAAACCTGTGTGTGCTTCCGCAGGGTCCCCACATTAACCCCACGATGCAGGGTTCCCGCTCGGGACCCCTGCATGTTCCCCACATTCACCCCATGATGCAGGGGATCTTAATTGGGACGTCCGCAGGGTCCCCACATTAACCCTTGCTGCAAGGGTCCCAATCGGGACCCCCTAAGCATTTTAACATTTCTAATTTCCCACCGCAGGTCCTGAAAGGACATGCAATTAAAATGAACCCTATCACTCATGGGAGTATAAACAAACCACCATGAGCCCTGCAATTAACCCCATCAGTCCCATCAGGGTCTATTTAGACCCTAATGGGACAATAATTAACCCTCACAATAACACTATAAGTGCCATGAGGGTCCTCCAGGACCCTCATGACACGAAGTCTAAGCACTACCCTACACTACACTATTAGCCCAACCCAATTAACCAATAAATCTACATGAACCCTATCTAAGTAATTAACCCCCCTCTTAGTAATAAACCCCCCTCTAAGTAACAAACAACCTCTTACTAATTAACCCCATATAAGTAACTAACCCTATTTTACCCTCACCATAACTAATTAACCCTACCACAAACCACTTAACCCTATCTAGTCCTATTTAACCCTAAATTAACCTATTTAACCCTAATTGGACCCAATAACCCTATCTAGTCCTATTTAACCCTAACTGAACTCAATAACTGTAACTGGACCTAGTTAACCCTAACTGTACCTATTTAATACTAACTGGACCTAGTTAACTCTAACTGTAGCTATTTAAACCTAACTGGAAATATGTAACCCCAGGTACACCTACTTAATCCTAACTGGAGTCAATAGCTCTATCTAGTCCTATTTAACCCTAACTGGTCCCAGTAACCCTAACTAGACCTAATTAACCCTTTCTGTACCTATTTAATCCTAATTCGACCTAGTTAACCCTAACTGTACCCAGTAAACTCCTAGGTGCCGCGGGGGTACTTACAGTACAGTGGGGTTAGCAATTTTTGAGCCATGAGCCCTTTAAGGACCAGCAGCGGGTAATTTGAATTTTTAAATGCTGCTCGTGTAACGATCGAGAGCCCTGCATCATGGGGTTAATGTGGGGACCCTGCAGGGGTCCCGATTGGGACCCCTGCATCATGGGGGTTTCATTTAGAAGTGTGGGGGTATGTTAGGAGCAGTGGGGACATTGCATTGCATACATAAGGGATTCTGAAGCCCTTGCAGGTCCTCTCTAGCACATGTAGGACTTCGTCCTTCATTTGCGTTGTACGAGTTAGTATACGTTTGTTAGCTTGGGGGAATCGGGCAATTGAATAGCTATTTGTGATTTTAGCCCTGCGAATGTGACAGATCAAAGGCTTCTGAGGGGTGTAAACTATGAGTTTGACGGCCGCCATTTTTGCAAGGCCATAACTCATAACCTGATCCGAGCTGGCAAAAAAAACACCAATTGAATAGCAAATTTGCCTGTGTCCTTACTTGCGGGCCATCGGATCTCAAATTCGCAAAATTGAATGAGCCTCACTGTGTCCAACTTTTTGTAAAGGAGTAGTGATGCATGTTAATTTTGATTTCAGTTATGCACAAACATTTTCAAATTACAGCTGTGAAATAAAGCTCACAATGATGAAAGCTGATTTGAATTTAAGCTCAATGATTCCTGCCTACTTGTGCCCTCCACCATCCAGTTCAACAAAAGCCACACATTGTTCAGTACAAAACCACTTGTTGCTAACCCCTAGAATCAAAGGTTGTTTGGATTACAAAAGGAGGCTTGGCTGCACTTACCAAGGCTGTAGATGCATCACATCAATATCACATTACAATCAGCCAAGTATTGGGCATTTTATGACAGTGAATAGAGGGCAACTCATGGTTCCTTAGTACAAATGTATTTTTTGGGCATGGTATATTCTTCACAGGGCAGGTCGTTTCTAAGCTACATTTTCCTCAAAGGATCTCACTATTTTAAGTGAAGCCACTAGAAGATCAGATGACAAAAGGTGGGATTCCTGCTAGGCTGTGGCTATACCCCTTTGCTTACCTTTATAGGCTTACAAAGCCTACTCTGCAATGCCTACTCTGCATGGGATGAGGTGAGCTGCTTCTGTGATCACACACCCACCCTGCCACACTCCTGGCATGAGGTGAGCTGCTTCTGTGATCACACACCCACCCTGCCACACTCATGGGATGAGGTGAGCTGCTTCTGTGATCATACACCCACCCTGCCACACTCATGGGATGAGGTGAGCTGTTTCTGTGATCACACACCCATCCTGCCATACTCATGGGATAAGGTAAGCTGCTTCTGTGATCACACACCCACCCTGCCACACTAATGGGATGAGGTGAGCTGCTTCTGTGATCACACACCCAACCTGCCACACTCCTGGGATGAGGTGAGCTGCTTCTGTGATCACACACCCACCCTGCCACACTCGTGGGATGAGGTGAGCTGCTTCTGTGATCACACACCCACCCTGCCACACTCCTGGGATGAGGTGAGCTGCTTCTGTGATCACACACCCACCCTGCCACACTCCTGGGATGAGGTGAGCTGCTTCTGTGTTCACACACCCACCCTGCCACGCTCCTGGAATGAGGTGAGCGGCTTCTGTGATCACACACCCACCCTGCCACACACATGGGATTAGGTGAGCTACTTCTGTGATCACACACCCACCCTGCCATGCTCCTGGGATGAGGTGAGCTGCTTCTGTGATCACACACCCAGCCTGCCAAGCTCCTTGGATGAGGTGAGCTGATCACACACAGCCACAGCAGCAGCTATCCCCCTCGCTCTTCCTTATGCCTGCGCAGTAGGAGGCACAGCTTTGTCCCAGCACTGCACTGTAACCTGATCCCGCCCCCAGAAGGCTGTTAATCCCCTTGTTCCCTAATGCACCCCTCCACCAGCACACAGTACACTTAAAAGGCAAAAGCTATCAAATATATTGATTTAAAATTCAAAATTAGGCTCCCCTCGTAGTAATCCACCCAGTTAATCAGGGACCGCATATCAAACTATTGCTGAACATATCTGAACATTGAGCATAACTAGTCTCTTTTTGTGTAGGTGACTGCATGAAAGATAAACACGATTAGCCCCAGGGGGTAACTACTACTGATTGGCAATGATCTTCAAGTAATAAAAGATATGTTTGTGGCAGACTGACAGCTCAAAATGCCAAACATCAATGTTGGTTTGCTGCATAAAAATGCAATTTTTTAATAGCATTGCACTTATAAAGTACATGCTCATTTATTGAAATGTTGCATGCTTATTGACAGCCTAATGACATTTTTAAGAATCTGAGGATAAAGAGCACATGTTATATTTTAAGGTTAAGTGTGATTTTTTTGTTCCAATCATTTTATTGAAGACAATAAACAATAAATAAAAACAAAGCAAGTTGAAAATTACAGACTCCACAGTAGGACTAAGTATATACAAGTGTTTTAGTAGCCTTAAACACTAAGAGATAGCATCAGGCACGTCACATTGAAAGCAGAAAATAAGACCATACTTAAGGAAATCTTGCAATCAATCTGTGGTTTATCCGTTGCCTTCTCACATTTTTAAAAGTTTTTGTGAGAAATGGAGTTTCCTCCTTAAGTCTTAACTTGAACCTTTCCCGATACATAAAACCAGGATCTTATAAATAATAGAGAAACAAGATAAAAATTCAAAAGGAAGAAAGAAAAAAACCTGAAACAAAAATAAAAAACAAGAGAAAAAATAACAACAGAAAATAGAACAGGGGAAAAGTAGGGGAATATAAATGGCAAGTTTACCTTAACTCCTGATCAACTGAGGTCCTGGATCACACCTGTTCCCTCTGCCCTACCGGGAGGAGGTCAGAGAGCAAAGAGTAGTTCACCTAATTGAAATGCTATGCTGGGAGTCAAGCCCATGTCCATGTCATCAAGAACTGGGGGTATGAATCTTTCAAGATATGGGTCAGTTTCTCATTAATCATTATAAAATTAACCTTAAGGATGATTTCTCCAAAGTTATTTCTAGAGGATTTCCAATTTTTAGCAATATGGTGTTTAACTGCTAGGGCGTTAAACTACACAAGTTTTTTTTAGATTAAGTTAATGTGTCTACATGTATACCTAGAAGGCAATACTCAATGGAGGGCGAATTGGGGAATGAAATATTTGGGATACCAGTCTCAGCATTTGCTCCCAGGTGTCCTGAACACCTGAGCATGACCACCAAATATGCAATAATTATCTTCCCAGTTGAAAGCCCCTGAAGCATTTATCGCTGATCTGGGGATTAATGGTATGCATTCCAGAGGGAGTGAGGTATGTCCTATGCAGAACTTTAACCAATACCTCAAGTAGGTTATATGTCATGGAGCCTCTGGACAGATTGGGGAAGACCTCTTTCCACATAGCAGGCTTGAGGTTCCTACCCAGGCCTTGTTCCCATTTGACCCTAAAGGGGGTTTGAGAGTTTTATCATTGAAAATAGAGTATAAATCACCCAATATACCTTTAGAAAAATGTAAGTTCTTGCACAACACTAAGAACCAGTTTCAGGTTAACTGTGATTTTAACAAGGCATAAGTGTTATATTCACTCAGATTAAAATGATTTTACTAATTAGATAAGACCATTCCATTTCCTATCTTATCTTATGAATCTGATCATTAACTCAGTAAAATCACATACACATAGTTTTCTATATGTTTTTTTGAGTATCTAAACTTGATAATGGGGAAAGTTATTTTAGGAAGTAAACAAATAAACATAGCCTATATATTTTGTTGTTTAGTATAAAATAACATAAAGGGTATCAAAGAAGCAAGAAAATTGTAAGTTGTCATTAGCTAAGTGATCACATATATAGTTGTGAGCAATACAGTTGCTGGCAAGGAGCATCAAGGGGCTCCTTGCGCTGGTGGAGATGAGCGCCATAGGCTCTCATCCCTATGACCCCGTCCGAGTTAGGCAGTGAGCGCAGACGGCGCTTACTGCACTGGTGGAGATGAGCTTATCCCTATGACCCGCGGAACTACAGATCAACAGAAGCCTCAATTATACCATTCACAATGCTAGACCCATGGCAGTTTGAAAAAAAAAAATACGGCCTGTAACACTTTGCAAATAGGACAGCAGGACTTAGAAAATAAAAAATATGACCCGCAGCACATGGAAAAAAAAATGAGGTAAAAAAAAATGAACTTAACGGCTGAACCGCGCACATACAAAAACAACAAAAACACAAAGAAAATACAAAAAAATACAAAAAAATCACACACTGCAGGGGCGGGACAGCCAGAACATCTGGGAGTGAGGTTGCACGACAATTTAAACACAATTTAGCCACTTGAAAATCGACTAAAAAGGTAAAGTATATTCATTTATTATCCAATTACCGTATATACTCGAGTATAAGCCGACCCAAGTATAAGCCGAGGCACCCATTTTACCACAAAATACTGGGTAAAATGAGTGACTCGAGTATAAGCCGAGGGTGGGAAATGTGCTGCCCCCTGTGTCCCTCTTGTGCCCTCTGTGTCCCCCTCTCTCTCCGTGTCTCTTCTCCCCTCTCCCTTCCCTGTGTCTCTTCTCCCCTCTTCCTTCCCTGTGTCTCTTCCAACCTCTCCCTTCCCTGTGTCGCTTCCCCCCTCCCTTATCACCCTCCTCAACCCCACTCCTAAACCTCCCTCCTCATCCTTAACCTCCCTCCTCAACCACCCTCCTCATCCTCAACCTCCCTCCTCATCCTCAACCTCCCTCCTCATCCTCAACCCCCTCTTCAACCTCCCTTCTCATCCTCAACCCCCTCCTCAACCTCCCTCCTCATCCTCAACCCCCTCCTCAACCTCGCTCCTCAACCCCCCATCCTCAACCCCCCTCCTCAACCCCCCATCCTCATCCTCTCTCCTCAACCCCCCATCCTCAACCCTCCATCCTCAACCGCCCTCCTCAACCTTAGCCCCCCTCCTCAACCCCTCCTACTCATCCTCGACCTCCCTCCTCATCCTCAACCTCCCTCCTCAACCCCCCCATCCTCAAACCCTTCCTCAACCTCCCTCCTCAACTCTCATCCTCAACCCCCTCCTCAGGCCCCCCATCCTCATCCTCCCTCCTCAACCCCCCATCCTCATCAACCCCCTCCTCAACCCCCCATCCTCATCCTCTCTCCTCAACCCTCCATCCTCAACTCCCCTCCTCAACCCCTCCTCCTCATCCTCAACCTCCCTCCTCATCCTCCCTCCTCATCCTCCCTCCATATCCTCAACCTCCCTCCTCAACCCACTCCACAACCTCCCTCCTCAACCCCCCCATCCTCAACCCCCTCCTCAACCTTCCTCCTCAACCCCCAATCCTCATCCTCAACCCCCCATCCTCAACCCCCCTCCTCAACCTCAACCCCCCTCAACCCCAACCCACCTCCTCAACCTCAACCCCCCTCAACCTCCCCCCTCAATCCCCCTCAACCCCAACCCCCCTCCTCAACCTAAACCCCCCTCAACCCCCCTCCTCAACCCCCCATCCTCATCCTCTCTCCTCAACCCCCCATCCTCAACCCTCCATCCTCAACTGCCCTCCTCAACCTTAGCCCCCCTCCTCAACCCCTCCTCCTCAACCTCCCTCCTCATCCTCAACCTCCCTCCTCAACCCCCCCATCCTCAACCCCTTCCTCAACCTCCCTCCTCAACCCTCATCCTCAACCTCCTCCTCAGGCCCCCCATCCTCATCCTCCCTCCTCAACCCCCCATCCTCATCAACCCCCTCCTCAACCCCCCCATCCTCATCCTCTCTCCTCAACCCCCCATCCTCAACTCCCCTCCTCAACCCCTCCTCCTCATCCTCAACCTCCCTCCTCATCCTCTTTCCTCATCCTCCCTCCATATCCTCAACCTCCCTCCTCAACCCACTCCTCAACCTCCCTCCTCAACCCCCCCATCCTCAACCCCCTCCTCACCCTTCCTCCTCAACCCCCAATCCTCATCCTCAACCCCCCATCCTCAACCCCCCTCCTCAACCTCAGCCCCCCTCAACCTCCCCCCTCAATCCCCCTCAACCCCAACCCCCCTCCTCAACCTAAACCCCCCTCAACCCCCCTCCTCAACCCCCCATCCTCATCCTCTCTCCTTAACCCCCCATCCTCAACCCTCCATCCTCAACTGCCCTCCTCAACCTTAGCCCCCCTCCTAAACCCCTCCTCCTCATCCTCAACCTCCCTCCTCATCCTCAACCTCCCTCCTCAACCCCCCCATCCTCAACCCCTTCCTCAACCTCCCTCCTCAACCCTCATCCTCAACCCCCTCCTCAGGCCCCCATCCTCATCCTCCCTCCTCAACCCCCCATCCTCATCAACCCCCTCCTCAACCCCCCCATCCTCATCCTCTCTCCTCAACCCCCCATCCTCAACTCCCCTCCTCAACCCCTCCTCCTCATCCTCAACCTCCCTCCTCATCCTCCCTCCTCATCCTCCCTCCATATCCTCAACCTCCCTCCTCAACCCACTCCTCAACCTCCCTCCTCAACCCCCCCATCCTCAACCCCCTCCTCAACCTTCCTACTCAACCGCCAATCCTCATCCTCAACCCCCCATCCTCAACCCCCCTCAACCCCAACCCACCTCCTCAACCTCAACCCCCCTCAACCTCCCCCCTCAATCCCCCTCAACCCCAACCCCCCTCCTCAACCTAAACCCCCCTCAACCCCCCTCCTCCACCTAAACCCCCCTAAATACCTCCCCCCTCTACCCTCACTTACCTGCTTGTGCTCCGGCCTCCACTCCTTGAACCGGTGTGCATGTGACGTCACACGCGCGCCGCGTCATTAACATATACAGGGTGCCGCATGAGCGCCTGTGCCGGGTCAAGGAGCGGAGGCCTGAGCACAAGCAAGTAAGTGAGGGGTAAGGGGGGAGGTATTTAGGGGGGTTTAGGTGGAGGAGAGTCTTGAGGGGGGTTTAGGTTGAGGAGGGGGGAGGGAAAGAGACACAGGGGTGTAGAGAGACACACTTGGGGGTTAGAGACACACGGGGGGGTTAGAGACACACAGGCTGAAAAACTTGGCTTATACTCGAGTATATACGGTAATTAATTAATTAATATTAAAAAATATATATATATTTATAATAAAGAAAAGAGATGGGGAGAGGATCGAGATGAGCCCCGAAGCACTCAGCGCAGGGCTCACAATGAGCGCCGTGGGTACTCAGTGGAGCAAAAGTAGATGAGTGGAGAGGTTCGCAATAAGCTCCAAAGGTTAATTACCTGGCTTACGATTTTATGACCGCCATTTTTTGACAGGCAATTCGCTAGTTATTCCATAAGACTGAGAGATGGATGAATCTGTTTTTACCTCTTACAGGTCTGCCTGGAAGGCTAGGATGCCACATCAATTCCAATACTGCAGGCACAGTGTCCAAGGGCAGACCCTTGTAGTCACTATTTGTACAATTTTTAGAGCGTAAAATCTGCTTGTTAATAAAAGAAATTGGAAAATAGTAAATACATCTCAACTAAATTATATTTAGAGTAATGCTCCAAAACCTTCCATATTCCATTATTGCCAATGATCCCACATTTTCACAAGATTAGAATCTATTTTTGCTGATGACTGGTAGCTCAAAATGGCAAACTTCTGTGTTAATTAACAGTTAATAAAATACGTTTTGTTATCTAAGCTTTTAAGTAATGTTTGGATATAAGCTTGAAGCTGATCGTCTCTAAATTTGACCATTTCGGGTTTTAGTGGTCTAAAACAATGGATTATCTTTTTGGATGGATGATATTTTGCAATGCAAAGACAAGTTAATGAAAATGTGTGTTTAATGTATTCTTGTTCATCAAGCCTACCCTCACAGCTAAAGGGAACAGGCACCAGTATGAAACCCTTGTTCCACAGATTCCACAGATACCAAGGAAGTGTAGGTTAGATTGGTTTACAACATTTTGACTTGTTTTTTTAACCTTTGCATATAACATCTAATCTTCAGCCTCAGACACTATTGTCTGTACGATGCCTGTGCAACTCTACTTCTGGGAATTAACCTCAGCCCCAAGACAGTCTAAAGAAAGGTGTTTGCTTTATGTTGGGTGTGGTACCCATGCACAAACGTATGGAACAAATGTATTTTCCTGCGGCGGCAGAGCAAGTTTGTTCATCCTATGTCAATACAAAGGCTTGGATACATTTGATACACAGAAGCAAAACTAATTTTCAGAAAATGAAACTGTCCTATCTATTTTTGTCATTGTTTTATATTCCTATGTCCTTTGGAGTCTCAAACTGCTGTCATTGCATAGGGGAGACCATGTAGCCATGGCATGAAATGTAATGAAATGTACGTAGAGATTTGGAGTCAGTGACCTGTGTACACACATGATTTAAACTAGGAAAACTAAGCCAGAGGTACAGGAATTAATAATTAACAGTTAATTTTCATACATGAACATGGAATTTGACAACTATAACTTACTCAAACATTGTACGTACCGGCTTTTCATTTATACAGGGCCCCTCACATACAGTTCCATGTCAAGAAGAAATCTCAGCTGCCTCGTGGATATCTACAAGAATAGTAAAAGCATGATGATTGTAAGAAACTAAAAAATAACACATCCAAGGAAGCTGTTTTTTACTGCATAGGGGCCAAAAAAAGATATGTACAGTTAGAAAGATTTCACTTAAATGCGGCTCCTGAAATATTACATATTAAGATGCTGACATAGAAGTTTGGCTGTATTTCTCTACAATGTAACTGTTTGCCGAGCAACAATGTGTGCAATCCGTGCAAGGCATCGAGACCCCTGGCTTCTGAGGACCCCCTCGGACCTCAGGCAAGTCTTCTGTGGTTCCCAGCCTCCTGTGGCCCCCACAGATCCTATGTGGCCCCCAGTGGGCTCCCTGTGGTTCCCTGTGGCCCTTGAGGGTCTTGTATGGCCCCACAGCCCTTTATGGCCCCAGCTGACCTCCCTGGACCCTGTGGCCCATTGTGGCCCCGCACAGGCCCCAGGTGCCTCCTATGGCCCCCAGTTTCCCCCCTCAGCCTCATATGGCCCCTCAGGGAACTCTGTGGCCTCCCTCAACACCTTGTGTTCCCACTCAGCCCCCTCTGACCCCTTTTGGACCTCTGCAGCCTACCTCAGCCCCTTGTGGCCTACTCGATCGTTGTGGGCCACTGTGGCCAACCGTGGACCTCTGTGGCCTCCCTTGGCCTTTTTTTGCCCCTTCAGTCCTTGCAGGCCTCTGTGGTCCCCTGAGCCCTCTTGCCTGCCATGGCCCTCTGCTCACCCCAGGAAGTGGAGTGCAGCAACGGGCAGGTAAGAAGGTATTTATATAGGTGTATATATATATATATATATATATATTTATATTTATAGATGCATATGTAAATGTATACGTGTATGTGGAATACAGATGTACACAGACAGTTGTAGTTACCTGCACAACTCTAGCTTCCACCCCTCCCATACGAAACAAGGGATAATTCATAGTCAAGACATCAGATACCACCGCAATTGTTGAAACATAGAGGATCGTGATACACACTTAAAAACACTGACTGCCTCCTTCAGACAGAAGGGTTACAAACCCTGTGTTATCACTCAGAAAGTAACCTCTGCCATCAGAACACCCCGAGAACACGTGTTGCAAGACAAAACCAAAGAAACAACTTCACGTACACCTCTAGTAACCACATACCATGTGGTTCTAGAAGGAATAAGCAAAATATTTAAGGATTTACAACCACAACTCACAGAGGACACAGAATTGAAACATATATACCCCCAACCCCCCATTCTTGCATTTAGGCAGCCACCAAATTTAAGACAAACATTGGTGAACAGAAGATTGCCAAATGAACAGCATAACAGAGAAAATGGCACCAAACCCTGCAAATAAAAGTCACTGTAAACTCTTTGTTTACTGTTTTTAGTTCATACTTGTATCAGTATCACTTTTTGACTTGATAAAGAGAGGCATTATCTCTTGAAAGCTTGTCGCTTTATTATGAATACATTTGTCCAATAAAAAACGTATCACTATTCACTGCAATACTCTGATTATTCAACTGGATTACTGGACATTCAAGGATACCTCACTCTTCATATATATATATATATATATATATAAAATATGTATATATATATATATATATATATATATATATATATATATATATATACAGTATCTCACAAAAGTTTCTTCAGACCTAAACCTTATTGAGCATCTCCAAATATGGTCGAAACTCAGTAAAAAAGTAAAGGCTCACACATGCCTCACAAGGTGTACTTGCACTGAAACTCGCATGTTGGAACATCAGAACTATGCTTGACACAACAGACAGCAGTCGTCCAGAACAGCGCACTGCTCTAGTAGCCCTACAAACTATCAAGGCTGGCTATTGACATTGCTGCCCTCAGTGAAGGCCGTCTCCCAGAGGAAGGAAACCTTCAGGAACATGGGGCAGGCTATACCCTCTACTGGTTAGGGAAGCCAGAAAATGAGAGACTTCTCTCTGATGTTAGCTTCATGGTCAGGAACCATATCGCCTCCAAACTTGATAACCTGCTGTCACAACCTACTATGATGATGGGATCTAGAGTATCCTAGTACTCTTATTCCCAGTAGGTTTTAGACCTAAGATTTAGGTGACTCAGACCAATGGACAGTCCTTGCGGATGCAAGAGCATAAGTCCCAGCTCATTGGTAGCGTGCCTGGGAAATCTGGAAAGGAGTCAGAATGATCTCCTCTACCAGCATATGCCCCTGGGTCAATAATGCATCTGTACTCAAAGTTATGATGAAATTAAGAACAACATTTTATTTCAGAACAGCATATTTAAGCACATCACATAAGGATAGGGGGAGTGGCTACCCTAAGCCAGCCCCAAATGACCTCTGGCCAATCACAGTGTCACACCATACGCATACACATACACATACGCACTGGGCGGCCCGCGTTGGGACTCTCAGCCAATTACATACGCACTTGGCGGCCCGCGTTGGGACTCTCAGCCAATTACATACGCACTGGGCGGCCCTCGTTGGGACTCTCAGTTAATTACATACATACTTGGTGGCCCGTGTTGGGACAGCCAATTACATGCGGCCAAGTGCGTATGTAATAGGTTGAGAGGCTTCTTGACGTAAAATCATCAGCTGGAATGCCATGTAAAGATCCACAGGTGACCAATGGCAAAGCAGAAATTAACGTGCCTAATACCAGGTCATGCAATCACCAAGCTATATAACCCCATCCCCAACAAGTCATCAGCATGTCTGAAACAGCATGGATGATCATGTGAGAGGGATGATGGACAGGATGAGTGGGCGGATGAGGTTGAGATGCTTTTGTGCAGCTCACCTAGCACAGTATGAAGACCAGGAAGCAAGGTGTGTGATTGAGGGGGTGATGGGGAGTGGCAGAGAGGAGTGTCTGGGAGTGAATGAGGGTGTGAGTGGTGATGTGATCCATGCTGGGGCAGAACCAAGCCAGCAAGGGAATTACCACAGGCCATGCCTAGTATCGTGGGGGTGGATCAGGGAGGAGAGAGAGCTCCAGTAGCACAGGGACAGAGGGATATAGGGCCACCTGCACCCAGGGAGGCTGACAATGTTGTCGGTGATCAGCTGCTGGGGGGAGTACAGGATGTGGTGGCTCAGGCAGAAGGGGGGGAGCCTGACCAGGAGCCTGACCAGGAGCCTGACCAGGAGCCTGTGAGGAGGCGAAGGGCACCCAATGTGTACAGGGAGAACTCACATTAGAGGGGTTAACTGATGGGGAGGTGTATGAGCGTTTTCGGCTGACCCGTGCCAGTCTTGGGGAGCTCTATGAGGTTCTCAGAGCGGACCTTGAGCCTCGCTCAGGGGCAAATAGAGCCATCCCAGGAATGACACGGATGTTAGTTGCAATACACCTCCTTGCTTCTGGTAGCTTTCAGACCACCCTGAGCATAGCCGGAGGAATGTCTCAGCCAAGCCTCTCGAATTGTCTGAGTGCATTCCTCCGTGCTATTGGTCGGAAAGCTGCCAGATACATCAGTTACCCTAACACTGCTGAAGAGATCTCAAAGGTGAAGTTCGATTTCTTCCAATTAGAAGGTATCCCCAATGTGCTTGGTGCTATTGACTGTACACACGTGGCACTGATACCTCCTAGAGAGCAAGAAGCGCTGTACAGAAGTCATAAGCATTATCATTCAATCAATGTCCAGGTTGTTTGCGATGCGAACATGCGCATACAAGGTGTGTATGCAGGCTTCCTGGGAAGTGCTCACGACGCCTATATCCTGCGTGCATCCGGAATATGTGACCTATTTGGCTACTGGGTGAGTACACATTAGTAATGGCAGTCAACCATATCTTACTATGACTGGATACAATAACACATACGGTACATCATGTTTCCCTCTATTGCTCTGATGTTCACATGTGCATTACGGAGTAATACTCCCAAAGCAAGAACATAATAGCTCATTGCTGGCCATAACCCTGTGTTAGCTTGGCCAAACAGTATGCAGTTCACAACAACATATGACAAAAACCACAACTGATTAATCATTAGGTTTATGTTCTGATGCATTCCCTTGTATCCTGTGACATGGACATCTCTAGTCTACATAACGTGTTGTGTGTTATTGTAAGGGCTATGTAAGTGAGATGACTTCAGAATTCATCTGATAGAGGAGAATGAATAGTGTTTGGCAAACTTTTTCTTGCATGAATATATCCCGTTATAAACATGAATTAGCTTTCCTTGAAGTTATCAAAATCTCCAAGGTCTTTTGACATTTGCGTTTGATCATGTACGCCCCTGGGAAGTTCCACCTGAATTAGCATCACATTTACGTTCACAAGAATATACTATCACGCTTCACCTCAGACCTCTGGCATGTGCTCGGTACAAGAACTGCAACAGTGACTTCCTGCTCTCTACCAGAAGGGTCGCATTATGTACCCTGTTGTATTTCCCTTGTATCTCCGCCTCATGTAAGCATCCTGTGGGTGTGAACATCTGGATTTTCCATTTGTGGAAATCACATTGTAATTGATCTGAAGCTTCATATAGAATACATGTGTTAATACACTACTAATTATCCTATCAGATGCATTCATGATCCATCTCCCTTACATATATCTTTAAATGTGTATTAGCCACAGGGATGTGTTGATAGGTCATGATGATGATATTTGGGCATATGCTTTGTCAAACATCACAACATCCTATTCATATCAACATCATATTTTATTTCCACCAGGTGATGCAGGATATGGGTGTTTGCCGTGGTTGTTGACCCCTGTTAGCAATCCCCATACTCGGGCAGAGGCGCGGTATAATGCTGCGCATAAAACCTGATTGAATGTAATTGAGCGCACCTTTGGTGTACTAAAGATGCGCTTCAGATGTTTACATTCCACTGGGGGGGGGGGGGCTCTACAATACAAGCCCCAGAAAGTTTCTCGCATCATCGTTGCCTGCTGCTGTCTGCACAATATAGCAGTACAGGCCAACTGTCTGTGGGACATTGATGCAGCTCCGCTACATGGGGAGGAAGAGCCTTTATTTCCCCCTGAAGTGGATAATCTGCAGGGGTCACAACAACGTGCCCGCCTAATTCGTGAGTACTTCACATGTAAGTACATACCCAATATCCATGGAACACAGTCTAATGTATCTGGATTATGCCTAACTTCCAAATCCACCTTTATCCATCGCCCTTGTCATACAGAATTCCAACCAGTCCACAGTAGAGGAGAGTTCCCTGATATGATGTTTGTACACTGGAACAAGCCACATGATCAGTTACAGGTAAGTAAGCACACATTCCTATACACATCTTAAGTACTGACGGTTATAAACATCAATGGCATAGATAATTTGAGTGGATTATATATCCAACTATGTCAATGTATATATGCCCCACGTTACATTGTTATCTAGTAATTTAGATTGAAAAAATACTTTAGTCCATCAGGTTCAACCTCTATAGATCTATGATCTGCAATACGCAGATTTATTGTTAATTGATCCAGAGGAAGGCAAACAGAAAAACAAAAAGTGAAACTTTGCCAATTGTCTACACAGGGAAGAAAAATATAACATTCCTTCCTGACCCCAGATACTGGTGATCGTATTCATCCCTAGATCAATACTCCCTCTCTATTTATCCAGGATAGCCCCTAATGCCTGTTTGGTTTTTTAATGTAAAAATATACCCAATCCCTTTTTAAAGTCACCTACAACCTCTACGGACCAGGATTGTTCACATTGTCTGATCCTGCCAAACCACATGAAATGGGATCAAAATGTCGTAGATAAATACCATAAACACATACTTTGTCTAATTTGTGACTGTAATCCTAACATCATATTAACCTTACAGAGCTGCTGTCGTGTGTCAACTCTTCTTTCAACAACCTAGACATGGAAAAACATGACCAGCAACAGAACTGCTACATCAATGTGAACTACATAGTGAAAATTGTGTAATAATATGGCCACTTATGCTGAAGGACACAAATAACACATCAATCACTTTATTAATATCGGCCTATCTCTTTCCAGAATACATCAGATACGTAAGCGGGGATAACTAATGATGATCCACAGCGCACGTGTCCTGGTGGAACAAATCACCTCGTGGATGAGCTTGGGACTGCGTCCAAGGTAAAACACCACATTTGGCTCTCCAAAGATGCATTAATGTGTAATCTATGTGATATTCCTACATCATTAGCTCGTTTCATATGTAGGGAAAGAACAGTGAAGATGTTTGTATGAAATGAGCAACATATATCCGTACAGTGGATCGAAAAGGTCTGAAGTCTACACACCCCTGTTAAAATGTCATGTTTCTGTGCTGTAAAAAAATGAGACCAAGATAAATCATTTCTGAACTTTTTCCACCTTTAATGTGACCTATAAACTAGACAATTTAATTTAAAAACAAACTGAAATCTGTTAGGTAGAGTGAAGAAAAAATCCAAAAAGAAAATCACATGGTTGCATAAGTCTGCACACCCCTAAACTAATACTTTGTTGAAGCACCTTGGGATTTTATTACAGCACTCAGTCTTTTTGGGGATGAGTCTTTCCGCATGGCACATTTTGACCTTGCAAGATTTTCCCACTCTTCTTTGAAAAAACACTCAAAATCTGTCAGATTGCGATGGCATTTCCTGTGCACAGCCCTCTTCAGATCACCCCACAGATTTTCAATTGGATTCAGGTCTGGGCTCTGGCTGGGCCATTCCAAAACTGTAATCTTCGTCTGGTGAAGCCATTCCTTTGTTGATTTGGATGTATGCTTTGGGTCGTTGTCATGCTGAAAGATGAAGTTCCCCTTCATGTTCAGCTTGCTAGCAGAAGCATGAAGGTTTTGGGCCAATATTGAATGGTATTTTGAACTGAAAAATAATTCCCTCTATCTTAACTAAGGCCCCAGCTTCAGCTGAAGAAAAACAGCCCCAAAGCATGATGCTGCCACCACCATGCTTCACTGTGGGTACTGTGTTCTTTTGGTGATGTGGCCAGTTTGTTGGTAGTTCTGCTAACACATGAAATAAGTTTGAACAAACTGATATGGTCCTGGTCAGGTTCCCATCTGAGTGTCCAAACTTAGGTATGTAGAGTCTTCTCTCATAGTGCCATTTCCAGTGACATGACCTACGGGGGTTCTAACATTGACTGATTGAGCACTTCTACCTCTGCAGTTGCATAGGAGTGTGTTTTGCTTGCACACACAAGACTACAGATTACTTCTCCCCATGAGCATATCTCCTTCTGTATTGTTGGGTTTGAATATTGAATGTTATCCTGATATATTTAATAATATAACTGATATTGCCTCATGTTGGATGATGCACTGTATATCCCCCCCCTCAACTGATCATCTATACCAATGTCATCCCCCCTGCGTGCATTTTGGCCCCATGTCCCTATTTCCGTGTGTTACTGGAACTCTGTATCCTACCCACCTCCACCATGATACTGAGCAGGCCTGTGGTAATTTGTCACTGTGTGGCTTTGTGAACAATTAAACCTTTTTTTTTCACTCAATGTTTGTGTAATCCTGGATATTTACCATGTAACAAGTCAATTACCCTGAAAGTCAGATGTGCTCAGCACCACCAGTTAGTGGTGTAACTATTCTGTTCAATCTGCGTTTACATTACTACATAATCATGAATGTCGATTCATATCATTCAAGTTGAGCCCTTCAAGTCATTATAAACAACCCTGCATGTCTATAGACATGATTTCAGAATTCACACCCCTCCGACTTGCACCTACATGTATATTGGCAAGGTACAGATTAATGTAGCATATGTATCTATGTAAACACACACAGATATATGTATTGAACACTGACACTTCATCCTATCTGTATTCTCGCAACTAGAAAGCATGATATGGTACAAACACACAGAAACAGTTAACAGTATAACATAATCATACTTTATTTCATACACAGAGTACAAACAGAAATGGACAAGACTGTGCATTAATATCATGTGTGTGTTGTGAAGAGATCCTAGTATGGCAAGGGGCTGTGGCAAATCTGAGGACATCTGAAGAGGAAACAGACAACATCATGAGGGTAATGCATAGAATCTCCTAGGGTCACATGTGGTCAGGACCCCACAGTAACCAACAGCATATAACACAACATTTAATCAACATAACCATTAATGCGCATACAACAACCATATGGTTGCCAGAATAAACAGACACTATAAAACAGGGATCATGTGATACTAAGCGATTTCACACACAGTGTGAATTGGTCAATAGATGATGTGAATCTGGAAAACAGAGGTAGGAGGTGTTAGAACAATCATAAGCTGGTATTAGAGTACATTGTTTTTGCTTTTGACACTACTCTAAACCAACTAACATGAACATCATCTCCGAGCAGTAATAACCATATTTATTCTCTCCTGTTCAGTCAGCCTTCCAGGAATATGCTTAGGATGTGGAATACGACAAGGCATGCTTCACTGTGAACACAATCCTTCAGCAAAATGTACTCTCACTATCTATATGGAATAGTTGTGCCATGCTGATATCACATCTCACTTCTAAATGGGTGGTACCAAGGCCAGACAGATTACACTGTTCGCATTACCCCTAAACACATGCACATTGATCATGATGTCAAACCAAGGAAATTGCCACTTTGGTTTGGATGACATGAAAAAACTGAATCCAATTTCATAATGTTAACGGGATGGACAAAAACGTATGTGGAATTGCTGGTTTGAATTAGCAGATAGTAATGGGACTGTGCAACTCTATAGCCTGGACACTGATCATTATAATGGAAGATCACACAGTCATGTTTCTTAGTGAAAAGATATGTAGTCATATATTGCATTTCAGAGCCATCTGCAGTGGTGAATAACCCTGATAGAATGCCTGTTGTGAACTGGGTTGAGTGTTTACTCACATGATGGTATTGTACTGCTCGAAGATGAAGAAAATGTCTTCATAGTTGTGAGAGTTGGCTATTAACACCTGCAAAGACAAAAACAATGTTTCATTCCGAACAATATTATGATTAAATACAGCATTTAAGCTCAAGGTCAATCCACATTGAACATCAATTGTTAAAATGTTAAACATAACCAGACATGTACACACTCTGTAGCCAATACTATGTCAACATCTATAACAATCAGTATTCTGTGAGGAGTGGTCAGGAGGCCCTCTCGGATGGTCCTAACACCTCTTACTCCGAGTTAGCGGGCCCCCACCGTCTGTGCCCGCGGCCCATCTCCCTCTTCCACGACGTGGTGTAGGAGCAGGGGGTGCCACTACAGCAGGTGGCTGTGGTTCAAGACTGAGCGATGTCTGAGATGAGGAGGCAGACATCTCAGGTTGCGATTGGACAACCGAAGGCTGGAGAGGTATGGGCTGGTGACGTAGTTGACGCAACAATGCGCGTCTCTCCCGGCTTGCGCAGACCTCATATCTCTCCATCCTTCGGTTGTGCCTCCTCATCTCAGCATATATAGCACGTGTGGTGGCTGAGATCACCCTGTTTCCAGCCAGGATGGCACTACTAACAGCCAATTGTCTTTTGCTTATGTCCAGCATTTGCTGTGCTCTCTGGCTTTGGGCCTGGTCCTCTTGTTCTAGTTGCGCCATGATGTTCCGTAATTGGCCAGGGAGCGGTGGCAGAGGGCCTGGAGGTCTGGCGGCTGGCGACTGGGCGGCTGGAGACTGGGCGGCTGGTGACTGGGCGGCCGGCGACTCCGCAGCCGGCGACTCAGCGGCCGGCGACACCGCGGGTCTTCCTCCCGGGCCGGGGCACTTCCTCCCGGGGCCGGGGCACTTGGGGCCGGGGCACTTCCTCCCGGGGCACTTGGGGCTGGGGCACTTTTTTACCCGGGCACTTGGGGCCTGGGCACTTGGGGCTGGGGCACTTCCTTCCGGGGCACTACCTCCTGGGGCGCTTGGGGCCGGGGCACTTTGGGCCGGGGCACTTGGGGCCGGGGCACTTCCTCCCGGGGCACTTGTGGCAGGGGCACTTCCTCCCGGGGCACTTGGGGCCGGGGCACTTGGGGCCGGGGCACTTGGGGCCGGGGCACTTCCTCCCGGGGCACTTGGGGCCGGGACTGCTGTCGTGTGTCAACTCTTCTTTCAACAACCTAGACATGGAAAAACATGACCAGCAACAGAACTGCTACATCAATGTGAACTACATAGTGAAAATTGTGTAATAATATGGCCACGTATGCTGAAGGACACAAATAACACATCAATCACTTTATTAATATCGGCCTATCTCTTTCCAGAATACATCAGATACGTAAGCGGGGATAACTAATGATGATCCACAGCGCACGTGTCCTGGTGGAACAAATCACCTCGTGGATGAGCTTGGGACTGCGTCCAAGGTAAAACACCACATTTGGCTCTCCAAAGATGCATTAATGAGTAATCTATGTGATATTCCTACATCATTAGCCAGATGAGTAGCTCGTTTCATATGTAGGGAAAGAACAGTGAAGATGTTTGTATGAAATGAGCAACATATATCCGTACAGTGGATCGAAAAGGTCTGAAGTCTACACACCCCTGTTAAAATGTCATGTTTCTGTGCTGTAAAAAAATGAGACCAAGATAAATAATTTCTGAACTTTTTCCACCTTTAATGTGACCTATAAACTGGACAATTTAAATTAAAAACAAACTGAAATCTGTTAGGTAGAGTGAAGAAAAAATCCAAAAAGAAAATCACATGGTTGCATAAGTCTGCACACCCCTAAACTAATACTTTGTTGAAGCACCTTGGGATTTTATTACAGCACTCAGTCTTTTTGGGGATGAGTCTATCCGCATGGCACATTTTGACCTTGCAAGATTTTCCCACTCTTCTTTGAAAAAACACTCAAAATCTGTCAGATTGCGAGGGCATCTCCTGTGCACAGCCCTCTTCAGATCACCCCACAGATTTTCAATTGGATTCAGGTCTGGGCTCTGGCTGGGCCATTCCAAAACTGTAATCTTCGTCTGGTGAAGCCATTCCTTTGTTGATTTGGATGTATGCTTTGGGTCGTTGTCATGCTGAAAGATGAAGTTCCCCTTCATGTTCAGCTTGCTAGCAGAAGCATGAAGGTTTTGGGCCAATATTGAATGGTATTTGGAACTGAAAAATAATTCCCTCTATCTTAACTAAGGCCCCAGTTTCAGCTGAAGAAAAACAGCCCCAAAGCATGATGCTGCCACCACCATGCTTCACTGTGGGTACTGTGTTCTTTTGGTGATGTGCAGTGTTGTTTTTGCACCAAACATATCTGTTGGATTATGGCCAAAAGGTTCAACCTTGGTTTCATCAGACCATAACACCTTTTCCCACATGCTTTTGGGAGACTTCAGATGTGTTTTTTGCAAAATGCAGCCTGCCTTGGTTTTTTTTCTTTGTAAGAAAAGGCTTTCGTCTTGCAACTCTACCCCATACGCCAGACATATGAAGAATACTGGAGATTGTTGTCACATGTACCAGTTAGCCAGTACTTGCCAGATATTCCTGCAGTTCCTTTAATGTTGCTGTAGGCCTCTTGGTAGCCTCCCAGACCAGTTTTCGTCTGGTCTTTTCATCAATTTTGGAGGGAGCTTCAGTTCTTGGTAATGTCACTGTTGTGCCATATTTTCTCCGCTTGATGATGACTGGCTTCACTGTGTTCTATGGTATATCTAATGCCTTGGAAATTCTTTGGTACCCTTCTCCTGACTGATACCTTTTAACAATGAGATCCCTCTGATGCTTTGGATGCTCTCTGTGGACCATGGCTTTTGCTGTGGGATGCGACTAAGAACATTTCAGGAAAGACCAACTAGAGCAGCTTAACTTAATTTGGGGTTAATCAGAGGCACTTTAAATGATGGCAGGTGTATGCTGACTCCTATTTAACACAATTTGGAATGTGATTGCTTCATTCTGAACACAGCTACATCCCCAGTTATAAGAGAGTGTGCAGACTTATGCAACCACATTAGTTTTCTTTGTTTTTTTCTTCCCTTAACCTTACAGATTTCAGTTTGTTTTACAATTGAGTTGTACAGTTTATATGTCACATTAAAGGTGGATAAAGTTCTGAAATGATTTTTCATTGGCTAATTTGTTTACAGGAATGTGTAGACTTTTTATAACCACTGTAAGTGACGAAGTAAGTGCTCCGGGAGCATGTGCAATGTAAATATTGACATGTTCCTTTTATGTTTCAGATCGCAAAGATGAGTCCCTTTCCACGGTCAGAACAAGGAATGATGAGCATTCCCACGTTCCAGGACTATGCTATTGTCACATTGCATCATGTATGTTCATATGTCAGTCATCATGTGTTGCATCGGGTGTGATATCACATCCTCTACATCGATTTATATACACCTATTGCTTTAGATATGCCATTCTCTCCTCTACTTGGACTATTGGGAAGCCTGTATCATACTTCCTTCCAGATCTCTTCCTCAGTGCTGATGTGATCCTCCCTGTACATATGGGGAAGAGTAACTCTAGCCTTGGAACATAACTGTTAATGAGGTTCCGTTTACCTTCAGTTATGAATATGCAACAGCAGATAATAGAGATGCTCATTCACAGAACAGAATACACCTCGAACTGGCCAGTTTGTTGGTAGTTCTGCTAACACATGAAATTAGTTTGAACAAACTGATATGGTCCTGGTCAGGTTCCCATCTGAGTGTCCAAACTTAGGTATGTAGAGTCTTCTCTCATAGTGCCATTTCCAGTGACATGACCTACGGGGGTTCTAACATTGACTGATTGAGCACTTCTACCTCTGCAGTTGCATAGGAGTGTGTTTTGCTCGCACACACAAGACTACAGATTACTTCTCCCCATGAGCATATCTCCTTCTGTATTGTTGGGTTTGAATATTGAATGTTATCCTGATATATTTAATAATATAACTGATATTGCCTCATGTTGGATGATGCACTGTATATCCCCCCCTCAACTGATCATCTATACCAATGTCATCCCCCCTGCGTGCATTTTGGCCCCATGTCCCTATTTCCGTGTTTTACTGGAACTCTGTATCCTACCCACCTCCACCATGATACTGAGCAGGCCTGTGGTAATTTGTCACTGTGTGGCTTTGTGAACAATTAAACCTTTTTTTTTCACTCAATGTTTGTGTAATCCTGGATATTTACCATGTAACAAGTCAATTACCCTGAAAGTCAGATGTGCTCAGCACCATCAGTTAGTGGTGTAACTATTCTGTTCAATCTGCGTTTACATTACTACATAATCATGAATGTCGATTCATATCATTCAAGTTGAGCCCTTCAAGTCATTATATACAACCCTGCATGTCTATAGACATGATTTCAGAATTCACACCCCTCCGACTTGCACCTACATGTATATTGGCAAGGTACAGATTAATGTAGCATATGTATCTATGTAAACACACACAGATATATGTATTGAACAATGACACTTCATCCTATCTGTATTCTCGCAACTAGAAAGCATGATATGGTACAAACACATAGAAACAGTTAACAGTATAACATAATCATACTTTATTTCATACACAGAGTACAAACAGAAATGGACAAGACTGTGCATTAATATCATGTGTGTGTTGTGAAGAGATCCTAGTATGGCAAGGGGCTGTGGCAAATCTGAGGACATCTGAAGAGGAAACAGACAACATCATGAGGGTAATGCATAGAATCTCCTAGGGTCACATGTGGTCAGGACCCCACAGTAACCAACAGCATATAACACAACATTTAATCAACATAACCATTAATGCGCATACAACAACCATATGGTTGCCAGAATAAACAGACACTATAAAACAGGGATCATGTGATACTAAGCGATTTCACACACAGTGTGAATTGGTCAATAGATGATGTGAATCTGGAAAACAGAGGTAGGAGGTGTTAGAACAATCATAAG
Source organism: Discoglossus pictus (assembly GCA_027410445.1). Lineage (NCBI taxonomy): Eukaryota > Metazoa > Chordata > Amphibia > Anura > Alytidae > Discoglossus > Discoglossus pictus. The sequence goes on from CM050175.1 coordinate 26,167,881, forward strand.
CTGGTATTAGAGTACATTGTTTTTGCATTTGACACTACTCTAAACCAACTAACATGAACATCATCTCCGAGCAGTAATAACCATATTTATTCTCTCCTGTTCAGTCAGCCTTCCAGGAATATGCTTAGGATGTGGAATACGACAAGGCATGCTTCACTGTGAACACAATCCTTCAGCAAAATGTACTCTCACTATCTATATGGAATAGTTGTGCCATGCTGATATCACATCTCACTTCTAAATGGGTGGTACCAAGGCCAGACAGATTACACTGTTCGCATTACCCCTAAACACATGCACATTGATCATGATGTCAAACCAAGGAAATTGCCACTTTGGTTTGGATGACATGAAAAAACTGAATCCAATTTCATAATGTTAACTGGATGGACAAAAACGTATGTGGAATTTCTGGTTTGAATAAGCAGATAGTAATGGGACTGTGCAACTCTATAGCCTGGACACTGATCATTATAATGGAAGATCACACAGTCATGTTTCTTAGTGAAAAGATATGTAGTCATATATTGCATTTCAGAGCCATCTGCAGGGGTGAATAACCCTGATAGAATGCCTGTTGTGAACTGGGTTGAGTGTTTACTCACATGATGGTATTGTACTGCTCGAAGATGAAGAAAATGTCTTCATAGTTGTGAGAGTTGGCTATTAACACCTGCAAAGACAAAAACAATGTATCATTCCGAACAATATTATGATTAAATACAGCATTTAAGCTCAAGGTCAATCCACATTGAACATCAATTGTTAAAATGTTAAACATAACCAGACATGTACACACTCTGTAGCCAATACTATGTCAACATCTATAACAATCAGTATTCTGTGAGGAGTGGTCAGGAGGCCCTCTCGGGTGGTCCTAACACCTCCTACTCCGAGTTAGCGGGCCCCCACCGTCTGTGCCCGCGGCCCATCACCCTCTTCCACGACGTGGTGTAGGAGCAGGGGGTGCCACTACAGCAGGTGGCTGTGGTTCAAGACTGGGCGATGTCTGAGATGAGGAGGCAGACATCTCAGGTTGCGATTGGACAACCGAAGGCTGGAGAGGTATGGGCTGGCGACGTAGTTGACGCAACAATGCACGTCTCTCCCGGCTTGCGCAGACCTCATATCTCTCCATCCTTCGGTTGTGCCTCCTCATCTCAGCATATATAGCACGTGTGGTGGCTGAGATCACCCTGTTTCCAGCCAGGATGGCACTACTAACAGCCAATTGTCTTTTGCTTATGTCCAGCATTTGCTGTGCTCTCTGGCTTTGGGCCTGGTCCTCTTGTACTAGTTGCGCCATGATGTTCCGTAATTGGCCAGGGAGCGGTGGCAGAGGGCCTGGAGGTCTGGTGGCTGGCGACTGGGCGGCTGAAGACTGGGCGGCTGGTGACTGGGCGGCCGGCGACTGGGCGGCCGACGACTCCGCGGCCGGCGACTCAACGGCCGGCGACACCGCGGCCGGCGACTCCGCGGCTCTTCCTCCCGGGCCGGGGCACTTCCTCCCGGGGCCGGGGCACTTCCTCCCGGGGCACTTGGGGCCAGGGCACTTGGGGCCGGGGCACTTCCTCCCGGGGCACTTGGGGCTGGGGCACTTTTTTACCGGGGCACTTGGGGCCGGGGCACTTGGGGCTGGGGCACTTCCTCCCGGGGCACTTCCTCCTGGGGCGCTTGGGGCCGGGGCACTTTGGGACTGGGCACTTTGGGCCGGGGCACTTCCTCCCGGGTCACTTGGGGCAGGGGCACTTCCTCCCGGGGCACTTGGGGCCGGGGCACTTGGGGCCGGGGCACTTGGGGCCGGGGCACTTCCTCCCGGGGCACTTGGGGCCGGGGCACTCCCTCCCGGGGCCGGGGCACTTTCTCCGGGGGCACTTGGGACCAGGGCACTTGGGGCCCATGGTGCGGGCGGTGCCCCAGATGAGGGCGGAGCCCATGATGAGTGCTGTGCCCAGGATGAGGGTGGAGCCCCAGATGAGGGCGGAGCACAGGATGAGGGCTGTGCCCAGGATGAGGGTGGAGCCCCAGATGAGGGCGGAGCCCATGATGAGGGCTGTGCCCAGGCTGAGGGTGGAGCCCCAGATGAGGGCGGAGCCCATGATGAGGGCAGAGCCCAGGATGAGGGCGGAGCCGCTGAGGGTGGAGCCGCTGAGGGGGGAGCCGCTGAGGGGGGAGCCGCTGAGGGAGGCACGGGATGGTGTGGCTGGTGCAGGCCCTGAGGTGGCCACGCCGAAGAGGGCCCGGGCATCACTTCCCGCTCCGTATGAGCCAGTGATGTGGATGGTCCCGGGCCCTGCTGAATGTCCTGGCCCACTTCAGCCCTTCCTGCCACCTCCTCTTCTGAATCTATGGATACTGCAATGGACTAAACATATATTTCAGTTGGTTGCCATACACAATTGCCAGCTATGCATTTACATATAATTGACATCATGGTCACCTGTGAGTGACTGTGGTGCTTGTGTTACACAGATGAGCCACGGGCTGCATAATGAGCATTGTGGATCAATGCTCATATGAATGTGTACTGCATGTGCCTCAGACACGTGCTCTGCTGCATCTGCTGTGCAGTGTGTGAGACTGACCAATCTGACAAGTTTCCAGCAATGGTTGTTAATATGCAGCTGAGACATGGGCCAGGTTAGGACAGTATATGACACACATGCAGTGCTACAGAGTCTGTATCCACATATGCCGCACTGCCAAATTTTTATTCTCGATCGCAGTGGAGGCAAAAGTCAGGCCTGCATTTGGGGATAGCCATGCTGCACCCAGCTGAGAATATCATTCTCCAAGTCATTAAGTCTAATTGACTCATCTGTTCACATAAAGGAAATCCACATATCCAGGCCTGTGCGCAGCCCAGCAAGTTTGACTTTGGACACCCTGCTCTATTGCAATCAATCTGGATATAATTAGAAATTGACATATCAGGGAGACAAATTATGAACATGATAGGTTTGCTACCAGGACTGAAATGGTTATTGTCGCCCCATACATTTTTAGTCAACCATAGGGCTTACAGTGCTATTGGATGTGAATTATCCCTGTGTGTGGGCAGGGGTGTAGGAGGCCATATAATTCTTGAGCAAGGGTGGGCAGGTTCGGGCCTGGAGGGCCACACAGGTGAGCCAATCGCCTTTTCAGTCATCCGGATTGACTCACCTGTGCCCAAAAAGGATATCTTGAAAGGCCGGCATGTATGTGGCCCTCCTTACCCACCCCTGTTCTAGAGGGATACAGCTCATTATATACAACAGCCAGAACACAAGCCTATTTATACATACATACATACATACATACATACATACATCATGATATCTTGAAAGGCCGGCATGTATGTGGCCCTCCTTACCCACCCCTGTTTTAGAGGGATACAGCTCATTATATACAACAGCCAGAACACAAGCCTATTTATACATACATACATACATACATACATACATACAGCATGATATCTTGAAAGGCCGGCATGTATGTGGCCCTCCTTACCCACCCCTGTTTTAGAGGGATACAGCTCATTATATACAACAGCCAGAACACAAGCCTATTTATACATACATACATACATACATACATACATACAGCATGATATCTTGAAAGGCCGGCATGTATGTGGCCCTCCTTACCCACCCCTGTTCTAGAGGGATACAGCTCATTATATACAACAGCCAGAACACAAGCTTATTTATACATACATACATACAGCATGATATCTTGAAAGGCCGGCATGTATGTGGCCCTCCTTACCCACCCCTGTTCTAGAGGGATACAGCTCATTATATACAACAGCCAGAACACAAGCCTATTTATACATACATACATACATACATACAGCATGATATCTTGAAAGGCCGGCATGTATGTGGCCCTTCTTACCCACCCCTGTTCTAGAGGGATACAGCTCATTATATACAACAGCCAGAACACAAGCCTATTTATACATACAAACATACATACAGCATGTTATCTGCAGGCTTTTGGACAGCCCATCTCCCCACAATCTCAGCCAACCATGTGTGTGATATGATACTCACGTTGCAGGGTGTTAGGACGATCTGTGTCCATCTGTCCTGGTATTCCCACCACAGATTCACAAAGGGATGAAGCGCATCACTGTCCTCTCCCATTCCTTGTAAACAAAAGGGACCGCGGGCCCACCACCAGGCTGACGTGCTGCTGCTGCCTCATCAGATATCTTTCTTTTCACAGCAATCTTTAGATCATCGAACTTGTGACGCACTGCCCTACAGTCCCTATTAGTGACCCCTACTGCCGACACAGCTCTGCCAATTTGGGACCAGGCCTGCTGCCTCTGGCTGGCATTAATGTCTCTGCCACCACATATGATCCCCTGGCGGGCACAGATTTCCCTGAGGAGAACCTGGATCTCCTCTAGGGTATAATTGGGGGCCCTGGGCCTTGCCACAACCCGTTGCCCTACAGATGGTGCCTGGTCTTCCTGTTCTATCCCTGGGGCCGCTCCCTCATCCCCACTACCTCCCACCAAGGGATCAGGCCCCTGACCCCCAGCCCCTTCCACTTGGATTCCTAGCTCTGGGGGCACTTCCCTCCCCCCCTGCTCTCCTCCTTGCTCTCCTCCTCCTCCTCCTCCTCTCCCTCCTCCTCCTCCTCCTCTCCCTCCTCCTCCTCCTCCTTTTCTCCCTCCACCTCCTCCTCCTCCTCCTCTCCCTCCACCTCCTCCTCCTCTCCCTCCACCTCCTCCTCCTCTCCCTCCTCCTCCTCCTCTCCCTCCTCCTCTCCCTCCTCCTCCTCTCCTCCTCATCCTCCTCCTCTCCTCAGATGTTCTCCTCACTCTCCTCCGCGCCTCTCTTGCCTTACCACCTCCCCTCCTCTAAACTCCTCTGAAAATAAATTAACGATAAATCAAGATAATATGTGTGTTGGTTTAGGAGGTAAAAAAAGATGCAAGTATTACGTGTAGTATTATGGGGGGGGGGGGTAAGGTCTTGGGGGGGGGGTGTAGGTGTGCAGTGGCCTACCACTAGGTGTAGCTATGTGTACGTATTAATCTATGTGTGTGAATTATGTGATATCAGTAATTATGTGTATTGTAAACAAAGGGTTCAATTATCTGCTAGTTCAAAAGATCAAAAATTGAAATTCTCTCTTCTCTTCTCTCTCTTCTCTCTCTCCTTGCTCACCAAAAACCCACCAACGCCTAGACCTGTGTGTCTACTTGCAAAAGCTCCAGCACAGTCAATTATTTTCTGTTTTGGCTCCCTTTTAAAGGAATACTGCCGTCTGGTTAAGTGGTACGTATCACGTATTTCGCGCTCTTTTCATACGCAAAGTGCTCCGAGATATCGTACCGCATTCGCATCCATCGCTCGTATCTCGCAGCACTTTGAATTTAATAGCGTCGGAAACGGTTTCATTTTTAAACTACGTAGAACTTGCATTTTCACCTAATATTTACGCAGCTCGAATTTAAAAGGGCCCTTAATCTTCAAACCAGCATGTATGGCAAATGCAAACATGGCAGCCTTCGGGCACAAGCAGAGTACTCCTCTCAACTACCCTTTAAACCTTCCCTTTCTGTCCCTTTCTTTCCCCCTCTACACTACCTCCCTCCTTTTCGGACTTTATATTTTCTTTCAAAAAAAGGAAAATATGGAAGTATTGTATATTACCATTTATATTACTATGTAAAATCAACATAATTATATGACAATGTATAGCTATTGGGGAACCGAATCCCTCTTCCATAATAATAAAGATAAACTTAAAGAAAAAAATAATATTATGTCCACAGCTTAAACAACAGGTAATGTTTAATTTATTACAGAGTTCAAACATCTGAAGTTTTTCCAATTATATAGTGGTCCTTTAAACTAATTCTGTCTTTGCTTGTTTTTGAACTTTTGAGTTAGTTATCTTTTTTTTCGCCTTTCATCATAATTGAAGGATGAGTTTTTGTCCCTCTCACAGAAAACCAAGAGCAAGATGAAGATGAACAAAATGCAGAAGGCCTCGAGCAAAACAGTAAGTGTGAGTTTTATTATGGTCTGTCTCCTCCCTCCTTTCATTAGTTTTTTTTTTAGTGGCAACACTATTTTAGAAAGACACATTTAAATACAGGTGGGCAATAAATTAAGTTTGTAGGACTTGGTTATTTTAGCCCATTAGTCAACAGTCGAATTTATATTCACAGATGGTAAAAAACTTTCCAGGGTGAACTTTATCACACCAACCTCCTCTCCGGTGTTTAGAGGTGAGTGAATTTAGTAGATGCTGTAGAGTCAGTGTGTGGCCAATTGGAGAATATATCGAAAATGATGAAGTCATTATCATCAACATATTTATTTTACTATTGGCTTAAACGGTCATGAATATATATATGTATATATATATATATATATATCACATATATAGTTGTCAGCATACGAGTTGTTGCTAACGCTTGCGGGTTTGCGAAGCGTGGGGCCGCATTTGCGGTGGTGGAGCATCCCACGTCGGCTGTGTTTGTCCGCAAATGCGGACCCACTCGAATCGAGGGGCCGCATTTGCCGTGGGGGAAGGTCTAACGTCGGCTGTGTTGTTAACACGCACAACTTAAAAGAAAATCCTCAAAGGTGCCTCACACGCTGTTAACACACATACGCACGACAGATAAAAATCAACTGCGTCGTACACGTAAAAACCAACTGCGTCCCTCGCAAAAAAAATACGGCCGCCTCGCAAAAAAATACGGCCGCGAAACAACCCATTCCCAACACGCAAAACCGGCCGAAAACGGTGCACATGAAAACATCAGAAACACAAGAAATAAACACAACTAACACATAAAAAGCTTACTTACAGCAAGGGGGGGCATCCGGCACCTCGAAAAGTTAATTTACACGTCCATTTAAGTAAAAAAAAAATGAGTTTAAACTGCCGAAAATCACCTAAGCAAGAGAAAAAATGGCCACCGAACAAAACGAAAATGAGGCTTCAGACGTAACTATACTACAATGACTCGCAAAACTGAAACACATACTATGCGGCACGTACCACACTGATATTAACCACCATTTTGAAAACTAATACGCATAAAATGGCGAATGGAATGCAAATTGTAACCTGGAACGCAAATAGCGCATGTGTATTGCATTCTAACGGTCTGAGGCACTTGAAAGTTTATAAATACTGCCTACTTTCCAGAAAATTCTACATTTCTACTCAGGTGATGAACGGAGTGACTGGATAGTTAACTGCTGCTGTTCCTTGAGAAGAGAATTGTTTCCTAATTTCCTACTTTACATTGTGCAAATTACAACTGAGAGGTAAGCTATAATATATTACATTTTATTATCAAGACAGGACAAAAAAAAAAAACAACTTTAACTATGAAAATGTGATTCATGTATAGTGACATGTGACACGCACATTTATGTGTATAGCCCCTACAACAAACTAATCCTAACCCAAACTAATTATACAAGTATATTTAAATGACATTAAAAAAAAACAACTTTAACTATTAAAATATGATTCATGTATAGTGATATGTGACACGCACATATATGTGTATCATGTATAGTGACATCTGACACGCACATTTATGTTTGTAGGCCCGAAAACAAACTAATGTTAATTGAAACTAATTAAAGAAGTATATTTAAATGACATTAATTTATTGCAATTCAATATATAACCTAAAGCTCAATCTTTCTCCTTTTTTTTACTATTCAAACATCTGCATCAACAGCGTCACTCAAGAATTTGCACTGTGCATTGTGAACCAGAATCCCTTTTAAAGAACGCAAAGAAAGAAGAAGAGGTAAGATAGAAAAATACATTACATGCTGAAAAAAGACCATGCTTTCCTAAATCAAAAAGAAGAAATATACAATTAACCATTTCACGTTCTTTTTCAAACAGACACTACAAGAAGACCGGCAGATTAAGATTGGCAGGAGGGAACCCTCTGTCATTCGACACTTCAATCGAGGTAAAGTATAACAACTAGAAAAAAGAAAGGAACTATATATGTTTAATGGCCGCCAATATAACAAATGCAGCAACCAAAAAGTGGTGAACACAAAATAGGATAATGCTAAAAACATTGCCATAACTCCCTTGATTTGCCCCAGATTTCACCTTTGGACTTACAAAACTTGAAGAAAGATGTTACTGTCAAAGAAATTCTAGATGCCATTAAAGAACTGAAGCTAGGGAAGTCCCCCGGCCCGGATGGGTTCACTAACATCTATTACAAAAAGTTCTCAGAAATTCTGGCCCCACATTTATGTAGTCTATTCAATTCAATTCTAAGAGGAGAGACGACTCCCCCTGAGCTGAACCATGCGGACTTGACGCTCTTCCCTAAGGAAGGCCGAGATCCAAAGGAAGCTAAAAATTATAGACCAATCTCGCTTCTTAATGGCGTAGTTAAACTGCTGGCCAAAATTTTCTCCCAGAGGATCTCAATTTTCCTACCCGCCTTAATACATAAGGACCAATCAGGCTTTATTCCAAACAGGCAGACTAGTGACAACATTAGGAGGACTCTAAATGTTATTCATTTGGCTAGGTCTAGAGGTCTCCCTGTGTGCCTGCTCGCATTGGACATCGAAAAGGCATTTGATACCCTGGAATGGCCCTTCCTATTCGCCACTTTGGCAAAGTTTGGGTTCAGAGGAAACTTCCTAAACCTATTGCGTACATATTATACACTTCCCAGGGCCACACTAAAACTGCCTGGCTCCCATACGGCAGCATTAAAATTGAGAGAGTTACGAGACAGGGCTGCCCCCTGTCTCCTCTTCTTTTTGCTCTGGCCATTGAGCCTTTGGCTCAAGCGATCAGAGCTAACTCCTCTATAGAGGGGTTGCGGGTGGGGCACCAGCATCTAAAGTGTTCCTTGTTTGCTGATGACCTTCTCTGCATTCTCTCGAATCCTAGCTCCTCCGTAGGCGCCCTGATGGACACGATAGGGGTCTATGGCAACTTGTCAGGCTTGAGGCTAAACCAGGACAAGACAGAAGCTTTGAGTGTTGGGATCCCTTTGGATATTCTGAACCACCTGAAGGGAATTCATAAATTTCTATGACCCCCCTCACACATCAAATATCTAGGGATTAACTTGACCAACTCATTAACTAATATGTATAAGGCTAACTATCCACCTCTCTACAGGACTCTGCGGAGAGACCTGGAAAACTGGAATAAACGGCATATCTCATGGACGGGTAGAGTAGTCACGGTTAAAATGAACATATTGCCGAGGCTGCTCTATCTTGCCAGGACGCTGCCAATCCAGGTAAATAATACAGAATTGGCCCGCTTCCAGACACAAGTATTTCGGTTTATATGGAGAAATAGACCCCCTAAGATAGCGAGAAAAACGATGTATGTACATAAATCCAAGGGGGGCCTATCTTGTCCTAATTTCCTGAATTACTTCAGAGCAGCCCAGCTTGCCTCTGTCCCCCTAGCTCACTCCATTCCACTCCAACCAAACTGGGTCTTTGTAGAGGAGTTGCAGATGGCCCCGCTTACGTGGGGTATTATCCTGTGGGCTCCAGGTGCAAGCGCTTTCTACTCTAGAATACAGAATCCCATAACTAAATTTACACTAAGAGT